>CM053622.1:809000821-809088438 GCA_028646595.1 Phalanger gymnotis | reverse complement strand
TTTTTCAGTGGGGTATGACTGCTTGTAGACTAAAGAGTTCTATGTTCCATGCTTGGGGCGGGGGGTGCACCAGCTCTGCCTCACCAGCACTCCTCCTTCCCCAAGAACCTCCAACCTGGACTGGACTTGGATCTTCAGCAGGCTCTTCACTCCTGCTCTGATCCACCACTTAATTCCTCCCACCAGGTGGGCCTGGGGCCAGAAGCAACTGCAGCTGTAGTTTTGTATCTGCCCCAACTCCACTGCCCCGGGGTGGTGGCCAAACCACAAACTCCCTGTCCCCAGCAGCTTTTCCCACTAACCTACTCTGTTTTCTTTGGTGTTTGTGGGTTGAAAAGTCTGGTAACTGCTGCAGCTCACTGATTCAGGGCGCTAGGGCATGCTCCACCTGGCTCCTGGTCTCATTGGTCTGTGCCGCCCATGCTGGGCTCTGCTCTGCTCAGCTCCACTCCCCTCCGATCCCAGCTCCATGTGGGATAGACCTTACCCAGAGACCATCCAAGCTGTCCTGGGCTAGAGCCCTGCTTCCCTATGCTACTCTGTGGGTTCTGCAGTTCTAGAATTGGTTCAAAGCCATTTTGTATAGGACTTTGGAGGGACTTGGTGGGGAGCTCACACTAGTCCCTGCTTTCCAGCCACCATCTTGGCTCTGCCCCCCGCCAAGCCAAATTTCCACATGCACAAGTGTAGCAACAACGTTACTAGCAGCTGCTGTGGAGGTGTAAGGCCAGTAACACCAGCACACAGGAGGGCTGCTAGCACAGGTTCTTTGATCTGCTTTAGTAAGAAAAGCAACTTTAAGGGTCTACAGTCTCACTTTAATTAAACATACATATATCATTCGCTTAGTTCAGGGGAAAAAGTCAGCACCCTGAACTTCAGAGAAAATAGGAATTACAAGCAGAATTTATATAAACAGAGCAAATAACACAAATCAACAGATAGGGCTTCTAACTGTCTGTCCATAGTCATACATACATAGTTACCAGAGAGAGAAGCACCAACATCTGGGTTTTCAAAGCCAGGGGCTCCTTAACACCTTACCAGAGTCTCATCTGGCCAGATCACATGACAACTCTTCCAATGAGTGAGCCCCCAAACAAAATGCTAACCTCAGAGTATATATACACTTCTTCAGGGTCAGAGGGCATCACACCATGTGACTCAAACTCATATGACTTAGGCTTTCTTGTGACTTAAGCAGGTCATGAAAGACTCTTACAAAGACTCTGAGTCAAACAAAGGCAAAACTCAATCAAAGGCACTTGATTGCCTTAGTACTGAGAAGTACTCCAAAAGAAAAAAAAAAAACAGCAAAAGTCCCACTTTGCTTGCCATTACAAGTAATCCCATTCTATCCTGTGTAACCATAAGATTGCCCCCTCTATTGTCCCCACTCTCACTTCAGTCACAGTTGACTGCTTCCCTATTAGCCGCAAACTTATTTATTTCCCTCCCTTCCTCAAAAAGTTCTCTCTTGATCCATCTATCCTCACTAGCTATTATCCCATAGCTTTTGTCCCCTTTGTGACCTTTGAGAAGACCATCTACCAAAGTCAGTCGGTTCCTCCACTTGGCCTAGACCTTACTGCCATCATTCAACTGAAATCACTCTCTCCAAAGTTATTGGTGTCTAAATTGTCAACTAAAATGTCATTTTCTCAATCTTCATCCTTCTTGACCTCTCTGCAGCCTTTGACCTTGTAGATCACACTCTTCTCCTTGATACTCACTTCTCTCAAAGTTTTTATGACACTGATGTCTCCTGTTCTCTGACTACCTGTCTGACTGCTCGTTCTCAGTATCTTGAGATTGCTGAATCTTCATCCAGGTCATGCCCACTTACGGTGGATGATGTCCTATCCGTCCTATCTCTGTCCAGGGCTCTTTTCTCTTATTCCTCTATATTATTTCACTTAATGACCTCATCAGCTAACATGAATTCAATGATCATCTCTATGCTAATGACTTTTAGATCTAGTTACCTAGCCCTAATCCATCTCCGACCCTCTACACTGCCATTTCAGCTGCCTATTGGACATTTTGAACTGAATGCCCTGTAGACATATCAACTTAATATATCCCAAGCCAAATTCACTATCTTTCCTCTCAATCCCCAACCTAAACTTTTCCATTAGCTTTGAGGGCACCACCATCTTCACAGTGATCTAGGTTAAGGTTAGAAACCTCATTTTCATCCTTGATTCCTCACTGTCACGTCTCCCTGGACATCTTTTGGCATGTCCGGTTGATTTTGCCTTCCTAACATCTCTTGTGTATGCCCCTTTCTCTCTTCTGACACCAACACCACCCTGGTGCAGACCCTTATCATCTCCTGCCTAGATTATTGTAATAACATTTAGTTTTCTCTCTACCTCAGGTTTCTTCCTATTCCAGTCTATTCTCCATTCAGCTGCCAAATTGATCTTCTAAAAGTGAACATCTGACCATATCACTTCCCTATTCAATACACCCCAGTAGGTCTCAATTACCTGCAGGATCAAATACAAAATCCTCTATTTAACATTCATAGTCCTTCATAATCTGGTCCCTCCTTCCTTTCTGGTCTTATACTTTCCTTTCCTCTCCTCCTCCATGTACTCAGCTCCAGCCTACAGTTCCTAGAACAAGACACTCTATCTCCTGATTCTGCCTATTTTCCCCAGCTGCCCCCATGCCTAGGATACTCTCCCTCTTCATCTCTGCCTTGGCTTCCCTGGCTTCTTTCAACTCCCAGCTAAAGTCCCATCTACAAGAAACCTTTTCTAATCTCCCTTAATAATAATGTCCTTTTGTTAATTCTCTCCGATTTATCCTATGGCAAAATGGTATGAGTGATGTCTTTTGAATTGTGCATAAATTGGATTTAAGTGACGCAGAGCTGTGCTAAGTTGTCGGCCTCACTCTCTCTTCCAGAGTCTTCACAGTCCAGTGGAAGACAAAGTGAAGGTGATGGCCTGGGATACGGTGGATGACCTTGGCATCTTCCATGTCTAACCAAGCTCTAAGTGCTCCACAGCACCTGCTTCAGCGACCTTCATAGCCATTGGAACACACGATCTTATCTGCCCGTTCTGCTGGGGAACATCTTCACATGCTTGGGGTAGAGACCCCCCAGTTCACCAAAGGTTTTGAGACCCCGAAATTTACTCTCAATCTGGTTTAGCTCATCGCTGAAATGATTTACTGGGGTGGGGGCAGGGCTCTGTGCATGCTACAGCTTCTTGGAGCCCTAGGTTAGATTTAGGTGGCTCAGGTAGACACTAAAGATGGAAAAGAGCCCTGGAAAGGGCTCAGCAGCCCTCACAGCAGAGGTGCTAGTCTTTCCTGAACACATCGTACACCTCGTCTGTACATAGAAGAGGATTCATAAAATTTGTCGAATGAATAAACAAGTGAATGAATGATTGGGATGGAAGGAAGGCAGTGGGGGGAGGAGTATCATATTTATCTAATCGTAACAATGTGATATTGTGGAGAGAATATATTTGGAATGAGGAGGCCCAGGTTCATATCACATCATTCCAACAAATATTATCAAGCATCTGTTTTGTGATGGCTCCGAGCTGGGGCCGGGGACCCCAAGACACTTTCGCTAAGCTTAAATGACTTCTTTTTGTTCGTTGCTATTTATTTGATATTACACTGTATTCAGAATGTTTCATCAGATTTTTATTTTCTGATTTTTGTTTATTTTGTAAAAACCTTTATAAATCTTTAAAAATCTTATAAAGACACTTAGCTTTATCTTAGTTTTATTTCTAGAGATGTTTATTGATATTTTTTTGCTTTTATACAGTAGGAATTTTACTTCTTACCCTGACTGAACCCTCCCTCATGACAAGACAAAATGATAACTGAAAGCATCTGATCAAGTGTATGCACCATTCTGCCCTAGTGGTTCCCCAACTCTCTGCCATAATAGGGGAGATGTATTTCATTTTCTGTCCTCCTAGATCATTATTGGTTTTTTGACGACTGTTTGACTTTCATTTAGTGATATTTTCATTTGTATCTCTGAAGACACTGTATAGATTGTTTTCTGGCTTAAAAGATTTAACTGTTACTAGGAAGATCCAACACATACGCAATTAAGTAAACATAAAGTATATTAAATGAAATACAAAATAATTCCAAGACGAATAAAGTACTAATAACTGGAGGAGGTGGGGATCAGGAAAGGTCTCATGTAAGAGGTGGCACCTGAGCTATGTTTTGAAAGAAGATAGAAGTTCTATGAGGTGTGGGTCAATCAATCAACAAGCATTTGTTAAGTTCCTATTGTAGAGCTCCAGGCCTGGAGACAAGAAGACCTGAGTTCAAATCTGGCCTTAGACACTTACTAGCTGGGTGACCCTGGGCAAGTCACTTCACCCTGTTTGCCTCAGTTTCTCATCTGTAAAATGAGCTAGAGAAGGAAATGGCAAACCATTCCAGGATCTCTGCCAAGAAAACCCCAAATGGGGTCAGGAAGAGTCAGACATGAGTGAAATGACTGAACAACATTGTAGGCCATGCACTGTGCCAAGATAAAAAAAATGAAGTAAACCCTCTCCCTAGGAATTTACATTCTATCAGGGAAGGTAATATGTACAACAGACACAAAATAAACACAAGGTAATTTCGTTTGGGGGAGGTGGATAAAGGCTCAGGAAAGACTTTATGTAGCATTTAGGACTGATTGCATTCTAGATCCAGGGAATTCTTTGTGCCAAGGCCAAAAAAAAAAAAAAATAGGGAATGGAAGGTACCATCTTTTCTATTTATTGTACATGTGGTACTAGAAAATAACTTTCTGGGCCTCAGTTTTCTCCTCTATTAATGGAGAGTGGTTCATATAGGCTCCTTCCATCTTTATATCATATCGCTTTATTTGCTCTAATGCCATAGGCAAGTTTCAGGCTAATAGGTTTAGGGTTAGAAGGGCCTTAGAGAATATCCAGCCCAGCCCTCTCCTTTTATCTATCTATCTATCTATCTATCTATCTATCTATCTATCTATCTATCTATCTATCTATCTGTCTGTCTGTCTGTCTGTCTGTCTGTCTGTCTGTCTGTCTCACTGGCTGTCTGTCTGTCTGTCTCTCTCTCTGTCTCTCTCTCCCCCTCTCTGTCTGTCTGTCTGTCTGTCTGTCTGTCCGTCTGTCTGTCTCACTGGCTGTCTGTCTGTCTATCTATCTATCTATCTATCTATCTATCTATCTATCTATCTATCTATCTAAGATATCCCTATGGTACCTAGGCTAGAAGTGTACTGGTCACTTGAAGGCCTCATTCCACTACTGATGGGGCATCAGAGCTCTGACCTGCTCCATTTCCAACTTAGGTTCCTCCTCCTCCTTACAAAGCACGATGACTGCCCTGCTCTAAGAGGGATCAGATTTACAGATTTGGTGCAGACACCTGATCGGCTTAGCCCTACTGCAGCTCAGAACTCCTGAGCTCAAGCAATCCACCACTCTCAACCTCTACACTAGTGGAGATTATTTGTGTCTACTGCCATGCTTGCCCATACTCCCCCTTTTAATAGATAGGGAAACTGAGATCTGGAGAAGTGAAATGACTTACCTAACGTTACAGACCAAGTTGGAAGATTCTGGATTTGAACCCAGGTCTTCAAAATCTAGCACTTTTCTATCACCTCACACTTATCTCCCCTCTGAGCTTTTTTGGATTCTATGACTTCCTCTGTAAAACGGAGATAGTGATACCTGCACTATCGGTCTTAGAGGCTGTTGGAAGAAAAGTGTTTTGTAAATCTTAAGATGTTATCTATATCAATGCAAGCTATCCTCATAACCACCAGTAGCAGCAGCAGCAGCAGCAGCAGCATTGTTAGAAGCAATGGGCTAGACAGGAGTGGTCTGTTGATCCGGAGTCAGCACCTGGGTTTGAATTTCAGCTCGGATACTTCTTGGCTGTGTTAGTCTGGGAAGATCTGAAACTCAGTTTTCTTATGTGTAAAATGGGAATAAAACTTTCACTACCCATCTCCCAGCATTGATGCAGAAGAAAGCTCCTTTCTAAACCTTAGAGTGCTTTTTAAGGGTGGGTTGTCATAATTATCTAAATTTCTAAGTTCTAGTCTGTGAGTTAAAGCATGAGACTAATCACCATGGCTTGTATGGTATGAGCGGGACTGGCATAGTCAGGTGCTCTTGTAGACTCTAGTTGCTTTAGGTACAAGGTCAATGTCTTCTGAGGTCATTGGGGGTGGGCCGGACCCTGTGGCAATAGGTGTCCTTCTCTGCTTCCCTTAGATGCCTCTGTTCATAAGGTAAGTGCTGTCCTCTTGAGACTGACCCCAGGCCACGGCCACAGTCCCTGGTATCTACTCTCTTCATGCCCACCAGCCCAGCTCCTGGGAGCAAGGAACTGGTAGGGCTGGGGCAGAGATCCAGAGCAAGACACCTGGGGGTCAGGAGGCCAAGCAGGGAGATGACTGATGATGTCTGTCAGGTTAATGGAAAATCTGTCACTGCAAATGTCGGCAGCCCCAGCACGGTGATTAAATCTTGGTCTGAAGTTCAGCCTGGCTCTGTCTTATTGACTGAATCTGGTGTCTTCTATTGACACCAGCCGGTGTCAGAGCAGAGAGTACAGGAAAATCGATGTGCTGGGAGACTAAGGTCGGGGGTGGATGGTGAATGGTGGGGAGTGGGGGTGGGTGAGTAGAGGCAATGGGTCTGATGTTCCCTTCTACATCTTTGATCTTGGATGAACTTTCTGATCCTTCCCCTCCTTCCCCTGAGCCTGCAGGCTGTTTCCCAGAGGCCAGACCACTGCTGTGTCTGGAAGTCCAGGTGCCAGCTGGAAGCTCCTGTGTTGGGGGTGGGGTGGGGTGGGGTGATGGTGATGAGTGGACCAGAATTTCCATTTCCTGCCTTTCTCATAATACCTAGCTAAGAAGCCTTCATAGTGTGTGTGTGTGTGGGGGGGGGGGTATGTGCTGTCCGTGGTGCCATAAGGCTAAATAAAATTAATTATGGAATCGAAGTCTTTAGAGTGGATTTTAAAGATCACTCAGTCCATTCCTTCATTCTATAGATGATGAAATCAAGGCTCGCAGAAAGTAAGTGAATTGTTTAATGTCACAGAGGTAGCATGTAAGAGAACTGGGTTTGGAACTCAGTTCTTCTAACCTCAAATCAGGCACTCTTTCTATAGATCACAATGCTTCTGAAGGCAGTAGGGCATTGAAGTAGAATATCTATGGGCAGAGGAAAATCTTGGTTGCCTAGCCTCATGAATTTCTGGGAGATATAGTTTCAAGCAAACAGCACAGATTCCTCTCTGGTCATCTTTCTTTTAGAATCTTGAGCTGGGAAGCCCAGCTTTAAGTGAGCTTTCACTCCATTTTCTAGCCATCTCTACACAATGACATTATGTAGATTCCTATTCTACATTTCTAGCTCTCTTTTATGAGTTGTGTCCCTGTTAGAATGTAAGCCTTTGAGAATAGAGGTTGCTTTGCTTGTTTGTATTTGTATCTTTAATGCTTAGCACAGTACCTGGAACACAGTATATACTTAAATACTGACTCTCTCTCTCTCTCTCTTTTCCTCCTCCTCCTCCACTTCTTCTTCTTCTTCTTCTTCTTCTTCTTCCTTCTCCTTCCCTCTCCTCTCTCTCTCTCTCTCTCTCTCTCTCTCTCTCTCTCTCTCTCTCTCTCTCTCTCTCTCTCTCCCTTCCCTCCCCCAAATATACATTAGTCTCTCTTCCTCAAGGGCGGACTTGTAGGAGGGATACAATTGGATGGAGGGAAATATTTAGGATATGATTCTACTGGAAGTCAGGCTAGTGAGGATGAGGAAACAAAATGGAGGTTGGATAGGCAAACTATTCACAGGGCAGTCAGTGCGACTTGTGTTTGAGAGTGATTGAGCTCAGTAGTCAAGTACTTTGGGCAATACATCAGTTACTATTTATTCTTGCCACATGACCAGCCCACCTCCATTCCAGTCATGCATTTCCTGGATAATATCACTTGGGCACAAATCACCATTGTTAATATGTTCCAACCTTCATCACCCACTTTATGCCTCTCCATTGCCCTTTGGGTCCCTGACAATTTTGCTTCTTTGAAGACCGTGGTATTCTATGATTAATGGTCATATAGCATAACCAGGAGAGCACTGATGTTAAAAATTCGTGAAATAAAATTCCAACTACATACAAGGGAAATATATACTCAAATACAGAGTTGAATAAATAGAAAAAGGAAATAAATCAGAGGAGGAAAAAAACAACTGAAATGCTTTATAACTGTCTGGATGTTAAAGGTCTTTTTAAAAAAGTTTAATTGTCTGTAAATATGAATTTATTGGTTTTGATACTGTTTGAAGTTAATTTCAGTAAACTATTGATTTTACTGACAGAGACAGAAGCAGGGAAGGAGGAGATCCATCTTTGCCTTTGCTACATTTACCTACAGATGTTAGAGACAGGATATGAGGCTGAGGCAAGAGACTGATGAACTATTCTCCAACCTCCTATCCTTCAAGAAAACTGATGCCATGCATTCTGCCTTCTCTTTTTTTCCACTTTCTCCCACTGGGATATCAGATGTAAAAAAATCCAAAGCTTCCTTGTTCTTTAAAGTTACCATTATTAATTCCATAGAATCTGTATTTAATTTTCAGGTTGGATAAAACTGATCTTTATTGTTTCTGGCTGTGTGCTTCCCTATTTGTGAAGAGAAGTTGCTGGCAAAGCATGAGAGAGCTAAAGGGTCAAAAAATTCCAAACCTTTCCTTTCAGTCAGGATTCCATCCTGTTTGGGGGCTCCTGAGCTAAATGAGAGAGAATCTGATAGATTATTATATTTTTTATAAACTTCCCAAAGCAGAACAAAAGTTGAACCTGAGATTTCCCCTTGACAAAAAGTCTGTCGTATATAAGTAGATTTAAGAGAGGAGGAGATTAATTGAGTAGAAAAACAAAAAAGAACAGATTTTTTTAGAAGTAAGTACCTCAGCCAAATTTACTCCCCTACATTTTTCTCTGATGGCCTGGTCAGTTTCTGAGCAAGGGACAGAGTGAAGGGTTGACTAAGGGAAAGTCATGCTCTCAGGGAAAACTGAAAGAAGAAACTGGAAGAGAAAGAATGGTTCCTCCCAGATGAAGGTGGAAGCCAGTAAAGAGAGTACGGCTAGTTTTCCTGTTGAACCTTTAATTCCTAGTACTCTTTCATTTCAATAGCACCCTAAGGTTTACAAAGCTTCCTTCATCGTGACCCTGTGAAGTAGGTAGTGTGAATCTCTATATTCTATAGTCCAGCTGACAGATGAGGAATCAATGCTCAGAGAAGTACTAAGGTCACACACTAAGTGTTGGGGCCAAGACCTGAACCTAGATCTTATGATTCAAAGAGAGATTCTCCTTTTTGCTCCACATCAACCTCTCAACAGGGCAGCCACTGGCTCTGTGGAGAAAGAGCTTAGGTGTTAAGAGGAGTTGTGAGTTGAGGGAAGTCAGGCATAACTCATGCCACTGATGGACTGTGAGCCCCTTATCTTGCATGTGGCCATCAATAGATGCCTTCCGCGCTGCCTTGTCTTCAATCTGTGTGGGCTGATGGCTAGGCTGAAGTACTGGACTCCCAAAGAGAATAGGATTTGTCTGGAGGCACCCAACCAATACTGGGGCTAGGCTGTTGGGATATGTGCCACTTTACTTCCACACTTAAGTCCATCAGAGATACCCATTGGATGCCAGCTCTTCTTATCACAATGGAATGTGGGAGTAATGGTGTCTTCTCACTGGGGAGTCAGTTCTTACAGGTGGTTTTGACTTGGGGAAGAGTCACGGGCACATGCCTCCTCCTGTGATGGATGAAAGGTAGGTGAACCCCTACTGAGGAGGGGGAGAGAATCAGAGAAGTTAGCACTGGTACAACTGGCTCTTGGATCTGTTTTTCCTCTCTTTTCACAGATAAGGAAATTCAGTACATACGTGGATGTTATCAAGTAACTTAATGATAATGTCTTATAATAGCATAATATCTTTAATAGTGCTATTATATATAATCATACCAGGAATCTTAAAGGCTTCTTATAGAATAATGCTTCAATACCATTATGCCAAAGTGATTTTATATCCATTATCTCATTTTGTCTTCATGACATCATTTGAAATATAGAAGGGATAAATATTATTACCCCCATTTTACTGATAGGACACCTGAGTACAAAAGAAGTAAAGTAACTAATCTAAAGTTATGCAAAGACCTAGTGGAAAAAGCAAGGCCCGGAGATGGAACTAAAATGGGATGTCTGGGGCTTGGACCCAGAATGCCGTACGTTCAGGGGGCATACTTCCCCCCATTGATCTTTCCATGTCTCTGGGACCTCTGTTGGCCATGCACTATGGCTGCCTGGATCTGCAACACGACTATTTCTGTTCTTCATCCCAGGCTGCCACCTTTTTATCATCTCATTGCCATTGAACTTTTCTCCCTGGCCCTGGTGGTTCTGTTACAGAAATGTCCTCAGATCTCAAGGTCAGGGAACATCACTGCTATACCACTTGCCTAATGCCTCCCTGCCCTTTGCCTTCTCCTGGTCATGAGAAGATCCAGGGTCTTAGGCAAGACTCTCCTTTATATGGCCCTAGAACACAGGGAAGGGAATTCTCTTTCCTGAGTTGTATCAGATTTTGCTTTTCTGTAAGTCCCCCAAAGGTGGAATATTCTAGAGGGAGAACAAAGCTATATTGACTCTTACCTGAACAGGAACCTGGTTATGCTTTGGCTACAATGAATCTCAACCTGTCAGGTCTCGATCTCTGGACCTAGATTACCACTGGAACTTGAATCACTAGTGCTGAACTCTTGTGGCTGAGGGCCCTCTGCCTTCCTGTTCTGTCTTCACGTCCCCTGCCCCACCCCTTGGAATGGGTGACTGCAGCCCTCCAGACCTGCTCAGTGGAAAGGAGAATAAGGAGGCAGAGTCCTTCTGTCTCATGGTGAGAGGGACTTGGAGAGCTATCTGGCTCTGTTCCGTACTTCATCATAACCCTCTGCTGGAATCTGACGATCATGACATTCTGTGTAGATTCATGGTCTGAGAGGGCCCTTAGAACACAGAATGTCAGAGCTGGGAGGGGCCACAGGACAGGGAATGTCAGAGCTGGGAGAGCCTTTAGAATAGGAAATGTCAGAGCTTGGAGGGCCCTTAGAACATGAAATGTCAGAGCTGGGAGGGCCCTTGGAACAGGGCATGTTAGAGCTAGGAGGGCCCTTAGAACACAGAGTGTCAGAGTTAGGAGGTCAGACCATCCAATCCAACTCCAATCTGTAACCTGTAGTCTTGGGGATCATGTGAATAGACATAGGAGCAGCAAGGTACTGGACCTGGGCATTCTGCACCATGGTGTAGCCTGGTCAGGGTTGGATTGGAGGGTGAATCCAGAGGAGGGATGAACTGTTAATAAGTCATTTTTATAGAGTAGCCAGAGTTCTGAACCCAGAGTCAGGGAGACCTGGATTCCAGTACTGCTCCAGACAAGTCATTTGGCCTCAGTTTTCTCATTTGTAAATGGAGATAATGATACTATGGTGAGTACTGCTCATGGTTGTTGAGATAAAATGAGATTATGCATATAGGGTGCTTTGCAAACCTTAAGGCATCATATTAACGTCAGTTACTTTTGCGGTGGTCCAGGTAGGTAATAATGAGGCCCTGTACTCAGATGGCAGCTGTAAGAACAGACAGGACCAAAGAGGGAGATATTGTTGAAGCCGAATTGACAGGATCTGGTCACTAATTGGTTTCCAGCAGTGAGGGAGAGGAAAGAATCATAGACAACAGCAAGGTTTTGAACAAGGGAAACTGAATGAATGGTGATGGAGCTGACAGAAAAAGGGAGATCAGAGTGAAGAGCTGAGTTAGGAAGAAATGCATTAAATCTATTTTCTTTCAAAAAATGGTTTGTTGATGTCTTTTTTTAAAAAATCACAGTCATTTGGGGACATGGTCCAAGACTTCCCCACCTCATCTCCCATTGAACTCTCCCTTGTAACAAAGAAAAAATTAAGCAAAACAAGCCTGTCACTGAATCTGACAGTGTATGCAGCATTCTGCCTTACCAGTCCCCACTCTCTGCTGAGAGGAGAGAAGGATGCTTCACTAGAGATCCTTCCCACTACATTGTTGCTATCATGGTGTATACTGTTCCTTTGGTTCCAAGCCAGTCTTAGACATGTTGTGTTTGAGGTGTCAGTGGAACATCCAAGTGGAAATGTCCTGTGGGCTTTAGAAATAATGGAAGCAGACTTAGAGGTGGATGGGACTTCAGAAGCTACTGAGTTCAATCCTCCTCATTTAACATATGAGGAAACTGAGGCTCTGGGAAGTAAAGACATGTTATTAGCAATCAAGATGGGCTTTTAGCACTTATTCAATCAAGTGCCCTCAAAGAGTTTGGCCTTTGTTTCCTTGATTAAATTAGGAGTCCTTGATGACCTCCTTGCCTCAGGGGAAAGCCTAGTTTACATGAGTTTGAGTTGCATGTTTGTGACATCAGAGGCTTTTAGACCACATGGGTTTAAGTCACATTTTTGTGACACTTTTAGGTCATGTAGGTGAGTCACATGACCCTGAACAAGATATATAAACCCAGGTGGTGTTCTCTTGGAGGCTCTTACTCCTGGAGGTGCGGGACTCTGGGCAGCCACTCTAAGGGCCTCCCGGCTGAACTCAGATGTTGATGGTTTCTTGGTAACTATGAATTGTATTTGGTCTTGTTTATAAATGTATGTTTTTAATTTGTTTGTATTTGCTCTGAAGTTCAGGGTGCTGGCTTTCTCCCCTGAACTAAGTGAATGATATTTGTGTGTTGGATTGAAATAAGATTGTTAACCCCCTTAACACCACTTTCCTTAGTAAGGCAGATCAAAAGAACCTGTGCTGGCAGCATTCTTGTTGTTGGGCTTGTGTTGGTTTTTCACCCCCACAACAGCCGCTAGCTGAATTGTTGCAACAAGATACACACCTAACATTGTAGGAGCAGTTAAGCCATCAGAGACAGGAACTGAACCCACCCACCAAGTCTTCTGACTCCTGAGCTGTCCTCTGTACTTTACTGCCTCATAATGGGAGGCTAAAGCTTGGAAGAAAGGTCAGGACTGAAGACAGAGATTTGAGAATCATCTCTACAGAGATGGAATTTGAAGCCACAGAGTAAATGAAATTGCCAAGGGAGAGAGGGTAGAGTGAGCAGAACAGAGGAACAAGGACACAACCTTGGGGAATCTCTTCATTAGGGGCTTGGGAGAGGATGAAGAGTCAGAGGAGGAGCAGTTAGAAGGGAAGGAGGAGAAGAACATGGACAAGATGACTTCTCAGAAGCTGAGGGTGAAGAGAACATCTAGTAAGAAGGGACTGGTGAACAGAGACCAAAGTTGCAGACTGATCAAGAAAGAAATGGATTAAAAAAGCACATCACTGGGGACCTGATCGTCATTGGAGATCATTAGATATGAGCTCCTCGAGAGGAGGAAATCTTGTCTTTTGCCTTCATTTGTATCCCTGGCACTTAGCACAGTACCTGGCACATAGTAAGTGCTTAATAAATGTTCTTGACTGATTGGTTGGCTGATTTCCAGTCTCACAAACAGAACTTGGGCTCAAATGGCGGGGGGGGGGGGCAGGGGCGGTAGATGAAGAAGCAAGCATGCAAAGGATTATGCCAAGAGGATGTAAGGAGGAGTTGGGAGGCATTGGCCATGGGATTTTTTTTAATATACTGAAAGTAAAAGGGAGATTTGATAGCTGGATGGCCTAGAAGCATCAAGCCTTTTCAAGATTAGTGAGAAATGAGCATGTTTGTGGGCAAATGAGAAGGATACAATTGAGAAGGGGAGACTGAAGATGCCCCACAAGGAGGGGATGACAGCTGGAACAAGGTTCTAGAGGATGATGGGGGGGGGAACAGGGACAAAGGCACAGGTGAGCAGGTCAGCTTCGGTGACATGAAGGGAGATCTCTTCCTCTGTGACTGGAGGGAAGAGAGAGAAAAGGCAAAGACAGAAGAAACTTTTGAGGAGTGGAGTTGAAGTAGCTTCTGGAGGATGGTTTTAATCTTAGTAAAGTAGGTCAGTTGACAAGGGTATATGTTGGAAGGGAGGGAAGGGAATTGTTAGAAGTCTGGGCTCCCTTAGGGTACCAGTGACCAAATGAGATAATGTATGTGGAAATACTTTGGAATGGTGAGTACTCAGCCAATGTGAAACATGATTGTTATTAAAATGAATCATATGTAAATTTTCTTCCTTAGCCTCTGACTTCCCCTTTTCCCTTGATCTGGGTGGCGGCTGGGGAGAGAACAGAGAAAGGAAGGGGAGAGAGACAAGAAGACAGAGGAGAAGGTGGAAGGAGAAAAGAGACAAAAAGAAGAGAGGGAGTAGAAGAGAGAAGAATAGGGAAGAAAAGCAAGGAAGATAGGAGAGAAGAAAAAAGAGAAAGAAGAGAGCAGAGGGAAAAAGGAGGATGAGGAGGGAGGAAGCAAGAGAGAGAGGTGGGAGGAAAGAAAGAAGGAAGGAAGGAAGGAAGGAAGGAAGGAAGGAAGGAAGGAAGGAAGGAAGGAAGGAAAAAAGGGAGGAAGAAAAAAAGAAGGAAGGGAGGGAGGGAGGAAGGAAGAAGGAAAAGGGGAGAAAGGAAGGAAAGAAGGAAGGAAGAAAGGCCAAACAGTAAACCCCAGAGTTGTCCCTGAACAGCAGGGAGCAGCCAATGCCTGATGAATGTAAGAGCTCCATCCTCCAGCTAACCATGGAGCGAGGTCTTGCTAGATATCCTGGTGAGTGATGAAGCTGGAAATTGAAGTCTCCTCTGCCCTCCTGCTACCTCTCTCTGTCCTGTCAATGTTTGCCTGTCACCTAATCTGAGAGCACAAGTCAATTGGTACCTGATCCCAGGAACTGTGCCTGACAGTCACCACAGGGCTTTGGACCCTGTAGGGAGTTAATTTTCAGTGACTGCCAACCCTGGAGAGAAGATAGACTGAGGAAGGGAGGGAAGAAAGGAAGGAGGGCTGCTGAGGGAAAGAGACTGAGCCTCATGGGGACAGATGCTATGTGGGTCCAATTTAAACCTGATTTTTTACCTGGCCCTGATTGTACGATTTGGAGATACAAGCAGGGAGGTTTAGGATGGGAAGGGGAGGGGAGATATGAGTGGATCTGAGTGAAGCAGCCCAAGACTATCTTGACTAGAGGAAGAAATAAACAAATTCATTAATAGGACCCTATTTTTAGAACTGAAAGAGACCTCAGAGACCATCAAGTTTAATGCCTTCATTATGTAAGATGAAAAAAACCAAGCTAGGAGAAGTTAAGTGAGTACAAGTATAGTAAGTAGCTGAATCAGGATTTGCACCCAGGGCCTCTCACCCCAGATCTTGCATGCTTTGCAGTATGTCACACCACCACGCCTTTGATGACCCACTGATCCAGCAATCTTGGGTCAATTAGACCTATACTCCAAGAGAAGGCAGCAATATTTGGTGGAAGGAATGCTGGATTTGGAGTCAAAAGACCTGGGTTCAAATCCCAGTTCTGGTATTTGTGACCTTGGAGAAGTCACTTAACTACTCTTGGTCTCAGATTATTTTTTAATTAATTAGTTTATGTTTAGTTTACAACATTTAGTTCTACAAGATTTTCAGTTCCAAATTTTCTCCCCCTCCCTCCCTTCTCCTCCCCCCAAGATGGAGTGCAATCTGATATAGTCTCTACGTATACATTCACATTAACATATTTTCACATTAGTCATGTTGCAAAGAAGAATTATAACCAATGGAATGAACCACAAGATAGAAGAAACAAAACAAAACAAAAAAGAAACAGAGCAGATAGTATGCTTTGATCTGCATTTGGACTCAGTAATTCTTTTTTTTTTTTTTTTTGCTTTTAAATTTTTTTTTCTTTTTAGTTTACAATACTCGGTTCTACATAATTTTGAGGTCCAGATTTTCTTCCCTCCCTCCCCCGCTCCCTCCCCAAGATGGCATGGAATCCCATATAACTTCCACGTATAACTTTGCATTGAATTAATTTACACACTAGTCAAGTTATGGAGAAGAATTATGACCTATGAAATGAATCATGAGAAAGAAGAAACAGGACCAAAAAAAACCAACCCAAAAACAAAAACAAAAGAGAGAAAAAGAAAAAAAGGAGGGGGAAGGCTAGCATGAAGTGTGCCTCAATCTGCATTCATACTTCATAGTTCTTTCTCTGGATATGGACAGCATTTTCCATCATGAGCCTTTTGGAGCTGTCTTAGAACCTTGCATTGCTGAGAAGAGCCAAGTCTATCAAAGTCAGTCATCTCACAGTGTGGCTGTAACTATGTACAATGTTCTCCTGGTTCTGCTCCTCAGATTCTGCCGAGAACTAGGATCCTCTGAAGTCAGAGATGAAAAGAAAGGTCTCATAATCCTTAAAATGTTCTTTGCAGCACATCTTGTGGGAGCAAAGAAATTAGAAACAAGTCAGGTACCCCGCTAAGCCAGCACTTAGGATGTGCATAATGGGAAATTGTTGAACCCTAAGGAACCAGGAATATAAGGAACTCAGAGGAGCTTCGGAAGTGTCAACAGAATTTTGAATGCAGTTCAGATTGGACTGGTCTGTAGACTGGGAATGGCCAGAACTGAACAGAGCAGGCTAGAGGCAGGTATGTCAGGACACGAAGCAGTGATCTAATTTATTTCAGAGTGAGGAAAATGACTTGCAAGCAAGGAAGCCCCTGAGAAGGAGGGCTTCTGTGGTGGTTCAGGCAATGTTTATATACAGAAGTGGGCTGGACTATGACATAATCATTCTTAGGTCTTGAGTACTAGTTTCTCATGGCAGGCTTATGCATGGATAACGCCAGCATTCCTGGATCCTGTCTCCAACATGATTGTCTCACAGCCGGGTACAGTGCCTGGTTCAGTTCACTTAGCTGTTACAAGGAACAGGGACTGTGAGAAAGTCAAGCAACATGATGGATGGCTGTCAGATCCCTGGGAAAGAGGGGGCAGTGAATGCCTGGTGCTTGGTCAAAGCACCTTGCCAGAGGGTGAGATCCTGCAGAGTGCAAAGGATTGTTGTTATGCCAAGCTCAGAGCACAGCCTGCCTGCTAGGCTTTAGCTCTGGAAAACTGTGTCTCCAAAATATTTTGACAGATTTGTTATGAAGTGGTGAAGAGTGAAAAAAAGCTTAAGTGGGAGAACAAGATACCAAATGATCACAATAATGTAAATAAAAGCAACACAAAAAAGGTGACTGAATTCAGAATAAATATTGAGGTCAGATGATCATGGGTGCTGAATGTAGCAACCATAGTCAGATTGGTCATTGGTTGGTTTTGCTTGAATATTTTTCTTTACTACGAGAGAAGGTTCTTGTTGGGGGAAGGGCATATAGAAATGTTTTCATTTATATTCATATAATTCATACATTCATATAATAAGAGTAAAGACATTAATAATTTCTTAAATGATCCTGCTGTGTACAGAACACTGTGGTATGCCTTAGGAAAGTTAGAAGGTTTTGCTAAGATGCAATCCCTGCCCTCATAGCACTTCCAGTCCAAAATGGGAATAAGATATAAACATAGATACATTGTTACATAACAAGTAGGTTGGTTGGTTGGTTGGTTTTTTCATCGAGATCTGAGCCTAGTCTTCATATTCTATTCTATTCACTAGTGGAGTGACTGGGGTGATGGATTTTTGAGTGTGTCAAAGGCAAGACATGGACTCAAGTCTTCTTGACTTCTCGATGTATGGTTGATACGCCACACATCATCAGTGTCATCATCATCATCTTCATCATCATCATGCATTTATTAAGCCCCTACTGTGTGCCAGGCACTCTGCTAAGTCCTAGGGATACAAAGAAAGACAAAAATATGGTTGCTGTCTTTAGGGAGCTCACATTCTAACAGGGGAGACAATTTTCTCTCAGCATTAGATAAGTAGGTGAAGGAGTTACGAAACAAAGTTCTTTGTGAGTTTGGACAGAAAAGGCCCTTACCTGATGGGGAATAGGGGATCAGGGAAGGCTTCATGGTAGAAGCTGCTTTTGAGTTGGGATTTTCATGCTGGGTAGTAATTCAACAAGGGGTGGTGGAGCAGGCAGAGCATTTGGCTATTAAAGGTCTTCACAACCTGGCTCCAACCTACAGCGTAAAAATAAAGCAAGCAAATACATACACAATGGTCACATGTACAGATATATGCCAGGTTGTTATAGAAAACATAGAAGACAGTTTGGGAGGGATGCCACTAGTAGCTCTTCAGTGATCCCAAATGGCTCCCTGCCTTTAGTCATTAATTCACTTCCCAATTTCTTCAGTCCTGTCAAACTGGCCTTCTTGCTTGCGAGGTAATCCTGCTCCAGGCTATATTCACCAGAGGAAGGTAGCAGGGTACAGTGACTTTGAGTTGGAAAACCTGGGTTCCAATTCTGGTTTTGCCACTATTATATATTACATCATATATAATTTTACTATATATTATTGTGTATAATATATATCATTATATTATTAGATACCCATGTGACCTTCAAATTCCCATCACTGTGCCTTTGCAATGGTCATTCCCTATGCCTGTAATGCCCTCCCTCCTCACCTCTGTTTCTTTGAATCCCTTGTTTCCTTTAAAAGCCCAGATAAAATGCTCTATATAGGAGGCACCCAATCCTTTTCTGCCACAAGCTGATGGTCTCCTCCCCAAATTTCCTTATATCTACTTTGTATAAACTTCTATGTGTACATGTTGATTGGTCTTTGTGTTGCCAATTCTTAGCACAGTGCCCAGTACATAGTAGGTGCTTTATAAATGTGTACTGGTTGGTTGATAGGGAACTATGTGAGCAAAGACATGGAGGCAGGAGGTACCTGCTATATTTATGGGGCAGAGGGTCATCCAGTTCTGATGGAGTGTAGAGGGCACTCACACAACCCTCATCTTAGTTTGGTCATTCATCACCTCTTGCCTGAACTACTGTAATCACCTCCTAACTGTTCTCCCAACTTCTATTCCCTCTTCAACAATCTCCTGGATGAGTGGTGAAAGGTCAGAGCTGTTTTGACTTATTTCTGGGTAATGCAGTAGATAGAACACTGGGCCTGGAGTCAGGAGTCATTTTTGTCTGACTCCCCATGACCTCATTTGGTGTTTTCTTGGCAAAGATGCTGGAGTGGTTTGCCATTTCCTTCTCCAGCTTATTTTACAGATGAGTAAACTGAGGCAAATAAGGGTGAAGTGACTTGTCCAAGGTCACACAGCTACTACATGTCTAAGGCCAGTTTTGAATTCAGGAAAATGAGTCTCCCTGACTCAAGGCCTGGTGCTCTATCCACTGTGCTACCTAGCTGCCCTTAGGAGTCAGGAAGAGCTGAGTTCAAATTTGGCCTCAGATTCTTACTACCTGTGTGACCCTAAGCAAGTCACTTAACCTCTGTTAGACTCGGCTTCCTCAACTGTAAAGTGGGGCTAATAATAGCACTTACCTCCTAGGGCTGTTGTGAGGATCAAATGAGACAATATTTGCACAATGCCTGGTGCACTGTAGGCACTTAATAAATGCATGTTCTCTTCCCTCCCCAATTAATGATTCAGAACATTCATTCTTATGGTTGTTGCTAGTTCGCAGCTCTTTTGTAAACAATTTGTTCCCCTCCTTGACCACAGTGAAACAGATTCTAAGAAACAAATGTAAAGTTCGTCATTGGGGTCCAAAGACTCATCCACCAAGGCACAGGTCAGGGTTGTGTAGCTAGACGACAGTACTCAAAGAAAAGTTCTAGGGTTTCAGTGGATTGTGAATACATCAAAAGGAACAAATACTTATTCCCTTCCCTGCCAGCTCAATACGAGCCAACAGTGCAATCTGGCCATCCCCAAAGTGGATATTAGGCTACATTTCCTGAGACAAAGTGTCTAGGTAATAGTTGCTGGCTCCAGAACTAAGTAATGGGTGGAAGATGCAGAAAAGTAGATTTGAGCCTTATAGAAGGAAAACATTCCTCACAATCAGGACCATGCAGAAGTGGAAAGGGCTGTCTTGGCAAGTTGTGGGGGATCCTTTGCTGGAGGATCCCCAAATGGGGCCAGATGTCTACTTATTAAGTAGTTTATGAAGGAAATTCCTGCTCACGTATGGCTCGAAGGAGGCCACCTCTGGAAGGAGGCTTCCTTCCAGATCTAATATTTTATAGTTGTCTGAAGTCACTTCCCCTCTTTGGGATTCATTTTCCTCAGTTGCAAAATGAAGAGGTAGGATCAGGTGACCTTGAAGGTTCCATCTAACTCTAAAGCCTAGGATCCTTTGTCAACAGCAATGAATTATAACAAGGAGGGGGTATGGTACAGTGGAAAAGGCACTGAGTCTGGAGTTATGGGGCATGAGTTCAAATCCTGCTATGTATAGGACCATGGATATTTCATTTCTCTGACCCTCAGTTTTCTAATTTGTAAAACAAAGGGATTGGAATAGATAGCCCTTAAGATGCTTCAAATTTCTATGACCCACAAATAATTTTATATTAATAAATGTTTATGGAATTGATGTTTGAAGTATTTGGTATCTGTTCTTTGGATTCTTCATCTTTTATGTTTAATTGAGTGTTATGCAAGATTTGGAAGGCTGAGGAGGGAGAATATCTTTCTCTGCCTCTCTTGATCCTCTTTAGGAAAAGCTAATGCTCCTGGAGCTGGTCCTGACCCTCTCAGGCTAAAGACAAGGACACTGGGCAGAGGTGGGGTAGAGAAGTGGGGGGATAGAGGAACCCCACTGGGTGTTTCACAGACAGGAAGTTTACAGGCTATGGGGTGGGTTGAGAATTCCCTAAACAGATGCCTGGAGTCAAGCTTGTGCAACAGAGGGAAGAACAGGGCTCATTTTCAACTTGTCGGAGCCCATAAAATAAATTACAAAATAAAGCCCCTGATGACAGAATAATGAGCAATTCATTTGAAATGTAAAATAAATAGGTAAATCTCTGGGGAGCAGGCAGAATAAATGTCATCTGGATGACATTTGGTGATTAAATTAAACAGTAATGAACTCATGAGGAATGTGCTTGGGCATTGGCTTTTCCAGGCATGACGCTGCTCTGGGATGGAGCCATTGGAATTTCTCTGCTTAATGCCTTGGCCCTTGAGGGGGCCTGGAGAGGCCTCCTTGGGGCTGAGACCTGGGGGAGATCAGTGCCACCCGGGATGGGTGTGAGTGTGAATTATCCGCCCCCCTTAAAGACCCAGGAAAAGAGCAGGAGTTAAGGGAGGGAGTCATCTTCTTGTTTCCCATCCAAAAAATTTCTCCATCGCCTCTCATTTCACTATTACATCTTTATTCTTTTGGATATTGAAGACTTTTTGGAATCCCAGAGTCCCCCTACAAACATTCCTTGAGGGATAGAATGGTAGTGGTCATATCTCACTTGGGTTTCACTGACAGAGTTGATCCAACTCCCTAATTTTACATATGGGGAAACTGAGACCCAGATAAGGAAAGTGATTTGCCCAAAGCTGAAGAGACATACAGTGGTAGAGCTGGGCCCATCCAGAATTAGCCCCTCCTAAAATTTAAAAGTTCAAAAACTTTGCCCTGAGTGCCCTCCGATCTCTCCTTAAGTCTTGCTCTTCCCTTCTGGTGCCTATCTCTAACCCTATATCTTCGGAGGCATTTTTGATATCCAAAACCACCACTGCCTTTAAGGTGTTCTAACTCATTGAGCCATCCCCCTGGCAGTGGAAACTCAGAGATCTCATTTCCCACCTCACTCTCTCAAGAACTCTCATCCTGAAACTTCCTTTAGTGCTTGAGATCTCCTGGACCTGGAACATCCAACACCTTCAGCCTTCTTAGCCTAGAATATCCCTCCTTATCCCATTGGTGAGTTCCTCTGGAGGTCTCCATTTTGTGGACGGGCCCAAGGCAACTTTCAATTCGCCTCTCAGCTGTGTTCCTGACTTTCATGGCTCTGATGCTGTCTCATCCTGGGACCTCCTCACCCTGAAACATCAAAACTCCCTTTTGGTCTTCTCAACCACATCCCCTTCCCCCAGAGCTACCTTCAACTCACCTTGTTTCTTTATATTTGTATCTTCAGTGAACAGCACAATGCCTGGCACGTATTAAGCACATAATAAAAGTTTGTTTCTTTCTTCCCTTTCCACCACCCAGATCCCTCCCCCAATAGATCTGCAATTTCAGATCACTCCCCAAGAAACCCCTCTCCAAGATCTCTCTCCCTCTAATAAATCCTACCTCCTCAACCCCTCCTTCAAGACATCCCAACTCTCAGATGCCCATCTCTCTACCCTCCCTTCTCCCCCTGCTGGGGGCTTGTGACCTGCTGGGTTTTGAAGCCAGCACCTTTGCCAGCTGCCACCAGAAAAACGGTAATTATATTGAGGAGATGACATCTCCCTTTGGAATTTGCCCTGAATTTAAAGCCAAGGGGAGAGAGTGTAATTCAATTAAAGAGAAGCTGCAATTTCTAACGCAAGATATATAGTAATTGCCCCAGAAGCCGAAGGGGGAGGAGACCATCCCTCATCCTGCCTCATAAAATAAAAACAAGTTCTCTAAATAAGTCCAACTTGCAGGTTCACGTGAGCCCTTAAGCTATGCCATATTCCTGGAACCTAGATGGACAGGTTTCTGATGTCATCTCCTACACTTAAGTACAGGGAAATTTGGGAAAGTTTTTCTTAAAAGGTCTCCAGCCCCGTTCTCCTTAAAGGTCAGTGCTAGGTTCTGATTCTCATTTAAGGGACAAGTGAAGTCCTTGAAGGACCTCAGGTCAATCAGATACATTGCCATCCAATAGTTCCTCATTCCAGATGTTGATATCTGTATTCCTATAGAGTGGCCATATTTGTTTGGAATTTACCTTGGGTGCACTGACACATATCTCACAAGTGGGGAGAGTACAGAATAGTGGAAGGAGGCCTGGATTTGGAGTCAGAAGCTCTGGTCCTAGTCTTGGCCGTACCATGTACTAGATGTGTGACCTTAGGCAAGTCACTTAACTTGTGTAGGTCTGAGTTTGTCCTGTAAAATAAGGGACCTAGATGACCTCTGAGGTCTCTTTTCATTCTGATATTAGGTAATGATGCTCTGAAGCTGGAGTTCTAGATTTAGAGCTGACTTAGAAGTCATCTTGTCTAAATTCCTAACTTTACAGGGGAAACTGAGACCTATACAAGTTAAGTGATTTCCCAAGGTCAACTGGTAGCAAAGAGAGAATTCATATCTAAGTGCTCTGACTCTACATGTAATAGTCTTTCCACGCTACAATGGGGCTCCGGTGCAGCCTTTGGCACTAACTTGGTCTCTAAACTCAGACAAGTCATTCATTTCCCTGGGTTTCAGTGTGTTCCTCCTCCCCCTCCCCCACCCCACCCCAAAAGGTCCCCATAGGCAGGGACAATCAACATTCCTTATCTTTCCTCCACCTTCGGTCTCCCAAGGTTGTAGTGAGACTCAGTGAGATATGAAAGGGAGGGCACTGTTGGAATGCAGAAAGTCAAATGGTAGGGGTGGGGTAGATCATAGCAAAGAGAATTCTGGACTTGATGTCTGGAGGATTTAGGATCAAACCTGGCCTTTGACGCTTACTAGCTGTGTGATCATGGACAAGTAACTTAACGTCTCTTGGCTGCAGTTTCTTGATCTATAAAACTGTGGTAAAAATACCTTTAGGACCAAGAAATGAACTCAGTGAAGAGACCTCAGTTCTCTAACTTTCTGTGTTTTAGTCACTTTTTTCTCTGGATTTCAATTTCTCTTTCTGTATATTGAGTACATTGGTGGGGGAGGTGAGCTATAAAATCATGTCCCATGCTGGGGGTGGTGCCTGCCTGGTTCAGTGTGATCCAGAGAGTCAAGACAGACTGCATTGGATTGTATATTCCCTGAGACATTTGGCTCAGGAAAGAGAAAAACCAGAAGGAAAGGGAACTGTCCTTGAATGTCCCTGTCTCCCAGGCCCATCAATTGTAGACTAGAAGAGTTTTATGTAAATAGGCACTTACCCAGCAGGGTTACTCTGTGTTTATAGACTCTGTTGTTTCAGAAACATGTCCTCCATAAAGTCACAATTAGCTGAATCCAGATTTATGAGTGTAATCTACCCGTGCCCTCATGCTACATCTTTCTTGGGCTGGCTCTTCTGTGCTGTGAATGTCAGGAATTCACTAATGGGGGAGCACCAGTCTGGTACTTGAGCTTTCTCTGCTGCAGGTAGCCTAGCACACAGTAGGGGCTTAGTAAATGTCTATTGACATTTGTCTGTTGAATTGAACCAATGACAGGATTCTAATAGGATCATTGGACTTAGAGCCAAAAGGGACTTTAGCCTGCTCAAGCTTGATCTCCTCATTGGATGGAGGAAACAAGCCAGGAGGAGGGAAGTCACCATCCCAAGGCAGCATGAAGTAACGTGGGTGTCAGGACACCTGGCTCTATCCCTGGCTATGTCTCTAACTCACTGAATCACCTTGGGCCAGTTGCTTCCTCCCTCTGAGTTTCCATTTTGGTCATCTGAGTCCAAGGCCAGTGCTTTTTCCCTTAAGCCAGTCAAGACCATGTTCATGGTCCTGAGGCCATGAGCTCTCTTGGGTGAATTATCTCTGAAAGTCTTCTTCATTGTGGCATGGAGGTGACTGGGTTTTCTGCAGAGTTCAAGCTTGGCCAGGACCCATCAGTCTGGCTTATGGCTGGTCTGCCCCATGTCATTTAAGGCCAAGGTGAGCAAAGTTCAGAATGTCTCAGCACCAAATGACTGGCCACCCAGGGGTGCCTTTTGTTTTTAAAACTATGGAGGAAAAAAGAATAGCATGGTGTAAGGCAAAGTAAGTGGGCAAGCCACATCATCCTCCAGCCTCACATTTCTCATCATAGATGATGCTCTGAAGCTGAAGTTCAAGGCCAGATAACCTAGATAGGCTAGATAAGGACAGCGTGGCTTGAGAACAGTTTGACTGAAAAAGATCTGGGAGGGGGAGGTTAGTAGACTGCAAACTAAAAATGTTGGAACAGCCAGGTGGTGCAGTGAATACAATTGCTGAGCCTGGAGTCAGAAACACTTGAGTTCAAATCCAGGCTAGCTGTGTGACCTTGGGCAAATCATTTAACCCTGCTTGCCTCAGTTTCCTCATGTGTAAAATGAGCTGGAGAAGGAAATAGCAAACCACTCCAGTATCTTTGCCAAGAAAACCCCAAATGGGGTCACAGGGTGACTGAAAAAGAACTGAACAAAAAGAGCTTAATGAGTCAACAATTAGCTTGTGAAAAATTATGAAATTTTTTTGGAAATTGTGAAACTCAATATGAAAAATTGATACAATGTTAGACTACATTAAGAGAGGCATATCGTCCAAGATAAATGGAGGTGACCATTGAACTTTGCTTTCTGCCTCAACCCACTACAATCCATCCTCCACTCAGCTGCCAAAATGATTTTTCTAAAGCACAAGTCTTCCCATGTTATTCTCTTACTCAATAAAGTCCAGTGGTTTCCTGTGACCTCTGAGATCAAATAAAAAACTGTCTGTTTGATATCCCAAGCCCTTCACAACCTGGCCCTTCCTACCTCTTAAATTCTTTGTAAGATTCTCTGGTTGGGCAGGGTCTTCCACACAGAATCCAAAGGTGTGTGCCCCAAAAGGCATGAGACCCCAGGATCTCACCCATCAGAAAGGTCCTTGGGAGACTGAACAACCTACAAGTTTCTAAAAAAATCCTCATCCTAATTCAATATCTGATTAGTAATATAAGGGCAAAATAATGATTTCTCTCAGGATCTTATGTGTACACAATTATTTGCATACCTCCCCCTATTAGAATGTGAGCTCCTTGAAAGCAAGGACTGCATTGTTTACTTTATTTTATGTGCCTGGCACAGTGCTTGGCACATAATAAGAACTTACTAAATGTTTGTTAGTTACTTGGCCAATGACTGAGAAAAGTCAGAATCCCAGCCAATGTCTGTTTCAGAAATATAGCCACTGAGAAATGCACAAAGGTGCAGGGCCCTACTATGCTTCTAGGACCCTGGACACAAGAGCCTAGGGAATAGGGATGCTTCCAGCCCAGTGCCCACTGACATGATCCTAGGAAGCAGCCTCTATGGAGACGCAACCTGGCAATGGCTCAGAAAGGGGCTACAGCCACAGCTACTGGAGACCCAGAAAGGAAAGTTCTTTTCTCCAAAATCCTTAGCACCATCAAATGGCTCAGCATCACAAACTGATGTGATTTTATTAGCGGAAATGACACTAAAGAAAAGGCATTAACATCTGCTTTGCTGCTGCACCCTAAGGACCATGGGATTTTTTCATTTGACTTGCAGATGAAATTATTTGCATACGTTGCCTTTCCCCTTAGAATGTGAGCTCCTAGAGAGCAGGGATCATCTTCCTTTTCTATTTGTATTCCCAGAGCTAACCCAGTGCTTTGAACATAATAAGCACTTAACAGATTCATTCATTCATTCTTCATTCATTCATTCTTTCTTCATTCATTCATTGTTTGCACACACTGCCAAGGTGCTAAGGCCCTCAAATACACTTGGCCCTTCAAACCAGAGTCCCTGCCTTCCACCACCACCCCCTGCCCCTACTCAGTTCTCATGTGAAAAGCATGGCCTTAAATATGGTAGGTGCTCCCTTCTACCTTGAACAGGAATCCCCCCTCTCTCCTTTTTTGGCCATAGGGCTGCCTAGAAATGATTTCTGAGCAATTCTGTTGAAGTTCCAGTCCTATTTATGACACATTACTTGTGTGATCTTGGACTGGTTACTTTGCATCTATGGACTTCCATTTTCTCTCCTGTTTGTATTGGGAGCCAAGACCACTTCAGATGATGTCTTTCCCAGTGGAGGATGCTGGGGAGCTTTTCCCAAGACAATCATGATAAGGTGTAGGGGGAGTTTCTTGCAGAGACTGGAGCATGACATTTGGAGTAGACTTGGATTGGAGTAGACAGTACATTGCAGGTGTTTCATAACTGGCTCCAGTTGGCTGGCCATGTAGTTTGGGAAAAGCCTTTTTCTATTGTCTGTGTCACCAGAAGTGTCTCTATCTTCAAAAGGGTCCCCTTCTTCTTTGCTCCTCTTTACCTTGTTGTCTTCAGATATGGTGGTGTGATGATACCTGGCCGAGAGATGGTTCTCTAAGGCAGAGGTGTCAAACACACAGCTCGAGCACAATACTCTGAAGTGAATATAGAACCTGATTAAGCTATAAATAAAAATACAATAAAACATAGATGATGTTAGTATGTGGTTTTCTAAGACAAATGGGGCCAGCACTTTATCTTTTTGTATAGTCTAGCTGCCCCTGTTTCTATATGAGTTTGATACCACTACTCTAAGGGGAAAGAGGTAAGACCTACCCCTCTGAGGCCAAATGGCCACCAAGAAGCAGAGGTCCTTGGACTTTTCACTCATTCTTTTCTATTCTTGGTGAAGACAGTAGCATCTCTTATCTTGTTCCAAAATGAGAACAACAGAAATCTGGGAGTCAGAGTCCCAGACAAGTTTGGTGTACATCACAGCATCAACGTTCCAAAGAGCAAGGGAATCAGGTCAAATCAACAAGCATTTATCAAGTACCTACTATGTGTCAGGCACTGTACTAAGTGCTGGGGTCCTGGAGTGACCTTCTGCATCTGAGAAGAAGGAACCATCTCATGGTAATGTTACCTTTGGACATGAACTTGGTAATAATTATTGTGATGTAGAAACTGAACTACGTTATGAGCCTAATTCCCTACCACCACTACCACCTCCCCACCCCGAGACAAAAGTGGTGCAAAGGGCCTTGTATTCTCAAAGTATTTAGGGGAAATGTTTATATGTTTGTTCTTGCTACCTCTGTGAAACAGGTATTTCTTTATAAAAGCTACCTGGTGTTAAGTGACTAGATAGAACTTGGGTACTAGTCACAGACTCCTAACAACATAGCTGGCAGGAGTTTGAGTTAACAACAGAATGGGGTGACAGCATGTTAAATGTTTAATGGGGGAATTGTACTACATGGCCACTAAGATTCTTTCCAGCTCTAAATCTCTTAATCAAGAAAAATTTAGGCTTGTTACAAGGAATGGCTTCCTAACAAGTAGAGCTACCCCAAAAAGCGTGCATTGCCTCAGCAAGTAGTGAGCTCCCCTTCCCTAGAGATCTTCAGGCAGAAGGGGGATGGTCACTTATTGGAGATATTGAAGATATTGTGGAAGGGATTATTCAGATGCAGATGGATTAGATGGTCTTTGAGGGCCTTCCCAACTCTGAGATTCTATGGTCTTTCGACTTCTGAAATCCAGTTAAAAATCCATGATGCCAAGAATTCCCAAAGACCACCTACTTAAGCATGACAAGGTTGTGCTCTGCATTGATGAGGAGAATGCCTATACGTCTGGGAATCTCAGCTCCTTGGAAATTGATGAATAGGGCTCAGCCGTTGTCAAGTTTACGTAACTCTTGTTTCCAATCTATTTATATTTTCCACCCTTGACTCTCATTAATGAAAACAAGTTTCCTGAGTTTATTCCTTCATGTGTGAGACAAATCTTTTTTTAAACTTCTAAGATCCCATTGAATTCTGAGCTGGAAGTCAGAAGATCTGGATTTGAACTTACCTCCGATCCTCATTGTGTGAGAGTCTCACTTTCCTCATTTGTAAAATGAGGTAGTAACATTTGTTATGGGGAAGCTAGTTGTCACAGTGGATAGAGTCCAGGGCCTGGAGTCAGGAACACTCATCTTTCTGAGTTCAAGTCTGGTCTCAGACACTAGCTGTGTGACCCTAGGCAAGTCACTTAACCCTGTTTGCCTCAGATTCCTCATTTGTAAAATGAGCTGAAGAAGGAAATGGCAAACCATTCCAGGATCTTTGCCAAGAAAACCCAAATGGGGTCACGAAGAGTCAGACACAACCAAATTGACTGAACAATAACAACAACAATAAACATCTGTAGTTCCTACCCCACAGAATTGTTCTGAGACTCCACTGAAATTATGTAATGCAAGCTTTAACCCAGCACGTCCATGTTATTACGAGGAGAGCAATGCCCCACCATTGCCACTCACTTTTCCCATTTCCTTCCAACAATCTCCTCTCCTCTACCCCACTCCCTTTGCTTTTGGAAAGCTCATGAAATCATACAGTTTACTATATGTACAGAGATCCTTCTTGCACAACCAGGACTTTGGTGCCATGCTTATTTGCCATTAGCTTGGAGGGGAGGTAGAGGTAGAGGGGAAGAGGGAGAGCACAACAAATGCCAATCAAGTTGCTGTTTAGGAAGAAAATAAATAGCAGTTTCCTTATCTCTTGGAGTCCTTTTCATGCTTGAAATTTCCTGATCTTGTCCCAGATCTGCCAGCCTTGGCTGCAGCTGAGCTGCCTCCCTCCTCCTCCTCTTCTTGATAGGCAAACATCAGCCTGTCAGCTTCAAAGTGGCCTTTCATGGAAGCCAGGTGTCTCCAGGATCTAGAAGGGATGCCATTGAGCAAATCATTGACTTTGGAAAAGTTACTTCTCTTGTCTGAACGTCTGTTTCCTCATCTGTAATATGGCAGGCTAGGGATTGGGCTACATTATCTCTAAGGTTCCTTCCAGCTCTTAACAATCTGCGAGCTGTATTATAGAGGTGTGTGTGTACGTTATATGTTGTGTGTATGTATCTATATATGTGTATGTGGTGTGTGTGTGAGAAAGAGGGGAGAGAGAGAGGTGAGAAGAGAGAGAAAGAGAGAGAGGGAGAGAGAGAGAGAGAGAAGGAGAGAGAGAGAAGGAGAGAGAGAGAGGAGAGAGAGAGAGAAGGAGAGAGAGAGAGAGAAGGAGAGAGAGAGAGAGAAGGAGAGAGAGAGAGAGGGAGGGAGAGAGGGAGAGTGAGTGGGATGGTGGTGGTGCTGGTAATGGTCGAGGCTTTTCTTAGGAAGGAATGATAAGTTTTCCCTCCTTTCCCATGGAAAGAGACTAAGCCACTGTGCTGATGATAGGGTTGGAGTAAGTGTAGAAGGTGTGCTCAGGGTCTCCATTAGACTGGTTCTCTAGTGAATGAAGACTCCCTGGTGAGGGGAGGCAGCTTGGGGATTGCTCGCCATTCGCTCCGCATTCATCCCATTTTCCTTCTCTGTGGCTTCGCATATGTTTGTCTCCCCCGCCTCTCAGAATCCTTAGCTTCCTTCAGTGCTTAACTCAGGCGCCGCCTCCTGCACACTCTGGTGTGTGCGAATTCTTTTGTGTGGACAATCCTTTATAAGTCCAAGGGCTTTTTTACAGCCAGCCCTTGGAAGTAGGCAGGAGAAGTATTACAATAATATTAGTGGTGACATTTAGCACTTGTAGAGTGCTTCAAGGTATACGAAGCACTTCACAAATATAACCTTATCCGATCCTCACAATAGGCCTGGGAAATAGGTGCTATTATTATCCCCATTTTGCAGAAAAAGAAACTGAGGCAGACAAAAGTAACAACAATAACGAATGTTTATAAGCACCTACTACATGCCAGACACTGTGCTAAGCACTTTATAATTCTTGTCTCATTCAATTCTCACAAATACCCTGGGAGGTAGGTGCTATTATCACCTCCACTTCTATAGATGGGGAAACTGAGGCAAGCAGAGGTTAAGTGACTTATCCAGGGCCATGTAGCTGAGAAGCATCCGAAGCTGAATTTCATTTAAGGCTTCCTTACTCCAGGTCTAGCACTCTATCCAATGGGCCTCCCTGAAGTCTAGAGAAGCAAAATGTTTTGGCAACAGTAATGTAGCTAGTAAATGATGCATCTGAGACTCCACCCCAGGTCTTCTGACTGCAAGGGCAGTGCCTAATCCACTACATTATCTCTACAAATTATTCTCCTTTGATTCCTATAATATCCTGGTGAGACAAGCAGGTCATAGAGCTAAGGAGCAGCAGAGCTGAGGTTTGAATCCAGATTGTCTGATTTCGAGCCTTGTGTTCTTCCCTTTACATCACCATTTGGATTTGGCAGAACCAATGTCCCCTTCATTGTCTTTAAATCATCATATTAAGGGCCATTCTAAAATGGATCTTGCTTTGCAAATGGAATAGAGAGGGGGTGAGAGACTCCCTCTAAGTCACACAGCAAGTTGAGGGCGGGGCTGGTAACCATCTTTGGTTGCCTCCAGGACCACAGTTTATGTTGTGCTATGTGAATTTAGAAAAATCTGGGCAGGAGGAAAATCAAGCAGAGGATAGAATAGAAGGGGAGTAGAGATTCAGGGCTGGGATTGAATGAAGAAAGTGAGGAGAACCAAGGATGGTAGAAGCAAGTTGCCTTTCCTTCTCCTCCCCCTTCTCCTGTTTCATCTTCCCCCCTCTCTTTTTTTTTCCTTCACTCTCCTCACTTCTTTTTCATCTTTCCTATGTCCTTTCCCACATATTTTTCTTTCCTCACTTCTCATCTCTCCTGTTTTTTTTTTTCCTTTCTTTTCTTATACCCTTGCCTCTTTTTTCTATCCTTTCATTCTCTCCTTCTCTCTCCCCTTTTCTCTCTCTCTGCCTCATCCCTTTTAATCTTCTTTCATTCTCTCACTACTGTCTTCTTTCTTTTCTTTCTTCTCTCCCCCCTTGATTTCTTTTACTTTTCTCTCTTATCTCATGAAGAGCCTACATGGAAAATTGGGGTGCGCATTCACTGAAATGGATATAATGGCTTATGTTTTTCTGGGTAGCCCCAATGTTCCATTAGTTCCCTAGAATATGTCTCTGCAACTCATAGAGCTGTTTGAAAAGACAAGAGCCTGTCTTGTGGATTTATATGTACGGGTAAGGTGTGATTTCCATAACAAATATATACCCATGATGCCTCTTTCCTATGAGGCACAGGAGATGCTTACAGAACACCTTCTAAATCATGACAGCCTCCTGGGTTCCCCTCCTTCTCTGCATGCTAATGAGATGACAGATTCTAATTACATGCTGAATGGAGCAGTCCAGCAATGACAGAACTTGCCAGTAGCCATGAAGCATAGACCCCATCCATTCTAAGAGACTGCATTGCAATTGTGGAATCTTCTGAATGCCCACAAGAGCCAGAGAGACTGAGGAAAGAAGCTTGAGGCCAAAACAGCCCTTCAGGGTCAAAGGCCTGCTATGGGGGCGGTAGGGGCTAGTAGAAGTTTGGTGAAGAGAGGGAGATGCTTGATTCAAGGTAGAGGATGCTGCTTTCTTTTTTTGCAGAGGGGAAGCAGGGCAATTGGGGTTAAGTGACTTGCCCAAGGTCACACAGCTAGAAAATGTGTCAAGTGTTTGAGGCCCAACTCCCAACTCCAGGGCCGGTGCTCTACTGACTGTGCCACCTAGCTGCCCCGAGGATGCTGCATTCTTGAACTTATAAAGCCTTTCCCTTACAGAAGTAAGGACTAGAAAGCTTTACAAGGAGTCACATATATGATCCCTCTGCCAGAGAGTGATTAAGGGGACAGCTAGGTGGTATTGTAGGTAAAGCACTGGCCCTGGAGTCACAAGGACCTGAGTTCAAATCCAGTCTCAGACACTTATTAGCAATATGACCCTGGACAAGTCACTTAATGCTGATTGCCTAAAAAATAAAATGATTGAGGGTGTGGTTGCACATCCCAAAGACATTTTATGCTCTGCATGTCTAAAACACCTCAGGCACCATCTTCTGCAGGAAGCCTTTCCTGATCTTCCAGCTGCTAGTGGTTATATTTTTATATATTTGTATTTATTCACTTTGCATTTATTACATATAGATATAGATATGTGAATATTTATACCTACATCTTTTTTATGTGTACTTCTCTCCCCAATTATAACATAAGCTCATTTTGAGAGAGGATCATTTGTCATTCTTTGTATTTGTATCCCTAGTGCCTGGAACATAGTAGACACTTAATAAATACTTGTTCATTGATGGTAGCATAATGTAATGAGAAAAAAGTTGGAATTAGAGTCAACAGATCTAAATTTAAATCCCAAGATCAGGTCCTTTTACCAATACTTGCAAGCCATGTGACCTTGAACAGGTCACTTACTGTCTCTGTGTCTTAGTTTTTTCATCTGTGATGTGAGTGGATTAACATACATGACTTCTAAAGTTCCTTTTAGATATGAATCTTCTATTCTGAATCACATTATCTCTCAACCTCAGTTTCTTCATATAGAAAATGGGTATATTAACATTGTACTATTTATCTTAAGGATATTATGGGTAAACACCTTTATAAACTTTAAAGTGTTATAGAAATGTGAGTTTGCTGTGATTAAGGAACACAAGTCAGTGTGCTGAATAGAAGGCTTCAAGAAGAATCCCTGAATGTCTGAGGCCAGAAGGTTTAGGTCCTGCCTCTGACAAAAACTGTCTAGACAATTGTGGACAAGACACTTAACCAAGCAACCATCTGTTTTAACAATCTGGCTAGCAGCTTCTGTGGGGGGATAAGATCCACCCACAGCCAGCACCCAGAGAGCCGCCAGCACACCGCAAAAACACAGGTTCTTTTGATCTGCCTTAATAAAGAAAGCAGGTTAAGGGGTTGGCAAGCTTACTTTAATGCAGCACACAAATATCATTCACTTAGTTCAGGGGAAAAAGCCAGCACCCTGAACTTCAGAGCAAAATGCAAGCAAATTACAAACATCAACAGACTGACCCAATACAATTCATAGTTACCAACATCTAGGTTCAGCCAGGGAGCTCAGAACAAGGGCTGGCCCAGAGTCATGCACCACCACTGCTGCGGCAAAGTGCTCCAAGGAAGAAGAGGCCAACCCCTGGCTTTTATATCTTTGTCAGTGTCAGGGGTGAGTCACACATGTGACTCACCACGTGACCTAAAATGTCACAAAGAGGCAGACTTAAACCCATGTGGTCTAAGAGCCTCTGCTGTCCCAGACGTGTAAACTAGGCCCTCCCTGGAGTTGCACCCACCTTGGGCCCCACCTTAGTTGCCAATCCACACCCACATAGGTTTTACACCTAATAGGGGTTTGGGCCTGGGGCTTAGCACTTAGTAAGACTCAATGAAATGCACTGAATTACTCAGCAAAAACAAAAGCCAAACTCTTCAAGGGCACTTGTTGAACTAAGTGCTAAGGAGCCCATTTTGCTTACCAACACACTATCTGAGACTCTAAGTTACAGAACAGGTGCCAATCTACAATCACATGGAGGGAGGGAGGTATGGAGGGAAGGAGACAGAGAGAGATAGAGATGGATAGACAAATACTGAGAGACAGAAGGGACATAGGAACAGAGAGACAGAGTCAGAGAGAGGGCAGAGACAGAGAGAGACACAAGGAGAGACAGTGAGAAAGAGCAGAGATTGCTCACATATGATAAAGGGTCATAAAATGTTTTTAAAAAGCCTGGTTCTACAGGTAGAGTCAGGTGATGTCAGGGAAATCAGTAATTAACCTCTCTGGCTGTGAGAAAGAAAGAAAGAAAGAAAGAAAGAAAGAAAGAAAGAAAGAAAGAAAGAAAGAAAGAAAGAAAGAAAGAAGGAAGGAAAGAAAGAAAGAGAAAGAAAAAGAAAGATAAAGAAAGAAAGAAAGAAAGAAAGAAAGAAAGAAAGAAAGAAAGAAAGAAAGAAAGAAAGAAAGAAAGAAAGAAAAAGAAAGAAAGAAAGAAATGCTGTCAGAGGGAGGGAGGGAGGAGGGAAGGAAGGACGAGAAAGAGAGAAAGAAAGATAAAGAGAGGAAGACAATTTTCAAGGCATGCCCTGTGCTTTTTGAATACTGACTGATTGATATCGTTTCCCTTTTAAATGCTCTCGCTGAGAGTGTATGTGGATAACATTATGGTGCATCTCCACTGCTTAAGGCCCAATTCAATGCACATGTTCTTGTAGTGGGTCTGTACTATCAGAAAGTGTCAGGAAGTGTACACGTTCTTTAAGGGGAAGCGTTATCATTTCTTTAGGGCCAAAATCACAGAATCATAAGCTCTTAGAATTGAAAAGGAACCCCATCTAATCAAATTCTTAGCTGAACAAAAAGCCCCACTACGACATGCCTGGAAAATGATAGTCACCTTTTGTTTGAAGAGGGTAAAGTTGCCACTTCTCAAGGAATCTCATTCCACCATGGAAAAGCCTTAATTTGGGGGATTCCCCCCCCCCATATTGAATCTACAAGTTGCCTTTCTGCAACTGTCAAGCAGTTGCTTCTAGTTTTGACTTTTCAGTGTCAAACATAGTATATGTAATCTCTCTTCCACATGTATGTGGAAATTGACATTTGCCTGTTTTTCAAGGGAAACTGAGGTAGGCTTGAATCCTGTGTCAACCTGCTATAGATCTGGGAACAAGACCAAGAAGTTCAATCTGCTTCAAGTCTTATAGCCCTTCTGCTATTTCCAAAGGTGAAAAGCTCCACAAGAAGGTATTTGATCTCTAGTATACTTGTTACTTGGAAGTTAATCTACTGTGGAGAATTAGGGGTGGGGGAGAGGAAAAGTAAAGTAAAGTATTGGATCTGTTGACAGGATTATTACTGAATCACAGATTTAAAGATGGAAGTAATTTTAGGGAGTATCTAGTCCTGGTTCCTCGTTTTACATATGGTGAAACCCAAGGCCTAGAGAGATGTAGCTACTTACTCGAGGTCATTCTGGTGGTAAATGTTTGAAGTCCAGATTTGAAACGTCTTTTTACTCCAAATCGAGCTCTCTTTCCACTTCACTCGCAGGTCTTTTTGTCAGGCATACATTTTTAATGCTGTCAGAATTTAATTTGTTATACAAAGCTGGAAGCAATAGAGTTTGTGTAAATAGCAAACCGTGGGGAGATTGCTCTCCACAAATGTGTGCTGCCAACACAGTCTATTTCCACGCCATTTAATGCATGAGTCACTGTCCGCGGTGCTGAAATAATCAGCCGCGATGGTCCCCAACCAGGCGGGGATACCTCTGTCCGTGGTTCTGAATAGCAAATTCCTGGTGCTGCCAGTTGTCATCTGGCATTCCCACGCCACCACCCCTAGTCCTGTGCCCTACTGCCTCCAGGTCATGCTGTAATGAAGGCGGCTGGAAATCATCATGCAATAGAGTAATTCACTCCCTGATTTGACTTCTCTTGAAATACACCCTGGAGGTGTAGCTACCATCACTTCAGTTCTTTCTTGGGAACAAAGGAAGGGGGTAACGCGTTGTTGTAGAAAAAGCAAGGGTCCTAGAGTCATCACACCCACTATATCACCTTGGGCCTCAATTTACTGCTCTGTGAATTGAGAGGGCTGGATTACAAGTAATCCAAGGTCCCTTCCAGCTCTGCGGTTTTTTTCAGGTCCCTTCCAATTCTAAAGTCGATAACAGATTAAGCCTATCTGTGAATGACCTTTGAATGTTACTAGATGCTACTGTAATGATAGCATTGATCGTTTTAGTAATAATGGGCATAGGGACCACCACTTTCCCTGGCCAGCCTAACAGAGGCCAAAACATATCTATCTTCAGCCAACTCCCAGACACCAGATGCTTTTCAGACCAAACCACGATTCAGCAATACCTAGTCCCACCATTGTCTCTAGTTGCCTGTACTTCACTATTGTCTATTCTACAAAGGGCATATCAATTTTATCCTTCTTCGGGGGAAAGGAAGGAGGGAGGCAGTAGGTGCCTAAGTAGTGACTGACATGTAATGATTTGAGGCTCAGGGATTAGTGATGGCTGGTTTTTGTCAAGTAGGGCAGGAGGAGAGCTGTGGAAATGTTTGCCATCAGTCTCCCTGGGTAGGGCTGCCTTCATTCAAGTGGGCCCTTGGGCTTTCTAGATGATCTTTGAAAGCAACTAGGCTGACTGTTTCTGCTGCAAGATTATTTTACAGTACCCATCAGCTGGCTGACTTACCAGGGGTCACCCAGAAAGTGATTTCCAAATCTGCCCAGGCTGCAGATTCTCCCAGCTCCACAGCCATCAGCATTTTCTCACTCTATGTAGATCAATAGGACCTTCAGATGTGACCTCAAGTTCAATTATGGCTTCAATTATGGAATAAAGAGGCTGTTACAGCACACCTACCTCTCATTAAAAACCCTGCTCTGGGGGCCTATGGGGCTGCTGCCAGGGGGAAATCATTAGCCCACTAATTGGAAATCAATTTAAAGTGCATTTGCTTAATTATATGAGCATTGTAAATTATCTATAAATTGTTAATTTAGTTGAATGTCACACCAGATTTTAGTTTTATTAATTGAATTTCCCAGGTGTGTGTATTTGGGACTGGGGAGGGATCTTTATTTTCTTTTCTGCCTTGAATTCTTTCTTTCTTATTCTTTTGCCTTCTTTCCTTTCCCTTTATCCTTTCAGGCTACCTTTATTCTTCCCAGAACTGACTATATTTTTTAGCTTATATCACATGGGGGAGGGAGAAGTATCACATATTTATTATCTCCTCTCCCATAACTTCACTCCCTGTGCTCAATCCCCACCTCTACCTCCAACCCTGCTTTAAATCTGCCTATGATTATATACCAATGAAACTAGCCTTATTTTCAGTCTTCATCTCTGGATGACCCCCACTCCACCCAGTAATCTCCATCCTTGCCCCTCGTCTCCACATAACTCCATCCTCAAAGAACAGGCATGCCTTCAGTTTTCCTGTATTTTCAGCCTCATGGTCCAGCTCTGTCCACAACTTTCTCTTTCTTTATTCTTCCGTCCCTTTTCCTTTCATTAAGTTAGAGATATTGTCTCTTGGCCTAAGAGAATATTCCTCATCTAATAGCAACCTTCATTGTTATGTTGTAATATTGTCGAACAATGGGAAGAGGATCCAGCGATGTCTGGGTCTGACAAATGGGTATGTGTGGACAGCATATGGCTGTGAAGCTTCTAGAGGAGGCACATTCTGGTTTCCTATACTTCTAGCTCTGCCTCTAGCCCTTAATGGTCAAACTGTCTGCATGTCTACCCTCTAGGTCTCACTGTCCCTGTCTGCGCCAGGCAATAATAACAGTGGTCATTGGCACTCCCTTTTCAGGATCAGTGATCTCAGAGTGGCTAAGTACAAATGTTCTGAACATCTTTAAGGGATGGAGTCAGGTTAGTGCAGGCAGTTGGCTAGGACAGCAGTGAGATGACCCATGGGAAATGTGGCATTGTTCTAGGTAATGTTGGTAAGTGTGGGGCACTCTCCCCCATCACTGCTGGGTTTGATCTCTGGTGAATTAGCATTCAGAAGTTCAGGCCAGAGTGGCTGCTTCTTGAATAAATGAGAGGATTTATGAAGGACTTACTATATACCAAGCACTGTGCTAAGCACCGAGGACACCAGTCTAAGAGCAAAGGAAGGTCCTACCCTCAAGGAGCTCACATTCTAGTAGGCAAGACAACAAACAAAGGGAAGAGTGGCCAGGGAGGAGCACTCTGGACTGCAAAGTTATGGGGATAGAGAGTAGAGACAAAGGGGAGTAGGTTGACACTCATAATGAAAATGACCAGAGGGAAAGCTCTCCAGGGTCAGCCTCAGAGCCCTTCAGTTATCAAAGCCTGGAGAACTGTGATCCAAGGGTCAAGATAGGAAGAGAGGGCTGGAGTAGAAAGACAATAGCTTTGGGGTCAGAAGACCTGTGTTTAAATCCTAGCTCTGCTGCTACCTGTGTGACCTGGGTCATGTCACAACTTTTCTGGGCTTAGTTTTTCCCCCAAATAAAATTAGGGGATTGAATTAGATGATCACTAAGGTTCCTTCTAGCCCTTAATCCAATAAGCATATAATTCTGTCCCAGGCATTTGTGACTGAAGGCTCTTGGGAAAAGAATCCAAGTTAGGGAGCAGAGAGAAGAGGATGAATCTAAGAGATGCTACGGAGATATAAATGGCAAGATTTGGTAAGCAAAGTCATATAGGAAGTACATGGGGACAGGGGCTGCTCCCTGTATATCAAAATTGGGCTGGACGAATTTTGTCTCCAGGCAGCTGAGATGATAGAGAACACCTCCCTTTCCTCCCTATCTTTCCTCCACTTCTTTTATGTGGAAAAGTGAGGAGATGAGGGCACTCTTTTATTACTTGATCCAGCCCAAAGTTCAACAGTATCTTACCGACGGCAGGTTCTCAATAAACATGGCTTACAAGGTAAGAGGATTTCCATTCGTTATCTGATTAATATTTCTCTTTCCCCTTGGGGAAATAAAAATTTAAAGAAGTTAAGTGTTCAGTAGATTGGAAGCTCCTAAGGTAGAAGGACCTAGGTTCAAATGTTGCCTGACACCCCCTAGCTGTGTGACTCTGGGCAAGTCACTTAACTTCTTAGAGCCCACATTTGCTTATCTATAGCACTGGGTATATAGTTTCCTCTGTGGGGCTTAATTTGGGCTGTGAGGAGGAAATGAGGTATTGTATGTAAAGCACTTTACGAGCCTTCATGCTTTTAAAAATAATAATAATATTTTATTTTCCTCCAATTACATGTTAAAACAATTTTTAAAACATTTTTTAAAAAGTGTTGAGCTCCAAATTGCAAGTCTTTATGCTTAAATGATACTTAGCTATTATTATCTGCAATTGAAAGATACATTTTAGGAGTCTGCAGCTCAGGCTATTTATTTCCTGATTCTAACTGCTATCGCCCTCCCTCCCAAACTACCTTGTATCTAGCTGCCTGTATATGTAGGTATTTATTCCCTTCATATTTATGCTGCATATACTTATAGATGTCCTTATTGTCTCCAACATTAGAATGTAAACTCTTTGTGCTTGTATCCCAGTGCCTTTCACTGTGCCTGGCACTTAGTAGGTGCTTAATAAATACTTGTTTGTTGATTAATTGAAAAATGCTCCCAGTGGAGAGAGGGGTGGGAGTAGAGGGTGGAGTTTATTCTTCTGCTTTCTCATTCCCTGTCTTTCTGACTCAGAGGTCCTCTTGCCCCTGAAGGCCAAGATAGCTCTGGTTTAGTGGCTACCATATATAAGAAGGCACTGAAATGGGAGGATGGGAGAGTGCATGGCACCTAGCTGGGGAAGCAGACAGCTGATCCAAGCATGCCTACTTTAACCTGGTTGGAGGTCTCCACACTGCATCTAGGACTAGGGGTATGTTTAGAGAAAGGGAGTATCCTCCAATGCCTGGGAACACCAATTTCCCGTCCTGGAGCAGCCAAGCTATAGAAAAATGGTCCTTGCTGATGAGCTAAGATTTTAAGGAAGCTTTAATTGGCTTCCCAAGGGTGGCCTTTCCTCGGGTTCTGTGCAGCTTGAATGTCAAATGGAGTGTCTGGGGATTCTTAGAAGAAAAGGGAGCTGGATTCTTCTCTCTCTTTCACATCTTCAACTTCTGCCTATATCTAGTAGCCTTGCCAGTCATGGCTGCTGGACTTCGAGAGAGTTTAGCTCAGGAGTAAAGGGTCATATGATCATAGCAGGTACATCTGAGGCCATATGACCAACTTCCTCATTTTACAGATGAGGGAACAAGGGGAGAGAAGTAAAAAACTTGCTTGAGGTCACACAAGTAGTAAGTAGACTGCCTGGGTCTGGGATTCCTCATTAATTACTAAGCATTTATTAAGTGCTTAATATGTGCCAAACACTGTGCCACACTCTGTAAATACAAGATAAAAAGGAAGCAGTCCCTGTCCTCAAGGAGATTGTTCTATGGGAGGAGAAATACACATATAAATACATACAAAATAAGTATGACCTTTGCCTCTGCTCCCCACCCCCAACCCCAGCTCCAGGAAACAGTAGAAACTGGAGAGGCTTCCTGCAGGAGGTGATGTTTGAGCTGAGCTTTGAAGAAAACCAGGGATTTTAAGAGGTGGAGGTGTGGAAAGAGGGCATTCCAGGTTGTATAAAGAAACGGAAATGGAATGCTGTGTGTAAGGAACATCAATGGAGGCCAGTCTGGCTGGACCATAGGGTGAGGAAAGAGAAGGAAAGGGAATAAACATTTATATAGTGACTATTGTGTACCAGGTACTGTGTTAGGTGCTTTACAAAAATTATCCCATTTGATAAAACAAACCTGGGAGGTAGGTGCTGTTATTATCCCCACGTTACAGTTGAGGAAGCAGGTCAAGTGATTTTCTCACTGTCATCCAGCTAGTAGGCATTTGAGGCTGGATTTGAACTCATCTTCCTGATGTCAGACCCAATCTACTATCTTCTTTGATGCCCGGCTGCTGAAGGGAAGTAATGGGGAATAAGCCTGAAAAGGTGGATTGGAGCTTTAGATGGCAAATAGAAGTTTGTATTTGATTCCTACGAGAACAAGCCTGTCTTCAGAAGCGCTGAAGGTCAGTGTCTGGTGTGGGGTAGGGAAAGAAAGGCAAAAGAAGGAGAGCAGAGCCAGCCGTTATCAAAATCTTTGGTGTCCTCTTCATCCCCCACAACCAACATCCCAAATGAACCTCAGCTTAGGTCTCCCCTTCCTGGCCAGACTCACTCATACTGTACCTCCGCCACCCTCAAACTCTGCCCCAGGCTTGCTGATTCCATACTATTCACTATTTCTGTCTTCTCCCCCTCCTTCTAAATTTCCTGAAGTTAGCCAGTTATGGTGGAAACCCCTTCAGATTGAATCAGGACACCTGGGTTTTGATTCTGGTTTTATCAGTTCTACTTGATGGTCTATACTCTAAGAGCTCTCCCAGCTCTGATGCTCTGTGTTCTAATACTCTTTGAACCTTCCCCCACCCAGTTCTGGTTTTCCATAATTTCTATTGCATGTGCCTTAGAGAGCCAAGTTCCTTGTGTGTTTCAAGGTGACAGTCAATGTTCATAATGGCTAATGAGAGAGTGACAGAGGACACCATCCTGGTAATGTATGCATTTTTATTGTGGCCTTTTTCTTCTAGTAACAGAGTTCCCTAGGACCTTTCAGGAGTCAAGGAAGTGGTTTTGAGTGTTAGCAAAAGAGACTACAGACTTCATGACATGTTCTAGGCTGGTTGTACAGCAGAGGAGTTCCCTTTCTTTGGGGGTGATTGCCAGAAGCTTTAGCCTTGCAGAGATCAGAGGCAGGGTAGAGAGGTTCTAGTCAGAGATTTAGTGATAGAAGAAAAGAGGCTGGGGCAGCTAGGTGGTGCAGTGAGTAGAGCACCAGCCCTGGAGTCAGGAGGACCTGAGTTCAAATCAGACACTTGACATACTTACTAGCTGTGTAACCTTGGGCAGGTTACTTAGCCCCAATTGCCCCACCTTCCCCCTCTTAAAAAAAAAAAAGAAGGAAAGAGGTCATTTAGTCCAAAATGTCTCTTTTTACAGAAAAGGAAACTGAGGACAAGAGACGTTAAGGGTCTTCTCCCAGGGTGCACAAGTAGTAATAAGTGGCAGGATTGAAAATTAAACCCAGGTCTTTTGGTTCTAAATCCATCATTCCTATCATCTAACCATAGGCTGGAAGACCAGGAAGGGATTTTTAGAGATGATTGGGTTCAGCCCTCTTTTTTATTGATGGGAAATTAAGGACCAGAGACCTGACCAAGTCCACAGAGATAGGGAGGAGTGAAGCCATGACTAGAGCCCAAGTCTCCTGTCTCTTAATCCATTCCATACCTTTGTCCCTCTGTTATAAGATTAGGCCCAATGATCTGGAGACTACCACAATGGTTTCCACTTAAAGAAGGCTGTAGTTTATAGAATATATACATGGAAACCATTCTTATAAGATTAGATCTGATGGTTTTGAGGCCTTCATGACACTCACCCCTTGAGGGAGGCTGTAAACCCATAGAACATAGTCATGGAAAAATATGGACAATGACATTTTTTGAAGGTTGGAACAGTTGTCACCCCCAAAATAATATTTTGTCTATTGCCAGGTTGTTTTTCTCCCTGATATGCAAACTCCCCAAAAGAGTATTCTGCCTTGACCCCTGATATATAATCCAGCCAGGGAAGACACCCAAAATCATGATATAAGGACCTCACTCTCAGAAGAGCACTTTGGAATGTACCTCCCCTCCAGCAGGAGCACTTCTTCCCACTGGAGCACCTTCTCCCCCCACTCCCATCAGGAACACTGCTTTCTGCTGGAGCACCTCCCCTTCCTGCTGAATGGACCTGCTTCCCTATGCTTCCCAACGAAGAGCTGCCCTCACATGAATTATACTCCAGGTAGAATGGATGCCTGAGTCCTCTTTTCCCACCTCCCTTTCCCTGTCTTCTCTCTTGCTTGCCATAAAGCTTTGCAACTGACTCTCATTGTTTGACATGTTATTTTCAGGGGCTGTTTTCCCTGACATCTCTGGCTGACCCATGGGCCTTTCCTGGAGACATAAATTGGACCCCCAGACCAGGACTTATCCTTTTTATAGCTGCCTCCTACGCTAGAGGAGTATGGCCCTGACAATCCAGCTGTAGGAATCAAGGGTCGATAGGGGGACTCTATATTTTCCCTTATTCCAGAGAACTGTCTCAATGCCACCCACTCCCCTCTAAGGGGAAAGGAGAACCCAGGAACAGGCCTATTTCACATTTCCCTCCTCCTCCCACTACCCTCCATTTTCTAGAGCTAGATACTACAGATTGAGACAGATGGGGGTGATTAATGAAGACCAAGAACTTTCATGCTGGGGGTGAAATATGTTAATTAGGCCCCCTATTCATGTTTGTTTGTTCATTCACTCAGTGACTCCATTCATTCATTCTTATCATATATTTATTTTGTGGGTTGAATCCCTCCTCCTATCAGAAAGGATTTGAAGCTGTTTATAAGACTCGACACAGCATAAAATAAGACAACTTAAAAAGAAACCTGACCCAAAACGAAACCAATTAAAAAGAGCAGGGGAATAGATGTTATCAGGCACCTGAGATGACTTAGTTACTGTCACTGGGTACTGAATTTTCCTTTGGGTTTCCTGGCAGCTAAACCAGGGAGGAAAACAAGATGAGTTATGTAGTTCTCAGGGGCTGATAAAAGAAAGCACACAAATTCATCTGCAGAGACAAGCTTTTTCCTGGCTCTGATTTCCAGAAGGAATTTATCAGTGGGTCATATATAAGGGACACCGGGGAACATAATGCAGGCGGTATCTGCAGAAGACAAAGGAGCATTGCTCAAGAGGATGTGTCTGGTATCAACTCTGGAGGAGAGTGGAGAGTGGAACTCTAAATCTTAAGCCTGTGAAGGCATTTCTACAGGGAGCTGAGATAACCTGGTCCAAGCTTTCTGGTGCTCTAACTTAATGCGAGGCAAGAGCTGAGAAACCGGGAAGGATGGACAATTAACGTGTCCGAGATGAGCTGTCTTAAGTGAGCTGTGGGCAAGAGCTGGACTTGAGTCAATTGAGGGTTCAACAACAAACGTTTACGGCTGAATTCTCTGTCCAAGGCCTGAAGTGTCAATAGTCTGTGTTGTTGATTAAAAAGCAATCCATATGTCTGCAATACCAGACGAGTGGATGTTTTGCTGGCGAAGTCCAAGAGACTGCCTCCTGCCCTTTCGCAGATGGGAAGCCAGCCCCTTTTTGCACGAATGTGGGCCACTGGAGAGGAGGGGAATATTTTCCTCTGGAAGGAAATTTGAATCCACTCCAAGTGCTTGGCCAAACGCTTAGCAGAGATGCCAGAATTTTGCTTGATGTGACAAAGAAGAGAGCTTTTGGAGCCTGAGCACGTTGAAGGGTAGGTGTTACCAGTCGAACTACAATAGCCCATTAGAGGGTTTCATCACAGCCTCTATGGAATGGCTAGGATTAAGTAGGGCTGTCTGTCTCTGGATGGGCCCACCAGGAGGTGGGATAAGTAAAATAAACCTCATTTCCTCCTCCCCCAAGGTTGCCAAATGAATTGACCTGTTAGACGAGATCGTTAAGACACGTCCAACGCAAGTGTTGGAGGATGATTGCCAAATACAATGATTTGAGCTTCAGTCCAGTTGATACTAAGTTGCTTTTTCTGACAATTAGCCAACAGGCTTGCAGACATCTGCTCGGAGGCAGAGATAATAAAATCATGGACTCAGCAGAAAGGAAGATGCTCGCTTTCCTGTTGGCTGTGGTGGGGTTGTGATATGTATCCATTTTACCTAATGGCAACATGCTCCTGGAGACCCTGAAAGGGGAAGGGAGACAATGAAGGTCACAGTTGTGGTGTCCCTCCCAGGCAGGTGCTTGTGAGGAGCGAATGGGATTTTGGTTGATGGCTAACTGATGGAAGAAGACTAGGGTTCTGTAAAAAATCTGCCCCTTTCCTCTGGTTTGTCACATAGTTAAGGAATAGGAGAAGCCTTGGAATGTAGAATGTCAAAACTGGGAGGGCCCTTAGGACACAATGTCAGAGCTGGGAGGGCCCTTAGAACATAGAATGTCAGAGCTGGGAGGGCCTTAGAACACAGAATATCAAATGGGTATGGGAGAAAATTAGGAAAGGAGAAAGGAAGAAAAGACCATTTTTCTTTGTATCTCTAACACTTTTTATAGTGCCTATATAATAACACAGTAATAGGTATTTAATAAATGCTTGTTGAATGAATGAATGAATGAGTGGGTGAGAATGAATGAGTGAGTGAGTGAGAATGAGTAAGAATGAATGAATGAGCGAGTGAGAATGAATGAATGAGGGAGTGAGTGAATGAATTCAATATCAAAGCCTTCACAATCTTTCTCCAGCCTACCTTTCTATATGCTATAGAGTATATGTCATTCCCTCTCACAAACTCTATGTTCTAGCCCCAGTTTTTCCAAACTCAGAATTTCATTTCCCATCTCTGTGCCTTTGCATAGGCTGTTTCCCACTCCTGGAATGCCCTCCCTCTTTACCTCTGCCTCCCAGAATTCTTGGTCCCCTTCAAGATTCCATTCAGGTTCTGCCTCCTCCATGAGACCTTTTCTGATCTCCTCCAAACACACCCTAAATTTGTACATTCGTGCTTTGTATTTACTTACCTGTGTACCTTTTGTATTGCTGTGATCCCAACTCTGGTAGAATATAAACTCCTTGAGGGCAAGGGCTTTTTCGTTTTTTGGCTTTGTATCTCTAATACCAAGTACAAATGTCTAACACATAGTGGTGCTTAAAAAGTGATATTAAACAAATGGTTGTTGAAATTTAATTTATTTGAGAAAGAGATGGAGAGAAAGGAATAAAATAAGGTAGGGGGAAAAGGAATGAACGCTGTTTTATGGACTGAGGGACTATTGGAGAATGAAGGCAAAGGACAGCTGAAGAAATGATGTATGCATATGTGAGAAGCAAGAAAAGGCCATTGACAAGTGGCTGCCCATGTGGCTGGCACCCTGAAATCTGACCACGTGCTCTATCTTTTCACTCATTTGCCTGCTTTTCTAGGATATTTCTTCCTTCCTTCCTCCCTCCCTCCCCCTTCTCTCTTTCTCTTTCTCAGTTACTCAAAGAGAGAAAGTCTAAAGGTAGACCTGAGTTCAGCTGATCTCCCAACACAGTTGGAAGCTGGGGTGGGCACTGCTTATCCCTATTGGAGATCCAGGTCCAAAGGGAGTATTTACCCCAGCATTACAAAATATATGTGATGATGGGTTGGAAGTCAACCCAGGAGAACTAGCTCCTACAAGGCCCCTTGAATTCAAGAACTCTGCAGGCAGCATGGGACAGTAGAAAGAGCTGGCTCTGGAGTAAGAGGATATGAGTTCACACCCTGTCCCTGTCGCTTATGGAAGCTTACTGGAACCCATGGGCTCAGACAGCCTACTCACAGCTTGCGTGACCTTGAACAAATCTAATCACCTCCCTGGACCTCGGTCTCCTCATCAGTAAACTGAGGGCATTGGACTAGATGGTCCCTAAGGTCTCCATGAGCTCTAGAACCATGAGCCTATAGAGTTCAGATCCTAATGCACCCTAGCTCTAAGGGATTGGGAGAGGAAAGGAAGGAGGAGGGTGTAGAGGGTTCTGCCTGTCACTTGTTTGACTCCCTCTCTCTCCGCACTTAGCCCCTTGTCACTCCTCTCTGCTCTGTGGCAGCCTGTCAGCCTGAGCCCTCCCTCCCCATTGGCAGCCCTGCCTGCTGGTAATGACCTTCATTTCAACCCTTCATTAAGGTTGGCCAAAGACTCATTAAGACTGCAATCTGTGCATTGGTGGTAAATAAGCATTAAGATTTTTGCCCACACCCACCAACACACTTCTCCCTAAAGGGCAACCCCGCTCCCATTGGAGCACATCTTTTCAGAGTGGAGGCAGAGGAGGAAGGAGGAAGCCCAGCCTGGAGCTTTTCCCTGACCTCATCAGCCGGCATGAACTGAGCAGTCAGCTTCCTTTCCCTGGGAGAGCAACACAGCCTGTTTGACAAAGGATCATGCACTGTTTCAGATCATAGGATCATAGAGTCAGAGCTGAAATGGACCTTAGAGACAATCTAATCCAATCTCCTCATTTTAGAGAAAGGAAAACCAAGTCCCCTGCTCATGCAGGTAGGAAGTGGCTAAGCTACAATTTTAATCTTGGTCTTAGCTTTATACATAGACCCCATAAAAAGCGATCCACATGATCAAAGGGGACCTTTAATCCCAAAACGTCCCTCCTTCCTCTTCTCTCCCATGCCTAAAATTAGAGTTCTGCTTTTGGGTTCAGGCCCAAAGAGAGCAAGTGACTTGCCCAAAGTCGTTCAGTGAATTGGCAGCAGTGTGCTGTCCTGAAACCTCTCTGGGCCTCAGCCTTCTAATCTATCAAAAGAAGGATCTGGTCTCTATGGCCTCTGGAGACCCTTGCAGATCTAGGCTTATGAACCAATGATCTCATCATTCCAGGGGCTGTAGGCTCTAGGAGGAGATGGGCAAGATAAGCCCTGTGTTGGCACTTGGTAGCAGGCTAGGCTCACTAAAAAGGTTGGCATCATTCTTGCTAACTGCTTCACAGCTGAATTTTTAGTCACTACTGGCTTCACCTAGAGGGAGCCCAGATATTCCAGGGTAATCATTAAAACAACCCACCTCCCTCCCCAGTCCCTGACAAATGACTGGAGCAGGTTTCTGGGGGAAAAAAACCGAGGACTGGGTGAGCTGAGGGTTTCTCTTCAACTATATATTAACCAAATAGCATGCAAATGATATGCAGACACAATGCAAATGTGCCCACTATTAATAGCACAGTCTTAGGCATTTTTAAGACTGGGATTCAGGTAGAGTTCCACTTTCCTAAGTATCCAATTTGTCACTTCAACTTGATGGATTCCTTCATTCCCCTCTACCCCTCCCTATTTCAGCCCCCATCAATCTCCTCGCATTGCCCTAGGGGTGATGGTCCAGGAGGTTGAGCTCTTCATAATACCTTTGACAGCTGGGTCTCCCTAAGCACAAAGGCCTTTTCCTAGGTGCTGAGTCCCAGAACCTGGGAGTTTTAGTAGCTGGTAGCTTAGGGGGCAGGGACTTGCCGGCACCTGACTCAATTTTCAGAGTCATTCAGACAAGAGTCTTCAAAGTAACTGTGACATTTTCATTTAGCAGCAGCTGGAGCCTGTTTCTTCAGGGCTTAGTCTCAGATGTCAACTAATGTTGAAGAGTGAAATGAAGTCTAGATTGGGAGTCGGATGTCTTGAGTTCAGGTCCTAGCTGTGGAACTTTGGCAAATCACTTCAACCCTTTGGGTCTTAGTTTCCTTATCAATGCAATGGGGTGGTGGCAATCTATGGCCCCTAAGGTCCATAAGCTCGAAATACTTGGTTCTGTCTTCCTTTTACCTCCCCAGTCTTTCTTTGACTATGAAAGTGAGAGAGTGACTCTGGCATGGCAGCGCATGCCTCTAATCCCTCTTACTGGGGAGACCAAAGCTGGTGGATCGATTGAGCTTGGGAGTTCTAAGGTGCAGTATGGCTAAGTCAATTCTATTGACTTATATGCACTATTTCTGGCACCAATATGAGGAGTCCAGGGGAGTGGGGAACCACCAGGCTGACTATGAAGAGATGAACTAGACTAGGTCAAAAAAATGGAGCCAGATAAAGTCCTTGTGTCAATCAGTAATAGGACTGGGTCTGTGAGTAGACACTAAACTTCCAGCTTGGGTGACACAGGAAGATCTAATCTCAAAAAACCAAAACAAAATAAAATAAAATGAGATTATGATCTCCTCTTCCTTTTACCTTTCCAGACTGTTTCCTCACTCATAAAATCAGAAGGTGGGATTAGATGATCTCTAAGCTTCCTTCTAGCCCACTGCTAAGGTGTTCGCTGATATAAACAGACAAACAAGCAAGCAAATAAAGAAACAAAACCCCAGCGGCCAGGCCATCCAGCCCAGTGCAGTGAGGACACCAGTAGAGTTCAGAGGCTCCAGTTCAAATAGATCCCTGAATTTGTGATCCCACCACCACTAACCACCTTCTGCTCCTAAGGGTTTGGTGCAGCTTTCTCTTTCCTCGGTTCTCCCCATTCTCCCTGAGAAATGTATGGCTTGGACAAGCTGGCCTTTGAGGTTCCTTGGAACTCTTTCTAAAATTCAGTGATATTTCCATTTCCTTCTCCCTTTCCTCAGGACTGGGAGTTGGGTGTCTCTGACCTTTCCACTCCCCACCCCTCTATCACTGTCTCTTTTCCTAGTCTGGGCTTTATATTTGGGATCATATAACTGGAAGGAACCCTAGAAGACCACCATCCGATCAAGCCTCTTCATTTGACAGATGTGGAAACTGAGGCCCAGAGAGGTGAAATCACTTGTTCAAGGCCCCAGGGGAAGGAGGAAGTAGGATGAAAAGATCATAGACTTAGCTATGGGAGGGACCTTCAACCCTCTCATTTTATGAAGAACAAAACTAAAGCCACACCCAGTATAGGTGCTGCCCACACCCACCAACACACTTTTTTTAATCTTAAAAAGGAAGTCACTCTTTAACTGGGACATCTAGATGGCACCATAGTGAATAGAGCTCAAGCCTGGAGTCAGGAAGACCCGAGTTCAAATGCGGCCTGAGATACTTACTAGCTGTGTGACCCTGGACAAGAAACTGAGCCCCATTTGCCTCAGTTTCCTCATCTGTAAAATGGGCTGGAGAAGGAGATTGCAAACCACTCCAGTATCTCTGCCGAGAAAACCCCCAATGGGGTCAGGAAGAGTTGGACATGACTGAACAACAAACTTTTCAACAGGAAGGTCCGGTGGGCATGGAGTTAATTCTTTCACAGGGGCATCCCAAAGGAGGCCAGGTGGCTTCTGTCTGGGGAAGGCTGAGCTTATAGCACGGACTGGGTGGTGACTCAGCAAAGATGACTGATTGTGAAAGGAAAACATAGGCCCCCAATCTAGCCTGTTGGCTCCATCTGCCCACCACAAAGATGCTGCTGAGGAACAGGTGGGAGGACTGAGTCAGTCTAGGGGAAGGAGGGATGGTGGAATGAGTGGAGCATCACTGGCCAATGTATGGGCAGCTTTGTCTCTGCCTGTAGGGGGAAACTTTACTATTTTTCTGAGGCCCCTTTGTGATTGATAGTTTAAATCCCTGACTTGGTGGATCATGAGATATGTGAGAATCATGGAATTATGGATCATGGAATTATGTGAGATCAAATCTGTGGGATGATTACTACTGAGCTCCAGCCATTGGGCTATCCAGGTGGCCGGGTATAGTCTGCCAGCAGAGCAGCCTTCTCTGGGATGGGAATGAAGGACTGGGATTCTGAATCTTTGGTGTGGCAATGCTGCATAGTGGCAGACTCAGGAATACTGGGGTTCTAATCTTGCCTTGGACACATTAGCTGTGTTACCCCAGGCATGTAATTAACACTGAGCCTTAGTTTCCTTTTCTGTCAAGTGGGGAATAATTTCATAGGATTGTTATGAGCATCAAATGAATTAACACTTATAAAGTACTTTGCAAGCCTTAGAGTATTAGATGTGTTAGACATGGGAAAGCAGGAGTCAGGAAGGTAAGAAGAGAAGCTCCATTACAAGGTGATCCCCAAGGATATCTGCCCTCTCCTGGGTGAACATTAGTGCCAACATTAGACTTCTTCTTGCTCCCACCTCCCCTTCTCTGAAATATTTGTTTTGGAGGGAGAAAGGCAGGGCAATTGGGGTTAAGTGACTTGCCCAAGGTCACACAGCTAGTAAGTGTGTCAAGTGTCTGCAACTGGATTTGAACTCAGGTCCTCTACTCTAGCTGCCTGTGCTCTACTCTAGCTGCCCCTTCTCTGGAATATTTTGGGGAGACTGACAGTCATCCCAGGAATTTCCCAGGTGTCCATCTGTAAAATGGAGATGGTAGCATGATACTGGATGGTGAGCTGGCATCTAAGCCAAGCTGACCTGGGCTGAATCCAGCCTCTGACATTTATTAGCTGTGTGACTGTGGAAAGTCACTTAGCCTCTTGGTTGTCCTAGGTAACTCTCTGAGGAGAGAAGATGTGTTGGCAGAGGGAGTTTCTTCACCTGGGAGGTCCCTACGTCAATAACATCACACATCTTGTCCTTAACTATCACTAAAATAAGGTTACTGATCCCCTGCCCTTCTGACATTTCTCTCATATTTCATAAGGGAGCACAGCTGGAAGGGACCTCAGATAGCATCTGGTCCAACCACCTCATTTTACAGATGAGGAAACCGAGACCTAGAGAGGGGAGATAACTGGCTGAAAGTCATACAAACATCAAGTGGCAGAGTTGGAATTTGAACTCAGCTCCTCTAATGCCAAATCCAGTCCTCTTTCCACCGCACCACACTGCCTCCCTGTGACTTGCTTGCCCAGGGTCACTGAGGGATAGTTACATCTTGGTTAAGTCTGCACTAGACCCTGCCCTCCATCCCCCATTAAACTCTGTGACTGTAGTTTTCATTTAAATGAGCAGGGGACATGAATAAGCATTTATTAGGGCTCAATATACACCAGGCACTGTGCCAAGTGCTTTACAAACGTCTTCTCATTTGATCCTCCCAACTCTGTCAGGAACAATTATTGTCCTCATTTTATAGTTGAGGAAACTTAGGCAGACAGAGGTTAAGTGACTTACCCAGGGTCACACCACTAGTAAATGTCTGAGGCCAGATTTTAATTCAGGTCTCCCTGTCTCCAGGTTCAGTGCTCTATGCACCAAGCCATCTAGCTGCCTTTAGTAGAGGATCTTTGGGCAGGGGTGTTAGGACCAATGAGAGAAATGCTTGAAAATAACGACATATCATGGATTGACATAAGGCATTATAACTTGGGGCCCCTTAAATGGAAGAGGCAGTATCAAGCTAGCATTTCCTAACATGACATTCTTGGGGCATGGGTCTGACCATGTAACTCCTTTGCTCAAGAATCTATGGGGGCTCTTGTTACCATTGAAAGAAAGTTAAGGCTCCTTTACCTATCCCTTGGGCCCTTTGAAAACTGACTCTGATCTCTCCTTCCACTCTGATTCCACAACCTTCCCTCAAACAATCTGTACGGTAGCCACACTAAAACACTTGATGTTTTCCAAGGCATAACATTTTATGTACCACCACCACACCTTTGTATAGGTTGTTTCCCATGCCTGGAAATTTCTCCCTCCTCCCTTGAGCCTCTTGAATTCTATGGTACCCCTTCAAAGCTCAGCTCAAGTGCCACCTCCTACAGGAAGCCTTTCCTGATTGCCACTTACTACTTTGAAACTCACCCCAGAATTTGCTTTGTATAGGGATAAGGAAAGGATCTGTGATTTTACAGGTAAAAGGGATGCCCAGGTTAGGAAACTCCTTCTATTGATGCAATTTATAGTCTTAAGAGTGTGGTTGAAGACAGCTAAGAGACTGAGTGACTTGCCCAGGGTCATACAGTCAATATACGTCAGAGGCAGAATTTGAACCCAGTTCCCTTTTTGTGCTCCCTCCATTGTGTTAGTATTTCACATGTACTTCTGAGTACATGTTGTTCCTCACCAACCCCCAAAAAAGGAGGAGACTGTTGTGTCTTTATATCCTCAGGCCCTGGCACTATAATGCCTGGCACATAGTAAGTACTTAATAAGTGTTTGTTGAGTTGAGCCGAATTGAATCAAATTTCCTGCCATCCCCTGTTGCTAGAAGTGGTGGTGTATAATTGAGACAATGTTGGCTTGGGAGCCAGAGAACCTGGCTTTAAGTCTTGCCTCTGATGCTTGTTATCTGCGTGACCTTGGGCAAGTCACTTTACCTTGCTCCCCCAGGGCCTCAGCTTCTTCAGAGGCTGGACTAGAATCACTAGATGGTCTCTCAGGTCCCTTTGAGCTCCAGGTCTAGAGCCCTAAGAGTTATGATGCAGGAGAAAGAGAACTGTATTTGCAACCAGAAAAACTATGTTCAAATGCCAATTTTCCAACTATGTGACCTCAAATAAATCACTTTGGCCCTCTGGGCCTCAGTTTACTTGTCTGTTAAATGAGCCAATTGAACAGAAGGTTCCTTTGAGCTCTCAATCCGCTCATCTGTGCATTGTGTTTCCATTTGTGAGATGTTCCTCTGAAAGCAGATGCTCCTTTGCCTTGCCCCGTCTTGCATATCCAGCTCTGCGTCCCCTCTCAGCAAGTTCCCCGTCCCCTTCCCTTTGGTCGGGTGGCTGAGCACAGCTTTCACAGCTAATTATCTCCATTTTAAGCAAATGATGGAGTCGGCAATGCTTCAAATGGACTTGTTAATGATACTGGTCTGCACTTCCAGTTTGCTTTAATAGAAACCATTTGATCTGAGTGGGCCTTCAGCTCTCCCTTGTAGTGTCCACTGTTCTCTAGGTGCCTTCTTCCAAAGCTATCTCAGCCTTAGACCCTGGGGATGGGCACAGGGGGCAGTGAGCCTGGGTGGGCTCTGGACTCTTGGTTCCAGGAAAGGGAACTGATCTGGGGACAATTGTGGTCAGGACCCTGGAACCATCAGACAGGGCCCTTAGGAGACCCTGGGGAGGATGGAAAGGGAAAAGAGAACATGCAATCCAGGAAGGGGATCTCTGGACCCTTCTCTTATGTAGTCAGGAACCCTTTAGGAAGAGGGGACAATCTGTGGTGGAGATAGAGGGGAAAGTGTCTTGGGTAGGGAGCAAAAAAGGGAAACTCCTACCTTCCTGTTCCCTTGTCCCTGCTGTGCTCTTTTGGAAAAAATAGGGAAAAGAGTGTTGGGTGGGAGTGCCATTTCCACCCTAATGGCTCAAGGGCCTGAGGGGACTGGCCCTTTCCAACATCTGTGAAAGATCAAGAGTATAGCCTGAGACACCCAGCCAGGAGTGGTCACTGCTGGGTAGTGGCCACCATCTGTCAACTGGGCTCCCACTTTGTCCTCAGTTCTGTCCCTAGGCAGTGGAGGGGCCTTGTGCCCTTCCTCTATTGTGTCTTGGACACTGCTTAGTCTGGGGACCAAGGAAATAAAAAGTTCAGTGCCTTACTATGCAATAAAGTGCCACTGGAGTCAAAAATCAGACTCCCTTTCCCATGCTTTCCCTGCCCTGGAGTCCCCTCCCTCCTCGCTGCCTCTCCCCCCCACCCTGGTTTTTCCTTCAGGCAGAAAGTTTACAAAAAATGTCCCTCTTAAAAAAAATAAAGTTAGAATAAAGGAAAGAAAAGGTAGTGGATGTCCCAGGACTAGAGGTTGGTCCCACTGGGTAGGGGGATTTTGTATCCATTTCTTAGAAGCAGAAGACAGATACCCAAGCCCAGACTACCAGTCAAGAGTACAGCCCCAAGGGCTTTAAGGAAGGAAGTCCTGCTTCGGGTGAAGGAGCTGGGTGCCATGATACCCAGCAGGGCTGTGCTGACGGTGAGAGTGTAGAGAATGGAGACCCCCGTGTTGAGTGCGACGATCTTCCCAAATTTAGCAAAGGGAGCAATAATACAGAAGAACAAGGGCACCGTTGCTATGACTGTGGTGACGGCACTTGAGACAATGGCCACACCTACATGCCGGACAGCCTCTAGGGTCCTCCACTGGCGCTGGGCACTTGGGTCCTGTCCAAAGGCAAAAGAGAAATGGGGAAGGTTTCAATCAGGAGAGAACCTAGAACTGTGGGATGCCCCAGATTTCAGATTTGTAGGCTCATATGGTTAAGAGACCTTAGATTTATCCCATCTCATTTTATAAATGATAAAATTGAGTCAGAGATGAAATGACCTGCCCAAGGTCACGCAGGTAGTAAGTTGAGTGGTCAGGATTTAAACTCTAGTTCTAGGTCTCCATAGTCTTTTCACTGTAACAATTGGGATTCCATGATGTAGGTGTAGACCCTGCCCAAGATAGCACTTAGGACTAGAGTAGGTAGAGCTTGAAGAGAACTCCAGGATGGACAACTGGATCAGCATCCCTATCCTACCCCACCCAACTACCCTCACCAGCTCCGGGAGTTGACGGATAGGGTTAATATCACACTCTCCTACCATTCAGTGCTGCTCAGAATATGGAGGACCAGTCTCCCTCCCTTCATTTCACCTGGGACTGTTGGGACAAGTGTGTGTAACATACTTCAGTATATGGAGCAAGGTTGTATGTGTGTGTATTATGTATATTATATACGTATGTGTGTATATATGAAATATACCTGTTTGTTTGTAAGGTAAGGTGATGTATGCTTCCTGCTGCTTGTGTGTGTGGGAGACAATGAGAGACACAGAAAGATGAACAGAGAGAGACAGAGAGAAAGAGGAGAGAGAGAAGGGGGGAGAGAAAGAAGAGAGAGTGATTGAGAGAGAAGAGGCTGGAGAAGGAGAGAGAGAGAGAGAGAGAGAGAGAGAGAGAGAGAGAGAGAGAGACAGACAGACAGAGAGAGAGAGACAGAGAGACAGAGAGAGAGACAGAGAGAGAGACAGAGAGAGAGAGAGAGAGAGAGAGAGAGAGAGAGAGAGAGAAGAAAAAGAAGAAGAAGAAGGAAAAGAAGGAGGAGGTGGAGAGGAGGAGAAGAGAAAGAGACACACAGAGAGGAAGAGAGATCAAAAACAGAGAGACAGAGAGGGAGACAGGAAACATAGGGAGAAAGTGAGAGAGTAATGACTGTCCATAAGTCATTGTTGTGGCTTGTCCTTCATTCTCGAAGAGGACCATGACATCAGGAAGGTGATGCCATGACTTGCAAGTGAATTAGATTTAAGTGAGGGAAGGCTGTGCAAAGCCATCAGCCTTCTTTTCTCCTCCAGAGCCATTTGGGTCCAGTGGCCCAATATAAATCAGGATGACTGGAGATGAACCCCGCCACTAAGACAAGGTAGAGCACTGATGAAGGTTGAGCCTCATCTCTAGTTTAGTAGATATTTTAGTTGTCGAAGACTCAGATTACATGTTACACGTCTCACCTCTAGTCATGCCAGCTAGTACATGTCAAATCCTGGTCTTCCTGATGCTAAGTCCGGACTGCTATTTACTATGTTATGCTGTCCCTGGCATCTCAGGGTACATTTCATTGAGGGGTGGGGGTGGAGGTCAGATCTTTGATTTCAATGATGTAAAGAAACCTCTCCACCAAGGTAAATGAGTACCTGCTCTGCAACTTACAGTCTTAGAGAGTTGCCTACAACACAGAAGTCAAACAACTTGCCCAGCAGCACATAATGTGCCAGGGGTGGGACATGAGCCCAGGTCTTCCCGACTCTATCTACCAGGCAACCCTACCTCTCCCCAGGGTACATGTGGGAAATAATATACCTGCCTATGAAGTACCCATAGGTACTGTACTATATATGCGAGGGAATAGGGCGGGAGGATAGAGCATTCTGGTTAGGGAATAAGGAAGCTTGCCACGGTCAATCTTTCAGAAATATGTCCAGAGTGCTTCTAACTTATGTTTTTTCAGGACCCTGGTCAGAGCCAAACACAAAGCAAGGTGAGGTTGGTATGATTGTTTGAGTGAGGCTGACTCCGTTTTTTGGAGTCAGTCCAAGGTGCAGACTCCTAGGATCTGAGTTCAAATTCCACTTACCACCTGTGTGACCTTGAACAAGTCACTTGATCTCTTTAAGCCTCACTTTCCTCTCTTGTGAAATGAGGGAGTTGGCCTGGATGAGCTCAGAGTCATTCTAACTGTAGATCTGTGATCACATTGCTCATGGTTTCGTGAGAGAAGGGAATTCTTGGCATAGAAACTTTCCCCACAGATGTAATCCACTACGTTGGCTGTGTCTTCCAGCAAATTTATAGCAGGGGGTCTTGGCCTGCGGGTCCATGAGCTCACATACACACACACACACACACACACACACACACACACACACACACATACACACACACACACACACAAACTCACTCATGCACACACGTGTGTATTACCAGCATGGATCTCAGACAAATGTGCATGTATATGTGTATATATCAACATAACTCTCTCCATATACACACATGCATGTGTGCATTTCAACAGAAATCTACATGTGCATGCATATGCGTATATTTCAATATAACTCTATATACGTATATTTCAACATAATTCTATACCCAAGCATGTGTATTTCAACATAACACTCTATGGGTATGCATGTTTAAATATAACTATATATGTACACACATACATACATGTATGTTTCCGCATAACTACATATATGTATATTTTATATAACTTTATGTATGCATGTGTGTATATTTCAACATAATTTACTCTCTACATATGCATATTTCAACATGATTCTCTCTATATATGTATATTTCAATATAATTGGTTTCCTTTGTAATCCTCTATATTTTATTTTATACATTTAAAACCACTCTTCTGAGAGGAGGTCCAGGGGCTTTAACAGACTGCTGTCAAAGGGATCCATAACACAGAAAAGGTTAAGAAGCCCTGCCTTAGGTTCCTAGAGCATAGGGAGATTAAGTGACCTGCCCAGAGTCACACAGCCCACACATGTCAGAGGTAAGTCTTCCCAACTCCAATGCTGGCCCTCTCTTCAGTCTTCCATGTTCCTTCTTCTGACCACATTGGAGCAGTAGAAATGCCTTCTTGGCCACAACCCACCCACGAGGGGAGGACACTTTCTCCTTTCTCCATCCTTGTCTAAATAGGACTCTGGGTACACAGCACACTAACCCTGAGCCCTCTCTCCACCCCATCACTGTCTCTAGTTAGCTCAAGAGCTTTAGGTCTCTGCTGGTAATTTGCTCCCTTCTCATCAGTGTTGGAGAAAGAGCTTGGGCATCTTTGAGAAATAGGTCCAAGGTAACTAACTCTATACGAGACCTTGGGTAAGTCAGTTCTTCCCTTCTGTGCCCCAATTTCCTCATATGTATAGTGAGAGAGATGAGGGTTCCTTCTAGTTCCATGGCCTATGATTCTATGGTTTGGGTCAGGTGGGGAAGACCTTCTCCCCTACCGCTCCCCCCAACACACCTCCCCCACTCCCTTCCCAATTTCCCTGTTAATTTCAAAGATACCACCTTTCTTCCAGGCACTTGGATCAACAAGCTCTTTTATCCTTTTTGTCACCCTCTTCTAAATCTATCTGGCATGGATGTAACTGTAGTCAAGATGGATTATGAAGGACAAGCCAAGGAGAAGTTGATAAAATTCATGGAAAACTCAACTCCTCCCTTGAACTCACCCCACAGATCTGATCTGTTGTTATCTTGTCATTTCTGTTTTCTAGCATCTCTCCCCTCCCAATTCTCAATTTTGCTCCTTTTGCAAAAACCACAAACCTCAGTTATGTTCTTCTGAGTCTGCAGGAAGCCAAATGAGGCTGATCCTTGAGGACCAGTCTGGGATTCCCCTTCCACCCCCAACATCTGGCCCAAACTGCAATATCTAAGCCTTTTTATTCACACAGCCCCAATCCTGAGACCAGCTGTAGTAGCCTCCTAATGGTCTCCTTATCTCAAGCCCTTCCCACTCCCAGTCCAGCCTCCACTTACCTGACAAAGTGATCTTTCTAAAGCAAAGCTCTGACAATGTTACCCACCCTGCCCTCATTCAATAAACTCCACTGGCTCCCTATTACCTTCAGAAAAAAAATAAATCCTCTGTTTGGCATGTAAAGCCCTTCACAAGCTGGCCCCTTCCTATCTTTCCAGTCTTCTGATAGTTTACTCCTATGCATGGGCTCTATGATCCAGTTGCACTGTCTTCCTTGATGTCCCTCATGCATGACCACCCACCTCCCATCTGCACATCTTTGCAGTGGCTATACCCCCTGCCTAGAATGCTCTCCTTCCCCATCTCTTCTTCCTGGATTCCCTGATTCCTTCAAAGCTCAGCTTATAGCCCTGCTAGTGCCTTCCCTCTGAGATTTTTGCCTTCCTTTGTAGCCTCAGGGTTTAGCACAGTGCCTGGCACATAGTAAGTGCTGGATAAATGTTGAGGGACTGCTTTCTTGCTTACATTGTTATATGTTTCCCAGATCTAGTTCTGCTTGTTGTCAGTCAAATAGCATTTTTAAGCTTCTATGATGTGCCAGGCACTATGTCAAGCACTGGGGGTGTTAGGAGGTGTTAGGAGGTGGGAAGGATGGAGGAAGAATGAAGAAGCAAATCCTGTTATGATTGAAATGGAATACAGAGCTTTAAAACAAAATAACCAAACCAAGACAGACCCAGAATTCTGCTGTGCTCCAGACATAAAACCTAGAATGCAGAGTAATAAATGGAAAGGGACCTCTCCCAGGGAGTCAGTGAGGTTCTTCATGGAAGACATGTTTCCATTTATGTTCTCAGACTTATGTTCTCCTTGACTCTAACACCAAGTACCTAGTTCATTGCTAGGTTCTCCATAGGCCCTTCAAAAATATTCACCAACAAGATAATTCACCTGGTGTTGCCTTTTAACAATATCCACTCTCAGATCTTAAATGATTGATGTACTATGATGGAAATCACACTAGACTAGTAGTTAAGACACATGGAATCAAGTCCCACCTATAATATTTGCTAGCCACATGACCTTGGGTAAGACATTTCCCCTTTCTAGGTCTCAGTTATCTGCATAATGGGTATAATAATATTGGCACAACTTCCCTTGCAGAATTGTCCTGGGATAAATGTTTCATAAGCTCTGAAATACAATCTAAATATAACTTATCATCATCAACACTGCCACTACTATGGTTATGAGGGGAGGGAAGCCATTAGCGGTGCTTTGAGATCTGTTCTTCTAAACCCCATTCACCAGGAAGATTGATTTAAAAGGAATCCTAGTAATCTGGAGCATTGACTCCAGCTAGTGGGGGCTGGGGGATAGCACAGTGGATCCTGGGATGGATGGGGTGGGGTAGGCAGGTTCTCACCTCAGCTGGGTAGAGGGGGAGGCTCTCCCCAGCCAGTAGGTACCCTTCCACCAGATGGACACAGTAATCCACAGAGGAGCCAACAAGGATGGACAGAGATATGGCCTCCACAGCACCCATCTCCCAGCCAGACCAGTACATGATGGTGACCACCAAGCACACAATGCCTGCAAAGAGAGTGAGACCATAGGCAGGAAGCACTGGCCAAGGGGTGGTTTGAGCTAAGTTTCTGATCTTGCCCTGTGTACTTCTGACTGGGATGGGGCCTGGCTTATCCAAGGCCAGGACTATTGAGTAGGGAAGATGAATAGGCAGGAGGCTTCCAGGTGTGGATATGGCTGAAAGTAAGGGGGAGGGGGAGATGATGGTGATGGGAATAGAGCAAAGGACCCAAAGGAGAGGCTAGAAGGGGAGTGGATCACAGAAAGTCAAGAAGACTTTGAAGAGAGACAGCAATATGATGGAGCCTCAATTATCCAAAGCTCCCTTGTCCCCAACCAACTTACCTAACCAGAAAATATCAATGAACTTATGAAAATACCTCTGAAAGCAGAAAAAGACCTTTGAGCAATACAAATTATTGACATAAAGCCCATGAACTTTTTATTCACAGGAGAAAAGCCCATCTATACACACCAAGCCCTCAGGAACTCTTACTTTACAAACATTTCTAACAAGCATAGGGCTTGGATTTTCTGTTGAAAGGAAGCCTACTGGAAGCAACAAATTAGATGTAACAGGTTTAAAGTGCTCTGATGAGTCCCCATGGAGACCCCAGGAGCTTCCCCTCTCCCCCGCCCCATACCTAGGATGCTTAGCAGCACAGGCAGCAGGAGCAAGATGTGGGTGGTAAACACGGCCACAGCAGCTACACAGATGATCAGTGAAAGGACTAGGCCATATAGGGCACTCTGCACACCTGAAATGATGGGGAGAAATAGTGATAAAAGTATCTCAACCCAGGTCACAAGCTGTAGCTAGAATTCCACACCGGTCTGAGACTGAGGAGGTTAAAAGCCTTGTCCAAGGTTCTAAGACAGCTCCAAAAGACTCGTGATGGAAAATGCTATCCACATCCAGAGAAAGAATTACGGAGTCTGACTAAAGGCTGAAGCAAACCATTTTGCTTTCCTTTATGTTTTATTTCTTCCTTCTCATATTTCATTCCATCGGTTGTAATTCTTCCTTGCAACATGACTAACGTGAAAATATGTTTAATGTGAAAGTATATGTGGAGCCTATGTTGAATTGCATGCCATCTTGGGGAGGGCGGGAGGGGAAAGAGGAGGGAGGGGAAGAAAATTTGTAACCCAAAAGCTTATTAAAATAAATTTATTAGTTAAAAATGAAATAAAATGATCATAAGATCAAAAAAGCCTTGTCCAACAACACACACCTATATACTAGTAAGGACTAAACCCCAGGTCCATTTACATCTATCCCAGCATGTGACCCAGAAAAAAAGCTTCATGTTAATAATATGGACATATTTGTTTAGTTTTACTCATATGTATTTGGGGCTGCTCTTAACAATTTAGGCAAGGTCATAATTACCACCACCACACTCAGAGAAGTCATAAGTCACCTGGGCCAGGGAGGCCCAGCCCAGAGGCGGAACTGGGATTCGAACTCTGAGCCTACCCCACCCCTTCCCCTGTCTAGGCAGCTGATGTTTAGATGAGGCCCCTCCCTACCCTCTGCTCAGGCACAGCTTTTCCCCCTTCAGGGTCTGAGGAGGTTGATGGGACAATTCAGGAAAGCAGATTGGCAAAGAGAAGCTTTGTGTATCAAGGGTTGGGGGGATCTTACCTATGATTTCCATGAAGACTTGTTTCCAATGTTCACAGGTCTGGAAGCCTCGGCGGAGGGCTGAGCCCTCTGGGGACAGCTGCAGCTGCTGCTGGAGGAAAGTCTCCCACTTGAGGTAGTCGGAGTACGTCTGGAAGGATGACTTGCCTTTGTAGGTAGTCTGAAGGAGACCGAGAGTCCTGTCAGTCCAAGGGTCCCTTAGATTGTCACGACTGGGGGAGGAGGTGTGCCTTTCATTCCCCACCCCATTGAATATAGGCTCTCTCACCACCCTAAGGGGAAGAAATACTTTGCTTATCCTTTACATCATAATGGTTTAAGGGATAGGCACAGTAAAACATGAAACATAAGTGTAGATTTATAGAACGTTAGAGATGGAAGGGTCTTAGAACACAGAATGTCAGATTGGGAGGGTCCTTAGAACACAGAATGTCAGATGTGGGAGGGCCTTTAGAACACAGAATGTCAGTTCAGAGGCCCTTTAGAACCCAGGGTATCAGAAGTGGGAGAGCCCTTAGAACACAGAATGTCAGATGTGGGAGGGCCCTTAGAATAGAGAATGTCAGAGCTTAGAGGGACTTTAGAACACAGGATGTCAGAGCTGGGAGGGCCTTAGAACACAGAATGACAAAACTTCAATTTTAGAGCTTAAAGGAGGCATAGAGATCATTTAGGTCAATCCTTGGATTTCACTGAGGAGGAAAACTGAGGCCCAGATTCCTGAGATAACCTTAACTTCTTTCTCAGCAAATCGTTTGTTTCTGGCACTCCAACCCATGACTTTGTACCGATTAATTAACTTTCTTGCTATTCTCTATTTCATTCTATGTCCAATGACCATTCCTTTGACCATCCAAAGGAATCATCTACCCCTCTAATCCAGATGTTTCTTGAAGTCTCCCTGGCTGCAGGTAGACTGATGGAGATTTTCAAACCAGCCCCAAACCCCATGTACCCAGCAGGCATCAAACTGAAAGGGCCCTTAGAACACTCAGTGTTAAAATGCAGAATAGGAGCCAGAGGACCAAAGTCTCAACTTTGCCACAAACTTGGACATGACCTTGGGCAAATCCTTTCTCTTTTCTCATAGGAGAAAGAGTTCTGTGGCTTTGTTTCCTGCTTTGTAAAAGTAAGCAGTTGAATTATAGGTCCCTTTCAGTACTATCTATGACATTTAATATTCTAAGGGCTCCTCCCAGCTCTGACATCCTGTGTCCAAGGGCCTCCCCAGCTCTGACATCCTGTGTTCTAAGGCCCTCCCAGCCCCGACATCCTGTATTCTAAAGGCCTTCCCAGCTCTGACATTTCAGGTTCTAAGGCCCCTCCCTGGCATTTTCTGTTTTAAGATTTGTTTTAGCTCAGTCTGTGCTCTAAGGCTCCTTCCTAGTGCTTAATCTTATAACACAAGATGATGCCCATCAATCTGCTCTCCTATTTCTTTTCAGCAGCCAAGTTCAAGGTGCCTGAGGGAATCCTATTAATGGGCTGTAGGGATACCGGAGGTTAGTCTCTGCTTTGTTGAATAGACCAACACTAGCAGATCCTGCTCACTTTCCAAAAAGACTCAGGGAATGGCCCTGCCGTGGGGCAGAGAAAGAGAGGCCAGTTTGCTGTGGTTCCAGCCTCCTCGCCAATATCCAGTGAGTTGGCATGTAGATTATCAAGGCCTCTACACTTCCCACTCCCTCACCGACTCGAAGGCCATGGAGATCCACTGCACTTTGCCCTCTCGGACACCCACAGCCCCATGGGACAGCTGCCCAGGGAGTAGGTTGGGCTCAGGCAGATTCTTGCACTCTGGGTGTAACATCTGTAGAAAGGAGGAGATGCTATAACCTAGAAAGAGAACAGAGGAAACAGACACAGGATGGGGCTGTAAGATTGGGGAGATGAGGCTTTGCTTTGATGGGGATAAGAGCGGGGCCCCTGGGGAGTAGGGTTTCTGATTCCCCCTCCCTACTCCCCCTCTTCAGGACAGAGCTTGCCCAGCTCCAGTGTGTGGCTGCAGGAGGTGGCCAGCACTCTATGTCTCTCCTCTCCTGGCCACCCCTTCACCCTTCTCACTATATGGACCATGCCAACTTCAGGAAACACCAAGACCAAGGTGAATGTAGCCCTGCCATGGCTTCTGTCTCTGACGGTCTGGGGAAGGCCTCTCTTCCCCTACCCCTTGTGTCCTAAGGCACTTCCCTCAAACATGGGCAAGGGATATGCTCTCAAGGCTTCTTAGAATCCTTCCTGTCATTGCCAGCCTCTTGGGAAAATGTCTTCTATAGAATATCTTACCATTCCATGGAGCAAGGGAGCCTCTTATTTGTTAGAATTACAGGATATCAGACTGGGAAGGGGCCTTAGGACACAGAATACCAGAGCTGGGAGGGGTCTTAGAGCATGGAATGTCAGAGTTGGGAGAGGCCCTCAGAACATGGAATGTTAGATCTGGGAAAGGTCCTTAGAACATGAAGTGTCAGAGCTGGGAGAGGCCCTTAGAACATGGAATGTCAGAATTAAGAGGGCCCTTAGAAGAGAGAAAGTCAGAACTGGAAGAGGCCCTTAGAACATGGAGCATCAGAAGTGAGAGGGACTTTAGAACAGAGAATGTCAGAGCTGAGAGGGACATGGAAATTCAGAAGCTGAGGTTGACCTCAGGAATCATGAAGCCCAGCTCCATCATTTTATAGATGAAGGTCATAAGACCCCAGATCTAGAACAACAAGGAACCTTAGAGGCCAACTAGTCAAACCCTTCATTTACAAACCAGCAAACCGAGACCCAGAGAGGTTAAGAAATTCAGGTCAAACAGGCAGGAAGCAGCAAAGTCAAGGTTTGGACCCTAGTCCCCTGGAGGAGCTTGAGGCCCAGAGAGGGCCAGCGATCTGCTCATTCACCAGAGCCAGGACCCATTTGAGACCTCTTCCCAGCCCACCCCTTCCCGACTGCATAGACTTTGATAATGATGCGCTCCCTCGTTCTCCCCCACCCTCATCCTTTGGGCCCGGGCCCTGGCCTTCACTCACCTGAGGGGAGGCACTGGGCCCCACCTGGCTTCACCAGCTCGGAGTTGTCTGCGATGGCTTTGCACAGCCGGCAGAGATGCCCAATCTCTTTGAAGAGGTCAAAGCTGTCATCATAGATAACGCTGCCCTTTCACAAGGAGACAGAAGCCAGCCAGGACCAATCACATGGGGCCAGACCTAGGGACTATCAGGGGGCTTAGTCCTCCCCCTCCAGGAAGCCTTCCTTGACTGCTTCTGCTCCTCCCCCCACCCCAGCCAGAGACATCACCTTCTCTGATCACCTAAGGGGCTCACAGAATTATAGGATTTAGAGCTATTAGAGGCCCAAGAGTGAGTCTAGCCCTTAATGTCTAAAATGGAGGTATTAGAATGAATGATCCCTAAGGTCATCTCCAGGTCTATAAGTCCTATTATATTATAGTCCTTTTTACTATCCTAGCCTGTACCCAAGTTCCTGGACCCACCTGTTCCCTCTTCCCCTTAATCTAAATATGTGGCCCCACCCAGGTGGAGGAGCTGTGTACCATGTCTCCAATGACGTGGTTGTCAGAATGCCGGGTGCGGTTGACACCAAGAATGCCAAATACCACGAAGACCATTGCACCTGTGTCCACCAGTGGGCGCACAGCAGGCTTCCCACAGCCGGTGTTCACACAGGGGTTGAAGCCTGAGGTTGCAGACAGCCGAGTCTTAGGGGCTGGCAGGCAGGAAGATAGAGAGGAAAATAATTAGTGCAATGGGGCACAGCCTGCTTTCTTGGGTATCCTCAGACTTTCCCTCGATACAGTACTCCCCCCCAAAAAATCTATCACCATTCCACCCATAGGAGCAGTCTACAACTCACCTTTCTCACTGGGCACATAGAGGAAGCCTTTGTTGGGTCCATCTGGGCTGGAGCTGAGAAGGCAGCCTGGAGGTGCCACACATACACGCCCATGAAAGGGTGGCTTATGGGACTGGGCAAAATATAACTTCCTGCAAGGGCAAGAGAATCAAGAGCATTGATGAGAGAAGGTAAGCTAAGACTTTGGTCATGCAGAAGAGGTGGTAGTCAGCAGCACTGTAGGGGGAGAGTTCAGGAGGCATCACCCAGAGACATTAAAAATATGTGAAAGGATGATCTCGGAGAGGTGTGAAGCCAAGGGAGGCAATGTGACCGAATGGTTAGAGCATTCACTAGCTTCGGAGTCAGGGAACCTGGCCTGACCCTGCATCACTTATTCTGTCCAGCCCTCAGTTCCCTCATCTGTAAAATGAGGGGGCTGGGTGACCTCTAAGGTCCTTCCAGCTCTTACATTCTAAGTAGCTGATTCAGAGCTAAAGCCTAAGTATGTGCTAGGAGGAGGTGAAAGAGGAGATTGATATGGTTCTGGGCTGGAGCTAGGCTTATTAGTCCTAATATATCACATTCATATAATCGATATACTTCGATAAGTCTTGAGGTTTAGAAAATCTTTTCTTCACAACAATCCCTTAAGGTAGATAATATAATCATTACTGGCCCCATTCTATAGATGAAGAAACTAAGTCTCACAGCTGAAGTGACTTGCCCATGTTCACATAAGTGTCAGAGCTGAAATTTAAAGTGAGATCTGTTGATTTTCAAGTCCAGAATTCTCACCACCACAACACAGTGCCTCTCTGGCTCCTCTTCTATCTCTTCCTACGCCAAATCCCCTGACCTCCTCACCCAAGATGCGCCAAGCAGAATAGGGCACTCTGTTGCCATAGCATCCAGCCCCCTGCTTCCAGGCAGGCTGGTTCTCTGCCCACAGTGGCATCTAATATTCACGGGAGTGGAACTATCTCCACTGAGGGAGTGTCCATCCTATAGTTAAACTCCAGGAGTTAGGGTGAAGGAGAGGGACGCATCGGGAAGGGCAGACAATGCTGACAATTATAACAATGATGCCGTCCCCATCATTCCAACTGCTGCTGGAGTTGGACTGAAGATTCTTGCAGCCTACAGGGGATGAACTCACATCTCATTACTCTTACTCTATTAGAAAAAGCCAAATTTTATCCTTCTGTGCCAAAGTCTAAAGAAAATTAAACACAAAAGGATAATAACAGGGTCAGGGGCCATTACTATTTGAGCTCCCGGGGTCATCGATTAAGAGCTGGCATGGATCTCAGAGGACAACCAGTTCACCTCCCCTCAGCTTTTGGCTGTTCACTTGTTTTACTTGTATTTGACTCTTCCTGACCCCATTTGGGGTTTTGTTGGCAGAGATACTGGAGTGGTTTGCCATTTTCTTTTCCAGCTCATTTTACAGATGAGGAAACTAAGGCAAACAGAGTGAAGCAATTTGCCCAGTCACACAGCTAGTATCTGAGTCAAGATTTGAACTCAGGAAGAGAAGTACTTCCTGATTCCAGGCCTGGCGCTCTAACCACTGCACCACCTAGCTGCCCTCATCTTACAGATAAGGAAACTGAGATCTAATGACTTGCCTTAAGCATCAGGAGTAGGATCTGAACCCATGATCTCTGACTCCATCCTGCCTCCCTAAATTAAAGAGGAGAAGAATGAGATACCACTAATATTTTTCTTCATTTGTGGTTGTTAATAGCTATGATTTCGTTGGTAGTATCTATCAATGCAGGTTAGCCTCTGCTCTGTATCTGATTGTCTTAGAGACCTATCTGGGGCACTTAGAGATCAAATGACTTGCCCAGTCATACAGTCAATAAGCGTCAGTTTTAGGACTTGAACTCAGAGCTTGCTGTCTCCAAGAGCAACCTGGACCCACTATTTCCAGTAGCCTTATAACAGCAGATGAATTTGAGCAAAGCTGATTGATGTGAGCAATAAGGAAGCCTTCTTATGTGTGAACAGAGATGTGAATGATGGTAGTAATAAGGTTTTGGTGCCTGTCAGTAATGATGGCAATGATTGACAGTTATATAGTACTCTGTTTTGCCAAAAACTTTACATACATTATCTCATTTAAGCCTCCCAACAACCCATGGGGCAGGTTCTCTTATGATCCTCATTTTACAGATGAGGAAACTGAGGACCAGGAAGGTAAACTGAGACTCTGAGATTCAGGTAGTGTAGTGGAGTGGAGAAAATGCTAGATTAGAATCAGAGAGCTTGGACTCAGATTCCAGTTTTGATGCTAATTACCTATGCAACTTTAGGCAGGTCACTAAACACCTCTATGCCTCAGTTTACTTATTGGTAAAATGAGGGAGTTGAAACAGATGACCTCTGAAGTTCATAGCTCCCTGCTATAAGTCTATGGCCATGTGATGCTAAGTGACTTGTCCAGGGTCACATAGCTGGCAAGTGCCTCTTGAGCTGGGAATTGAGGCCAGGTTAAAAGACCATAGATTTAGAGCTAGGAGGGACCTTAGAGGCTGTCATGTCCAATTCTGAGACTTGTCCAAGGATACATAGCTAGTACATGCCCATGTTGGGAATTAAGGTTGTGTCTTTCTGACTCCAAGTCAAGTGTTCTCTCCACCACGATTCCCAGCTTAGCTCACAAGAGCCATTAGGGTCCTTATTCCCAGGACTGGACTTTTGATGTTAACTGGCCTGGCCCAGTGCCCCTTCACCCTGACCAGTCTCGCATGGGTCCTCCTCGATGGAGGGCTCGAGAGACTGGGAGAGATCCTGGCCCATCTGCAACATCGGGGCCTGCGCCATATTACCGGGTTCGCTGCTGCTCCTTGGCTGCCACATAAAAGCTGAAGTCAAACTTCCAGCCTCTCTTAGCATCACAGGCCAGAGATGTCATCATCCATTTCCGGAGGCTCGTCTGCTGGAGCAGCCCTACTGTAGACATACAAGCGGTCAGCTTCTTGGTGAAGTTACCGTAAGGCACTCTATACACCTAAGCAGTGAATTAACAAAAACAAGACACGTAACTCCAGGGGCCATCCCAGCCCCGGCCCTTCCCCCACTCTGCCTCTGCCTCTGCCACCTCCACTGCCCGCTAGAGCATCTTCCCTATCAGTGTCGAAGGTCCCTCCCAGATTACTATTCATCTATTTTACATTTCTTTCCATGTATAGATGTTGTTTTCCCCAACAGAATATAAGCTTCCTGAGGGCAGGGAACATTTGCTTTTTTTCTTTCTATATTCCCAGGGCCAAGCACAATGCCTGATATGAGGAAATGCTGCCTGGGTTGAGTTGATCCTCAAAGACCTCAGGATCCCCGTGAGCCCAGAGCAGAATCCCCAATCCTGGGTAACTTTGAGTGGGGCATTGCTTTGGGGAGAGAGAAAACATGCCGAGAAGACAGGGCTGGTATTCCTTAATATGGGCAGGCGGTGAGGGAGGGGCAATGATAAAAGCAGCACCAATGGAAGTTTAGAGCATTTTAATGTTTTCGTAAAGAGATTTGCCTGTATCATCTTGTCTGAGCCTCGAAATGACCCTGGGAGATAAATCCCTCCAGGTAGTGTACCCGTTTTACAGATGAGGAAACAAGGGCTCAGAGAAATGCAATGACTGGGCCAGGTTCACACAGCTAGTAAATATCATGGAATTCAGACCTTTTCTTCCTGATTCCAAGTCCACTACTCATTCTATCCATTCTGAAATGTTGCCTCTCAAGAGCAACCAGATGGGGAATCAGGAGAGAGAAGACTTGGGTTTTGAGTCTAGGCTCTACTGGGAACCTGAAGGTCTCAGTTTCCTCATCTGTAAAATGGGGATAATAATCACCACCTTGCCTTTCCCAAAAGTGCCATGAGGTTCCAGTGGGATTGTGTTGATTGAAAGGACAAAGGAAAGAAAAACATAATTTGTAATTTGGGGGGGGGGGCAATTGGGGTTAAATGACTTGCCCAAGGTCACAAAGCTAGGAAGTGTCTGAGGACAAATTTGAACTCAGGTCCTCCTGACTCCAGGGCTAGTGCTCTATCCACTGCACCACCTAGCCGTCCCCATGATTTGGGATTATTATAAAATGAGATCCTAAGAGGATAAAGTCCGACTCTACTCCCCCAAGGGAATGGATCATTGATCAAGAACTAGAAGGGACCTCAGGGACCACTGAGTCTAACCCTCTGGCTTGGCAGATGAGGAAACCGAGGCCCAAGGTCACATCAGTATCAAGCAACAGAGTTAGGGTTTGAACCCAAGTCCCTTAGCTCCATACTCCAGCCCTTGCTACTACACTGGGAAAGGGCAGTACAGTGGATGCACGCGCTCAGTAGCTTAGTGGGATTCCCCCAGAAGCCTGAGCCCAGTGACCCAGGACACTTAGACAGAGAAGGGCTCACCTGGAAGGAGGGCACCTCCCCATCCCCAGGGGACACAGTCTGCCATGGCGCAGGGAGGCTGGCATTGAGAGAGAACCTGTAGATAGCTGGTCTGCCCTTGCTCTTGGCCTTGGAGATATAAACAGTGCCCTGGGGTTCTAAGGGACACAAAAGAGGTTACGAGAGCAAGGTGTTTGTTGACATTTCCATCTCTCTCCCCAATCCCTGTATATTCAGTTTCATTTACCCAATGTCTGGGATACCAGGATGGTCTCTCAGACTAACTCATGGGACTTGAAATTTAGAGGTGCAAGGGACCTGAGACACCATCTGCTCTGACCCCCTCATTTAAAAAATTGTTAGAAAATTTTTGTTGATATCCCTTGGTTTTACATCACCTATATTTTAAAAACTACATTTATATTGCCATTTTTTTTCTTACATCACCTACATTCCCTAATGTGTCCCTCCCTGGAAGATACTTCCACCTCTAGCCTTGTCATCCCAGAAGATGCCTCCATTCCTGTTTCCTCCTCCTCTGAAACTCCATTTAAGGAAGTGCCCAAGCCCCCCCATACTCATTCCCCTCCTGGCTCTACACTTGACCCTCCAAACTTCTCCACCTTGGCCCCCATTGGATACCTTTCCTTCTCCCACCCTTTCTAGCTCCCTTTTATGCCTTGTCTTCTCCTAGTGGAATGGAAGCTCCTTGAGGGCAGGGGCTATCTTTCTTTTTGCTTGAATTTCTATTCCTAGTGCTTAGCACAGTGCCTGGAACATAGTAAGGGCTTAATAAATTCTCTCTCTCTCTCTCTCTCTCTCTCTCTCTCTCTCTCTCTCTCCACTCCCTCTCTCCCTCCTTCTCTCTTCTCTCTCTCTCTATCTCCCTATCTCGCTCTCCTCTCTCTCCTTCCTTCTCTCTTCTCTCCCCTTTCTTCTCTCTCCCCCTCTTCTCTCCTTGTCTCCTTCTCCTTCCTTCCCTCTCTCCTCTCTTCTGTCTATTCTGTCTCCTTTCTCTCTCTCTCTCCTTCTTTCCTTCTCTCTCTGTCTCTGTCTCTCTCTCCCTCTCTCTCTCATAGTAAAGAACAAAAAAAGGAAGAAGATTTCAGCAAAACTAAGGAACACATAAAAAAGTGTCATGTTATATGCAGTTTTCTATACCCATTTCCCCCTCCCTCAGCCCCCACTGCACAGAAGTAAGCCTTCTCTTCTTTGGGACTAGCCTTGCTTACACTCTTATTTTAGAGATAAGGAAGAAAAGATCTAGAAGGGTTCTGTGAAGAAAGCAGTAGGAGCCAGGAGTCTTCTGTCCTAGTCTGATGTCCAAACCCATGGGTTTCCCATTCTGTCCACGATTCTCTAAGGCCTTCTCCTGACATAGGGAAACAAGATCCTAGACTAGAAGCTTCCTGAGAATAAGGACCTAGTCTTATTCATCTCTGCATGCCCAGCACAGAGCCCAGGGCCTTAGTAAATGAAGGCTTTGCTGTGTGTCCCAAGATTTGTACCTGGAAAGAACCTTTGAAGTCGTCTAGTCCAGTCCACTTTTGGTTTTGTATCACCAGTCCTAACATGATTCCTTGTACACAATAGGTGTTTAATAAATGCTTGTTGAACTTAATTGAATTGAGTAGGAAACGAAGACCCAGAAAGGGGAAATGACTTTCCTACAGTCATATGGGAAGTAAACCATAAGAGTCAGAATTCCAACACAGCTCCTCTGACTTCAGACACAATGCCATTTCTACTATGTTATGCTGTGATTTTGTCCTGGGGCCTTGCATAACCTTTATTAGTAGCTCTCTAAAGTATTGCATTGGTAACTAAGGTGGGACTTTCTTATTGTTTTAGAATGATAAATTAATTAAATGTCTTTGATTGAGCCTTACTAGGTGCAAAGACCTAGGCCCAAACACCTATCTACGAGGTGCTAAGCCTATGTGGGCGTGAAGCCCTCAGGGTCCTAAGGGGAGTTGCTAAGACCAGAGCCAATAGTAGGAGCCTAAATTCTGGTCACTCAGATGATGTTTGATGGCATCCAAAGATTGTATAAAAAGAGAGAACGGAATTAAATAAAAAGGGAATGGAATTTGCTTGGGGCTCTGAGCCACAGGAGGAGTGGCGTGTGACTCTGGGCCAGCCACTGTCATGAGCTCCCAGGCTCTTGAACTCAGATGTTGCTTTCTTGGTAACTATGAATTGTATTTGGTCTGTTTATAATGTATGTTTATAATTTGTTTGTATTTGCTCTGAAGTTCAGGGTGCTGGCTTTTTCCCCTGAACTAAGTGAATGATATTTGTATGTTGGATTGAAGTAAGATTGTTAATTCTCTAATGCTACTTTCCTTAGTAAAGCAGATCAAAGAACCTGTGCTGGCAGCATCCTTGTTGTCAGGCTTGTGTTGGTCTTTCACCCCCATAGAAGCTGCTAGCCAAATTGTTGCAACAAGTATTTATTCTGTATGATAACAATAACTTACATTCAGCTATTTGTATAATGCTTTAAGGTTTACAAAGTTCTTTAGGCATCTGGATACCCTACTACTATGAAGGCAAGACTAAGGTATAATCTAATTTTTTTAAAAAAATCTTTCCCTTCACCTAGGACAGTCCTCTGCAAAGTGGGTGTTTTATATTTTTTAATTGTACAGATTGAATCAAGTTAATAAATGTATATTAAGCTGTGTGCATTGTAGGTTTGGCATGGATGTCCTTACTTTTAATGCACCAGCTATCCTATAGGCTCATCTGGGCCAGTGCATCTGCCTGAAGCTAGAAATTATCAGAATGTTTATGATGATTCACTCTGTGTAGTCAGAGGCTCCAGGACTCTTTTCTCAGCCCCTTGTCCCTGGTTGTCAGGGCTTGGCTTTCACCATGTCAGTAAGATTATTTTCTCAGTGGGGAGGGAACATAAACCTGAACTCTTGGAACCTCAGTCTGCTTAAATCCCACCTCTCAGGCCACCAGCAACCATACCAGTACTGTTTGGTGGTAACAGGTTACTCTCGTGCTGAAAAATCTTCAGTGGTTGTTTTCCCTTCCACTGAGTCACAAATAAGGAATCATAAAGGCCATCTAATCCAATGTGCTCCTTTTACAAATAAGGAAACTGGGGCTGAGACCAATGAGGTGACTTCCCTAAAGTGAGAGAAGTAGTAAGAGGCAGAGCTAGGATTTGAACCCAGGTCCTGACTCCAAGTATAGCCCTCAATTTGTTGTGCTAGGAGCACTGGTCTGACAATCAATCTGGTGCCACCCTACTTTTCCAGTCTTATATTATTCCTTTCCATCAATCAACATGTATTTATTAAGCATATTATGTATTTTTACTATCTTACATTTAAATACACATTCCAGGCACTGTGCTAGGCATTGGAGACACCAGGACCCTGTCCTTGAGGAATTTATTATATGCATTCTACTGGGGGAGAAGTCTTTGTCTTCCAGACATGAACTGTGCTTCCCCATCAACTTGACTTTGTTCCTATTGTCTCCCAGGTCTAAAATGGCCTTTCTTCCCTCTTTACCTACTGAATGCCTACCCAGCTTTTAAATACTCAGTTCAAATGCCTCCTCCTCTGAGAAGTCCCCGCTGATCATCCCAGATGGTAGTGCCCACTAGCCTCATTGAACCTCTAACAATGTTTACTTTCCCCCTTTCTGTTGTATTTATCATGTAATATGGAGTATTGTGGTTATCTACATTTGTGCCTTATTCCCTTACCAGTCAGTGAGCTTCATGAAAGCAGAGAATCTGTCTGTTCTAAATTTTGAATCTTCTCTAGCACCTAGCCTGATTCTACATATACAGGGTGGGCATGAAATAAATACCTATTGAATGATGAAAGAATGAATGAATGGAAGGGGGAGGAAGGAAGGAACAATGGGAGGAAGAAGAAGATAGGAAGGGAGAAAGGGAGGGAGAGATGAAGGAGGGGAAGGGAGGGAGAGTGGGAAGAGGAAGAAAAGAAGAAGGGAGAGAGGAAGGAGGGGAAAGGAAGGGAAGGTGGGAGGAGGAAGAAGAGGGGGAGGAAGAAAGGGAGGGAGAGAGGAAGGAGGGGGAAGGGAAGGAAGGTAGGAGGAGGAAGAAGAGAAGGAGGAAGAAAGAGAGAGAGAGAAGAAGGAAGGGGAGGGAAGGAGGAAGGCAGACTCAATAAATTCTGTAGCTCTTTCCCCCTCGAATCTTCCTTCCCCTAGATTCTCCCATACTGACCCTGTTGGGTGGCTTCATTCCGGCTACCCCAGGCAGGTCCAGAACCCCTTTTCTTCTTCTCCAGAGATGTTCGGATATTATTCTGAAGACTGTGGGGCTTTTCCTGAAACAGACCTGTCCCCCAAGCTGAGTCAGGGAGGAAAAAGCTTCATCTCACCTGGACAGAAGGAATGGAGTGGGGCGGAATGGGGTTGTATCAGGGGAGCCCCAGGAGAATGGGCTTTCAAGGGTGGGGAACCTGCGGCATCAAAGACATATGTGGCTCTCTAGATCCTCAAGTATGGCCCTTTGACTGAATCCAAACTTCACAAAACAAATCCTTTTATTAAGGGGATTTCAGAAGACCCTTCCAGCTCTCCACCTGGGGTCCTCAGAATACTGATTAAGAGGAAGCCCTAGAAGAGCTCTGCAGGGAGGAAGAGACAGCACTTGGTGCTTAGCAACCAGAAGTCTAAATTCTACTAACCATAACAGATACACATACTACACCCAGCGGTTTGCAAAGCTGGCACATGTTATTTCATTTGAGTTTCCTAACAATCCTGTGAAGTAAAGACTACAGGTATTCATTACCCATTTACAGATTACAAAACTGAGGCCAAAGTGCCTGGCTCCAAGTCACACAGCTGATAATGATCAGAAGCAGGAGTCAAACCTATGTCTTCCTGCCTCCAAGCCCAGTGTATTATCCACTTGACCACATTGTCTCTCTGCTTGCCCCGGGTCTATTCCTGGCGTGAAACAACATTTTGTTCGCTATTTCATCCAGCTTTGAAGTGGGAGCTCCTGCCCCTTCTGATGTCTGTTATGAGAACCCAAGAAATAGCTGGAATGAAGACTAATCCGCAGACATCCGAAAGCATCGGGGCAGTGCCAACATGCTGAGATTCTGTGACCAGCTATATTAGGGACTCATCCTTATTTCATTAATGGAGAAGTGGAGGCCCAGAGAGAGGCAGGAAACTTGATGTCATCTGGTCCATTCCCAAACCCCCACCCCAATTTACCATTAAGGAACCTGGGACCTAGACCTGCCCAAGGTCACATAGATAGTGAGTGGCAGAGTCAGGATTTGAATCCAGATTCTCTGTGACTTACTCAAAATCAATGAGGATTCAAACCCAAGTGCCTGATCCTCTTGGCCCACAAATTGTATTATAATAATAACTGCCATCACTGATAACAATATTTACATAGGGATTCACCATTTATAAGGCACTTTTTGGTTTAGAAAGCATTTTTCTCACCATCAGTCCTTTGCAGAAGAGAAAACTGAGTTTCAGAAAAGAGTAACTGTTTTCTGGGTAATAACATCAGAGCTAGGACCCTGGCATGAACTTTGAGTTCTAAATGTGGTAAGGACTAAACACTTAGAAGGTGTCCCCAGCTGATCCTGTTCCTCTGCCCTCTGACCTCCTCAGCCTAGAATTCTCACCTGAACAGGTGACACATGAGATGCCTTCAGCACTCAGGTTGTACTTGAGGTCCAACAGCACCTGGATATTGGTGTCCGGTCGGAAAAGGAGTGGCGCTCGGCTAGCCGGGCGGAGCCGACTAGCAAAATATAGGGACAGGATGAGGACAGTGACAAAGAGCCCTGCAATGAGAGGCTGGCTTAGGAGGCAGGGCCAGGCCCCACATCCTCCTCCACCACCCCAAAGGGACTGGAATGGGATTCTGAAGGCAGCTTTGTACATAGCTACTCGCTCCAGCTCTGGGACAAGCAGCTGGGTTTACTGGGTGGAGCTTCCTGGGAAGCTTGGAGGGACTGGGCCCACTTTGTAGGATGTATAAGTGGGTAGGGCAGAGAGTGGAAGTTTTGAAAAAAAATGTCAATTAGCCTACAGGCTAGGGGACCAAAGTCCAAACCCTTGATGGGGCCCCCTACTGACCCACCTGTGAACTAGACTTAAGCCTCAGAGGGTGATGGAGGGAGCTCAGAAGGAGCAGGGCAGGGGCCCTGCTTACCCACAATGACCCAGCGGCTCTTCACGGCTGACCACAATACCCAGTGGTGGAGAAGTTCTTGCAGGTGAGTGATGAGCTGGCCTCCGCTGCTCTTCTCCAGGGGAAGCTGCAGGTTCTCAGGGAGGACAGACACAAGGGGGACATCCCCCATCTCCAGGGTGACTGATGAAACAAAGGGGACAGCTTTCTCTGACTTACAGCCCTGGGCAAAGGGTGGGGGGGGCATCCCTCCAGGGGGCGTGGACCACAGGGCAGAGTGTCTAGGAACTCCTATGCTATCTTAAGAGAGCAGCCCAGGTAGAAGTCATGTCCCTGGTTTCTAAGCCTGTACCTTTTTGCCCATGGGTTCAGATCCCTAGAAAAGGGGACATAGAAAGGGGACTGTCTTCTACGGCAGCCTCCCAGTATAGCTAATGGAGACCTCAAAGAATCTGATGTTCATGTGGGGCCCCAAGATGTTATCTTGTCCAGCCTCCTGCTGCCAGGCACATTGGCCCAGAAACTAGGATATCTGCTGAAGGTGGGAGCAGGAGAGGCATCAGGGGGCTGAGGAGGGGTATCTTACCTGGCTCCTCCTCCACATTCAACAGGGGGATATCATCATCCAGATAGGGCATAGGACCCTGGGCTGAGCCAGCCCCTGCTGGCTCCGGACTGATGAACAGGCCATTGGAGAGATGGAGTGAGCTCTTCCGGACACATTTCTGGTGGCAGCTATAAAAGGAAGGGCTCTGATGTAGCACATAAGGGCCATGCTCCCTATGGGCTTTCAGGGAGGGCTGGGTCTGCTTTTCAGCCTTCCAAGCACAGATTCTCACTAAAACTACCTAAGAACTCTTGGTGGAGCTGGGAATTGGTTCAGCCATTCTGGATAGCAATTTAGAACCATGCCCAGAATGTTACCAAGTTATGTACATAATTTTATAGTAGCTGTATCACTACTAGGCCTATACCCTACAGAAATCAAAGAAAGAGAAAAAGGACATATACATACAAAAATATTTATAGCAGCTTTTTTTAACAGTGGCAAAAAACTGGAAACTAGGAGGAACCCATTAATTAAAGAATGGCTGAACAAATTATAACGAAATGGAATACTATTGTGCTATAAGAAATCAAACTTTGAATGAATGAAAGTGTCAGAGGAAATTGAAAAGACCTCTATGAACTGATAAACAGTGAAGTGAGCAGAACCAGGAGAACAATTTATACGATGACAACATTATAGAGAAAAACAACTTGGAAGACTGTATACTCTGATTAAGGCAATGAGAAACCATGCAGATGAAACACATCACCTACCTCCTGCCACAGAGGCAATGGCTTTGAGATACAGAATGAGACATAATTTTTTGGATATGGTCAATGTGGGGGTTTGTTTTGCTAGACTATGTTATGAAAATTTTTTTTAATTATTTGATTGAGGGGTGGTGGGAGAGAGGAATAATAAATGCTTGTGGAAATAAAATTTAAAAATAAAAATATTTATTTTAAAATAATATTTATTAAAAAATAAAAAGCCCTCCTTTCCATGGCAAGATGAGAGAGCCCTTTCCAGCCCTGCCCCTGGAGAGGAGGGGCCTGAAGCTCTGCTCAGGATGGGGGTGATGAATGGGAACTGCAGCCATTATTTTTGGGAAAGATGTTGGCAACCAACAGTCCTTCACATGAAGACAGCAAAGGCCATACAATCATTCTTTGGCTGTCATGTTCCTTGCTGGCTCTGACACTGAGAGATGTTCCTGAGATCGGAATGGGGTACTGGAGGAATGGAGGGGGCAGGACCTAGAGCAGGGCTCTGGGGAGAGAAAGGCCCATACATATGGCCTAGATCATGGGTCACCAGGAGTGAGGAGTGAAAACCCCTGGCACTGAAGACCCTTAAACTATGGCTATGTTCTGACTCTGATGTCAAATACTCAACTAGAAACACTAAACAATTGGTTTAAGATGGGGGGGAAGGGGAAATACTTGAGTGAGAATTTAGTACAGGTGTGAGAGGTGAGAGAAGCTAAGAGAGTCATTCTTGGACATAAGTTAGACAGTTGGCACATAGAATCATAGCATGTTAGCCCAAATTCTTCAGTCTGCCCCTACCATCTGTTTCACCCTACTCCTCTAACATAATCCACTACTTCAGAAAGGGACAGGTTTATTTCTTCATTGCCTATTTTTGTTCATATAATTTATTTTTTTTCTTAGAGCTATAACTAGCATTTCTAGTACAATAGTGAATAATAATGGTAATAATGAACATCCTTGCTTTACCCTTGATCTTATTGGATAGGCTTCTAGCTTATTACAAATAATGCTTGCTCTTAGTTTTAGATAGACACTACTTCTAATTTTAAGAAAAGCTTCATTTGCTACTATGCTTTCTTGTGTTTTTAATAGGAATGGTATTGTATTTTGCCAAAAGTTTTTTCTGCATACAAGAAACCTTAATAAATCTTCTTGACTTGGCATGTCTTTCCCTCTTACTGGAATGTAAACTCCATGAAGATAGGGAGGATGTCTTCTTCCTTTTTGTATCCTTCTGAACCCTGAGCACACATTAGGTACCTCATCAATCAGCTACAATCAACAAGCATTTATTAAGCACCTGCTGTGTACTGGGTGCTGTGCTAGTTGCTGGGGTTAAAAATAAAGAGAATGAAAGAATCTCTGCTTCCAAAAAGGATGGTATTCTAAATCTTCATTAAATAAATGCTGGATAAAGCAAGATTGTAAACTTTCTTACTAGGCTGTAAGCTCCCAGAAGTCATGCACTATGGTTATTCATTTTTGGTGTCTCTTCTGGCACTTGACATTTACATATATATGTATACGTATGTCTGTGTATTTTATATATAATATGCATATATATATATACAGACATACATACACACACACACACACGTGTGTGTGTGTGTGTGTATGTAGGTTGTAAGTTAGATTGTAAGTTCTATGAGGGCAGGGACTGTTTTGTTTTTGTCTTTGCATCCCCAGCACTTGGCACAGTGCCTAACACACAAGATATGTTCAACGAATATTTGTTAATGTCCAAGATCAGACAGGGTATACCCCCCTCCCAGGGCAGTTTGAATATTGGGTGGGCACACAGTCAGGGTTTTGTAAAGATTCCTTTCAAATGCCCAGACATAGCCAGAGCTGGAGCAAATCTATCAGAATGAGAAAAGACTTCTGGTTGGTGGAAGATATGGACAATCTCACACTTTCCATTCTATTAAGATTTACTAAGGATGTGAGACACTGCTAGGTGCTGGGAATACAAACCCAAAATCAAATAATCTTTGCCCTCAAAAAGCTTACGTTCTTCTGGGTGTGATACAATATCTTATGTATATTTATAAATAAATATGAAATATAAATATAAAATACAAAGTAATACAAGGTTATTCATTTCAAGAGGCAGAGGCAACTAATACCTGGGCAGCCCTGGAAAGGTCACATACCTGGAAAGGTGGCACCTGAGCTGGGCTTTGAAAAATCTAGGAATTCTACAAGGTGGAGCATGCACTCCAGTCATGAGAGGCTGCCTATACAAAGGCATGGAGGCAGGGGACAGCTAGCACTCCAGTTTGACTGGAAGGGAGTGTGAGTGAGAGCATCTAGGGAGCATTATAGTGCACAGAGTGCAGAGCCTGGAGTCAGGAAGACCTGAGTTCAAATATAGCCCCAGACACTTCTAGTTGTGTGAACTCTGCCTTATTTTCCTCACCTGTAAAAATGATAATAATAATAATAATAGTACCTACTTCCCAAAGTTGTGAGGACCAAATGAGATAACAATTGTGAAGCACTTAGCACAGCACTTGGCCCATAGTAGGGCACTCAATAAATGTTTTCATCTTGATTATCACCGTTACTGTTGTTAAATTTTCATTGTTGCTGTTGACCATGACTCTGGGCTCACCTCGTCTGGCAGGAGCTCTCCAGTGGAGCCACGTAGAGGTTCCAGATTCCCAGTGCAGCAGGCATGGTAAATAGCACTGCCAGCCAACAGCAGGACACAATGAGAGACATGAACAAGCCAAAGTCATGAACAGCTGGGATCTGCAACAAGAGTGGGACCAGTTAGACCTTGGTCCAAGGGAGGCTACCTTGTCACCCAAACCTGCCCCTAGGCAGAGAGTGGGCAGCCAATTCCCATTTCAAACTGCTCTAATCACCAGGAAGTTTTTCCTCTCATTAAGCGTAATCTGCCTCTCTACAACTTCCATCGATTCCTCCTCTTTCTATGCTCTAGAGACAAGCAAAATGAAGGTGGTCCCCCATCCTCACAAGAGCCCTTCGGATACTCGAAGGCAGTGGCTGTGTTTCCTCCAAGTCTTCTCTCTTCTAGAATAAACATGAACAATTTCTTCAAACCATCCTCATCTAGCTGGTGCTGATGACCTTCTCCAGATCCTCTTGAACTTGTCCATGTGCCTTATAAAATGGGGCTCCCAGAACTGAGTCCAATGTTTCAGACATATTCTGACCCAGGCAAAGTACAGTGGGGCAGGACCTCCCTAGTTTTGGATGCTCTTTCTTTCTGGATGCAGTCTAACATCATGTTAGTTAAAGGTGACCTTGGCTATGTTCTGACAGTAGCCGTACATGTGGAGCTGAACATTCATGCCAGTGTAGCCCAGATACCCCTGGCCCTAGAAGAAACGTTAGAAAAGGATCTAGGGAGATAAGAATAGGGAAGGGAGGCAAGGTAAATTTTATAGAAACTAGATGCAAGGTGGAGAATAGAATCTTCAAAGACTAAACAGTGGGAATATTGGCTTCTATAGTTAGTGGGGAGGTCAGGGTGGGTATGGAGAAGAGACAAGGTCTATCCAGGGGTCCATGGATAAGCCACCCTACAAATGAAAGGAAATCAAGGATCTAAGCAGTTCCTAAGAGTAGAGATGGCTCCTAGGACCAGAAAGGGTCTGTGCATGCTCAGGCTAGAGCTGAGGCCAGGGATCTCTATCTGGGCAGGGAGCACAGGCTGCTGACCTGGGAGAAGATGTTGGCTGCATAGGCAGCAGCGGTGGTCAGGGAAGTGAAGAAAGTGGCTTTGCCCGCTGTCTGGATGGTGTGGATCATGCGCAGCTGTGGATCCTCCAGGTGGGTGGCCTGGCGGTAGGTGTTGATGAAGACAAAGACATCATCCACACCTATAGGAGGCAACCCAGGCAAGGCAGGAGTTAGAGGCACTTCAGAAGAAGGGACATCTCATTTGCCTCAGTCAACAGGGTTGGGAAGCCTGGGAATACCAGATCATCCTTACATCCTGACCTGGCTTGGACTCTTAGGACACTGGATACATTAGCCATATTATTGGGATCTTGCCACTGTGCCCATAGTCACCTAAGTCACCAGGCACATTCTTAACTGCTTCCCTCTGATGAAAATGCAGGAAGAGAACACCACCAGACCCTCCATTTCCTACCCAGAAGTCCATGAGAAGAAGTGCAAGGGGTGTGAAGTCACCCACAATAGCCTGAGTCAACTCACCAATGCCCACGATGACAAAGGCAGCCACCCCATTGAGGATGCCCAGGTATTGGATTCCAAAAACAACATGGTAGAGGAACAAGGCAACCAGGCAACTCAGGCCAATGCTGGCAATCCCAAAGAAAGACAGGAACACTGTAAGACAAGGCAGAGAGAAACAGGTAGAGTGAGGCTTCTGGGGAAAAGACAGGACTAGCTGCTGGGGAGGTCTTCAATATACTGTGTTTCCACAGGCACCAGAAACAAGGGCTGGAATAGACAAAAACCATCCATTGGAAAATGGAGCTGTTTCCAGAGACAGGAGGTCACCCTTTGCCAGCCTTCTTTAACTCCGTAGTTTGGGTCAATCACATCATGTCTCTGAGTCTCAGTTTCCTTCTCTGTAAAACAAGGCTTTTGAAGGCGCTTCCATTTCCAAAGATCTTAGATGTTACTTTGCAGAGAGCTGATCCCAAGTAAGCAAGGATTAGAAAACTTCCAAGCACATGGGAAATAGAGCCAACCATTAATTATTCCTCCAGTAGAGTGGTAGCCCAAATAATCCCACACTAATCTTAGTTGGACTATGGATTCAATCAATTTTAATACTACCTCCTTTTCTCATAATTCTTGGTGAGGTTCAGCTAGAAATAGCCCTGGAACAAGTCTATCTTGCTGCTATTCTTTTTTTTTAATTGTGTTCCATGGGCTATTGCATAGGTAGATAAAAGACTGCTTTCTGTAATTCAATATGAGTACTAGGAATGTAAGATCATCTTCATTCATGGCCTTCAGGAAGTACAATGATTCTTAAATTATCTCTCCTTGATCTCCTTTTCAGATCAGTTGTTTTTCCTATGAGATATTTCACATTTTCTTTTTTTCCATTTTTTGACTTTTAAAAAAAATTTATTGATGTCTCATGGAGTCATTAGCTTCCATTTGGGCCAATTCCAATTTTCAAAGAGTTATTTACTTTGTTAATGTTTTGTAGCTCTTTTTCCAAGCTGTTAATTATTTTTCATGTTGTAGCAGCTGGAGTTTAACAAAGGGCAGACTGAGACAATTCTCTAAGCAAGATATCCTTTATTGGCAGGGGCATGCAACCTGGTAACCAAGGGATTTTTATGATTAGCCTCCATTTGTGCCAAAGACCCAGAGTGAGGGCCAACAGTGTCTTTTATACCTAAGTATATCTTTCTTCTGACTGGTCTGACAAGAGATCATTTGGATCACTCCCCCACCCCAAAAATAAAACAACCCTGATTGATGGACATTTTAATGAGGAGATAGGTTAATAGTTCTCAGCTCCTACCAATTATTAGGAGGCAGGGCTAATCCTTAAGTTCAATCTGGCTTTCAGATATGGCTGATCCCATCCATTTGAACACCTAAAAAATTCCAGTTGCTCCATGAGAGACAGCTGCCTCTAGCAATCTTGGTTAGAAAACTATAAGCCATTTCAACCAGATTTTGCTGGTTTGGTGTCAGAGAGTACACACAGGAGCTTTTGGGCTCCAGCCTCTAGCAAGTTCACTCGATTTTGGCGACCAGAAGGACAGCAACAGAGACATGATAAAGGGATTAATTGTTTTATTCTTCCCAAGGGGGCTGCTGATAATGGGAGCCCCAACTCCTACAGCATCCCCTAATTACTCTTCTCGCAGGGGCAAGCAAGAATAAGAGAAGTAGGAGCACCAGCCTCTACAGCATCCCCTAAGTCTAGATGGAGGCTGGTCAAGGCACACATAGCTTTCTAGCTTGTGCATTCCCCACTTACTGACCAGTGCTCACTTGACTTTTAGAGGAACAGACAAAGGCAATTTGCCAGCAATAGCCTCATGAGTTTACATTAACTTTAGCAATGTCGTGGTGACTTAGCACAGCAAGCATTTGAGCATTCTCAGTGTGCTGTTTACAACTTGACTCCAATGTTTACATTATCTTAAGATTATAATGTGATGCACAAGTGTAGTGACACAGTTTACAAGTCATGAGCCTGGGAACCCACAGGTCCTGGGAACTGGTATCTTAGAAAATAAATCTACCTTACATAAGCTCAGTCTCCCTATTTTTAGACCAGGTCACCCTAAACTTTGATTAGGTGTGGCAAAGATACAATAGTTATTCCCCTCAGTAGGGGCTTCTACTCAAGCTTCTATTTATGGGGTAAACAAAAACAAGGATCTTTGCCCAGACAGATGCCTTGGGGGCTGGGAATAATTATGTTTCTCAGCCAGTTTGGGCTGGGAGAGAGCTCTTTTGAGCTAGGCTAAAAAAATGTGGGCTTGCCAGAAAGGGTATATCACAGATTAATATTAAATATCAAATGATATGGCATAATATTAATTTTTCTCAAAGTCTTTCTTCCCTAGCTTTTGCCTTTTCCCCCATTCTTTCCTTAACTTTTCTCACTTGGTTTTAAAAATCATTTTTACCTCATTTTTTATGCTCTTGCTTTACCACTTTTGGGAATTTTTGTTGGACTTGTGTCCAAGCTGCATTTGTCTTTGAGGCTTTGCTGGTAGATGTTTTTAAGTCATTCTCTTCAGTGTTCATGTCTTGAGCTTCCCTTTTTCCATAATAGCTCTTTATGGACAGGTTCTTTCTTGCTCCAGCTTACTTCTTAACTTTAGACTTTATGATACTGCTAGGTTCTGTACCCTTCTATGATGAGGGGAATGTTTGTCCTGAGCTTCTATCCTCTTGTGTTCTGTTGCTGCTTCACGGCTCCTATTGAGGCCTGTGAGCTTTCAATACTCCCAAAGTGAGGAAGGGGAGGTTCAAGGATGGGTCTGTTCACTGCTCTCCTAGTATGAGCTCTACAAATCCTGACCCCTATCAGTTTATTTCTGGTTGGGAGTTTCAGCAAACTGCTATTTGACTGAGCCATTATTGGCCCTCTGGGGGGTTCAGGTTCTGAGAAATCTCCAGGTTCAGAGAAAGTGAATTTCTGCCTCCCATTTGGTCTGGGTTGCTGTGCTCTCTGGGATCAGAGCCACACAGCTGCCATATACTTCCTTAAACTTATTCCTTGCTCATTACACAGCTAGGGACAATGTTCATGACCACTCTTCTTGACCCTGGATCTGTAACCTGGAACTGGGTGGTGGGTAACAAAACTGCCATTGGCACCAGTTCCTACACCCAGTACTTGCTCAGAAATCCACTGGGATCTGTTTCTGGTCTTGCTGGGCCTCTCTCAGTCCCTGAATGATGGAATCCACCCCATCATAATGCATTCTGCCAAACCCCATCTCCAGTGTGTGTAGACCTCTCTGTCTGTCTCCCTAAGCTGAACTAGCCTGAAAAAAATAATTCACTACAACTTCTCCCAATCAGAATTCTGTCTGGTGCATTCTCTAGATCTCTATTGAGGAGGAAGAAGACTAGGTTCTAAAACTTCCTCTCACTCTGCCATCTTGGCTTTGCTCCTTAAGCCCATTTCTATAGGCTTCCTGAATGCATCCTTGGTAGCAGGCAGGACCATCAAGATGACATGCACGTATCCTGTTCCCAAAAGATCCCGATTTCTTCCTGTAGGCCTCTATATTTTTTAAAGCTTTTCATTCTAAGTAGCTTGGATATTATGAGAATTTGGTATGGCACACCTATTAAAAGTGCTGCTTAAGTTTTTATGGATCAATGTTCTATCTGGGCAACCGGGGGCAACATATCAGTATGTGATAATGGCACAATTCCAGTCCTGTTTATTGGTTGAGTTCTGTTTAGTGGCTGAATTAAAGCTATTTTGAGGCTCATATTTATAGTACAAGGCTTTGTCATCTGTTTATCTGTGAAAGATATTGAGCTTTTGTTTTATAATTCTAGGTACCTATTCATGCCTTGCAAGGTTTTTGGTAGATGCTAAATTTTTACAGCCTTTGTGATGCATTACAGTTTCTATTGTTCCTTGCATCAATTGCATCAATCTACATTGATCAGTATGCCTGATCAGCATGCTTCTTAGGGATAATCCTTCTGTAATTTCTACTGGCAATGGGCTGTTCCTGAATTGCTATCATAAGCTGCTCTATTTCTACAAACAAATCCGCGTGACTCAGTCATTGGTTCTGTGCTTCCTCAGTGACATATTGTTGGCTGAGTTCATGCAGATGTCGCCCATGCAGGGTCTGTTGATTCCACTCTTGGATCTTAGCCATTTCACAGTCTCCATCTGGAGGTGAGCTGCTTTCAGCTACATCTGACAAATCCAATGGTGTGTACCTTTTATCAGTCTTCATGAGGTAGCTGCCTGTGCCACAAGTGTTTCTGTAGGCTTGTTTGGCTTTTTAAAGCCTATTTATCATGTGCTCTGAGTGAGTATCAATTCTTTCTCCTTTTTGGCCAGGAAGTGTGTAATTTTCTTTTTTTGTTTTAATAATTTTTTTTTAGTTTACAACACTTGGTTCTACATAATTTTGAGTTCCAGATTTTCTTCCCTCCCTCCCCAAGATGGCATGGAATCCAATATATCTTCCACATATAACTTCTCATTGAACTACTTTACACACTAGTCAAGTTGTGGAGAAGAATTATGACCAATGGAATGAATCATGAGAAAGAAGAAACAGAACCAAAAAAAACCCAAAAATAAAAACAAAAGAGAGAAAAAATGGAATAAAAGGCAAGCAGAAAGTGTGCCTCAATCTGCATTCATACTTCATAGTTCTTCTCTGGATGTAGATAGTATTCTCCATCATGAGTCAGTGCTTATTTTTCTATAGCTGCCTTAGGTTGATGGGCCCTGTGTTTTGTTAGTACTGTAGCGGTTTTTGTTAGGATACTTTTATCGTTAGCATTATTATCATCATCATCCATATTATAACTTGGTCCAGACTTATCACTTCACTGGTATAGAGAACTTCTGATGAGAAATATGGGGCCTGGGGCACTGAGAGATTAAGTGACTTGCAAATATGTGTCAAAGACTAGACTTGAACCCAGATCCTATTGACTACAAGGTCAGAGCTCTACATACTATGCCATGGTGCCACTCATCTATATTGCCACTACTAATTATTAGATAGCATATGTTCTATCATCATAATGTAATAATAATAATTCCCATGTTTATAACACTATGATTTAGTTGGCAGCTAGGTGGCACAATGTATAGAACATTGGGTATAGGGTCAAGAAGACCTGAGTTCATATCGGGCCTCAGACACTTACTAGTTGTATGACCCTGGGCAAGTCACTTAACTGCTGTTTGCTTTAATTTCCTTATCTGTAAAATGGAAACAATAGCAATAGAGATAGCAAAATGCTTAGCATAGTACCTGGCACATGGTAAGCTCTAACAAATGTTATCAATTACTATTGTTTATCATCATCATTCTCATCCTCATGCTTATCATCTTCATTGTCTTCTTCATCATCATCATCATTGTCATCTCCATTGTCTTCTTCATCATCATTCTCATCCTCCTCATCATCTTCATTGCCATCATCTTCATTGTCTTCATCATCATCATCATCATTCTCATCCTCATCATCATCTTCATTGTCTTCATCATCATCATCATCATTCTCATCCTCATCATCATCTTCATTGTCTTCATCATCATCATCATCATCATTCTCATCCTCATCATCTTCATTGTCTTCATCATTATCATCATCATCATTCTCATACTCATCATCATCTTCACTGTCATCATCATCATCATCATTCTCATACTCATCATCATCATCTTCATTGCCATCATCTTCATTGTCTTTATCATCATCATCATCATTCTCATCCTCATCATCATCATCTTCATCATCATCATCATCTTCATTGTCTTCATCATCATCATCATCATCGTCATCTCCATTGTCTTCTTCATCATCATTCTCATCCTCATCCTCATCATCTTCATCATCATCATCTTC
>CM053622.1:808879446-808992692 GCA_028646595.1 Phalanger gymnotis | reverse complement strand
TCTCTCTCTCTCTCTCTCTCTCTCTCTCTCTCTCTCTCTCTCTCTCTCTCTCCCTCCCTCCCTCCCTCTCTCCCTGCCCCCCATAGAGGGATTGTTTGAGGATGCTCGGACCTTGAGGATGTTACCTCCAAAGGCCAGGAAGGTTCCTAAACAGTCTGAGCTTCCCTCCATGTATTCACAGCACTTAGGATGAGAGGACTCCCTAGAGATTTCTCATTCAACCCTCTCCCTTCTTTAAGTCAAAGACTGCTCTGGATTTGGAGTAAAAGTAATTGGGCTCAAAACTTGGCTCTCGCCACTTACTCCCTCTGCGACCTTGGACAGATCACCTCATCTAACTTGGACGCTTACTGACTGTGTGGCTCTGGGCAAGTCACTTAACTGCTGGGTGCCTCGGGCAACTTTCTAAGCTTCTAAATTGCAGAGAAGGTGTTGACCTGCAGGGTAGAGTAAGTGTCTCACCCTGAGGGAGAGCCCGACGCAGATGAACTCTCGGTCCATTAACAACAACCCCACAAAATGTTGCTTGGGCTAAGAGCCATGTATTTACTCCCCTAGGGTTTCAGACTCTCCCACACCCAAACCCCATCTCCAATCTCCCACTTAGTTCTTCCGCCATCTCTACTCCTTTCCCAGATGGCTCTGAGGCTGGTGACTGTGCACAGCCTTGTCTCACTTAAATCCAATTCACTTGCAAGTCATGGCATCATCTTCCTGATGTCATGGTCCTCTTCCAGAATGAAGGACAAGCAAGAGCCCCTTCCCGTCTCCTCCTTTCCCTAACACTTAGCTTCCATGGCCCATCTCCCAAACTTCCCACAGCTCCCTCCCAAGCTTGGGCTCAGTCCCTTCCTGGTCCCCACACCTTAAAAGGCTCCTCACCCCGAATGTCAGCTAGGTCTTGGCCCATCCCATCATAGTAGATCTTGCCCCCCCTCTCTGTGGGGAAAAAGTAGGTCATCAGAGAGCTGGGTGGGGAACAGTAAGAGTAGGAGCCCAGAGGCAGATCCTTGAGGACCTCATGAGGCTTCCAGCAGAACTCCCGGAAGCCTGGATGGTCCATGATCTTCCTTTCAATCTCATGGATGGTGACCAGACGCTCTGTGGTAAAGATGTTCCTCTCTGTATCACCCCGGGCCAGAAAGATGAGCTCAATGCGCCAGTGAGCATGAGTCTGGGTATTGGCACTCACGTACGCCCGAGAGTAATCCCAATGAGAGGTGCCCCTCCGGAGTCTCCCACTCTGATTGGGCAGGGACACCCCAAGGGGTGGAGAATCAGGATGCTGACTTTGATCAGGCTCAAATCTCATGGAACCTGCCGTGTCACACTGGTGGCATCTGCTCTGATTGGCAGCAGCTTCCTTCTGGGTATGTGTGTTCTGACTGGCCACCAGGTTCTCTTGCCATACTTGGCGTCCAGTAGGATGGGACATAGGGATAGCCCTCTGGAGGCGGGCAGCGGGCCTGGAGTTATTTCCAAGGTGTAGTTGCTGTAGCTGCTCTGAGATGAGTCGCTGCAGGGTCTCAGAAGTGAAGTCAGCCAAGTCACGCCGATTGCGTCCCCAGGAACCAAACTGAGACTTGAGGGCCAGGGCCAGGGCATCGAAGCGTTGGGATGCCTCATGGTTGCGGATCTCGAAGGCATTGTATGAGATGTCAATGTCCAGAGCTGGGTAATGAAGGAACATGAGGGCTGCTAGTGCTGTTGGGATGGCACAGCCAAGGAAGAGGACAAGCCCTGCACAGTATGGGTTGGTGAAGGCCCAACCCAAGGTGTTCCAGAATCCAGAGGCTGGTGGTAAAGCGTGTGGCACCCTGGAGCTCCAGCAACACTGCCTCCTCATCCCAGGGCCTGGCTCTTGCTTCTGGGATCCCACAGGGGTCTCTCCTTCTGCTCCCTCTTCTTCTTCCTCATCTAGCCAAGCCTCTTGCAGCAGCAGGTCATCCTCCACATCCATGGTCTGTGCAAAAAAGAGAAGAGGTCAGCAGGGTTCAAGGATTGGGGGAAGGTCAACTAAGCAGACACCGGAGCTACATGTATCTTACCCCCACCCCCAAAAAATAACAATAAGGACACATTTACTAGCTGTGTGACCCTGGGCAAACTGAAACCTCTCTGGACCCCGCCTTTCCTCAACTGTAAAATGGAGAGGTTGGACTTGACCATCTCTAGGATCCCTTCTACCTCTAAATAGATGACTCTAGGATTCATAAATCCCAATTCCTTAAATATCTTTCTTTGCCCAAAGCACTTTGCCAGCTCTGAATTACTATGATATAGTAAATGGAGTCAAAAGTGGGTTTGAAGTCAAAACATCTGAGTTCGAATCTCAAGTCTGCTATCTGTGAGTCTGGAATGTCAGAGTTGAGAGGAACCTCAGGAGATATCTAGTCGAACTCATAACCAGACAAGAATCCCCACTGTAGCTTACCTCATGAGAGGTTATGCAGGCTCTGCCTGAAGACCTTCAGGGAGAGGGAGTGATGGCTCTTCTATATCTGAATGGTTTGTTTTACTTCAACATGTTATTCAATCATGTCTGACTCCCGACCCCATTTGGGGTTTTCTTGGCAGAGATACTGGAGTGGTTTGCCATTTCCTTTTCCAGGCAATTTTACAGATGAGGAAACTGAGGCAAACAGGGTTAAGTGACTTGCCCAGGGTCACACAGGTAGGAAGTGCCTGGGGCCAGATTTGAACTCCTGAAGATGAGTCTTCCTGACTCCAGGCCCAGCACCCTATGCACCATGACGCTCTCTAGCTGCCCCACTGTTTTATTTCTATGCTGGTCTAATTATTACAAAGTTTTTCTTCTAAATTGCCCTCTTGGCAATTTCTGGTTCCCGGTTCTACCCTCAGGGGTCAAGCAAAGACGTTCCACAAAACAGCCCTGGGGACTGTCAGCATGAGCTCCCCAAGTCTTTCTTCTCAAAGCTAAACATCCCCAGTAACTTTGCACAATCCTCCCAAGGCATGAATGCAAGGCCTTCACTGAGGTCCAGTGCTTTCCAACACTGAACATACAACTCTGAATGCAGTTTGACAAGAGCAAACTACAGTGGATAGGGGAGTGTTGGAGCCAACTCGTAGGATCTCTCCAGAGCCTTGGAAATCAGCAAATGCCCCAAATCTGAGTTTGGTTCATTGTTGTGGCCATTGTTTAGACTAAAGAGAGTGATGGAGAAATTAATGATAATGCAGATGAAACTTAAAAATGTGTCATACATACATTATTTTTTGAGTGCGGACTGTTAAACATTTCCAGCACACTGTTGGGTCTATTGCCTCCTTATTCCTAGAAGCTAGCCCCCTTTTAATTCAGCCCATGATCACATGATATCTCTTGGTCTCCATAGCTCACTTTTGACTCATAGTGAGCTTGTGTTCCAACAAGACCCCCAGATCTTTCTCAGTCAAACTGTTATATCTGAGCTGTCTCGTACCTGTGAGGCTGACTCTTTGAACCCAAGAGTAAGACTTTTTTTAAACCCTAATTACATTTCATCTTACTAGATTCAGTCAAACATTCTTTCCTATCAAGATTGCCTTGGACCCTGACCATCATCCAATGTATCAGCTCTCTATCCCTCCTGGCTTGCTGTCTATGTCTCTACTGTAGAACAAGAGGCTTAGATGTGGATGCATCACTGATGCGTCTTCTAACTCCAGGTTCTCCGATCTCCTTTGATTCCCCAGTACCCTGATGACTTCCTTTAAGAGGCAGGCAGGAAGAGAGGGAGGGAGCAAAGAGGCCATGGTGGAACAGGCCCCCCAGGGGGGAGAAAGGAAAGAACAGAAAGCACAAGCAGTGGATTCCCCTAATTTGCCAGGGCTAATCAGAGCCCACCCAGGGACCACTGGGCATCCAGGGCCCTGCTCTCCTCCACCCAGCCTGCCCTGCTTTTGGAGGAAAATGAGCCATTATCGAGTTAGAGCGTGAGGCAGCGAGATGAGGAAGCTAATTACACCCGACCTGACTAATTAATGCTGACTTTCCGATTAAAATTCTCCAGTGTGCTTCATTTCAATTAGATGTTCCCTTTCTAGGGAAAGGAGGCAGCTGATGAGGAGCGTGTGGGGAGAGGAAGAGAAAAGAAGAAAGGGCTTAAGAAGGAGAGAGAAAAAATTAAGGATTTAACAAGGGGAGAGAAAAAGCAAGAATAGGAGAAAGAGAGAGAGCACTGGAGAGAAAGCTGGAAAGAAGGATAGAGAAAAGAAAGAGCATGAATAGAGAAAGTGGAAGAGAGTCTAAGAGGAAGGAGAGAGAGATGGCATACAGCACATGAGAGGGAGAATTTTGGAGAAGAGAGGGGAAAAAGAGATTTCAAGGCACTTGAGAAGGGAGAGAATGAGGGGGGAGAGAGAGACAGAGACAGAGAGATAGAGAGAGAGAAAGACAGATAGATGGGAGATGAGAGACAAGACAGAGACAGAGAGGGGAGAAAGAGAGGAGAGACAGAGACAGAGAGATGGAGAGAGAGACACACAGAGAGAGAGAGACAGGAGATGAAAGACAAGACAGAGAGGAGAGAGAGAGAGATACACACACACACAAAGGAAAGAGGCAGAGAGAAAAAGAGACAGAGATAGAGGGAGAGACTGAGACACAGAGACAGACAGAGAGGAGGGGGGAGGAGACAGACAGACAGAGAGAGAGACAGAGAGAAGGGAGAGACAGACAGAGACAGAGAGATGGGAGATGGGAGACAAGACAGAGAGAGACAGAGAAGGGAGAGAGAGACACACACACACACAGAAAGGAGAAAGGCAGAGAGAAAAAGAGACAGATGGATGGGGGGAGAGAGACAGAGACAGAGACAGAGAGAGGAGAAAGAGAGAGGGGGAGGAGACAGACAGAGAGAGAGGCGAGAGACAGAGAGGATGAGGAGAAGAGAGAAGAGAGACAGAAAGACACACACAGAGAGTTGAGGTGGGAGATTGGAAAGACTGAGAGGGTATGTAAGGAAAGAAGGGAAGAGAAGGAGAGGGGGGAGAAGAGAAACAGAGAATATGAAAACCCAGAAAATGGGCAGAAGACATGAAAAAAGGAGAGGGCTGGAAGGAGAAAGGAAAAGATTTCTATAATATGCAATATTCCTGTGGACAAAATCATTAATCTTCATATTTTAATACCTTTAGGCGAGGCTTTCAAGGGGGAGGCTAACTGTTGGGAAAGCCCATTTATGTTCTAAAAAGCTGCCTCTTTCACAGCAGCCCCCTGCTATCCTTGCTGGGGAAATGGCATCTCTCTGGGTGGAGGGTGGAGAGTGGAGATGTGTTGGCTACAGGCAGAAGGTACCCAGACCACAGTGGTTAGACACAAGTTGGGGGAGAAGGAAACCACTTCCCCAACCCGAATCCTCCACAGGATCCAGCAAGCTCTGTAGTCCTCCAGTCTGTCTTGCTTCACTGGATGACAAAGGAGGTTCCCTACCCCAGTTCTCCGCTCACCCATCTAGCTGGAACCATTGTACCTCCCAGGTGGCACCGTGTACCTTAGCATCAGTGTGTGCAATAAAACTCATAGCCACATAAAGATTTCTGGTTAAAACTAATCAATTAGCAAGCCTTTATTAAGCACCTACTGTGTCCCTCCCTCCACTAGGTACTGAAGATACAAAGACAAAAGCGATTCAGTCATTGTGCTCCTTGAGGACCTTATAATCTATTGGGAGAAAGTACACATATTCATAAACAGAAAACTGGTTACTAGATCATTTGGAAGGACCACATACATCTCTCAGCCTCAGTCTCCTCATCTGTAAAATGGGGATAACAATAGTATCTCTCCCACACGGCTGTTGTGAGAATCAAGTGAGATAACATAAAGTGCTTTTCAAAACTTCAAGTGTTATTGTGTCAATAAGTTTAACGTGAAGATTTATGTAGAATCTATATCGGACTGCATGCCGTTTTGGGGGGCAAGGGGGAAGGGAGGAAGGGAAGAAAATTTGAAACTCAAGAACATGTAAAACTAAGTGTTGTAAACTAAAAAGAAAAAACCTAATTAAAAAAGAAAAAACCTTAAAGTGTTATTTAAATGCCGCTATTATTATTATTTCAAGTAGATGTTCTTCTAGGGAAGGGCGAGGGCTGCTGAAAAGGAAAGGTGAGAAAGGGAGATGGATTTGGGGAATTTAGATTGGGAGACACTTTAGAAGTCATCTAGACTGACTTTGATAGACTTAGCTCTTCTCAGCAACGCAAGGACCTAAAACAGCTCCAAAATACTCATGATGGAAGACGCCATCCACATCCAGACAAAGAACTGTGGAGTCGGGATGCATAGCGAAGCAAATGATTTTCTTTTTTTGTTTTCTTCTGTTTTGTTTTTTTTCTTTCTCATGGTTCCTCCTACTCGTTCTAATTCTTCTATACAACATGACTAATGTGGAAAAGTTTAATAAGAATGTATATGTGGAGCCTATATCAGATTGCATGCCATCTTGGGAGGGGAAGGGGAAGGAGGGGGAGAAAATTTTAAACTAATGGAAGTGAATGTTGAAAACTAAAAATAAATAAATTAACTTATTTTTTTAAAAAAAGTCATCTAGGCCAATGATCTTTTTGTCAAACAGTTGAGATGACAGGTTCAAATGATGAAGTGATTGACTCAAGGGATTCGAACTCGGGTCATTTAACTCAAAGCTAATGTTCTTGCTACTACATTAAGGTCTCAGAGATAAGAAGTATCAGGGCTAAAGCCTAGTTCTTCTAAATCCTAGTCTGGGTTTAGGCAGAACTTGGTCAGATGAGTTGGATTGCAGAAAGTAGGAGAGAGCTGTGGAAAGTCCACCCTGGCAGTGGCAGGTTATTAGAAAGCTGGAGTAGATAAGGTAGCAGGACGGAGGCAGGGGGATGGAGTCCATGCTTTCTATGGGTCCTTGTCCCTTCCCCTCCCATTGCTTCCCTTCTCTCTTCAAGGCCCCCTGAACACTGGCTCCAACATTCTGCTCTCCAGTCTCCCTTTCAAACAGCAGCATGCTATCTATGTTCCTTGGGTCCTCTACATCCTCACTGAGCAACCAAGGGAAGACCCCGGAGCCTGATGAAGGTCCTTTTCTTAGCAATCCCCTCTCTTTCCTCAAATACTAGATTCAGAAAGAATTCAGTAGAAAACTAGTTTTGAAACTCACCTCAGGTGTTTGCTAGCTATGTGACCAATGACAAATGAGCTCCAGGTGCCCTATTTATGAAATGAGGATAATATCATTGATAGTATGGGTCTTAGCACTGTTGGCTTCCATACTAGGCTGCTATAATGATCAAGTGAGAATTGTATGTTTTGAAAATCTTAAAGCACTAGGTAAATGCCACCAATCGTTATTAGTATAGTGCCCTGCACATAGTAGGCACTTACTATACTATTTTTTGCATAATAATGACTGGAATTTATATAGTGCTTTAAGGTTTGCAAAGCACTTCAAAAGATATCTCATTTATTCTTCACAACAGCCCTGGAAGACTAGTGCTAGCTATTATTTCCCCATTTTACAGATGAGGAAATTGAGGCATTAAGTGACTTGCCCAAGGTCATACAGATAGTAAGTGTCTAAAACAGGATTTGAACTCAAGTCTTTCTGACTCCAAGCCTAGTGCTCCAGGCACTATGCTGCCTAATTGCAATTATTATAATCAAGATTTCTACAGTGCTATTTAAAGGTTGTGAAACACTCAGCATACACTGCTTCACATTCGAGGCTCATAATAACCCTATGAGCTTAGTAGACTAGTAGAGATATTATTTTTCTTTTACAGATGAGGAAACTGAGGTTCAGAGAAGTTACTTGCCCAAGATCACACAAGTGAGGCAAGATTTAACCCTGGTCTTCCTGACTCCAAGCCTAGAACTTCAGACATCATGAAATAATAGAAAGCAAATAATAACTCATATTTATTCATACCTGAATATTTCCAAAGCACTGTTTTTATAACAACCTTATGATCATGCAAATGCTATTATCGACATTTTACAGATGAGGGAACCAAGGCTGAGAGAAGGTAAGCAACTGCCTCCTGCTAAAGCTGAGATTTGAAGCCATATGCTTTTTGACACTAAGACCAGGGTTCTTCCCACTACACTCTGTTTCTTATATAATCCTACCCACATTCAATCCTCTGTGGGAGGCCACTGGGGATCCTGAGGCTGTCGGGGAGCCCAGACAAAGGAAAGAACACACAGAAAGAAGAAGAGGCCCCATCCCAAAGGCAGAACCCTGGGCCCAAACAGCCCTGTTTGTGTTTGGGCTTCCTAGCCCAGCAGGCAAGACATACCACAGAGAGGCTGGTTTGTTTTTCTTGCTTTTAAAATGACAAGAATTGATTAGTGTAATGCAGCAACAGAGGGACCCAAACAGGACTAAATGATGCCTGCTGCTTCATGTTTGAACACTAAGACTGAAAGTAATTGGGGATTACTTGAAAGGAGGGGTGGGTTCGGGAAGCAGAGGATACACCTCTGGGGGACAGAGAAAGAACAGCTTAGACTCTGCTCTCATCAGCCAATCTTACCCTCCCCTCTGCGGTACCTAGCATTGACCTGGGTTCCAATTTAGCCCCGGTCCTTAGTGGCTGTGTGACTCTAGGAAAAGCACTCTTGGCACCTAAATTTCTTCATCTGTAAAATTAGCATAATCACCATGACCCCATCTATCAAGGACTTGTTTTGAGGAAAAAGGTTCATAAATGAGCATGAGAGACAGAGTTGTGGTTATAGGCTAATGAAAAGAACCCTAGATTTTGCATTAGAAGATCTCCCACTCATGGGAGAATGAACCCCAGGTTTATGGGGGTTATGTTTCTTGCTCTACCATTTCAATAAAGACTTTTGCTTTGAGCTAATTCTGTCCTCTGGCTGACTGTTGAAAGGTGAACACATTGGTGGGGGTTTGTGAGCTATAGCTTTAAAGGGATCAGAACTACAGAACCTGGGGTAGCTTTTTCCTGGGGGACCCACCCTGTGAGGCCCTGGGTACACACTGTGCAATATTTGGGTTTGTCGCAAGGTAGCTTGCTGTGTGTTTTCTCACCTACAAAATAATAGAGATGAGTGGTATATGTACGTAATGGAATACTATATATCAGGAACTCAGAGAAACATGGAGCAATTTGTGTGAACTGACGAAGGGTAAAAAAAAAAAATTAGCAGAACCAAAAAAAGAATATACACAATAACTACATCAATAAATTGAGGCAGGTAGGTGGTGCAGTAAAATGTTGGACCCAGAATCAGGCAGATCTGAGTTCAGATGTGGCCTCACACACTAGCTGTGTGACCTTGAGCAAGTCACTTGAACTCTGTCTGTCTTAGTTTCTTCATCTGCAATGAATGGGGGTAATAATAGCACTTTCCTCCCAGGGTTTTTGTGAGTATCCAATGAGACCATATTTATAAAGTGCTATTATCATTATTATGAATTGATCATCAAAAGGATTCAACTCTGAGTAACTGAAAAACCAACAATGGCCCCAGAGAAAGGGAAAATGTATATTTTATCAGATACTGACACTCAAATAGGTGGGGTGCCATAGTAGATAGAATACTGAACATGTACTCAGGATGACCTGGATTCAAATCCCCCCTTAGACATTTACTAGCTGTGACACTTAACAACCCCTCTGTGCCTCAGTTTCCTCATCTGTAAAATGAGGGGATTAAACTCGATGGTCTCTCAGGTCCTTTCCAATTCTTAATGTATGATTCTATAATCCAGCTAAAAGCTTAACTTTCTTCATTACAAGAGAGTGAGTAATTTCCAAAAATGACTTGTGTAGAAACAAAAATACATCACTAAACCTTATTTTTAAAGCGATTTTTAAAAAATGAGTAGGCTGGAATAAGTCTTTCCAACAAAAGATCTCCAAGATCCCAGCTGCTTCATTGATCCCTGTCTCTTTCAAATACTCTTCGCTGGGTCCAGGAGTGATCTGGTGGGAGGTGGTGGGGGATAACGGAGTTGACCTCTGAAGGTCTCTCCAGACTCAGTGATTCTTTTCTTACAGAAATGAGCAGATGGATTCCAGCTGGAAGAACACAGGAATTCTTTGTTCAAACAAGCAGCTAGGTTGGAAGTCCCTCAGCCCCTATAAGGCCTAGGCCCTGTGTGGATGGCTATTCTCTTGTACACAGACCTTCAGGACAGCTCTCCAATCCCACCCCTTCCAGCTCTCCAGCTGGCTCTGTTTACAATTTCCCACCTTTCTAGAAAAAAAAAAAAACTACGGAATCCCTCCTTATCTACCCCCACCTTCCTTGGCCAGACTATTAAAATGTAATCAACAAAATCACATTAGGCATGCAGATTCTACTTAAAATACATATCTACACACACACATAAGTAATTTAACTGTAATTAAGAGCTAATCACCAGCATCTTAGAAGCAAAAGCTGCTGTCTCCTGGTTTGGCTTTGGTCCTGGGGAAATGTATTTCATGGAGTCACAGAATCTCTGAGTTGGATAGAACCTTAGAAGCCATTTAATTCAACACACATCTGACCAGGAGTCCCTTTTACAACATCCTTGATAGGTGCTCATCACTTCTTGAAGACTTCCAGTGTTGGAGAACTCACCACCTTTCCTCATGTAAGCCTCTTTCCCATTGGCTTGGGAATCTCAGTATATGTTAATTTGGGTTGAAAATAACTGCCTTTGTACTGAAAGAGCTCCTTCCAGGCCAGGAACTTCAGCAGGCAGAGGATGTTCTTTCTATTTCAATTTTCTTGGAAGTGTTTCTGTATTTTTTTTGAATTTTCTCTGTGATGCTAGTGGACTAAGACCCTGAGAGGGGTTAGGTAGGGAGGTAGCATGCGCCAGAGGAAGGGACACTGGATTTGAAGGAAGAAGACCTGGATTTGAATACCAGCTCTGTGACCCTGAACAAATCATTGAATTTCTTTTTTAGTTGCCTCGTGTATCACATGAGGGGGTAGGATTAGATGGTCTCTAAAGTCCTTACCATCTCTAACTCTACAATCTAAATCTATGAAAAGCTGCCCAGCAGGGTGAATTTAGAAATCCTCAACCCATCAGACCATCTCACATGTCCCTATCCTAAGTCAGAGGAGAACAGAATTGGAAGGGATTTTGGAAGCCATGTGTTCTAACCCATATCCAAACAATAATCCCTTTTACAATGTAGTCAACAGGTGGCCATCCAGCTTTTGTCTGATCGTCTCTTTGCCTGATGCAGAACTCGCCGTATCTGGTGAGGCAGCCCATTAAACTTCTGGATATCTCTCATTGTTAGGAAGTTGTTCCTGATATCATCAAAATATGCCTCTTTGTAAATTACATCCATTGATCCTAGTCCTGTTCCTGTTAGGAGTGTTTGTATGGTGGTGGTAGCGATGGTGTGTGGGGTCACTTCTCTAAGCCTGCCTCATTCTATATAGCCACTGGCATGGAAAATCCTACCACCACCCCCCATCGCCTGTCTTTCATGCAATGATCTCAAAGTACTGTTTCAAGAAATGGAAAGAGTACTGGCTCTGGAGTCAAGGGCCCTGGAATCAGAATCCTGCCTCTGTCCATGACCTTGGACAAGTCATTTAGCATATGGTCCAATGACTCCATCTTGTGCTTACCGACTGGAGGAGCATTAAGAAAACCATGATAAAGATGAAGTGAGGTCATGCTAATCGCCTTCTCAATCAGTGAAGAAAGCAAGAGCTGAGGAAGAACAGTAAAAAAAGGCAATTTCAGGACCCTGGCCAGCAGCCAGCAAGCTCTGAAAATGGATACCTAAACCTGGAAAGCACAGACTTCACAATAATATGGTCGTTTAAAGTTCATGTTTCTCACGAGGACATTTGTTTAGGGTCCTACATACAGCTCCCTTCTGCTCCTTTGAGGACCCCACCTGAGATGAGGTCCAAATCAGCAGCTCTGCAGGCGGAACCTGTTATTTTCTAGACGTCATTATCCAAAGGAGATCAGCGAAGGGACGTGAATGAGGCTGTCGACCAGGCTTCAATGTGGAAGGAATTAGATTTGACCTATTCAGGTGCTTCTGGGATCACCAGCCTATTCTCCTTAGACACAAAGGCACAAAATTCCAAGACAGGACTTCCGGGCATCAAATTGGCACATGAGCAAAAATCGAGGAGGAAGTCAGTAATGGAGCCAGGAATCCCATCGTACAAGCATTAGAACTGGAAGGAACATTCTATCATAACAGTTCTCATTTTAAGGTTTATAAGATAATCTTGTGACATGGGAGTACAAAGATGATCATCTGCATTTTACTGGCAAGGAAATTAAGAGAGGTTAAGTTACTTTCCCATGGCCACACAGTCATAAAGTGTTAGAATTGGAACCCGAACCAAAGGTATCCAGACCACAAACCCAGAGTTCATTCTGCTATACCATTTTTTGTTGTTCAGTCATTTTCCAGTCATGACCCTATTTGGAGTTTTCTTGGCAAAGATACTGTGGTTTATCATTTCCTTCTGCAGCTCATTTTACAGTTGAGGAAACTGAAGTAAACAGGGTTAAGTAACTTGCATAGGGTCATAGCTACTAAGTATCTGAGGCCAGATTTGAAGAAGACCTTAGAATATGTACAGTCAGAGGTGGCATGTAGAACTGGACATTAGAACATGAAAAGTCAGAACCCAACATTCCACTGCTTAGAACATTGAAGATCAGATCTGAAGGGAACCCTAGGATATAGAATGGCACAACCAGAGAGGATCTTAGAACAGGGGTCTGCAAACTCAAGTCATTTAATCCTGTTTGCCTCAGATTTTTCAGCCTGAGGGCCATTTGGCCCCTTCTCTCTTCCCTTTCATTTTTGTATGGTGCTAACTATGCTTTTTACATTTTAAGATAAAGTTTTGTTGTATTAAAAAATACAAAAACCAGGGGCAGCTAGGTGGTGTAGTGGATAGAGCACCAGCCCTGGAGTCAGGAGGACCGGACTTCAAATCCAGCTTCAGACATTTAGGAGCTGTGTGTCCCTGGGCAAGTCATTTAACCCTGATTGCCTCAAAAAAAAGTGTGTGTGTGTGTGTGTGTGTGTGTGTGTGTGTGTGTGTGTATGTGTGTGTGTATGTGTGATTCTTAGCTCACAGGCTGTACAAACACAAGTGGCTGTCTTTGGCCCTCAGTCTGTCATTTGTCCACTCCTGCCTTCAAACATAAACTGACTGAGGTAAAGTATAGAGCTGAACCTTAGAACATAAAAAGTCAGAATCCAAATTGATCTTAGAATACTATAGGTCATATCTGAAGAGAGCCTTAGGACAAAAAAAAGTTAGATCTGGAAAGGATTTTGGAACATGCACCATCAGGGCTGGGAGGGACCTTAGAACATAATGTCAGAACTGAGAGGAACTGTAAAACAAATGTCAGGGCTGGAACACTTCATAGCATATGCAGTCCAACCCCCTCACTGTACCGATGAAGAGTCTAGATGAGATCTCAAAGACATGGGAGCCCTTGGAGGGAATTTAGGAGGAAACAGATGAAGGGGGCTGGCTTCCCAGTGCTGACAGCTGGTGAAGAGACTGTGGCCCTCAGACTTGTAAACCTAACAGCACAATAAATAACAGACAAACAAGCATTTTGAGGGTCAATATGTTGAGCAAGCCCATTTTCCAACCAGGGCAATAGCAACCCAAAAAACAACAAAAATAATACCAATGACCGTGATACTCTCCTGCATGTTTTGTGCTCAATCCATTTCTCTGAAGAATTCATGAGTCACTGATTTACCCTTCCAGAACTATGGAGAAAAATTCATAGGATCATCAGAGATTTAAAGCTGAAAGGGACCCTAGCTCATCTAGTCCAGATCCTAGATTCCATAAATGAGGACATTGAAGCCCAAGGTCAGACGGGGAGGGAGGGGGAAGAGCTGGACTGGTCTTCTGGAAAGGAATCTAATGCTCTTTTGACTAAACCAGGTTTCACTTTCCCTCAGGTAAAATAAAATCCTAAGGGACAAGGCTTTGTATCAGAGATCTTAGGCTAGAAGAAACTCTGAGAAGTCATTGAATCCAATCTCTACTTTTTAGGTAAACATAATGTATTATAGGATTCAACGAGAAAAGCATTGAATTTAGAATCCAGGACTTGGGTTTGAATCCCATTTACTACCTGTGTGACCTCAGGCAAGCAACTTAACTTCTCTGGTCTCAGAGGTCACCTGAGAGCCTACAACTCAAACCCAAGTCTCTCCATTCCAAAGCCAATGTGCCTTCCATTAGTTACCCAGCCACCCTGATCTCTATGGGCCTTGGGTTCCTACTCTCTAAAATTAGGGGTTTGGACTAGGTAATTTCTAGGATTCCTTCCAGCTTGATTGTTTTTCGCATCTCTATAGTAGAAGAGAGGGCAGCTAGGTGATACAGCAGATGGAGTACCAAGTTTGGAGACAGGAAGACTCATCTTTCTGAGTTCAAATCTGGCCTCAGACACTACTGGTTTGACCCTGGGCGAGTCGTTTAATCCTGTTTGCCTCAGTTTTTTCATCTGTCAAATGAGCTGGAGAAGGAAATGGTAAATGACTCCAGTATCTTTGTGAAGAAAACCCTAAATGGGGTCATGAAGAGCTGAACATGACTGAAATGACTGAACAAAGGGGATGTTTAGCTTGGAGCAGAATTGGGGGCACATGACCTCTTCAAGTGTTTGAAGGGCTGACATACAGAAGAGGATTTAGACTTGTTTTGTTTGGTCCCAGAGGGCAGAACTGGGACCAGTGAGTGGAAGTTGCCGAGAGGCAGATGTGGATTCGATGAAAGGAAAACATTTCTAAGCAATTAGAAATGTCTCAAGGTAGAATGTATTGCCTTGGGAGAAAATAGGCTCCCGTCACCAGACATTTTCAAGAGGTGATTGGGGGCACATCTCCTCTACAGAAAGGAAGGTCCTTGAGGAAAAGGACTATTTATGTATCTCCAGCACATAGTAGGAAATGAACAGATGCATGTTGGTTGACTGAAGTAGCAGAAAGGCATGGGCTGGACAGGATGGCTTCTAAAGTTTCTTCTTGACTCTTAGATTCTGTGAATGGACTCCCAGAGGTCATCATGTCCCCAGAGGGAATGATCTTGCACAGGTTAGACTAGATGACTAATACTGATACTAGTAGCCTGACTAATACATGATACCAGATGATAATAAGATCTGTCCCTAATTACCAAAGACTACTTTGGAATCAAGCTGGGACAACCTCCCCATTGTAGAGAGCCAGGCAGGATCCCCAAAGGCCAGCCCCCATGGACAGTTTTCAGGGGCTCAGGCCACTCCCATTTGTATACCCTTCTTTTTAAAGAAGCCCACCTTTCTTCACCAGCTACATCTCCTGGCTCTCTTCTCCCTAAGGTTTCCAAATAATTTCTCTATGAGGTAAATCCTTGTGGATAAGTTGTTTCAGAATGGTTTGAGAAGGATCTTTAGTGGAGGGAGGGGGCAGGACTCCGCTAAAGAGCCTGTTGAGTGATTTGCCCAAGGTCAGATGTGCTACATTTGGAATTTGAATCCAATCAATCAACAAGCATTTATCAGGTGTTTACTATATGCCAAGCACTGTGTGACGTCCTAGGTTGTGTTGGTAAGCAAAATGGGCTCCTTAGCACTTAGTTCAACAAATGCCCTTGAAGAGTTTGGCTTTTGTTTGCTTTGAGTAATTCGGCTATTTCATTGAGTCTTACTAAGTGCTAAGCCCCAGGCCCAAACCCCTATTAGGTGTAAAACCTATATGGATGTGGATTGGCAACTAAGGTGGGGCCCAAGGTGGGGCTAACTCCAGGAAGGACCTAGTTTCCAGTCTGGGACAGCAGAGGCTCTTAGACCACATGGGTTTAAGTCTGCCTCTTTGTGACGATTTTAGGTCACACGGGTGAGTCGCATGTGTGACTCACCCCTGCCACTGACAAAGATATAAAAACCAGGGGTTGGCCTCTTCTTCCTTGGAGCTATTTGCCGTAGCAGTGGTGGCGCGTGACCCTGGGCCAGCCCTTGTTCTGAGCTCCCGGGCTTAACCTAGATGTTGGTAACTATGAATTGTATTGGGTCTGTCTGTTTGTAATTTGTTTAAGGGCTCTTGAGATGGTGTTGATGAGGAGACTCCGGGCAGCTGTAGCTAAGGAGCCCTCCAGCTTGTAAACCTGGATGCTGAGACTTTGTTTAACTCTGGTAACTATGTATTGGGATTTGAATCAGACAAGGTCTGTCTGTTGATGTTCATAATTTGTTTGTATTTTGTTCTGAAATTCAGTATGCTGGTCTTTTTCACCTGAGCTAAGTGAATGATATTTGTATGCTGAATTAAAGTAAGCTTGTAAAACCCCTACACCTTGCTTTCCTTAGTTAAGCAGATCAAAAGAACCTGTGTTTTCTGGGTGCTGGCAGCTTTCTGGGTGCTGGCTGTGGGTGGATCTTACACCCCCACAGGAGCTGCTAGCCAGATTGTTGAAACATAGGTATACAAAAAAAAATCCAAAGCAGTCCCTGCCCTCAAGGAGCTTACCTTCTAGTGAAGGAGACAATGTGGAATTAACTAGGTTCGTACAAGATACTTACAGAATAGATTCCAGGGAATCTTGGGGGGGGGGGGTGAAGGGCACGGCAGAAACTAGCAGCTGGGACCTTCTGTAGAAGGTGGCATTTGGGCAGAGATTTCAAGGAAGCTGGAGGTTCTAAGAGGCAGGAGTCAGGAGGGGGAACATTCAAGTCATGAGGAACAGAGACAGAGAAACATGGGTGAGGAATGAAGAAGTAGGCCAGTAGGGCTGGCCCATGGAGAATAGCATGTTAGAAGACCAGAAAGAGAGAAAGAGGACGTATGGGATGGGAAGGGCTCTTTTGTGCTAGTTTCTGGGGATGGAAGCATGAACATAAAATAGTCCAGGCCTTCTGACTTGAGAGCCAGGGTTCTTTCCACTGAACCACAGTGCCTCTGAGCAAAGACAGGTAACTTCAACTGGCTGTGTGAAGTGGGGCCCTGGGGTTAATCATTCTGGTCCATAAAGCAGAGGAGGCCCAGCCTAGGCCCGATAGAGCGATCAGGCCAGGCAGCCAGCACTGTAAATGAGCCCACAGATTGCTTGGTTAATAAAAAATAAAAAAGATCCCTAGAATATATGACCAATAACTATGGCCATAAAAGCCAAATTGGATTCCTTCCTGGAAGATGAGCTCTGGGCCCCATCTCTCTCCTCCCACTGAGGATTAACAGATATGTAAAACATTGCTGCACCAAGACTGCTCTGGCTGGCCCTGTCTGTAGGCAGAGATGGCGGGGGGGGGGAAGGAAATGAGCATTGGGGGAAGTGGAAGAGCCTCTGGGTCAGGGCCCTGGATTACAGACCCGCCTCAGGTCACTGACTCTCTGTATCACTGTGAGCAACTCGCTTCCAGTCTAATTCTATCTTTTATATGAAGAGGGTGGACTAGATGGTCTCTAAGGGCCCTCTCAGCTCTGACATTCTGTGTTCTAAGGTCCTCCCAGCTCTGATCATCTGTGTTCTAAGGTCCCTCCCAACTCTGATACTCTGTGTTCTATGGTCCCTCCCAGCTCTGACATTCTGTGTTCTAAGGAATCTCCCAGCTCTGACATTCTGTGTTCTAAGGAACCTCCCAGCTCTGACATTCTGTGTTCTAAGGAACCTCCTAGCTCTGCTGTTAGGTGTTCTAAAAGTTCTCAAAACTCTGACATTCTGTGTTCTATGGCCCCACTCAACTCTGATGTTTTATGTTCTAAGGAATCCTTCTAACTCTATAATTTTTTCTTCTAAAGGCCCTTTCAGTTATAATATTTTATGTTCTAAAAACTCTTGAAATTCCAGCATTCTATCTATCCAGCTCCTTCCAGTCCTGACATTCTTCATTCTAAGGTCCCTCCCAGCTCTAACATGTTCTGTTCTAAGATCCCTTCTAGCTCCGCCCTTCTATGACCCAGGAAGTTCTAGAGTAAGCATGGGCCCTTCACCTCCACAGATTTGCCTCACTGACCAGCCCTCAGGATTTCTTCTGGCCTAGAAGGCCACTGATAGTGAGGGAGGGCAGTGTCAGTGGGACGCTGGATTGGGAGTGGAGTCTGGGTAATCAGAGTCGGAGGTGGCACCATCTTGCCACCCTCCCACAGCCTGGACACCTGCTGCCCACACCATCCAAGCAGAAACTGCATTAAAGCCTCCACACGACTCAATAAACAGGCACTTTCATTTTAGCCTGGAAGTAAAGGGGGGCTCCTCATGGCATGCATTCCATAGATTTAGCCCAGTGTGTGCATGTGTCTGGAAGAACTGTGAAGAGAGCCCAGGCCCATGCTAACAGGTCCTGGAAATATCAAGGCAGAGCACGAGGCTAAAAGCAGCTGCTGAAGCCTTGTAGGCTTAGAGCAGAAACAATGAAGGAAGTCCAGCAGCTTGGGAGCAGAACGGGAAAGACAGACTGCCCCCCGCCCCATCGGCCACGGAAGGAATTATTTCAGCAGTACCTGGAATTGGGACAATATTGGCCTGGGGATTCAGATCACCTAGCTCCTGCTCCCAAATCTGCCCCTAACTCACCCTGAGACCTTAAGCAAGTCGGCAAGTCCTTCCACCTATCTGAACCTCAGTTTCTCCATTTGTAAAATGAGAACAGTAATTCCTGGCTCATCTACTTCATGAAGAAATTGTGAGGATCAGTGAGATAAGCCAGTAAGGAAAGACTTTTGAAACCTAGGAAGGTGTTTTGTTGTGTTTTGTTTTGTTTTGCTTTGCTGTGTTGTGTTGGGTTGTGTTGGGTTGTGTTGTGTTTTGCTTTGCTTTGCTTTGTCTTGTTTTAAAAATTTGGTCTCCCTATCTCACCTAGGTTGGATGAAAGCTTTTATCTCCTTCATTTCTGAACTGGATGGTTCTGAAGGACTTGGTTTTCCCTTTACAGGCAATCCAGCAATCCCTGCTGCCAGGGCCTCACCGTGTGAATGCTGAACTCAGTGCAAGTGAGGTTAGCCCACTGCAGCTCAGAACTTCCAAGCTCAAGAGATCCACCAGCTTCGGCCTCCTCCATAGCTGGGATTACAGGCATAAGTCTCCAGGCCCAGGCCAGTGAAACCTAGGAAGTATTAAGTAAATGAGATGGGGCCATAATCTTAGGCATACTCATGAGATACAAATTAAATTCAGATGGAGAGAGGAGACAGAGGGGTTGAGATGGGGCTCATGGGAGAATCAGCAAAATAGAACAAGAGACAATGGAGAATATGAAAGAAGAGACTGGCAGGGAAGAGTCGTAGATGGTGAAGGCAGAAAAGAAACAATGGGAAAGACAATGAAGAAACAATGGAGGCAGAGAAATGGTGGTAGGAGAAGACAGAGATAGAGACAATGTGTGTGTTTGCGGGGTGGGCGTGGGGGGAGGTTACTACCTGAGCAACTCTGGGGCAGCTAGGTGGCATAGCAAATGGAGTATCAGACCCGAAGACTCATCTCTCTGAGTTCGAATCTGGCCTTAGATACTTACTGGTTGTGTGACCCTGGGCAAGTCACTCAACCCTGTTTGCCTCAGTTCCCTCATCTGTAAAAGAAGTTGGAGAAGGAAATGGCAAACCATTCTAGTATCTCTGCCAAGAAAACCCCAAATGGGGTCGTGAAGAGTTGGACGTGACTGAACAACTCTGAAAATATCGCTTAACGTCCCTAGGCCTCAGCATCTTTATATATAAATGGGGGGTTTCTGAGATCATTTCTGTATCTAAATCTATGATACTTTGATCTAGTCCTGGTCACCACCTCCATGACCTCTTCTTCCTCCTCCCACTCCAGATTTAGAGCAAGAAGGGTCTTACCATAGCACAGAATCATAGATGTGGAACTGTGATAGCATCAAACCAAACCTGGAAATGTAAACTCCTTGTGGGCAGGGACTGTTGGTTGTTGTCTTTGTATATCTCTGGAACCTAGTGAGAGCCATGCACACTGAAGCTGCTTATATTGGTTAAATTGTGCATGATCACACAGGCAGTAAGTGTTAGTTCTTGGATTTGACCCAAGTTCTTTGACTCCAAATCCAGGACTTTTCATGTTGGTAGTGAGGGGTGGGGAGACAATGGTAAGGAAGAGGAGAGGGAGGACAAAGGAGGAGAATGGGTAGGGAGACAACCAGGGAGAGAACCAAGTCAGGGGAGAGAAGAAAACTAAGCAAGGGTTTATGAAGGACCCCTAGGGCGGCTAGGTACTGCAGTGGATAAAGTGACAGATCTGGAGTCAGGAAGACCTGAGTTCAAATCCAGCCTCAGATACTTACTAGCTGGGTGACCTTGGGCAAGTCATTTAATCCTGTTTGCCTCAGTTTCCTCAACTGTCAAATGAGCTGGAGAAGGAAATGGCAAAGCACTTCAGCATCTTTGCCAAGAAAACCCCAAATGGGGTCTACAAAGAGTTAGACGTGACTGAAAATGACCTAACAGCAACACGTATGAGGCACTGAGGATACAAAGACTAAAGTGAAACAGCCATACCCTCAAGGAGCTTACATTCTGATGCTGGAGACAACATGTACATACGTGTAAATTGGTAGATGCAAAACACATATAAAGCTTATAGAAGGTAATCTTGGAGGGGAAGGCACTGGCAGCTGAGGAGGCCAAGAAAGGTTTCATGGAGAAGAAGGCACTTGAGCTCAGTGTCAAAGGAAGCAGGGAGGGAAAGATAGAAGAAGGAGCCATCGGGGGTATCATGATGACTCCATTTTATCCCCATGAAAAGGGTGGGGAGATGCTTCAATTAGGAAGAAGGTGAGCTGAGCGAAGGATTGGAGGAGATTGTTGGGGAATCCACTTGTCATAATGGCCTCTGAACTCTAAGCTTAGTCCTGCCAGCCCCAGACTGAGATTAGTGCATTTTCTAGCTAAAAGATCTTATTCCCTGCTCTGCTGGTTCATTCAGACAGTGTGCAGAGGGTGGAGGATGTGGCAGAAACATTTATCGCCTGCATAAGGAGAAAAGCGAAGGGTGAGCAATCCAGGTCATGAGATGATCGACACTGACAGGCATGGACCAGCTGCCCATTGGCCCAACACTGCAGCACCCTCCCCTCCAATTGTCCCAGGTCTCCTGGGATAGAGATTGGCCCAGCTGCCTGTCTGGATAACAATAATAATAACAAAAGTTTGGCAACTATGAACTTCAGAGACCCAGTGGCAAATCTTGAAGTCATTCTACTCCAACACCCACTTTCAGAGTGGGGCCAAAAGTCAAAGAAGATAAAATGAAATTATTTATGATACTTAAGGCATAAAAAAAATCTCATCGTGGTTCAAAATCAGGTTAGAGATTCTCACCCCATTCTCAGTCTCAGGAGAATGGAATCATATGCCTGGGAGGAAGTCTATACACTTAATCCTTTCCCAGATTTAAAGGAACACTTAGAAACCCTGCCCCATCAAGGGAACTACCCTTCTGGAGCGTCAGAAGTATAGAACGTCAGATGAGGGAGGATTGTAGAATGTAAAATGTCAAAGGCAGGTAGAAATAGCATAGAATGTCAGAGACGGAAGGGGCCTTAGAAAATGAGGCCAGAAATGAGAGGAGCCTTGTAATAGTGTATTAGATCTGGAAAAGACATTGGGCAATATCTAGGCTAGGAAACTGAGTCCCAGAGGGAATATCTAGAGTTTGAATCATTCCCAGTCTCATGTGTAATATTTCCACTGTAAAGTCATAGAGTCACATCAGAAGTCACCCAATTTGCTTTCATGGTCACATGCCCTCCCCCAGGTTCTTGGGTCCTATGGGACTGGGGTGTCAGAAAGTGGAGGGAAAGAGACCCAGGGATGTCAGAAAAGGGTGCTGGGGGCCCAGGAGAGGGAGCCAAGCCCTAGATTGTCTGGGCGGGGGACAGCCTGAGTCTCCAGCAACATCAGTCAGCCCTTTATGGCCTGGCCTGCGTCTCCTTTACTACTCAGCTATAAAGCTGGGCTGGGAGCTGAAACTCAGCGAGCCAGGAGCCAGTGATATGAAAGCCGATTGAAAACGGGAGGAGGGAGGGAGGAGGCTGGCAGTGTAAGGGGGACATTTCAAGGTTTGGGCTGTTTGTCATTTTGGAGGAGGGAGCCAGCCTGCCAGCTCTGAAGTGTAGCTTCCCACGTCCTCAGAGCTAAGGGCTCCCTCCCCATTTCCCACCTTACCATACAGGCTTACTCCATTACTCAGGTGATAGCCCCTAGAAGGCCCGCTGCCCCCAATCCTTCTGGCTGGTGGAAGGGAGATGAGCTACTAGGCAAAAAGAAAAGTGGGGAGAAGAGGGGATCAAAGGGAAAAGGAAGAAGAGCTGGGAGAGGCAGTGAGAAGGGGAGGGGAAGCGCGGGGTGTGTTTTGCAAACAGCCTCAGTGAAGAGAGAAATTATCCACTTAGTCTAGGGTGAAGGGGGGAGGAGAAAGCAAATTGATTCCTATTAAAATATCACTAAAGACAAAGCTGGCAGGAAACAGCTTTCTGGCACACAAAAGTCTTGGAGCCCATACACTTGACAACACCTTTTATCTAGTGATCTCCAGGCTCATCTCTGGCTTTGATTCATGACTCTGGCCTTGAGAGTTTTGGAGGGAAAAGCTGTGAGTCCCTTCTACCTCTTCCCCCGACCCCAACTGAAAGATCCTTTAGGATTCTCAAAAGGAGATCAGTTAACCTAAGGCTGAGAAAAATCAGACAATCCCCCAATCACTCCTTACCCTAGCCCCCCATCCTTAATCCTTCCCTTCTGCAGTACAAAGAAACACCTAGCAGCAAGGTGGTATGATGAGAAAACTCTCTTGAAATTGGGCATTTTACAGGCCTGATAAACTACACTAAAGCATTCCTGATTACCTTGTTACATGTTCCTTTAAAGACAAGGGTGAATGATAGAACATGGAATGTTGGTACTTGGAGAAGATTTTGAGACCCAGTGATTTTCAGAACTGGGAGGGCCTTTAGAACATAGAATATTAGAGCTGAAAGTCACCTCAGAACACAAAATGTCAGAGTTGAGAGGAGCCTTAGAACATATGATATTAGAGCTAGAAAAGACTTTGGAACATGGAATGTCAGAGCTGGAAGACTGGAGCACAGAACATCAGAGTTGGGAGGAGCCTTAGAACATAGAATATTAGAGCTAGAAAAGACCTTGGAACATGGAATGTTAGTACTGGAGAGACCTTTGGACTCTTGCAATCCAACCTACTACCTCTTTTTATAGAAGAGTAAAAGTAGCCTGTCCAGGGTCATATAGCTATTGAGGCCAGATTTGAACTCATGAAGATGAGTCTTCCTCACTCCAGGCCTGGCACTTTATCCACTGCCCATTAGGACAGCTAGGAGGCAAAGGAGATAGATCACTGGGCCTGGAGTCAACAACACTCATCTTCCTGAGTTCAAATCTGGCCTCAGACACTTGCTAGCCTGGGAAAGTCACTTCACTGTTTGCCTCAGTTTCCTCATCTGTCAAATGAGCTGGAGAAGGAAACAGCAAACCACTCCAGTATTTTTGCCAAGAAAACCTCAAATAGGGTCATGAAGAGTTGGACACAACTGAAAACAACCAAACAGCAATAAAATGGATCAAGTAAAGAAAGTGACTTGGCCTCATTCACACTGAAAGTTAGCAGCAGAGGTAGGGCCAGAACCCAGATCATTCAGTTCAGTCCATTATCCCAGGCTGCTGCTTGGAGAGGATGCTGAGGGCATGGGCCAGGCAGGCAACCAATGGGGAGGAGTCAGAGCTCCTCAAGGCCTGGCTGTTACAGCTGGTGCTGAGACTGCTGGCAAAGACCGCAGCCAAGAGCACAGCGTAATTAGCACCCCCGCCTCTTAACACCTGTCTGCCCCCTCTTCCTACTCCCAAATCCCAGCTCCTCACATCTGCTCAGTAGACACTGTATCCAGACATTGCCCTTTTCAGGCAGAATGCTGGGAGCCCCCTTGCCTGCTTGCCCAGCCTCTTCCCCTTTTCCAGTGTCCCCCCCAAATGTATTTCTCCCATTCTCCCAAAGTAGGGACTGATGGCCTTTTTCCTGCCACATACCAGAGCATGCCTCTAATTTCAGGGCAGAGAGATGGAGGAGCAGCCCTGGACAGGGGAGGGAGCAGGGTTCAGGGACAATATAGACAAGAACAGGATCCTTCTATCATGTTACTGTATCTCTATTAACTCTAGCCCTGGCTCCATCACTAGTTCTCAGTGTAACAATTTTCAATTATTAAAAAAGCACTTCTCTGCCTTGATCTACCACGTGTGACTCATTGGACCAGGACCATAAAATTCCATCAGCCAAGGGGGCTTCAGGGAAGTGGAAGGGGGCATGTGTAACCATGATGGTGATTCCCTAACACCTGTCAAATATGCCTGCTAAATAACAGGCTATTCTTTTATATCACAGTATATGACTGCAGATCTCTAGGTCATTGTCCTCCCTTGAAGATCTGGAAGTGGTCTGGAATACATGCTGCCCTCTGTGCCTTTGTTCTCACTCTTCATCCTCACCCTCTTTCCTAGGTGAATTCCTAACCATCTTCTAAACCCCAACTCAAATGTCACTCTGTCCAGGAAACCTTTCTTAATTCCTGCCCAATCTGAGCAGTAATGGCTTGCCCCCAGCGACCTTCCATAGCACATTGCACTTCTCAAATGTCCTGATCATGGAATACCATATATTATAGTTAACCATGGTGGTGTCCTAACCCTTTACTAGACTGTAAAGCAAGGCTGTGCTGGAGCCAGGAGCTGAAAGTTAAATTTTCAGCTTGAGCATTGACACCTCAAGAAGCTGGCAAATGAAATAAATCAGAGCTTGATTTATTGTTTTGTCAATTTTCTAGAATTAAGAAAGTGGTGAAGATGAATAATAAAGATTAAATTCAAAAGTATGTCCCATATACATCCTTCTCCCACTAAGAGTGGGTTATTAAACCTGTAGCAGCATATCGCTGACCGAGTATAAGCCTCATGAGGGTAAGGACTTATCTAACCTTTATACCTCCCCCAGTGCCTGATACTGGGCTCTGTTTGCATTAGTATTGGTGCTTACATGGCTGCATTTTTTGCCCATGTTCTTCTCATGCACTTACCTGACTCCCAGGCTTGAATGACTGACATCTGCCTGACAATTCATACTTTCTGGCTGTGTCTCAAGGAGGCTGTAGAGGGGTGAGCTCTGCACTCCAACCCTGGTTTCACCACCACCACCCCATTGATTCTTCTTCCTTCATCCCAAAGCTGGTGCAGAGGGTGGGGGCTGTTCCTTCAAGGCTCAGCCCATGAGCTATCTACACATGAGCCTTTTCTGGCCCCCCTACTTCTGTCTGTCTGTCTATCTGTCCATCCGTCTGTCTTTCTGTCTGTCTCTGTCTCTGTCTCTTTCTCTCCCTCTCTCTTGCACTCTTCTCTCAACCTCTTCTCTCTGTCTCTCTCTTCTTCCTATGTGTCTTTCTTTGTCTCTATTTCTCTCTCCCCTTCCTTTTCCTGCGTGCCTTCTCTCATCCTCTTCTCTCTGTGTCTCTGTGACTGTCTCTCCTGTTAGCAGGTTGTATGTATTCCCCCAGTAGAATGTAAACCCCTTGAGGACAGGGACTTTTTTCACAAGGCCTTTGTCTCCATTCCCCAGTACTTAACTAGCAGCTGACAAATGTTTCAGTCAGTGGGCAAACATGTGCCAGCATTTCCCAGGATGACAGATCAATGTTAAACATCAGTTGTACCAGCTGCCTAAAAAGTGGGATGGGAAGAGTACTTTCCCGACCTCCCTACACTGATCCACATCTGCAGTCTGATTTCTCTCTGGCTCAGCCTAACATCTGAAAGAGGAAACCAAATCTAAGATATCATTGGAGTGAAGCCCCAAGAAAGAAGCCTTTAATCTTCTAAAGAATTCCTTTCATTTGCTAGCTTCTCACGTGATCCTGATCAAGAGAAAAACAAGTCCCAGCTGTGTCTACACCACAACAAATCACTGTGGGTGAAAAAGACAAAACATCTGCAGGAAAAGCCTAAAAGACAAGTCAATCTGCCAGATGTTAGCCTTAGAGAAGACTAGACACCCGGATGCTGTCAGTCAGTCAGGTAACTTACAAAATTCTTTGATCAATTTCTGTCCAGATGTCTTCATAGAAGATAGACCCAGTCTTTGTTTTTATTCATAGCCCCATTATTCAAGTACTTAAGGGCCAACTTCTCAGTATGGAAAGTCTACAGGTTGTCCTTCAGGAATAATCAGCTTGCTCTCTTCCCAGAATTCAGAACCCTAATCCAGTACCTCCATGCCTTTGCACAACCTGTCTGTCCCCCATGCCTGAAAAGCCCTCTCTCCTCACTCCAACCTACAGGAAGCCCTTCTTCTAAAATCATTTTGCATATCTTTATTAATTTGCTCATCCAATCCTTCCAGCAGCAGGCCAGGGCTCCTTGAGGCCAGGGCTAGTTTTTTGTTTGTCTGGTTTTTTTTTTTGGTCTTGGTATTCTTGGTGCCCAGAGCAGTGCTTTGAACAAAAGTGCTGCTTATTAAATGAATATCAGATTCAATCAATGACTGGTTCGGGCACCAAATCAGGACAAAGTAGAAAATGATGAGTCGGTCAGAGCAGAAGAGTGAGGTGAGATTAGGCATCTGACAGCCGACCTGGGTCAGCTATTTATTACCTGGCATGACTTTGCATCTTCTCTGCTCTGGGCCTCAGTTTCTCCACCCTAGAACATGAAAGATTCCAAACCAGATGGCATCTAGGATCTCTTTAGCTCCAACATAGTGTAACTTATTCTATGATCCAGGTGCCAGGAATGTGGCAGAAACATGAGGTTTGATGGTTTGTATATTCCTAATAAACTTATGTTATATCATGCAGTGCAGTCATCTGTGTTGCTGTCTTGTCCTCTTCCTAAATCATAAGCTCCCTGAAGGCAGGAACTGTGCCATCTAATTGTACATCTCCTACAGAGCCTAGAACTGTACCTACTAGCATACTAGCACCTGAAAAGACCGCTAGGTGGCACCGTGGATAAAGTGTCGGGGCTAGAGTCAGCAAGATCCATCTTCCTGAGTTCAAATGTGGCCTCAGACACTTACTAGCTGTGTGACCTTGGGCAAGTCACTTCATCCTGTTTGCCTCAGTTTTCTCATCTATAAAATCAGCTGGAGAAGGGAATGGTAAACCCCTCCAGTATCTTTGCCAAGAAAACCCCAAACGGGGTCACAGAGTCAGACATGACTGAAGAACGACTGAACAAAACTCTAGGTCCAGCATATTTCCCCCTATAATGTGCTGTCTGTTGGACTGTATGCCTGATCTAAACCGATAGAGCAAGTATGTCCAGAATGAGCCAAGATGGTGGAAGGGGACACTGTATTGGTCCAAAAATTGCCCAGCCCTAAGTATAAGTTTAAAGGGAGATCTCTTTGAAAGGAAAAAAAAATAAGAATGGTAAACAATGAAAAATGGGCATACACTTAAAGCAATGTGGCAAACCAGATAGAGTGCCAGATTTGGAAGATGTGTTCAACTACTGTCTCTGATGCTTACCAGTTCAGCTGTGTGACCCTGGTTGAGTCACTTAACCTCTAGGTGCCTAGGGAAACTCTCTAGGATTTAGCTGTCAAATCAAAGCTGAATCTCTATCAGTGTAGGCAGAGGGAATTCCTCTTGTGATAAAATCACAAATCCAGGTATTTGTGTATTTTTCAGCATAGAGTGAAAAATTGTTCCGATTATAGGTCACACTATAAAGTGAAAGGGTTGGACTCAGTGATCTCCGAGGTCTCTTCCATCTCCTAACACTGCATAATCTGGCTTCTGTGATCTAGGTTTGGGGTGGGGTGGGAATTGCATGTCATATTCAGGCCAATTTGGGTTTTGCACACTTCTAAGTATTTCCCAATTTCTGGTGAAGGAGGGAGTCCAAGTGTACACCAAGTGATCTAGGAAGTGACCAAGACCTGATACCATATTCACCCTCCCTGGAGGAGAGAAAATAAAAACATTTTCTTTCCTTAATGGGAACCACTTGCACTTTGCCCATAATTTCCCCTCCATTAACGAGGATTGGCAAAGTGTATAAACTCCCTGTGCCAGTTTGTGTCTGATGCCTTAAGGCAGATGGCTGGGAGTAGATGCTCCTTCCCCACAATATCCCCTCCAACCCACCCTCAACCTCCCCCTCAGAGAAACTGTGTCCTCTAGAATGGCCGACCCTGGGCCAGCCTCCTCCTGTCACCTGTACGGGCCAAGTTCGGCACTCCCTCCCTCCAACCCCAGCTCAGGTACTCTGTTCATCCCTCTATCTCTGTCCCCACTCCCACCTCCAGTAATTCTGCCCCTTTTCTATTTCCAGGATTCAGGTTAGTCCAGGGATCACAGAAGAGGAAGAACTGGAAGAGAACTTATAAATTATCTGGTTTAACCTTTCATTTTGCAGATGGAGAAACTGAGGACCATTGAGGACAAATGACTTGGCCAAAGTCAACTAAGTAATAGATAACAGAGCTGGGCTTTCTGCCTTAAGGTCTATTCCATACTATGTATACTCCTCTATTTCCACTGGAGCCTTAGGAGTCCTATTAAAGGTGGCTACACTCCCTCTCTATTGTTAAGACCTTTGTTCCAAGCTCCCAGACTTGTCCTGCCTGTCTCCTCCATTCGGGCTGCCGTGGCTCCCACTGGCCTTCCTGGCTATGCCTTCAAAGCCCGATTCAAAAGTCCCTACCTAGGTGAAATCTTCTTTGTCCACTCCAGCCAGAAATGTTCATTCCCTACTCTGATTTCCAATATCTCTCTGTACCATTCATATGACCCTTATTGAATACTGCCGATTCATAGTTTGTATAGGGAAAAGGCTCGGGTTCAAATTCTACTATTTTTGGCACTCATTAACTGTGTGACCATGGACAAGTCACTTCACTTTTCTAACCCTCAGCTTTCTCCTCTATAAAATTGGGATGATAATAGTTGTATTCTTGTATTATAATAATATTTATATTATAATATATAACATATACATAAAAACAATATGTATAGCGTATCATAATAATATTGTATCTCAAATGAGAACATGTGTGGGAAGTAATGGAGTACAATAGAGAGCCCAAGTTTAAATCCCAGCCCCTGCTCATCCTACCTAATGACCTTGGCCCAGTTCCTTAAGTTCCCTGGGCCTCAGTTTCTTCATCTGTAAACTGAGAGGGTTGGACCTCTGGATTCCCCTTAGCTCTAGATCCCCCAGGAGTTCTTCATCTGGGGCACATAAGTTTTTTTTTTAATTGAGAAATTGTATCTCAACACAATTGAATTCCTTTCTATTTTATTTAAAGCATTTTAAGACCCTCTTCCGCAAAGAAGGTCTATAGGTTTCCCTAGAGTGCCAGAGGGAGCCATGACACAAAAAGGTGAAGAACCGCTGTTTTCAGTCTCTGCTCCAATGCTTTGCAAACCATAAATCTCCATAGACTGTCAGCTCTTATTATGACCACTCCTCCCTCAGTGGAATAGAAGCTTCCTAGTGCCAGGGACTGGCTTTTTGGGGGGCTTCATATCCCCAGGGCATAGCACAGCACCTAGGACATATCAGGCACTTAATAAAGACTTGTTGGATTGAACTGAATGACTTAATTTTGTATATGCCATATGCCCCCACCTCCTTCAACCTCCCAAAACCTGAGTTTTGTTACCTATAAAATGTATGGGTTGGATTTTGTTATCATTCAGTCAGTTTCAATTATGTCTGACTCTTTGCAACCTCTTGTGGGGATTTTCTTGGCAAAAATACTGGAGGAATTTGCCATTTCCTTTTCCAGCTCATTTTACAGATGAGGAAACTGAGGCAAACAGGGTGAAGTGACTTGCCCAGGGTCACACAGATAATAAGTATCTGAAGCCACATTTGAACTCGGGTCTTTCTGACTCTACTCAGCTGTATCACCTAGATGGCCTCAATTTGCTTCACACTCCTGTGAGTCCCACTCCTACAGTAGAATGTAAGCCTTATGAGGCAGAGATATTTTTATCTGGATCTTCATCCCCTAATATATAGTACCTTACTTGCTTTTAGTGATAGACAATACATATTTGTTAAATAAAACACTTTGTCCAGAACTCATCTCCCCTGGGGAGGATGGAGAACCCAAGACACAGAGGGGTAGGACATTTGAGCCAAACCCAAATGCACTCCAAATCCTCAGTTATCAACCCAGATAAAGGGCCAGGGAACAAACACTCTAGCCAAACCAAGCAAAAGGGCTCATCTTCCCTGGAAGGCCTGAGAGACTGAGATTTTTCTGATGTGGATGATTCTTAGGAAACACACCTGATAAATCCAACATACCCACTCCATAAATATTCATCAAATGGCTGAATGAGGGGATACCTGCCTGGCCCCTCACTCTGCTTGGGTATCTGGCCTCTTCCCCTGGGTGGAAGAACACAGGAAAGAAGGAAACCCCTAGTTTCCATTCTTCTCTCCTCATTCTGTATGAATAGCAGAGTGATTATTTGCACGGCTGCCTTAAACAGATTTAAAAAGCAGCCTCCTCCCTCCCACCTCAGTCCTGAAGCACATTGCCTCTTGGAAACAAAGAGTCAGGGACCTTGCCCTGCTTCTCTCCCAGGAAACGTGGCTCCCGTGGGTGGGAACCACTGACCCTGCTTCCTTCCAGGGTAACAGCAGTACTCAAGAGGCATCTTCCTGACTGACTCAGCCCAGACTGGGGAGTAGGCTCTGAGAGCTTGGAGCATAGGATGGTGGGGTGGGGGGGGACATTGCCCTCCTTCCCCCTCCCTGGAAGGGACTGATCTTCTGGCCTCTGCCAAGCAGCTGGCGAACGAGTCCTCACTGACTCCCCAGAAAATGGCACTTGGGGAAAACATGCATATTTGGGAGTTGGTGCATGTTTCTCTTTTGAGCGGATGCTGTTCTCTTTATTTCTTCTCCCTAACAAACCCTTCCTGCACTTTAGTGCCTCAGAATCCAGACCAGGAGGCTATTTTGACAGACTTTGACACATCCCCTGGCAGGCAACACACTCAGATTGTTGGAAGTGGGGGGAAGGTGAAGAAGAGATTTCAAATGACAAGCCCTTCTCTGTGATACCCTGAGAGCTGGGACTTCAGGACATCCAGACAGGCTCGACCTTACAGGAAAACACTTTGTATGTAAGCCGTAGCAATGTCAGATATTTCTGTTATTACAGCATCCCCATGAGCAAGGGTAGGAATGGGGGGTGTCCAGAAAGGAAAGCAAGAGGAATCCTAGCTATATTCTCCAACACAGGAAGGTGAGTCAGTCTCAAAAATCAGTCTCCCAGGATAGAAAACCTCTAGCCTCTATAGAGGTAGCCTCTGACCTCTGAAAGGAAAGGAGAGAGCCTGACAACCTCATACATCCAAAGAATCCATGGTGATTTACTAAACTCTAATAAAAAGTTAATTTTTATTTGTTTTATTTAATATTTAACAGTTTTATTTGATTTTAAAATGTAAATTTAAAATTTAATTAAATTTTATTTAATATTTAATAGTTATGTATGTAGTGCTTTAAGGTTTGTGAAACATTTTACAAGTATTCTCATTTGATCCTCCCAACAACCTATGAGAGCAATGCTACTATTATCCCCATTTTAGAGATGACAAAACTGAGGCTGAAAGGGATTCTTTGACTTGGCAGGAGTCACACAATGACCTTGGTTCTCCAAGGTGGGGCTTAAATTCAAGGCCCCTCAGTGCCAAGTTTAACACACTTTCTGTTGCCCTACATTGCCTCTAGAGTAGAGGTTCTTCATTTCTTTTACACCACAGACATCTTTGGAAACCTGCTAAAGGCACTAGATCCCTTCTCAGAATGTTTTTAAATACATAAAATAAAGTATTGAGAGTTATGTGGGAAGTCAATTGTATCGAAACAAAAATGTATTTTTTCTCTAATATTAAAGTTTAGAGAGCCTGTGAAATCATTGCTTTGGAATGTGTGCTTATTGGAGGGGAGGGGAATGGGAGGAAAAGAGGGCAGTGGCCTTAGAGACAGAGCCCAGGACTCGATGCCCTTTAAAGAGAGAGCCCTACACAGTGCTTTGTCACCCAGCTTCTATCTGGGAAGCTTCCTTTGGGCACAAATCCTCTGCCTGTGAGACCTGGACATACCATTTCATTTCTCTCGTTATTTTCCTCATCTGTAACAATAAAAAGCATGGACTCCATGGTCTCTAAGGGCCCCTTCCTAGCTCTAAATCAAAGCCCTATGAGATAAGTTAGGGGAGGGAGGAAGAAACATGAGTAGTTACCACCTGCTAACCTACTTCACATAGTAGGTCCTTTACTGTTTGTTAAATTGAATCATTCATTCAGAGGCATCTACCTTTGAAGAGGGGACTCAATTGCTTAGTCTTCCCTGAAAGTCAAAACATCCTATTCCTCCCTCCCCATCCCCAAAATCTAACCCACCCTCTGGTATTATTCACGTACCAATCACAAGTTAAACTGAGAAGGAAACAAGTCAGTGCCTTAGGAGGGGGCCTGGACATAGATCATAGGAGTATAGAGGTAGATCTGCGAGGGGCCTTAGATGCCATATAGCCCTCTTCCCCCATTTTACAGATGTGGAAACCAAGGATCATGAATACTAAATGACTTGTTGACTCTAAGTCTAATTATCCCCCATAACATGCTGTTTCTGTCTGCCCAGTGAGGTAAAGGGGGAGACATTGTCTGGGCTATTGTACAAGCTTCACTCTGTCCTTGATGGGCTCTATGAGACAGGACACTCAGGATCAAATCCCTGATCACCCATAGGTTCTGTCAGTGTGACCTCAGGCAAGTGACTTCCCTTTTCTGGGTCTCAGTTTCCTTAACAGGGAGCTAACCTAGATGATCTAGGGTCCCCTTCCAACTCAAAATCGATGCTCCCATAAGTATAACTTTCTTAGTTCCGTATTTCCCTGTATATCATGGGGAACTATCCTTCACTTTCCCTATTCCCAGGGAGTATCAACGGTGGTTTAAAAAGCCCTAAGGCCTCTGCAGATTCACTAGGGTAGAATCCAATTCTCCACCCCAAGATTTAGTCCCACCCCTAAGCTAGGAACCATCCACAAAGCTCTAAAAGCAGAACATCACTGAGAGGGCCCTGAGAAATCACTGAAACCAGTCTCTTCCTTTTACAAATGAGAAAACTGAGGCCCTAAGGCTGTGCCCCTCAGTGTTAGCATCAAAGTCCAAATTGCAACCCAGGTTTCCTGACTTCCAGTTAAGTAGGATTAGCAGAGGTAACATTTTGAGGTGGGTTTCTGATTTTGGAAGGCAAGAGGAGATGAGATGGGGATATAGGCAAGGGACAAGGTGGTGGGGGGAGGCAGAGTATCTGGTACCATGTTTTAAAAAAACCAAAGCTCAAAAGCCTAATCCTGGGAGGGATGTCACTCACTGAAATTCCAGGCACCTCCCAGACCCAGGTTTCCTCTCTACATTGAGGGTAGGAATCCAATTTCTCAGTCTCTGGGGTGACTTATTCATCCAAAGTGGTTTCCTGGTAGCCAGGGAGTATGAGCTGTGGACTTCATACCACCCCACATCCCGTGATTCTCAGAGGTAACGAGAGCTGCTGCTTCGAGTTGTGTTAAGTGGGCTAGTGGAGGGGCGTGTGTGTGTGTGTGTGTGTGTGTGTGTGTGTGTGTGTGTGTGTGGTGGTGGGGGGGGGGAATAGGATGTATCACTTAAAATAAGAGAAACTCTCCCTATGGTCTGAAGCTTGAGAACAGAGGCAAGAAAGCCCTGGAATAAGAATGGCTCTGCCTCACAAGTCAAAGATAGGTAGTAATCAAGAGAGAAGGGGGATGTTGATGGAAGTCCTAGAGAAAGGGGGAAAAGATTGCAAAGAGAAATGCAGAAAGAAGTGGAGGGGGTTATGAGGGGAGAGACAGAGACATAGAGGCAAAAGAGACAGGGGACATTGAAGGGATGCTGATTTCAATACCAGGGGTTAGTTGGAGGTGGGTGGAGGATTAAGAAGGGGTGATAAGGGATGGATTCTAACAGGAGTGGAGAAAGAGGGAGAAGGTATAACAAGAAACACTAAATTCAAGTTTAATCTGTCAGAGCAATGTGGGAGATAGCTTTTGTTCTTTGACACAGAGAAAGTGGGAGCCACAGCAGCCCTACAGTCACCCAGGGCCTGGGACTGAGCTCTGTTTCCCAAGTGACCTCAATGCCTGAATTTCCCCAGGCAGCTAGCACAGAGTCAGGGGCTTTCCTGCCAGGGAATGAATGATCTGACAGAATCATCTCCCTCCATTCTCACCCTCTCCCCAGCGAAGTGAGCCAGTCTCTGACCAGATACAACACAACTGGCACAACTGGCACACAGGAGTGTACGTCGCTGGAGATGGGGTGCTGGGAGCGCGGGCGGGGGGAGGCCCCAAGTATCCATGCGATCCAGGCATTTGTATGTGTATGTGAGAGTGAATGGGTCTCTCACGGAGTACATAGAGGAATCCATTGATCAGTCACCTACCTTCATGGTGCTCACGAGGGGAGGGCTATCTCACTAGATTTGTAGCCTTCCCCGCCCCCCATCCCGTATGTTGAAGCTAGAGAGAAGGGGTCAGGAAAAGCGGAGTTTCGTTCGTACTCTTCCTACCTGGCGTTCAAAGCAGAGATCCACCCCAGGGTACCTTCTTCAGTCACTGCCTCGCTTTGCCCGCAGGACCTGTCCGAGGTGCTGAAATCACGGAAGGACAAATGCTCTCTCAAGGGGCATTGAGCCAGGGGAGCAGACGCCTTCAAAGCCCAACCTGCCATTAAGCCCGAGGGGGCGAGCTTCCTTTCCCCGAGGGAGTTAGGAAAAGTTCTTTGCGCAGCAGTGTTGGCACCAGCCTGACAACACTGCACTCTCCCCCCTCCCCTTCTGCCCCCATAACACCGTGGACCTCAGCCTTTTTTTTTTCTCTCTGCTCCTTTCGCACCCCACCTCCGCGGGCCCAGGATCCAACCCACTTCTCTTTCTGACCCCAAGAAAGCTGAGGGAGGAGGGAGGACGGTTTATCGGAGCATCAGGCCGGACAGCCCCTCCTGGGCATTCTTCCGCACTAGCTTCTCTGTTTGAGCCTCCCACCTCCTCTTTTTCAGCTCAGCTCGAGTCTTGGCCCCTCCGTGGGCCAAGGAGATGAAGCTGTTAGAGCAGATGAGCTCTAGGTCCCTTCCAGCTCCGACATTCTATAAGCCCACGACTGGACGGAATCCTTCCGTTAGTTCTGTCTCGAATCCCTCCACCACCACCACCCCACTACCCATCTTTAAATCTGTGGAGTGTGTATTGGGGGGGCGGTGGCAAGAAGAGCTGTAAATCTTGTTAACCCTTCCCAGTCTCTCCCCCCGCACACACAATGCCCTCGGGTGCCCCAAGCCTCTAGAGCTCCTCGGTCCGCTCAACTTTTACCCAACCGCGCGATAAGATGGAGGAGGGGGCGGGAAGGGACAGATCCAAAAGAGGGTGCCATAGGCACCGCTTCTAAAAAACTAAGTAATCTGTCCGTTCTTCTGAAGCCTCGGCCTCAGGGAGTTTGCTAGGTACTGCAGAATGGGAGTGGGGAGGTCCACCAAGTCATTCGGCCTCTTTAGCGCCTGGGACCCTAGTCGCCACCCTCCCCCCGTCCCCATTGTCGGTCGGCGGGCAGAGAGTCTGGCCCCTGGGCAGGCGGGCACTGAGCCGCGTGGCCCGCCAGCCGCCGCTTGCCCATCCTTCCACTCTCTCCCCCTTCCCCTCTCTCCACCCTCACCTGCGGTACTCACCTCTGGCTGGACCGTTCGGCGCCCGGGCGCGCCTGACCCCGCAGGCCACAGCCCCCAGAGGCGCCCAGGGTCCAGGGCGCACTCGGAGGCTGGGACGCTGCGGCCACTTGGACCTGCTCCCCTCCCCCAGAAGCCGCGGGCGGTCACGGAGCCCGCGGACTTCCTCTGAGCCAGAGGCCGGCCCGGGGCCCCCAGCTCGGGCTGAGACTCGGGCTGCTGGGGCGCACCGCACGCCCCTCGCGGCTGACCTGGGCTCTGGCCCGGGGGCTGCGCTGCGCAGCAAAGCCGGCCGGCTCTGCTAGCCAGCCAACGAGCAAAGCGAACGAGAGAGCGAGCAGCGGCAGCCCCACTGAAGCCGCCGCCGCCGCCTTTTATCCGCCGCCCGCCTTTGTTTGGGTCCCGGCTTCTACCATCTGCCGTGGGGAGGTTGGGGGGAGGAGGGCAGAGTGCCCAGCCTCGGTGGGCCCCTTCCAGCCACTCTCCTCCTGCTGCCCCCGTGGCCGGCCCGGGGCCTCGGCTGTGCCGCCGCGTGGCGGAATTCGGAGCCCAGAAGCCCAGCGCGGCTGATCCTGCTCTTCCCCTGCAGTAGCCCGAGCGGTGGTACAGCCGGGCTCTATATATTGAGCAGGCGGAGGCTACGAAGGCGAAGATGTTTTGGGGAGGCCCCCGGCTGGCGGCGAGTTTGGGGAGCAGAGCAGCGACCCCTGGGGATCCATCTCTGCCTCTGCAAGGGGCAAAAGCCCTTGGTACCCCCCACTTCCTTTTTCTGGTTAGTTTCCCACTTGCCTCGAATTCAGAGCCTGAAAAGACTTAGATTATCTAGCTTAGTCTTTTAGCTTACAATTGAGGAAACCGAGGCCCAGAAAGCTCAAGTGACTTACCCAGGGTCACACAGGTAGTAAGCATAAGAGGCAAGATTCGAACCCAGCTATTCGAACTCCGACTGCAGTGTTCTCACCACAGATATCCATACTACTTTCTCTTTTCCGTGTCCCTGGAGAAGATCCAAGCTGCCTGTCCTCGTGGCCATTGGCAGATCACCAGCTTCCTGGGCACTTCTGAGGGCATTCCCTAGCCTCCATTGCCAAACCCAGGTTCTTGGCACCCACCTACAGCCTGCCCTCATTTGGTGGCATCCCTGCCTCCTCCAGTGGGAACCTGTCACGCTCTCTCTGAGTCATGCCAGCCCTAGAAAACCGGGAGATTCTCCAATTCCAGCACACTGTGATGTCCTACAGGCCGGAATGACTCCCCCTAGGCCCCAGCCAGCTGGTGGAACAGGCAGGGAGAGGGGGCTAAGGAAGCATCTTCCAGTAGGTGGTGCCAGACCGTTCCAGGGCCCGTCAGGCCTGCGCAACTTTCTGAGAAAATCTGCCTGGTTATTAGTTCGCTCACTTCATAGTCAGGGTTCTCCTACCCACAATGGACACTGTTTTAACTAGTTGGTCAGGGGAAAAGAAGGGAAACAGAAAGGAAAGGCAAAGTCCCATAGAAAAAAGCTTCCTCTTATAGCTGCTGGGTAATAGGGTGTTAATGAAGGGATGGGGGGGGGCGTCAAGGGAGGAACGGGAAGGAATCTTAAAATCATAAATTTAAAACTGGATAGACCTGGCTAAGTAGTTTGCCCCAGATCACAATGTATTTATTTTATTTATAATCATAGCTAACATTTATATGGAGCTTTTAGGTTTGCAAAGAACTTTATAAGTATTGTCTCATTAGATCTTCACAACAATCCTAGGGAGTAGGTGCTATTAGCCCCATTTTACAGATAAGGAAAATGAGGCAAAGAGATATTTAAGTGATCAGGTCTTCCTAATTCCATGTCCCACACTAGCCACTGTGCAGCCTTTATTTAGTCAATAAAATTTATTTATTTATTCAATAAAATGTTGTATTCTCCTAATTAGAACATAAGCTCATTGAGAATAGGTACCATCATGCTTTTTATGTTTTTATTTTATTATTTGTTATATTTATACATTCATAAATATGTAAACATATTTATTTATTATATTTATATTTTATATTTTTACTCAGAATACTTAGTTCTAATGCTTAGCTTAATAGTAGGCACTTAATAAATGCTTGCTGAAATTTGGAACTATGCACAAAGGGCTATAAAAATGTCCATACCCTTTGACTCAGCAATACCGCTTGTAGGGCTATAACCCAAAGAGATCATAAAAATGGGTAAAGGACCCCCATGTACAAAAATATATAGCAGCTCTTTTTGTGGTGGCGAAGAACTGGAAATTGAGGGGATGCTCATTTGGAGAATGGCTGAAGAAGTTGTGGCATACGAATGTAATGAAATACTATTGTGCTATAAGAAATGATGAGCAGGTAGACTTCAGGAAAACCTGGAAAGACTTACATGAACTGATGCTCAGTGAAGCGAGCAGAACCAGGATAACATTGTACACAGTAACAGCCACGGTGTGAACTGACCAATTTTGATAGACTTAGCCCTTCTCAGCAATGCAAGGACCTAAAACAACTCCAAAAGACTCATGATGGAAAATGCCATCCACATCCAGAGAAAGAACTATGAAGTCTGAATGCAGAGAGAAGCATGCTATTTTCTTTTTTGTTTTGTTTTTCTTTCTCATGGTTTCTCCCATTCATTATAATTCTTCTATGCAACATGACTAATGTGAAAATGTGTTTAATAGGAATGTCTTGTAGAGCACATATCAGATTGCATGCCAACTTGGGGAGGAAGGGGGGAGGAGGGAGAGAAAATTTAAAACTTATGGAAGTGAATGTTGAAAACTAAAAATTAATTAATTAAAAAAATAGATGCTTGCTGATTAATTGATAGCCCTCTGCCACATTTTCCTCACCAAGAACCCTATTGTGTAATAAATAGTGCGAGTTTAATTATCTTCATTTTGCAGATAAGAAAACTAAGGTTCAGAGACCCTAAATGACTTGCTGACTGATCATAATCCTAGCCATTCTCCATATTCACTATTTATTTAAAACACATTTATCGAACATCTCCTATTCTCAAAGCCATGTGCTAAGTAGATGAAACCGCATGAGACATAGCCTCTGCCCTTAAAGAGCTCAGTAGGGAAGATACACACAGAATCTTAGAGTTAAGAAATCTCCAGAGTTTCCCAAAGTCCAGAAATACCTGAACAAAGATCCAGTCTCTACTTGTAGTTCTGTGGTGAAAAGAAACCTATTAGAGCCTATGATAACAACCTATTTTATTTTTGGACAGCTCTAATTGTTAAGGTGTTTTCTCTAAAAGAGCCTGAATCTACTCTGCCACTTCCACTTACTCCTCCAAGTTCTGACCTTTTGAGCAAAACAAAGCCTATAATCCTTTTTCTATATGACAACCTTTCAGACCCTTAAAGATAGCTCTTACATCCCTTATACACACCACCATCACCACCACCACCAACAGCAACAATCCAGCCTTTTTTCCTTCTAAGCCTAATCTTTGAACCAATTATACTATACGACCTGGTCCTGAGGCCCCTTATCTTCCTAGGGACCCCCCTCTGAACATGTTTCGATATGTCAGTCTTTCCCAAAATGTGGTCAGTCCCTTACAATCCTCCAGATTTGTACGACAGTACTATCAGGCCCCTTCTTCTAAATATTAAGACAGTATGTAAAGTGGAAGGAGTGCTGACTCAAGTCAGCAGACCTGGATTCAGATTCCGCCTCTCTATATTGGAGGCCCCTGGGAAGCATCAATAAAAACGTTTATTAAAGTAGTGATTTCCAAATTATCAGGTGAGATAATTTGGAAATCACTACTTTAATAAACGTTTTTATTGATGCTTCCCAGTGAATGCTGCCATTTTTTGTCTTGAACAAAGATACACAAGCAAAAACAAGTCAGCATTATCTTTATTTGTATATGTGTCATTCCATATATATAATTTACCACATATATGTAATCTACCACTTCACTGCCAGGAAGAGGAAGGCATACGCTTCAGTCAGTCCACCAAAATAAAAACTGATTAAAATTCTGATAGCTTCAATAGTAGTTTATTAAAGTTATTGCTTGAAATTGTCCTGCTGATTTGATAACTGACTTCTTTGTCTTAAATGCTATGGATAAAAATATTGGGTTTCACTGGTTCTAGAGTCCCATGTTGAACAGCATGGAGCCAAGGACAAGTCCCCAGGGGCCTCCAATATAGATCTCCCAACTTGATATTGACTCTTTGGGTCTAGTCAATTAGCCTGTCCAAAGTGCACATATTGTCATTGTTCAGTCATTTCAATCACTTCTGACTCTTTGTGATCTTATTTGGGGTTTTCTTTGCACAGATACTGGAGTGATTTGCCATTTCCTTCCCTAACTTCTCTTATAGATGAGGAAACTGAGGCAAACAAACCAGGCAAACTTTCCCAGGGTCACACAGCTAGGAAATATCTGAGGCTAGATTTGAACTCACAAAGATTAGTCTTCCTGACAGCACTTTGTCCACTGCACCACCTACCTGCCCAAAATTCACATACCAGTGTACTAATAATCTCTTCCCCTGGTCAACAGAGACACTGCAGCACTAGATACTCTATCTAAAACTCTTTCGGAGTCCAAGTATATGATCTGTCTGCCATTCCCTTAATCTATTAAGACTTGCCACTGACTATGTGATCTTGAGTAACTTAATCTCTCTGTGCCTTAGTTCCCTCATCTATAAATTACCCGTTAAATCCACTGAAGAGAAGAGAATGGATACCCGACATGTTTGAGGCCCTTTGAAAAGTGTGTGGATTCCAGGGCAAATGACATTCAGCACAGGATTTTCAGACCTATCGCTCAGTTCCCATTTTTTCACTTCTCCCTCAGCCCCACTTCCTTCAAAGCAGGAGCCCCTCCTGGGGTCAGCAAAGAAAATATGTGAATTACTATTCATATGCAAAGTACTTTGCAAACCTCAAAAGCCTTATATAAATTTAGCTAGCACCATTATTATTAGCAACAAATGCTAGTGACTGTGAGGAAACGGGGCTTTTTTTATTTTAAAAGATGTTTATTGATGCTTTTCTCTCTCTTTCACATCAATTAACATTTCTAGGTTATCCTGCTTTCCTCTTACTACTAGATCCTTCTATTAAGTAAGTCCAATGGAGCAAAACAAATCAACACATTGTCCATGTCTGACAATACATGCTTCATCCCCCACCTACGGTCCATCAGTGTCTGTGCCAAGATGGACGAGCCATGGTTCAGCATGGCTATCAGTCACGATGGTACACGCCGTTGATCAGTGTTCTGAAGCCTTTTCTAGTTGTTTCCTTTTACATTATTGTAGGAATTGTGCAAATTGTTCTCAGGGTTCTGCTGACTTGGCTCAGCTTCCCAAGTTTTTCTAAATTCTGACAGATTTGTCATTTCTTAATGACCTAATAATATTCCATTACATTCGTAGTCCACAGTTTGTTCAAGCATTCTCCAATCGATGGGCACCTGCTTTCCTTGCAGGTTTTTGCTACCACAAAAAGAGCCACCATAAATATGTTTGCATGGATGGAACCTTTCTTTCTGTCTTTTACCTTCCTCTGGCTTATACCTTGTAGTGTTGCTACGATTGAAACAAAAAAAGAACCCTGTAATTCCGAACCATACCAGAATGGTTGCGCCAGTTCATAGCTCCCCAAACAGGACATTAGCATGCCTGCCTTTAGAAGTGGGTCTTTTAGAAGGCACATGAACAGCTCTTTATTCATAAAGGTTTTCAAGGCCCCAGGGGCCAAGGCGGTCCCTATTCTCTCATGGGCAAATCAAACCATAAAGTATTTAAGGATGGAATCCAGAAGGAAACAGGGTATTTATTACATCTCTCTGTAAATATTTGGGGCACTGGGGTTGGTGTTGGGGCTGGCAAATAGCACTAATAGCTCTAGCATGTAAATAGTGTTTGAATGTTTACAAATCTCTCTAACATACATTATCTCATATCTTCACAACAGCCTTATGAGAGAGATGCTAGTATTATTCAGTAAGGTAGTCCTGCCTCAGCTTGTATCTGAAGCAGAATTCAAACCCAGGTCTTTGTGATTCCACGTCCAGCATCTATCCACAAGACCAGTGATGTCAAACTCAAATCAAAATGGAGGCCACTAACCCCTGTGTAAGGATCCCTGTGGGCTGCATATTGACTAAGAAAACCACATATTAACATTATCTAGGTTCTATAGTATTTTTTGTTTATTTTACTAAATACAATTAATTTTAATGGTTCTAGGTCCAGAGTGTTTCTGAGGCTTGTTTGACTATCTGCATTACACTATGTAAACCCATCACATGAGGACCATGAAAAGAATTAGAAACTCTTTTAGTCTCAAGTACTCAGCCTTTGATTGGCAGATCTCCCAGCTTTATAAGTCCTGAGAAAGGCCACTCCAGGATCTCTATACTTTGGTCCTTTCCAGAATAAACGCAGACCCCTGTTGGCATATAATATGATATTCACAGTGACTCCTAGAAATGGGAAAGTGCATTCTATTTGATGGAATGCCTTCATATGAATGATTTCAGTTGTTGCTCACAACACATCTATGAAGTAAGAAGAACAGGGATCATTAGTCCCATTCTTCAGATGAGAAAACCAAGGCCCAGTGAGTGAATTGCCTATGATTTCCCATTGAATCACTGGAAGAGCTGAGACCTTAGCTGGGGGTCTCCTAATTCCCTTGTTCTGTTCTACTTTCAAATAACATACACTATATTAATATGACATATTACAATTCATAGTTAGTCCCTCATCCCATCTATCCTTCCATACCAAGGAGCTCACCAGCTGTTCCAGATCGGCCCCTTCATGGGGCGGGGGGAGGTGGAATAAATGCCTTTAAATTTTCATGACCAAAAGTAGATTTCCAGGAAGCCAGGTTTGAAATAACCCCTGGCAGCTGGGTGGTATAGTGGATAGAGCACTGAGCTGGGAGTCAGGAATTCAAATCTGGCCTCAGACACTTACCCAATGAGCGACCCTGGCCAAGTCACTTAGCCTCGGTTTCCTCAACTGCAAAATGAGGCTAATAACAGCACCTATCCTTCAAGGTTGTGAGAATCAAATAAGAAAATATTTGTAAAGTGTTTCTTACAATATAAATTCTTATTCCCCGCCCCCCATTCCCAGTGATTTGATTTGCCATTGCATCTTAGGTATTGAAATGGATAGGGTTCCAGGGCTGGAAATGCAGAAGACCTGAGTTCAAATACTGCCTTGGATATTTACTGGGATGGGTAATCCTTCAACCTTCAGTTTCTTCATCTGTAAAGTGAGAGCTTTGGTCTCAATGGCCTCTAAGATTCTCCAGCAGTTCTGAATCTATGATCCTATAACTCTATGGCCACTGGGCTTTTCTGTTTGATCATGAGTATTAACTCCCCAGAATAAATGTGAGCATCTTCGAAGCAGGAACAATGTTGTGTTTGTGTTTGTATCCTCTGGGCTCAGCACATGTAAGTGCAGAAGATGCTTTTTTCATCCATCCACTTGACAGAGGTGATCCCAATCCATCCCCAAAGCCGTAGAGTAAGTGGGGCACAGGGGAGAATAGAGAAGTGGGGGAGGGGCATTGGAGGAGATTGTTACCTTTATCCAATAGGGAGATCAGAGAACTGATCACTTCTATTCCAATGTCCTCTGAACTATCTCCTCCACAAGAGGACTCAATATCTTGTAGGTCTGAGAGGCTCTTCCAGGCACTCTGACAACCTGTCTGCTCATATCTTCTCCATCACCACAGGAACACTGTGCCTTTTTTTCCCACCACTGGGAACTAACTCATCTGTGACCCTCAAAGATCCAAGGCTTTAAAAAGAGGCATCTTTTCTGATAACAACAGCCACACCAATTGAGGCAGTGAAGCTTAGTAGCTAGCCTCGAAGCCAGGATGATGTGGATTCAAGTACTGTCCTTGATATATACTGTATTGCCTTTGCAAGGGTGTGCTGATAAATGTTTAACATCTGGCTTTGCTGGTAAATATTAAACAACTGGCTTCCCCCCAAAAAACACACAATACACTTAAAACTTTTTTAAAGAAAATTTTATTTTCCCCAATTACATGTTAAAACAATACACTTTTAAATTTGATGTACATTATTAACATTTTCTCCATTACATTGTTAAGTCTAAATAAGCAACAAAAGGGGCAGCTAGGTGGCACAATGGATAGAACACTGGGCCTGGAATCAGGAAGATCTGAGTTTAAATCCAGCCTTAGACACTTACTAGCTGTGTGACCCTGGGCAGATCACTTCACTCTGTTTGTCTCAGTTTCCTCATCTGTAAAATGAGCTAGAGAAGGAAATGGCAAACTACTGCAGTATCTTTGTCAAGAAAACCCCACATGGGATCACAAGGAGACAGACACAACTGAACAGCAACAAAACAATAAATCAAGCCCTGATGTATAGTTTGACAATTTCCAAGGTGCAAATGCTCACACATAAAAGTTAACAATTAGCCCCTGAGTTGGCACACTCTACTGTGTGGGCCTGGCAGGTCACTTAACTTCTAAGAGCCTGGCATCTCTCTAAGATTATAGATACCTAAGCCAGTGTTGATCTGCCTTGGTGGAGAGAGTTTCTTCAAATGAGAGTTCCCTAGCCGATGAAATCACAAATCTGCACTGAACAATGGGCATTTTCTTCATACTTAAGGCTCTGACAACTTTTCACATATTACCCCATTTGACAGGGAAAGTACAGTGGAAAGCGCCCTGGAATCAGGAGATCTGGGTTTGACTTCCAAACTTTCAACCAACCTGCTGTGTGATCGTGCGGAAGGCATTTCACTTATTTGGTTTTAGTTTCTTCACCTGTCAAATGGTAAGGATGGTGCCTTCCCTAGTTACCGCAGGGGGCTCATGTGGGACTCAGGTGAGGCTTCAAAGAAGTGTGAAAGGGTCTATCCTTGTAAGGCTCTTGGCACACTTTGATTTTTACAGTGTTCTGAGACCTGCCATCCTCAAAGGTGATAGATGCACTTGCAGACAGTGAGGGAGGGAGGGAGAGAGGGAGGGAGTGTGTGTGTGTGTGTGTGTGTGTGTGTTTGCGTTTGAATATGAGAGAGATAGAGAAGTGAGAGAGAGGCAGACAGATGGACAGAGACAGAGACAAAGAGATGTGAAGGAGAGACAGAGAGAGAGAGGTGAAGGAGAGATGGGGGAAATGAAAGAGGGAGACACACACACAGAGAGAGAAATAGAGAGACAGACAGAGGGAGAGACATTTGTTAAGAACTTCTTCACTGTGTTCCAGGTACCATGCTAAATGTTGGGGATATAAACAGAAACACAAACGTCCCCAAGGAACTTGCATTCTAATGGAGGAAGGATATCATATAAAGGTGAGCAGGAAAGGGTAGGGGGGAAGGATACCAGAGAGGGGGGCATTTTGAAGATGAGGAAAAGGAGAGGGATTCCAGAAAGAATCCAGGCATGGGTCAGGTGAAGGATGGCTGGACTCTTCCTAAAATGTTGGTTGTCACCAATGAAGAGAGGAGGGTCTTGGGCTCAGTAGTTTCTTGGAGTGGCAAAGGAACAGTCAAGGAGAAGGAAGAAGACTCCAAAGAGAGAGTACAGTCATGAGTAGAGGGAATTTTATTCAGGTATAGGTAGGACAATATGGCTTCTGAGGTCCCTTCCAACTCTGAAATATCCTTTATGACCATTTTATCACAGGGCCCTCCTTGTTTTTAATCCTTGGGGGGAATAAGTTGGGTGTAGGGTCTTTCCTACTCCTCTAGCTTCTCTAGTCTAGGTTGGAACAGGGTTCAAGGATCAGGGCAAGAAGTCTAACCATGGGGTATTAATTAGGCAGCTATGTGGCAAAGCAGAGAGATCACTGGACCTGGAGTCAGGAAGACCTGAGTTCAAATGTGGCCTTGGATACTTACTAGCTGTGTGATCCTGGGCAAGTCACTTAACCTCTGTCTACCTCAATGTCTTCAATTGTAAAATGGGGATATTAATGACTCCTACCTCCCAAAGTTGTTGGGAGGATCAAATGAAATAATATTTGTAAAGTACTTCACATAGTTCCTGGCACATAGTAAGGACTATATGAATAATTAACTGTTTCTGATAATTAATATTAATTAATATATTATGTATAATTAATATTACATTAATATTTATAATAATTAACATTAAGTCCTGGAACTGGGATCTCAGTTCTGACTCTGATGAGGGAGGTCTTCTCTCCCCTTCCCTTCTTTCCCCTCTCCTTTCCTCTCCTAGTCTCCTCTCTTCTTCCTCTGTCCCTTCTAGATCCAAAGGGCTCCCTGTTGTCCTCCATTTTACTTTGAACCCAGGCTTAACTGTCAAACCCACTGGCAGTTAGGATCCTTTGAAATTCCCATCGCTTATCTGTGCAGAAAGACACGCCCCACTAATGCTCTGGGCTCATGACTGCCAGAGGAGCCCACTACAGACAGGGGCGTGCCCCTCCCTAATGTTCTCTCATTGCACAGACTGGCCAAAAGCCTTCTCAAATGGAGCTTCTCCAATTGAGTGAGAGGTCTGCTCCGAAGATAAGCAATAAGGGGGAAGAACATACGGAAGGCCCTCCCTCATGTCTGGGAGTCAGAAATGAAACCACAGTCTTCCTCTTACTTCCTTCTTCATCCTCCTTTTCTTCTTCCTCTTCTTCCTCATCTGCCTTCTCCTTCCTTTACTTTGAACGGAGGAAGGGAAAAAACCTCATTCATTAATCACTTTCTGTGTTCAAAGTCCCTGCCTTCAAGGAGCTTATGCTCTTTTTTTATAGCTCTGCAATTTTTTCTTTTGGAGTGGGGAAGGCAAGGCAATTGGGGTTAAGTGACTTGCCCAAGGTCACACAGCTAGTAAGTGTCAATTTTCTGAGGCCGGATTTGAACTCAGGTCCTCCTGACTCCAGGGCCAGTGCTCTATTCCATGTACCACCTAGCTGCCCCATTGTTTTTTGGGAAGGCATTTAGAGTTAAGTGATTTGTCCAAGGTCACACACCTAGTGTCAAGTGTCTGAGGTCAAATTTGAACTCGGGTCCTTCTGACTCCAGGGCTACTGCTCAATCTACAGTTCCACCTAGTTGCCCCACTTATGTTCTAATTAGGGGAGATGACACAAACAGCAGGGTTCAGCTGCAGGAAGGGAAAGAGGTCCTGGTAGCCCACCATTTTGCTGGATTTTGGCTGGTGACTCTCTGCTCATCAAAGCTCCTCCAGTAACTGTGTCTGGCCTAAATTTCAGGAAAGAGAGAAAGGGAGGGCAGAGAAGTCTTGCTCACAACGACTGAGGAAAGGGGAGTGAAGCCAAGCATCAGCGTGAATGGTGCTTCCTATGCTCCTCCTTTAGAGGGCAAGGATAGGGAAACAGACATTGATCTGAGAAGAGAAAAAGCAAAGGGAAGATTCTGGTGGGATCTTCTTCCAATGCCCATCATCTTCCTAGGCAAATTCTTGGTGGTGGTGATGGTCCTTCATTCTCAAAGAGAACGAATAGTGTATACAGCATGGAATTTGAAGTTGGAAGACCTGAGTTCAAATTCTGCCTTAGACTCTTACCAGCTGTGTGATCCTGGGCAGTCATTTAATCTATTTCAGCCTTAGTTTTTGCACCTGTGAAGTGGGGATAATACAGGCACATTTGGTTTTATCGTGCTCCACTTTGTTGCATTTTGCAAATATTGCATTTTTTTTTTTACAAATTGAAGGTTTGTGGTGATCCTGCATCGAGCAAATCTATCGGCACTGTTTTTCCAGCAGCATATGTTCACGTCATGTATCTATGTCAAACTTTGGTAATTCTCACACTATTTCAAACTTCATTATTATGGTGATCTGTGATCGGTGATCTTTGATGTTATTCCTGGAATTGTTTTGGGGCACCACAAACCTCCCCCATACAAGAAAGCAAATTTAATGTTGTGTGTGTTTTGACTTCTCCACCAACTGGCTGTTCACCTGTCTCTCCCTCTCCCCTCAGGGCTCCCTATTGCCTGAGATACAACAATATTGAAATTAGACCAATTAATAATGTCTACGATGGCCTCCAAGTGTTCGTGCGAAAGGAAGAATCAATGGATGGGATAAACTTCACGGCTGTCTTATTTTAATAAATAGCCACAGCCACCTTCAACAACCACCACCCTGACCAGTCAGCAGCCATCAACATGGAGGCAAGACCCTCTACCAACAAAAAAGTTATGACTGGCTATACAGTGGCTAGGTGAAACAGTGGATAGAGTGCTGACCCTGGAGTCAGAACAGATACTAACTAGCTGTATGACCCTGGGCAAGTCACTAAACCCTGTTCACCTCAATTTCTCATCTGCAAAATGAGCTGGTGAAGGAAATGGCAAGCCACTCAGTATCTCTGCCAAGAACATCCCACATGGGGTCACGAAGAGTCAGACATGACTGAAAAACCACTAAACCGAAGGCTCAGATGATGGCTAGCATTTTTTAGCAATAAAGAATTGTTTAATTAAGCTATGTACATTGGTTTTTAGACATAATACTATTGCCCACTTAATAGACTGCAGGATAATGTAAGCATAACTTTTATATGTACCAGGAAATCAGAAAATTCATGTGACTCACTTTATTGCAATATTCTCTTTATTGTGGTGATCTGGAACTGAACCCGAAACACCTCTGCGGTATGCCAATAACAGCCCCTGACTCACAGGGCCGCTGTGAGAACCTTCAAGAGATAAACATTAGCTATCAGGAGGATTGTTTCTTTTGCTCATTTCCTCTTTCTAGTACCACATTCCCTCCTCCTTTTCTCTTCTTTTACCTTCTCATTTTCTCCCTCCTTTCTCATGAATTTCTCCTTTTACCATCTTCCTCCTTATTCTTTACCTATTCTTCCTCCCCTTACTCCTCATCCTTTTCCTCTTACTCCTGTTGAAGATCACGTGGAAGTCCATGATGCTGGACTGCTTACCAGCCGTGGAACCCTGGGCAAGGTCCTTAACCTCTGTCTGCCTCAGTTTCCTCAACTGTAAAATAGGGAACACAATAGCACCCACCTCACAGGATTATTGTGAGGATCAAATGAGGTAAGATTTGCATTTTTTAAGTGCTTAGCACATGCTTGGCACATAGTAGGTACTATATGAATGCTTTTTTGGCCTTCCCTTCATATAGATAGGTAGATATAGATAAATACACATACATGTGTATGTATGTGTGTGTATATATAACATATATACACACATACATATGTATATATATATACATATATCACTTCAGCAAAGCACTTTGCAAACATTATCTCATTTAATCCTCATATCTCTGAAAGGCGGGTGACATTATGGGGGGGGGGGGTAAGGCAGGGCAATTGGGATTAAGTAACTTGCCAAGGTCACACAGGTAGTAAGTGTGTTAAGTGTCTGAGGCCACATTTGAACTCAGGTCCTCCTGACTCCAGGGCTGGTGCTCCACTCATTGAGCCACCTAGCTGCCCCAGTAGGTGACACTATTATCCCCATTTTACAGATGAGAAAATGGAGGGTGATAGTTTAAGTGACTTGCCCAGGGCCACATAGCTGACTTTTCTGCCGGTGGCTCGATAGAATAGACTGTCTTTGGATATAGTGAATTCCCCATCCATGCAGGCATGGATTATGAGGTCCCTTCCATATCTGAGATTCTATGATTTCAAAATCTTCCCAAGGTCTCTGTCAGGACTGGGACTGGAGGAGAAGAGGAAAATGTGAGTAAATATATACTGGAAGAGTAAGGAGAATCTTATCTTCCCAAGCCATAACCAGGGTTTTAAAAATGCAAATGAAGATCAGGCTTTAAAATAAGCTGGTTGTAAAGGGAAAATGGCATTCCAGTTGCAGAGCAAGCAAGGGGCCAGAAAAGTCTTGAAGGTTGTCCTAAGTCTAAGAACATAAAATTTAGAGCCAGGAAGGATTGAGAGACCATCAAGTTCCACCCCTGCATTTTACAGAGGGCAGACAGAGCCCCATAGAAGTAAAATGACTAACCCAAGGTCACAAAGGTAGTACTCGGCAATATCAGGGTTTGAAACCAGGTCTTTTATTGTCATAGCTCACTATATTATGCCACCAAACCTTTAGCTTCAGTTCCAGGACAGAGTCAGGGCTTCACACAACCCCAGAATTCAAAGAAACATGATCAGCTCACAGCTCTAGAGCCTCTAAGGACCTTAGAGGTCATCTAGTCAAACTCTCTCATATACAGACAGGTAAACTGAGGCTCCAGGACAGCATCTTGATTCCACCAGCTGTCACCGCTTCCCCATATTACTCTGTATTTATTTTTAAGTTACATATTGTTCTGATAGAGAGGATCTCAGTCTTTTTGGTGTCCCTTTGGCTATCTGCTGAAACCTGTGTATTGCTTCTCAGAATGTTTTTGAATGCATGCAGTAAGGCAATAAGACCACAAAGGAAACCAATCATATTAAAATACAGTGGCCAAACAGTTTAAATTTTTAAGATTTTAAAATTTTAAATTTATAAAATTTGATTTTAAAGTTTTAAAAACAAGTCCATAAGCCCCCAAAGTTAACAACTCCTGCCCAGTGGAATGTGGGCTTTTTGAGGGCAGGGACTGATTTTGCTTTTTCTTTGTATCCCCGGAGCTTAGTATAATACCTGGCACATAGTAGGCACTTAATGGATGAATGCTTGTTCAATTAATTTAAACTGACCTAAGGAGGGTTTCTCCCTCAGGGTTTTCCTCCTTCTCTCTAGTTCTTCTTGCCTCTCACCCCAAAAGCAGGGACCTAGGGACCTACTAGGCTGTTTGGTGTATAGGTATAAAAGGGATCTGTGAGCTTGCCCAGCCCATCTCTTCTTTTTCATAAGCAGACACTGAGGCCCTGAGAAGAGGCGACATTTCCAAGATCCCACAAGCAGTAAATGGGAAGAAGTGAGATTTAAGGCCAGATTTAAATGTGGCTTGCCAGCCAAAGTTCTTTGCATTGCTCCAGTCTGCAATCTGACCCCTTGAAGAAAGGCAAGACGGAAGTTTCCTCATGGGAGCTGTCCATTAGCACCTCAACAATCCAGCAGGGCGGATGTGGGTGGGACTGGCTTTGGCTTTCTTTTCTCCAACTGTTATTTAAAGGAGCCAAGGGAGTATGGGAAGAGGCAAAGGTGAGGGGTCTTGGGATGGATGCTGCCTTGGGCAGAGTGACCAACGAGGAGGAGGAAATAAAGGAGGAAGAAGAGGGAGAAGGTGAGAAGATGTCGAGGAAAAAGAAGACATGAAGAAGGTAAAGGAACAGGATCAAGTCAGGTCCCTCCAAACTCTGGGATTCTGTGAGTTGAGGATCATAGGCTTGCTGGAAGATTCCTGTCTCAAACATCTTGCCCATCTCTCTCTTTTGCTGTTATCTCTTCAACACTCACCGGGCGGCATGAGCAAATAGATTCAACTTCTGAACCTCAGTTTCTTTATCTGTAAAATAGATCTAATAATGTTTGAAAGGATGCAACAAAGAATTTGTTCTGAGGATCAAATTAGATAATGCACATAAAATGCTTTGTAAACCTCAAGGCAATAATTAAATGTCATCTCAGCTGTTTCCTTTTATAGGACAAAGTGGGGAGTATATATTGCTCCTCCTTTAAGTGAATTAGGAGGCCAGAACAGGAGGCAGGAGTTTTGAGGCCTCTTACACTTAGCCATGTAACTATGGACAAGCCAATTCATGTCCTTGAGCCTCAGTCTCCTCACCTGTAAAGTGGAGATAACAATGCTCGGACCAACTACCTTACTGGTTCATTAAGAGAAAAATAAATAAAGCCCTAAATAAATGTGTGCTAGGACCATAGAACCAATTGATCTCTGAGCTGGAAGGAATTCAGAGGACGTCCAGCCAAGCTGTACCTAAAGAGAAGGGATCTCTTTTACAACATCCCCAGGCAAGATGTCATCGTCCACATTGAACACTACCAGGGACAGGAAACCCACCAAAGCAGCCCTGAATGTTAGGAAGCTTATAGATGTATGCTTCCATATATGGAGCTGAAATCTGTGTCCCTGTAACCACCCATTACTTCTGTTTCTTTTTTTCTGGGGCCAAAAATAGAAGTAATCAGAAAATCATAGAAGCTTATAGTTAGAAAGGATCTCAGAGGCCATTTGGCCAACCTATACCTGAATAAGAATCCTGTTTACCTGTCTGATGGCATCATCATCATCATCATAAGTATCATCTATTAATTATATACCATACATACACGGTGTCCCAAAAATCTTAGTACAGTTTTGACCTCTAACGGTTTAAAATTGCACTAAGACTTTTGGGACACCCTATATAATTATGTAGTAGTAAAACCTGAGTTTGAATCCCACCTCTCCCTACTTACTCCCTGTGTGATCTTGAGAATGTCACTTCCTCTTTATGGGCCTCAGTTTCTTCTTGCATAAAACAAAGATATGAGATTGGGCTGGACAAACTCAAAAATCCTTTTCACTCTATATATTATAATCCTGTATACCAAATGACCTGACAGATCCCCAGGTCATTGTCTTTGGGGTGAGAGTCAAGAAGAGCTAGAGGAAAGGGTTATTATTGTCCCTATTACTTACAATATTGGACACAGAAAGGTAAAAATGTGAACAAGTAATACTTTCTAAGTTAAGAAATGAACCACTGCTGATTTGACCAAACAGTTATAAAAAATAGCTGCTAAAATTTAAGCAAAATTAATTTTAAAAATTAGACTCAAGACTTTAAAAAATGAACTTAAAACAGTCTGGGTTTCATTAAAATTTGAACCTTAAAATGGAAGAAAAAGCATCCATCCAGGACTCAGGGACTAAAAAGGGCCCTTAAACCTGTTGATTCAATTACTATTATTAGCCAATGAAAGGGCAAAGGGCATCAAGTGAGACCTTGGGAACAGCTACACGGTAAGAGCTACCTTGGACAGAGAGGCTGAAGTGGAAGCCAGGAGACACACTCCCATCCTACCCTCCCCTAAAGGCTCTGCAATCCAGACCTGATATAACCCTTCCTTCCCAGCCTACAGAGCTAGATAGCTCAGTCCTTCCCCACAGACTCTTCTAATGAAGCCAGTTACTTGAGCCAGAATTAATAGAATCCGAATTATTAATTGCCTACAACAATTGCCAGGCCACCTGAGCACCTTGGCTTCATATGAACACCAATTACAGCCTCATCAATATTCATCTCACATAAGCTCCACTCTCTGATAGTCCCTTTCCCCACTATAAATTGTCTCTTCTCTAGGCCCTACCCCTCCTTTCAGGAGGTTGCTGGGGATTTTGTAGTTCTCCTGTGGGTTCAATAAAGATCAAATATTTGATGAGGCTAGAAGTGAGAAGTCTGAAGGCTAATGTGGGGGGACATCCCTAGGGGGCATGGGGATAGAAGGTTCTTGGCCACAGCAGGAAGGTCAGACCAAAGGTGAGGTCAGCCTCCTGCTGACTTGAAGGAAAGTCTGCTTCAGAACTGGTGAGCTGTTCTCCGCTCCAGAGACTCAAGGGATTTTCAGTATGTCACTCATTCATCTACTCATGTAGATGATACTTGCACTTCAGCTTAAAGGTAGAGGAGGGTTCTATGAAATAGAGTTGAGGAAGAAGGGCATTCCAGGCATAGAGGATAGTCAGTGCAAATGTATGGAGATGGGAGACACAGTGTCCTGTGTGAGGAAGAAAGAAGGCCAGTTTGAGTAGATTTCAGAGTCCAGGATGGAGAGTAACGTTCAATGAGAATGAAAACTAGATTGAGATCTGGTTGCCTAAGGCTTTCAGAACTAAACAAAGGGGTTTATATTTGATCCTGGAAGCAACATTGTGATTTATTGAATAAAGGAATGACATGGTCAGATCTGTGGTTAAGGGAAAATATTGTCGTCAGTCTAGAGAAAGGAATATAGTGAAGAGAGATGAGGTTGGGAGAACATTTAGGAGGCTATTGTAATAAATTAGAGGAGATGTGGTCTGAACTCAGGTAGTAGATATGTGAATAGAGAGAATGATCTGACAATTGCCTAGATATGGTCAGGGAGAGGGAGAGGTTGAGTATAATGCTGAGGTTATGAACCTAGGGACTGGAAGGGTGGTGGTGCCTTCGACAGAAATATAGAAGATGGGAAGATGGTCGGTTTTAGCGCAAAAGATGAGTTCACTTTTTTGTCACATCAATTTCAACATGTCTCCAGGACATCCAGTTTGAAATGTCTAATAGGCAATTGTTGACATGGGACTGAAGTTTGGAGAAGAAACTAGAGTTGGACATGTAGATATGTGAACTGTTTGCTTAGAGATAATAATTGAACCCTGGGAACTAATAAGTTTACCAAAAGAGAAGAAAGAGAAGGAGAGAGAGAGAGAGAGAGAGAGAGAGAGAGAGAGAGAGAGAGAGAGAGAGAGGGAGGGAGAGGAGAGAGAGAGAGAGAGGTAGGGAGAGAGAGAGAGAGGGAGAGAGAGAGAGAGAGAGAGTTGTTCACCCTTCATTTTTGAGAAGGAACAATGACATCATGAGTGACATCTTGACTCGTGTGGGAATTAGATTTAAGTGAGGCAGAGTTGCAGAAAGTCGTCAGCTTCACTCTCTCTTCCAGAATCATCAAAGTCCAGTGGCGAGAAAAGTCAGGATGTCTGGAAATGGCCAAGGATGCCGTGGATGACCTTGGTGTCTTCCATGCCTGTCCAAACTCTAAGCACTCCACAATGCTTGCTTAAGCTGTCTTTGTGGCCATTGGAACAAATTGTTCTCATTCACCTATTCTTCCAGTGAAAGTCTTCACATGTTTGGTGGAGACACACTTCTAACTCACTGATGGGTTTACTTTCAACCTGGTTTAGCCTGTCCGTTGAGATGGTTTTACCAGGATGTGGTTATTGCACATGCTACAGCTTCTTGGAACCACAGATGAGAGTTGGATGACAGGTGGACACCAAAGGTGAATAAGCAGCCTTGGGGAGGGATTGGCAAACCATCACAGCAGAGGTGCTGGTCCTCTTGAACACTCCATACACCCTAGAGAGAAAATGAGAGAGAGAGAGAGAGAGAGAGAGAGAGAGAGAGAGAGAGAGAGAGAGAGAGAGAGAGAGGAAAGAGAGAGAGAGAGAATAGGAGGCTTAGGACAGAAACCTGGGGAACACTCACATTTGTGGGACATGATATGGGTGATGATCTAGCCAAAGAGACAAAGGAATCATCAAAGAGGTATAAGAAAAGCCAGAAAAGAGGAGTATCGCAAAAACCCAGAGAAGAGAAAGCATCCAGGAAGAGAGGGTGGTCAACAAGTGTCAAATGTGGCAGACAAGTCAAGAAGTTAAGAATGAGGACTGAGAAAAGAACATCAGATTTGGCAATTAAGATATCATTGGTGATGCTAGAGAAAGCTGTTTTGGTTGAGTAATGAGGTTTCAAATTTGATTTCAAGGGGTTGAGGAGAGAGTGGGGAAAAAAAGAAAGTGGAGGCACCTAATGTTTATACCTTTTTAAAAGGAGTTTGGCAGAGAAAGGGAGAAGAGAAATAGAACAGTAGCTTGGAGGCATAGCAGGATCTAGTCAAAAGTATGCTGGTAAATGTTTAACAACCAGCTTCCTATGGGGAAAATGCAGGCACGATGCACTTTCAAGTTTAATATGAATTATTAATACTTTCTCCATAACTTTTTAAATTCTAGACAAACAACAAAACAATAAATTGAGACTTGATTTGTAGCATTTGCTGTTTCCAAGGTGCAAATGCTCAAACTGAAAATTTAACATTTGGCTCTCCTGAGTTATTAAAGGCGTTTCCAGCAAACTACTGGGTTTAGAGAGGGTTTTTTGAGAGTGAGGAGATTTTATAGCTGGTGTCAAGAGACACATGGGTTTGAGTTTAATCTCTGTCATGAAGCTAGTAAAGTCTGTGTCATTTTTCTTATCTTCATATAAGAGAAGAGTTTCCAAAATCTCCCCCCACATCTTAGATAATGTAATTAGTGTAAAGGAATGATTAATACAGTCTATGCCCTGTGATCTCTTTATGAAATACGAACCTTTTTGGATTATGTCTAAAAGGGAATAGCTGATTGGCCAACCAAAAATTTAACCATGTCTCTGAGGACTTTAAATAGCTAGAGGAGATTCAGCAGTGAATCCAGTCAAGCAATGACCCAGCCTCTCATTGGAGGACCCCAAACTTGGGAGTTAAAGGGTCACATTTCAGAGTTGGACCCAAGCCCCTGAGAGGCGCTATGCCATTGGATAGAATGGATCAGCAGCAGATGAGGCATCCACCTGGGATCAGGGCGGTTGGACCAATAGAAAACAATATAATCAGCCTAAAGTACCAAGGACAAAGAGACATGGAATGACTGATACTTCAAAAGGGAGGCAGATACAAGGAGCATGACCCTTTGCACCAGAGAAAAAAGTCAGCCATGGACTTAAAAAAGGACTTCCAGTAAATAAATCACCAGGAGATGTACCTCTCTTGCCATATGTGTATCCTAATTAATGAGTTACACAAGCATTGTAATCTAAATTTGAGCCCACTCTTCTCATGGACCTGTGTATATTTATGGGGTACCACGTGCTAAACTTGCCAGGATGGGGAGGGAGGTGTTTTATACAAACTATTAACTTAGTAAATGCCTTTGATAAAATATAATTGAGGCTAGCGGCTGATTGCTAATGGATAGCACACTCATGGGGGCTCAAGAGCTATGCAGCATTAGAAATGTAGCCCCTCATGATTAACCCTAGAATCTCCAGAGTAGTACTCAATTAATCCTCTGGGGACATCAAAATTTAAGATACAGTTTAAGTTGGGAAAGTGGCCCTAGAGTGGGTGTTACATGTAAAATGCATGTAATAACACTGGAAATACCTACCTCAAAGGACTGTTGGGAGGATTTAATGAATCCCCATGACTATAAAGCACTTTATACACACTAAAGTCTTATATAAAATAGGAGGAGGTTGGAAATTCAAAGGCAGAGCCCTAGAAAATGGAGGCAGTGATGGTCCCCTATCAGAAAACATCACTAAGAAAGAGGCCTTTCTCTGGGTTCTTTTCTCCAGTAGGGGCAGAGGGCCATAACCAATCAGGGGATGTGAAACCAGCGTTCTGGTCTCAGACCTACGATTCACTAGCTCTATCACCTTGAGCAGGTCCCTGAACCTGTTTCCTCATCTACAAAATAATGAGTTTGGGCTAAAGTCCCTTCTAGTTCTTACAGGCTATGGTCATACAGTGAGAAGACTGCTGGATTCAAAGTCAAAGGTCCTGTTATCAAATCCCCACAAGCCACTTACCCTTGTGACCTTGGGCAAGTCACTTAACTTCTCTGGGCCTCAGTTTCCCATCTGTAAAATGAGGAGGTGGGCCCAGATGACCCCTTTCAACTCCAGATATATGATCACTCATAAAATTCTGTGAATTTAGGAAGGGGACTGTGAAGAATGCTACACATAAGGTTTTTTTTTAATATGTTACTTTTGCCAAACTCTTCTTGTTGTTCTGTTTTTTTTTCTTTGTAATAAGGGATAAAAAATAGTGTGATGTAGTGCATAGGGATCCAGAGTCAGGAAGAGCCAAGTTTAAGTCTTGCCTCTGACACATACTGACTCTGTGACCTTGGGCAAGTCATTTAATCTTGATGTTCTAGGTAACTCTAAGGTTCTAGGTAACTCTAAGAGTATGCACTGGTTACAGGGAAGGTGGTAGAGGAAACTTTCTCATTGTGGCATTTTCTATATTAGTGAAATCACAGGTCCAATCCCTAATTATCTAAGAGATGGTAATCAGAGAAAGGGAAGAGAAAGAGATATGTTGGGGATGTAGATGACATGAAGACAAAAAAAAAGCAGTAAAATGAATTTTTGAAAATTCTATAAATGAGACAGTGTTATGCAGAGGGTATGACAAGCACAAGCTTGGTCACAAGTTAGATCCTGTAGGGACTGCATAGAGTTTGGTGTGACCAGTGTTTAGCCACATCTCAGCTTAAGGGATCCAGTTCTGCTGCAAGTTCATGAATGATGAGACCTGGACTTTTGGGTGGGTGGGGGGAATCCTGGGGGCATTTTTAAAGTATGGGGTGTTCCCCTTATACTTCAGAAGGAGTTCACAGTCCCAGTGCTTGCCTCAGAGTCCCCTTTCCCCTAGTAGGGGTGTCCTGGAGCTGGTTTGGATGGGCTCTTGAGAGCTGATTGTTAAATTTTTTGTATAAGCATTTACACCTTGAAAATCTACAAACAGTATAAATTAGGGCTTGGTTTATTGTTTTGTTGCTTGTCTAGACTTTAGAAAGTGATGGAGAACACATGTCAATAATCCAAGTGAAACTTCCAAATCGGTTGTGGGTACATTATTCTCCCAGAGCCAGTTGTAAAACACTGATCAGCTCATCACTGCCCCAGCCCCTTCAGTGACTCCCAGGTGCTGCACAAGGAACAGTGCATGTGTGGTCTCGTACCCATTTCTCCTGACTCGACATTCCTGACTCAGCGCTGAAGCCCCAGCCTTCTGTCATCTCTACCTCCTACCACCAATCATCCAACTGACCTCAGCTTCCTGGCACTGGCCCATGACCCCATTGGGCTTGCCCTGCCTGGTTGGCGCCAGGAACCCAGACCTAGTTTTAACCCCAAGTCTATACAATGCCAGCTCCTGCCAGGGTGTCTGCAGTGCTTGTGGGAAAGTCCTAGCTTTGCAAATTCCTAATGAGGGACCAATTATGTTCCAAGAGGGCTGCCCCCACCCAGGCCCTGGTGATGGGGATCCCTGACATTTTAGGAGCAAAGAGCCACTTCCCTAAACAGCCAGAGTTCCAGGCTGACCTCATGGAAGGGAAGTCTCTGGCCCTACCAATCTGGCCCCCAACAAATAGGAGGGCGGGTGCCCTGGGAGTAGAGGGCTGGACTTGATTTGGACCCAGGCAACCTTACTGTGAAATCCAGCAGGGCTACTGACTCCCTGTATGATGTCGGGTATATCTCCCCAGCTGTCTGGGTTTCAGTTCCCCCACCTATAAATTAAGGCAGATAGGGGAGAGTTCACAAAGAACCCTTCCAATTCTAAATACTATGAGTGTCAGCCCTTTGGTCCTTGGGAAAGGGAACACTCAGCTCTTCTACTGACTTACTGTGGGTTTCCAAGTCATCTGCTAACCTCTCATCCAAGATTTCAGAGTCCTTAGACAAAGGGAGGTCAAATCACCCCCTAGCTGTTCATCTGTCTCCTCTGAATGACAATCCCCTGATCTATAGACAGAGCAATAGTAAGGATGCTCCCAACTGCAAGGTCAGAGCAGCCAGAGGCTTTCTACCTATGGCTTGGAGCCAAAGGGGAAGTCTCAAATGAAACCAACATACCTGAGTGACTGGCACGTGAAGCTAGCAGGCAGGGGTGGAGCTGTGTGTGTCTGCATCCGTGTGTTGGGGTGGGAAGGAGTTGGAGGCTGAAAGTGAAGGAGAAGAGGTTTCCAGGAGCACAGGCCAGCCAGCGCAGACCTCATCCTTGGGAATGTCTGAAACCGATTGAATGGCAGCTGCCCCGTGCTCTTTGGTTGAGCCTCACCTCTACCCAGCCCCCTTCCTCCGGCCCATGCACGTCGGGCAGGCCGGCTGTCTTCATTGTATGTCCAGGGCCACATCTGGCAGATGTGGCAGCTGGATGCAGCAAGAATGCACAAGGAGGCTTAATGAGAACTCTTGCAGGAAGTAGGCCCTGGGGGCCCGGGGCCTGCTCAGTCAGAGGCTGGAATGGAGCCCTGAGCCACCAGCTGCTGCCTACAGGAAACAAGTCAGCTGGCCCTCCCCCCTCACTGCAACCGTTCTTGCTCTCCTCCTCCTCCTCCTCCTCCTTTGCTTTTATCTCTTCCATTTTCAGTTACTTGCTCTCTCTCTCTCTCTCTCTCTCTCTCTCTCTCTCTCTCTCTCTCTTTGTCTGTCTCTTTCCTCCCTCCCTCATCCCTCAGCCCTCCCTTCTTCTTCTTCTTCTTCTTCTTCTTCTTCTTCTTCTTTTCTTCTTCTCCTCCTCCTCCTTCTTCTTCTTCTTCTTCTTCTTCTTCTTCTTCTTCTCCTTCCTTCTTCTTTTCTTCTTCTCCTCCTCCTTCTCTGTCTCTGTGTCTCTGTGTGTCTCCGTCTCTGTGTCTATCTCTCTATCTCTGTCTCTCCTCTCTCCCTCTCTCCTCTCTCATCCCTCCTCTCTTCTCTTCCTCCTCCTCCTCCTTCACTCTGTCTCCCTGTGTCTGTGTCTCTCTCTGTATCTCTATCTCTCCCCTCTCCCCTCTTTCCTCCACCTCTCTTTATCTCTCTCTGTCTCCTCCCTACCCCGTTACATTCTAGCTTCTTCTTTCAAATGAGGGGATATGAATTTATTGCATATGAAAGTTCTAGGTTCTTTTTACCTAATAACATTTCTGTTATTGTTGGTAATTTAGAACAATCTTTCTGATGACTGTTAATACCTTGTGATTCTTTTTCAGAAATTCTGAGAAGTGTGTACGTAGCCTTTTGGACAGAGCTCTTGATCTCCTATGTTTGTGTCAATCCCCTGGATGTCCTGGACATCAGACTTTCATCAGAGACACCTGGAAGAATTATTTTTCCTATTGATAGTTTCTCTTCTAATTCTAGCTTCAGAGATTCTGTTCATGCATACATAAAACCTTTTTAATTTCATGGGATTGAAATTGTCTCTTTATTTCATGTAATTAAAATTGGCTTGTGTAATTTCAAAAAAACACTAGGGAATATGATTTCATTTGTTCCTAGACCCACCTTTCTTCCTTTCTCATGATAGAGATGGGAGCACCCCCAAACTGGAGCGATATGATCACTCAACTATGGCCATGACACTTGGAATCAATCCAGGAACTGAGTGTTTTCATGTGGAGAGAGCTCTGGGCTGGAAGCCAGGAGAGCTCAATTTTAAGGCGTTTCAACTGACCACCTGTGGAACTTTGGACAAGTCATTTCTCATCTCTGGACCACAGTTTCCTCCTTAGGAAAACAAGAAGATTGAACTAAATGATTTATAAGTGTATTTCTGGCTCTGACATTCTCTGTTTCAAAGTCCGTCTGAGCTCTCACATCCTGTGCTCTAAGGGCCCTCCCAGGTTTGTCTTCCTGTGTTCTAAGGTCCCTCCCAGTTCTGACATCCTGTGTTCTAAGGTCCCTTCCAGCTCCGACATCCTGTGTTCTAAGGGCACTCCCAGCTCTGATATTCTGTGTTTTAAGGTTTCTCCCAAATCTGGCATTCTGTGTTCTAAGGGCCCTCCCAGGTCTGTCATCCTGTGTTCTAAGTCCCTCCTAGTCCTGATATCCTGTGTTCTAAGGTCCCTTCCAGCTCTGACATTCTGTGTTCTACGGTTTCTCCCAGTTCTGATATCCTGTGTTTTAAGGTCCCTCCCAGCTCTGACATCCTGTGCTCTAAGGTCCCTCCCAGTTGTGACATTCTGTGTTCTAAGGTCCCTTCCAGCTCCAACATCCTGTGTTCTAAGGGCACTCCAATCTCTGATATTCTGTATTTTAAGGTTTCTCCCAGATCTGGCATTCTGTGTCCTAAGGGCCCTCCCAGCTCTGATATTCTGTGTTTTAAGGTTTCTTCCAGATCTGGCATTCTGTGTTCTAAGGGTGCTCCCAGCTCTGATATTCTGTGTTTTAAGGTTTCTCCCAAATCTGGCATTCTGTGTTCTAAGGGCCCTTCTCAGCTCTTACATTCTAAGTTGGAAAGTCTCCTCTCAACTTTACTATCCCTTGACACTTTCTTCTTTCTAGCCTGAGACCCAGGATTGCTCTCTCCAGGGGTATAAAAGCCATCTGAGTAGCTAGAGTAGAAAAACAATTTGATTTTCTCACTGTGAGAGGGCCAGTGCCCTTTTGACTCTTCTGCCTGGGCAGTGGCAGGTGGCGGCTTTGCCACCTGGTGTGGTTCTCCAGGTCCACGTTTCTGGGTTCAGAGGCTCTCCTGGATCCCTGACTCCTTCTCAGGCTCTCAGAGGGGTCCCGGAGGGCTGGCAGCTAGAGCGTCAGTGTGGCTTTGCTCCCTGGGCACCCCCTCACCCATCTCTGGTTTTTTATCATCTCCTAACCTCTTACTGATGAGCTCATAATTCCATCCTTTTTGAAGATGGGTGAGAAACTCACCTTTTCACACAGAATTGCTTAATGCATATACATTTTTCAACACAGGAAAAACACCTGCCTGGATGTGGCTTCTCCAGGATCCTGAGCAATGAGCACCCTCCTGGGTGACAAGAAGGTAGAAGAATCCCCAGAAGTCCCAGGCTCTGTGAGTCACAGATTAGGTGACTCAGTCCTGCTGCCAGCTGGGGAGGGGGCTGTACCTATGACTGTTCCCTTATCTGTCCCAGGCCTTGTGGTGGGGTGAAGAGCTTGGGCTCCACTCCAGCAAAGGGAAAGCCAGAAGGACAAACTGTTTTGCAGTCTATGTCCCTCTACCTTCTTCCTACCTCAATAAAGCCAAGCCATTATTCAGCTGGCATATATATGTGTCAGGGTTCCCTATTCTCCTGCTCAGCCTCTTACTGGCCAAGGTCACAAGCTCCCCTCCTAACAAGCTTTGCCCAGACAGCCACCCCCTCTGGCTTGGGCCTTCCATTTCATTCACCACCTGCCCACCCTTAACTATGACTGTGCAGACTGTGGAGTAATAACCCTGAGCTCAGCCCGGAGGCCTGGAAGGGCTGAAGTGTGGGGGGCAAGTACCTGCTGACTAACCAACTTGCTCAGGCAAAAGGGAGACCGGGGCAAATCTGCTGACTCAAATTAAGAGGAACAAAGGACAGTGGGTGCTAACCTCCACCCCCACCACTGCTGCTCTGGGCACCGTCTTTGTGGTTAACCCATATTAGTATCACAAAATGTGAGACTTGGAAGGGTTTGTGGATCATTAGAATATAGAACATCAGAGCTAAGAAGGACCTTAGAGAAGAGAATGTCAGAGCTGAGAGGGCCTTTGGAACACAGAATGTGAGAGCTGGGAGGGCCCTTAGAACACAAGATGTCAGAACTGAGAGGGACTTTAGAACATAGAAGGTCAGAGCTGGGAGGGCTCCTAGAACCCGGAATGTCAGGGCTGGGAGGGGCCTTAGAACACAGAATGTCAGAGCTGGGAGGGCCCTTAGAACACAGGATGTCAGAACTGAGAGGGACTTTAGAACATAGAAGGTCAGAGCTGGGAGGGCTCCTAGAACCCGGAATGTCAGGGCTGGGAGGGGCCTTAGAACACAGAATGTCAGAGCTGGGATAGCCCTTAGAACACAAGATGTCAGAACTGGGAGGGCCTTAGAACACAAGATGTCAGAACTGAGAGGGCCTTAGAACACAGAATGTCAGAATTGGGAGGGCCCTTAGAACACAGAATGTGAGAGCGGGGAAGGCCCTTAGAACATAGGATGTCAGGGCTGGAAGGGACTTTAGAACCCACAATGTCAGAGCTGGGAGGGCCCTTAGGACAGAAAATGCCAGAGCTGGGAAGACCGTTAGAATAGAGAATGTCAGATCGCCGAGGGCACTTCAGAAAACAAAATGTCAGAGCTGGGAGAGACTTTAGAACACAGAATGTCAGAGTTGGGAGGGCCCTTAGAACACAGGATGTCAGGGCTGGGAGGGCCCTTAGCACTTAGAGTGTTGGAGCTGAGAGGTGTCTCAGTGGTAGGTGATGCTGAGATAAGCTAGTCCAACTCTTTTGACAGAAACTGATACCCAAAGGGGGAAGCAACTGTAGATTGCTGATCAGGCCAGCTCATCTTCCCCATTTCCTCATCCATCCCCCTCATGTTTGTTAGCTCCCTGTCCCCTCCTTGCCAGCCTTCCAGGGCAGGCTTAGTTTGTTCTCCTTCCTTGCTAAAGAGATAGGCCATCCTTGGGTGGCTACAGCGAAAGACACAAACAGACACAGAGTTTTGAGAGCATCGTTAGCCTTTGATAGATGCTTGTTAGTCTCTTGCAGGGCGGTCTCCAGTCGTCCTGATCTATATCTGGCTGGCAGAGGAGAGAGTGAGGCTGGTGACTTCGCACAGCTCTGCCTCACTTAAATCCAATTCATTTGTAAGTCAAGACATCACCCTCCTGATGTCATTGGTCCTCTTCAGAAGGAAGGACAAAGAGCAAACGAACAAGAAATAAGCCTCTTGTACCTCTTGGGCCTTGTAGACTCAGTCCTGCCCTCCAGGCACTGATGATCAAAACCGGCTGCTCCACGATGCAGAGGAAAGTGTGATGGATTAGACAGGGAGGACTTGGGTTCAAATCTTCAATCTGGGAAGCCCTTGGGTCATCTCATTTCTCCGGACATCATACTCTTCAACTGTAAAATGAAGGGGTTTGGACTAGAAGGCCCCTAAAGGCACCTTCCAGATTACACCCAATTAACTGTACAATTCTGTGTTCTATGGGCCCTCCCAGCTCTGACAATTTGTGTTTTAAGGGCCCTCCCAGCTCTGACAATTTGTGTTCTAAGGGCCCTCCCAGCTCTGACACTCTGTGTTCTAAGGGCCCTCCCAGCTCTGACATTCTCTTTTCTAAGGGTTCTTCCAACTCTGGCATCCTATGTTCTAAGGGCCCTCCCAGCTCTGATATTCTGTACTGTAAGGACCTTCCCAGCTCTGACATTCTGTTTTCTAAGGGCTTTCTCAGGTCCAACTTGTGGGTTCTAAGAGTCCTCCCAGTTCTAACATCCTATGTTCTAAGATTTTTCCCTTATCTAACCTTGTATTCTGAACTCAGAGGACCATAGAATTTCACACAGGAAGGGACTTTTAGAGATCTTCTAGTCCAGGGGTGGGGAAACTGAGGCTGCAAGGCCACATAGGGCCTCTAGGTCCTTGGATACAGCCTTTTGTCTGAGTCCAAGTTTTACAGAACAAATCCTTTTATTAAGGGGATTTGTTCTGTGAAGTTTGGACTCAGTCAAACGGCCGAACTTGACCAGAGAACCAGGAGTGGCCTCAAGGTCACAGGTTCCCCAACCCCTTCATTTTACAGATGATGAAACTAAGGCTGGGAGAGGTCCCTTCCATCCCTGACATATCCTCTTCTACAGTTCCTTACAGCTACCATCGCATCATTCTGTAACCATCAAGAGAGACAGAAGAAGGTGGGGGAGTGGACCAGTCCTTGGTCAATCTCACTGCATCTCCCTGGGGGCTGCTTGGCACTAATCCAGTGACCAGGGACACTCTGGGAGGCTCTACCACCCTCGTATGTTTCATTAGATGACATCTTCTGCCGACTATTTCAGGAAAGTGGGCCAGACCGAGAGAAGGTTTTCTCTCCATCACAGCCTAGTTAAGTAACTTAACGAGGTGTTAATGGATACGACCAGGCTCATGCAAACTGCCTCCCAAAGGAATCAGGGTGACATTTCCCTCCTAATCTCCATCCTCCCCTGCCCTCACCCCCCACTGCCAGCAGGTCATAGCCTCCCAGCACAGAGATCGCCACCTCCTGACCACTCCGTCTTTAGCAAAGGGTTTATCATTCTTTCACCAGGGATGCCTATCTAAAGGGAAAGCTAGACTAAGAGCTACAACACCTGGCTTTTAATCCTGATCACACTATTGGCTTACTGTGTTAAGACATTTAATTGCTCCGGGCCTCAACTTTTCCATCTATAAAACAGGAGCAATCATTCACTAGTCTGGCACAGGGGGAAAAGAAGAGCTGATTGAACCCCAGTTCCAAAGGACTCATGAACGACATGCCATCTGCCTCCACGTGTGACCTGACGGACTCAGAGAGCCCACCAAAGCGTTTTTTTTCCCCTTTCACTGTTGGTTTCTTTTAAAGTACTAATGCAGAAATTTGTTTTGCATGATTCTATGTCCTGGCTTTTGTTTTTCTTGCCTTCTCAGCACATGAGGAGAGAAAATTTAGAACTGAAGTAATATAAAATTGCATTTTTTTAAAAAGACATTATTCTAGGCCTCCTTGCTCTATTACTTAACTGTGTGACCCTGAGAAAGTAATTTCCCTTCCTATGACCCTCAGTTTCTTCAGCTGTAAAATTGTTGTTGTTGAGTTGTTTTGGGAACTCTCCATGACCCCATTTGGGGTTTTCTTGGCAGCAATCCTGGAGTCGTTTGCTGTTTCCTTCTCCAGCTCATTTTACAGATGAGGAAACTGAGGCAAACAGGGCGAAGTGACTTGCCCAGGGTCACACAGCCATTTCCTTCTCCAGCTCATTTTACAGATGAGGAAACTGAGGCAGACAGGGTGAAGTGACTTGCCCAGGGTCACACAGCTAGGAAGTGTCTGAGGCCTGATCTGAATTCATTTAGATGAGTCTTTCTGACTCCAGGCCCAGAACTCCATCTGCTGCGCCACCCAGGGATGCTGATGATATAGGATCGTTGGTTTTAGAGCTGGACAGGACCTTGGATGTCATCCGATCCAAGCCTTCGTCTTACAGATGAGGAACCTGACATTGTGACATGCCCATGGTCACACAAATAGTAAGGGGGGCAGAAGCCATTTGAATGTAGGCCTTTCAATTGCAGACCTAACACTTCTCAATGTACTGTAATTATTTATTTGTATCATACCATTTCTTTGCCCAATAGTCTTCAATGGCTCCCCAGTGCCTATAGGATTAAACCCAAGCTCCTTGGCCCGGTATTCAAGGTCCTTCACCATCTGGGCCTCCCCTTCCTTTCCAGCTTCATCTTCCATGACTCCCCTGCAGGAAGACCTTTGTTCCAGCCAAAACGGCTGGTTACCGTATGCCTAAAAGCTTTCCCCCTCCTATCCTTTTGCTCACAGTTACCTGTTTTTTTGTGTTGGCTGGTAAAAGATTAGAGGATTTATGGGGTCTTAGAGATGGGAAGAGCCTCAAAGATGACAAAGGGTAGCTCCTGAGGCCCAGGGGCATAGGGATAGAGCATTGGACCTGGAGTTGGGAAGTCCTGAATTTGAATCCTGCCTTGGACATTTATTATCCGTATGTCCCTGGGAAAGTCATAATCTCTCTGAGCTTTAGTTTTCTCTTCTGTAAAGTGGGGATTACCATAATACCCACCTAACAGTAATGTTGTATGGCTCAAATGTCTTGAAGCACTGTGAGCTATTATAATCACTCATGATCAAAGTGACGCAGATAATTAAGTGTCTGAGGCAGGACTTGAACCCAGGTCTTCTGACTCCAAGTACATATTAGACCACTTACTTATTGGGCCAGCAGCTAGGGAAGGGCAGAGTTCTTGCAGGTGGAGACTTTACAGAATTCTCATTCACTCCACACAAGGTTTGTGTGCTCCAGAGATAAAAACACTCTGGAGGAGAAAGGCAACATAGTGTACTGGAAAGAGAGGGTCTGGGTTCAAATCCTGACTGTGCTATCTGCTAGCCATGGGACCTTGGTCAAGTCTCTCCCCCTCTGGACCTCTGTGAAATGAGGATTTTAGCTCTAACATTGGGCTGCTGATTACCTGTCCCTCTGCCTCCACAGATGAATGACCCTGTGCTGGGAGAGCAGAGGCAATAAGGAAGGGTCCCCAGTGGCCACGACTGAACTACTCAGTCAAACCTAATGGTTGTTATAGAGCTACCTAAACACTGTCCCATTGGCCTGGGAGCATTCTGGTTTCCAGCAGCCACAGAGAGGAGAGTAATGCTATCTGGGGACGCTAGGTAGAGCCATAGTGCACAGAGCATTTGACTTGGAATCCGGAAGGCTCACTTTCATGAGTTCAAATCTGGTCTCAGACTGTGACCCTGAAAGAGTCACTTCACCCTGTTTGCCTCAGTTTCCTCATGTGTAAAATGAGCTGGAGAAGGAAATGGCAAATGTCTCTAGTATCTCTGCCAAGAAAATCCCAAATGGGGTCGCGAAGAGTCATACATGACTCAGTGACAACAACGCCATTTGGTGTATGTTGGTGGTATAGCGGAATGAGCTCTGGTTCTAGAATCAGAGGGATATGTCCTGGGTTCATATCCTGCCTCTGATGTGACTACCTGTGTAACCGTGGACAAGTCGCTTTCACTCTCTGGGCCTCAGTTTTTTCTATCTGTAAAATGAAGGGTTTCTGAGGTACCTTCTAGCTCTAAATCTATCTATGATCCTAGCAGGGTGAGTTTGGGCAAGTTACTTTCACTCTCTGGGTCTCATTTTCCCTATCCGAAAAATAAGAGGGTTGGACTGGATGGCCTCTGAGGTCTCTTCCCCATTCAAGGCTAAGACACTAATGCTCTACAGTGAGGAGGAGGCAGGTTCAGGGAGAAGGAATACTTTAATAAAGGTTCTTGTCCTGATCTGCAAAGCTGTCCATTATGTGGAGAAAGGCCTCTGGGGGAAGCACAATGCATGGCTCCATCAAGGCCCAGAGGAATTCCTCACTCCCTCATAGGCACCAATACCAAGTCCCCTGGGCTACAAGTCTCTTACCCTTCCTTGCCCAGGCCTCTGCGTGCCCAAGTCCCCAGATCTCCTTGGGGAAGGTAGGACCCAGAATCCTTCCCCTAACTCCGAGACAGGGTTGGAGTAAGAACAAACTCTATGGGGTGGTAGTGGAAGGAGTGGGGCTGGTAAAAGCTTAGGATGTGGAATCCAAGGACCAGAACCGACATTCCTGTTCTGCTATTTTCTATGTGAATGACCTTGGGGCAAATCACTTCCTCACTGTGGGCTTCATTTTCTGTATCAACAAAATTTAAGGTCCTTCTAACTCTAAATCTATGACCCAAAGCCAAGTAGACACAAGTCATGGCTGGGCAAGTTTTCAAAATCACATCTTTGTTGACCTGCTGCATTGGTAACTAAGGTGGGACTTTCTTGCAGTTTTAGAATGATTAAGCATCTTTGATTGAGCCTTACTAGGTACAAAGCCCCAGGCCCAAACCCCTGTCTACTAGGTGCTAAGCCTATGTGGGTGCAAAACCCTCAGGATACTAAGGGGAGTTGCTAAGACCAGAGTCAATAGTAGGAGCCTGAGTTCTGGTCACTCAGATGATGTTTGACGGAGAGAATAGAGCTATTTGCTAGAGACTCTCACTCTTGGAGGTGCGTCAATGTGGAGACTCTGGGCAGCTGTGGTTAAGAGCAACCCAACTTGTAAATCCAGATGTTTGGACTTTGTTAAACCCTGGTAACTATGCATTGAAATTTGAATCAGACAAGGTCTGTCTGTTGATGTTTGTAATTTGTTTGTATTTGCTCTGAAGTTGAGGGTGCTGGCTTTCCCCCCTCCCCCCGAACTAAGTGAATGATAATTGTATGTTCGATTAAACTGAGATTGTTTACCCCTTAACATTGCTTTCCTTAATAAAGCAGATCAAAGAATCTATGCTGGCAGCATTCTTGTTGTTGGGCTTGTGTTGGTCTTTCACCCCCATAGCAGCTGATAGCCAGATTGTTGCAATACCTGCCCACCCTGACTCCCCATCTCTGTACCTCTCTCCCAACCTGACATGGGATGGGGGGTTGGCCTGGTGATCAAGGGGAGGGGAAGGGAGGCTTGACCTGGAACAAGTCATAGGATCATAAAGGATTTTGACCTGGAAGTGATCTTAGAGACCATCGCTTCCAACCCCCATTTTAGAGATGAAGAAACTGAGACCCATGGAGATAAGATAACTTACCCATAAGTCAAATATCTAGTGAGTGTCAGAGCTGAGATTCTAAATTCATCATCTGGATGAGAGAAGGAGATACATGGGAAGAGCTGATGAGAAGCTCCTAGCTCTGAAAAGCTCCTTGACACCTCTTCCTAATTTTATCAGTCATAACAAACAAACAACAATGTTTAGGACTCTACTGGGGATCCCCTTGTCTTCATCTCAATTCCCCCTGACTTTATCCCCCAACTTTCTCCTCCTTTTCCCCAACTTCTGACAATGAAGTGGTCCATCTCATCAAAACCAATCCCTTTCCATGCACCCTTGATCTCATCTTCTCCCCACTTCTCCAGTGGATCCAAACCCCAATTATCTTCCCTTTTAACATTCGGGCAGCTAGGAAGTGCAATGGACAGAGTGTAGGACAGGACTCAGGAAGACATGAGTTCAAATCTGATCTCAGACACTTACTAGCTGTGTGACCCTGGGCAAGTCACTTAATCTCTGTTTGCCTTGGTTTCCTCATCTGTAAAATGAGCTGGAGAAGGAAATGGCAAACCACTCCAGTATCTTTGCCAAGAAAAGCCCAGATAGGGTCCACCAATGACTGAACAATACTAATATTCAGCCTTTCCCCATCTATTCTCCCTCCCTATCTCCTTAAAAAACATTAACTAGACCCTACTATTTCTTCAAGATATCATCCTCTCTCCCACTTTTAACAACTGAACCCCCTGAATAAGTTGTCTGCTCTTCCTGCTACAACTTTCCCTCTTCTTCACTTTTCAGCCCGTCACAGCCTGGCTTCCAACCTCATCACTCAACTGAAACTGCCCTCTCCAGAGCTACCAGTCATCTTTCCATTGTCAAACCTGATCGTTTCAGTGACTGCCTCATCCCTCTTGATCTGTCTGCTGCTGCATTCGACACCGTTGACCACCCATCCGTCCTCGATGCTCTCCTCTCTGGGCTTTCCTGACATTAATCGCTCTACGTTCTCCTCCTACCTATAGGACAACTTCTCAATCTCCTTTGCCAGGTCATCAGCCATAGGCATGTGAGCTCCCTAGATCTAGGTGTTCCCCAAGGCTCTGTCCTAGACCCTTATTCTTCTCTATTTACACTTCTCTTGGTCACCTCTTCAGCTCCCATTGGTTTAATGATCATACCTCTGCTGATGACTTCCAGATCTATATATCTGATCTCAGTCTGTCCCTGAAGCTGGACCACCAATAACCTGCTGGAAATTTCAAATTGGATGGAGCCATCTCAAACCCAAACCCAGCATGGCTGGAACAGAGCTCACTATCTTTCTCCCCAAACCTTCCATATCTTCCTATTTATGTCAAAGGTTCCACCATTCTTCCGGGTTCACAACTTTGACCTTCTCCCTGATTACCCACCTACATAGTTCACCAGTTGCCAAATCTTGCTGTTTCTACCTTTACAACATTTCTCAAAGCTGTCCTCTTCTGTCTACTCACAAAGCTTCCAGCTTAGTTCAGGCCCTTATCATTAATTACCTCTGACCTAGATTACAAGGAACTTGTAACTAGTCTCTCAGCCTCAAGTCCCTCCTAACTTGGGTTCCTCCCTCACTTGAACAGCCCCAGTGGCTCCCTATTGCTTATAAGAGCAAACATAAACTCCTCTGTTTAGTTTTTAAAGCCCTCTACAACCTGGTCCCAACCTATCTGTCCAGTCTCATTGGGCATTACATTCCTTCCATGCATTCTACAAAACAGCCAAGCTGACCTTCTCTCTGTTCTTCACACAAGATACTTTGGCTTTCAATTGGCTGCCCCTCCTACCCATGCCTGGAATTCACTCCTTCCTCATGACACTCTCAGAGCTGGGTGGTGCAATGGATAGCACTCTGGACCTGGAGTCAGAAAAACCCAAGTTTAAATTCAGCCTCAGTCACTTACTAATTGTATAGCCCCGGGCAAGTCACTTAACTTCTGTTTTCCTCAGTTTCCTCAACTACAAAATGGGGGTAAGAAGAGCTACCTATCTTGAAGGGTTGTTGTGAGGATCAAATAAGGTATTTGTTTTTATTTTTATTTATTTTATATCATATATATTTATTTTATTTTTAATTTATGGAATAAAACAAGCATTTCCATAGTATAATTTTTAAAGATGATTGCACATGAAACTACAAATCTATTATGTACAACTTGCTATTTCTTCTAAATATATGAAAAGTTATGTAAATTTCTTTTTTTTCCTTTTTTCTTCCCTCCCCCCACCCTAGAGATGGCTACCATTAGACACATATATACGTGACACATATACATGTATATATACATATATATGTATATATGTGTGTAATCATTCTATACATACTTCTATTTGTCAGTTCTATTCCATAGATTATTTTAAAAGTGGAACATAGTAGGCACTATTTATAAATGCTCATTTTCTGCCTTTCAAGGACCACCTTCTACCTGAAGTTTTTCTTAATCCCTCCTACTGCCGGTGCCCTCCCTCCCTCCCTCCCAAGCAATCATTTAATTAAAGACTTTGTATTTACTCTCTATATACTCACATGTATATTTGTCTCCCTTGCTAAAATAAATTTTCCTTGGCAATAGGGGTCTGAATCCCTAGTGTCCAGCATGGATGTCAAACAGTTGGCCTTTGCTTAATAAATATTCATTAATTGATTAATTTCTGATTAAGAGGCAGGGAAGGAGGAAATACCAAAAATGAGAGGAAAAATGCACTTTATACTTTAAACCCCTGATGTCTTTTGTTGAGTTGTCAGCAAGCATTTACTAAGCACCTACTATGTGAGAAGACATGAAAATAACTACTGTCTGTGCAAACAAGATATACAGGGGATAATCACAGGGAACGTGCTCAGTATTGAGAGGGTTGGAGACAGGCATCCAACTGATGGCTGATTTTAGTTTTGCGTGGAGTCCAAAGTTACATGACTTATTCAAGAAACAGGAAGGAGTCCAGTGTCTCTGGATTGTAGAGTATGAGGAGTAAGAGGACTGGAAAGGGGCCAAGGTTTAAAAGCCAAACAGAGCATTTTATATCTTATATTTGTCTTTATATCACATAAATTTTTTGGGGGGGGGGAGGGAACCACCCCCTCTACCTTAAATTCTGCTGACATCCTGTGAATGCCTCACTGGGCCTTCCTCCCTCCCTCCATGTCCACGTGGCCACATCGCATTAATTATGCATTCCTATTCTAGTTAGAGCACTCTATGGAGAGAACCCCTAAAGACTTATGATGTTATATTCCTAGATTTCAATAGACTGAGTCATTTTGTGGACAGGAAGACCAATCTGGTGAAGTCAGGTTTCTGTGTTCCCTACCCTCATTCCATAGAAATTTGCATACAGCATTACCCATGATCCTCTACTCCCATTGCCCAAAATAATTGCCTAACAGATTGTGGTAGAAGGAGAATTCAGAGATTGTGCTGCAATGATTGTAAATGGCTGATTAGTTGTACTTTGCTTATTTCCTTTAAAAAAATAACTTTTCAAGTTTAAGTAATTAGGGGCAGACACGAGGAAAAGAGGAATGGGAAATGGCCATCTCCTACAGACAGCATTTAGTCAGACAACTATTCAGGAGCAGACTGAGGTTTAAGGTTACAACAGATGTTGCTTTCCCCCTTCCATCATGTCAAAACGATGAAGTTTGGGCATGAACAAAGACAAGACCAGCCGGGGGATAAAGACTTCATCATCACCCCAGGCATTCTTAGAGCACTTTGTGCTTTTGAAAATTCATGATTATTTTCCCCATTTTATAGATGGGGAAACTGAGGTATAAAGTGATGAAATTAATTCCTTGTAGAATGTAAACTTTGAGGGCAGGGGCTGTCTCCTTTTTTGTCCTTCTCTCCCAAACACACTGCCTTGAAGAATTTTTTGGGGGGGCAACAGACTTGTGATTCAATGATATAGGAATCTTCCAATTAGGAAACTCCCTTCACCTTAGCAGATGGCTAATTGAACCCAGGTCTTCTCTCCCCTGAGGCTGGCTAGCTTTCACTAGCTTTATACTTAGTAGGCACTTAATGGCATATTTGTTGAATTGAAATGAAATAACTCTAGAGGACATGAAAGAACATTGATCTGGAACCAGGAGACCAGGATTCTGAGGACCTTAGAGATGATCAAGCCTATTACTCTCATTTGACAGAGAAGGAAACGTAGGCCAGGGGGAAAGTGACTTTACCCCAAGTCACACGAACAATAAACGATCAAACTCCAATTCCTATGCTCTCCTACTGGCACCAAATTGCAGCGTTACCTATTTGTTCTATTAATATTTAATATTACTGTTAATATCATGCTATATAAATGTCTATTTAATAATATCTGATAATCTAATATCTAATAATAAAGTGCTATATAAATGTCTATTTAATAATATCTGATAATTGAATATCTAATAATAAAGTGCTATATAAATGTCTATTTAATAATATCTGATAATCTAATATCTAATAATAAAGTGCTATATAAATGTCTATTTAATAATATCTAACGATCTAATATCTGATAATAAAATGCTATATAAATATCGTTATTGATAGACATTTTTATAGCACTTTAATTTTGGCAAGTTGATAAGTTCATCATTATCTCATTTGAATCTCACAACAATCATAGTAGGGAGCATTGCCCCCACTTTACAGGTGAGTAAACTGAGGCTAAGAGAGGTCAGTGACCCCATAATTTATAAATATCAGGGGTGAAATTGCAACCAGGTCTTCTGGACTTCTCCCAAGCCCGCCATGTTGCCGCTGTCTACTGCAACTCTCAAACATTCACTACCCAAGACTGTCCCTTTCTTGACCCCACTTTCTGCCACTTCTGCTTCTCTCCCCCCCCCCCCTTGATGGCAGGTCCCTCCCCTTCCATCTGCTGACATCCCCATCTATCCCCCTTCCTCCCTCTGTCATTTCCTCCCTCCCTCTCTCCAATCGACTCCATCCTGCCAGACTCATTCCGGTGATGTAGAACCCAGCTCAGGGCTAAGAGAAGGGCTGGGGTTGGAATGAATCAAGTTTATCGAAAACAAGAAACAAAAAGGAAAAGGAGACGAAAGAAGTAAAGGGGGAAGGGAGGGAGACTCGGGGGACGAGAAAACAAGAGAAGGGGAGACAAATCGAATCGGGGAAGGAGCAGGAAAGAAAGGCCCATTAATTTCCTGATGTTTGCTCAGAGCCTCAAACAACAAGGCGCTGTGTCGAGGTTTATCTTCACCCCTCAGCTGTGAGCCAGCCCGTGTTCCAGCATCTCGGGTGCTTTAGAGATTTGCCAGGGCCCAGGAAGCAGGCGGGAGCCTCCAGATAGGAGCACCAGCCCATACATTACAGCTGCTACCTCATCGGGCTAGAAGAAATGCCGGGCTTTCAGCACTGCCCATGGGTGAAATTGCATTATATTCTGTTTGGATAATTAGAAGTCACAGACCTCCGGACTGGTTAAAGGAGGATCCAGGCTTGGGCCTGGGTCTGGAAGGAAGGGCTTCCTGAGACCTGAGGAAACTCCCACAATAACCTGGCTGGTGACACAGAGACCTCCTGTGCCCACTCCCACCAAGAAGGAATGAAGAGATACCTGGAGGGGAAGCAGAGGCTGGAGGAGGAAGCTGATGTTCTAAAGGAAGACCAGGCCAGCAGAGCACCTGGGGAAGGAGGGAAGAGAACTTTAAAAGCCATGAGAAGCAAGCTTATCAGAGAGAGGCAGGCCAGAACAAAGAGCCAAAGGTGAATCTGCTTTAGTCAGTGGCTGAACCAGAAAGGATCTAGAGAACAACATGGGGACTGTGTGACATGACATAAGAGTTGGAATCTCAGTTCTGATATGAGCTCACCTTGTGACTGCAGACCATCTCTGGGCTTCAATTTCCTCATCTGTAAAATGGGGTTTAACAGCCCAACATACCTAATAAGAAAGGCCATGAGACAGCACAGATGGACATACTTTGACCTTTCAAGCACAATGGCAAATTCAACTTTCTGACCCTGACGGAGCTGTTTTCCCAGGCTAAGGTGCAATTTTTTAATCTGTGAAAATGAGGTAGATGGTCTCTTCATAGAGACTAGATGGTCCTTCTTAGCTCTGTTATTCTATGTTCCAGTAGCCCTCCCAGCTTTGACATTCTGTGTTCTAAAATCTTTTAGCTCTGACTTTCCCTGTTCTATGAGCCATCCTATTTCTGAATTATATGCTCTAAAGGCCCATCTAACTCTTAATTCTGTAGATTATAAGGTCCATGGCAGCTCATTCTATGTTCTAAAACCCCTTGGAGTTTTGACATTCTCTCTTCAAAGGGGCCCTCTCAGCTCTGACATCTTATAAGTTATTGCACCTCTGAGTATATCTTCTGCCATGGGAGGCAAAGGTAATGATCACACTACTCTGCTTCTGTTTTCTCATCCTGGCATGGAGCTAACCCTGTGTTCTCAAGGGCCATCCCAATGGACTGCAAGCTCTGGTAGCTCCTACCAAGCAGGGAAGACTTTGGCTTTGGATCTAGCCATGGCCTATGTATGAGAGGGCCAAGGACAAACCCAATCAAATAGACAAGGGCTTGGCTGCACAAGGTTGGCCACCAGGTTATGATTTTTTTCACCCATGATAACAAATGAAGACTGTGTATTGTGGTGTTGGAAGGTTATGTTCTGTACTGGCAATGAAAGCACAGAGCCTTGAAATATTGGCAGTGAGCAGGGGAAGTTCAGAAATCTAGATTTCTTGGCTCTAGGTTCCTGTAACTATGAAACCAGAAGATTCCTTTCCTGGAGTTAGGAAGGAGAGAGTTTTTTGTGGTAGATAGGTAGACAGATAAAGAAATAGCTAAATGGTAAATTGGTAAACAGAGAAATGACAGCACACAAATAAGATATACAGATAGATATAGAGACAGAGAGGTGAAGCATTGCTTAAGCACTTAATATTATCCAGACATAGACATAGACAGACAGACAGACAGACAGACAGACAGACAGACAGACAGACAGGTAGATAGATAGATAGATAGATAGATAGATAGATAGATAGATAGATAGATAGATAGATAGATAGTCCAGGCACTATACTAAGTTCTAGGGACAGAAATATAAGCAAGGTAATCCTTGCCCTCAAAGAGCTTACATTCTAATGGAAGACAATTCACAAAGGGAAGTTGAGAAAAGGCAGGGTTGGGGAATAGAACCAGCCAAGAAGTGATGTGGAGGCCTAGAACCTAACAAGAAATGTAGTACTTTAAGATTCTATTACATTAGGGGAGAATAGAGGACAGGGATGAGGCCTTCCTTGTCTATATTTCCATCAGAGAGAATGAATAAGATTTGGTTCCTGCCCCTGGGTTAAATAGATGACCCAAGACCCCTCTTTCCCACCCTCCTCTCAGTATCTGGTAGTGCATATATCTTAACGCTATCCCTCTCCCTTCCTCAATTTCCTGGTCGCTTCCTGATGGTCAGCAAGGACACTTGTCCATCTGTTCCAGACACCCTAGATTCCTCTGTCTTCCCTATTAGAGCTGGCACTGAGGTTGAGACAGATGGGTCAGCTTCATGCCCAGCAGGAAGGTCGGGGCCAGAACCTTTTCTATCCTTCATGTCCACTCCTGCAGTGAAGGCAGCAGAAGGGGCTGGTTGAAGACCTGAGTGATTGAGGAAGCCTCAAAAGAGAGATTAGCCCAAGGTTCTTCCCACAGGGGAAGGAAGGGAGAGGGCTAGCATCCTACCAGCCCTATTCCCCAGAACCTAGTCTTCTAGATGGAGTTTCCACCCTTCCCCCTTCACCATCAACCTCTCCCTGTCCCTGGTCTTTCTGTTCCAAATGCCACCTCCTGATGGCTTTTTAATGACATAGTTAGCATTACCCACATGAGCCAGAGGACACCACCATGTGTCATGCACTCCTAGTGCATTCTGGGGGCTCCATCTGGCTCGGGCATATTCATTTTATTGAAATAATCTTTGCTCAGCACCGCTGGTGACTGAACCGTCTTGGCTCAATGGCCTCACTCAATATCAACTTTCCATGCTTAATAATTAGTGCAGGAGAAGAAGAGAGTTTCACTGAATAAGTGTGGAATGTCACACATGATTAGGAGCCCCAGCCATGACCTAACCAACCAATTCAGTTTTGGCCTTTCCTGGTGCTGATGGGGGATAATTAGGGAACAGACTCCAGGCCCTGGGGAGGCAAATCTGCATTAACCCTCTGAGTACTGGGCATCCCTCAGCCTGCTGCCCTCTCTCCTTATCCAGAAGCATCTGACAACTCTGAGAGTGTTGGATAGGAGGGGTGGGATGCCTTCATCACTAAGCTGGTGGGTACAGAAGGGAAAGAGAGATATTGAGAAACTTCTACCCGCCCACAACCAGTCTTTTCCACTAAGAAGTCCTAGGGTGCCCTAGGTTCTGGTCTCAGCTCTGCCACAGATGAGGTGACCCAGACCAAATCATTTCACCTTCAAGGGTCTTTATAAAATAACAGATTTGGAATAGATAATCTCTAAGGGCCTCCCCTCAGTTTATATTCTAAGGCCCCTCCTAGCTCTGACATTCTCCATTCTAAGGGTCCTCCCAGCTCTGACATCCTGTGTTATAAGGCCCTTTTAGCTCTGACATCCTGTGTTCTAAGGTCCCGCCCAACTCAGACATTGTGTATTCTAAGTTCCCTCCCAGCTCTGACGTGGTCTGTTGTAAGGTCCCTCCCAGCTCTGATATTGTCTTTTGTAAGGTCCCTCCCAGCTCTGACATTCCATGTTCTAATGTCCCCTCCAGCTCTGACATTCTCTGTTCTAAAATCTCTTCCTCTTTTCTTACACTGAATATTTTATGGTTGCCCCCTCCCCTATTCTGACATCGTCTGTTCTAAGGTCTCTCCTAGCTTTCACCTGTCATGCTGATGATTTTCCTATGTTATAAGTAAAAACAACAATTCAGTCTTTCACCAAATATTTATTACTTCTCTACTGCATGCATAGCATTGTTTCAGGTGAAGGAGGAGATACAAAGTTTAACCAAAACAAAGTCCCTGCCCTCATGGAGGATATAGTCTAGGATAAAACACCAAAGACAACTATAACACAAATATTGTCTCAACTTTCTACGTCTTCCACTGCCAGTATGGTGCATGCTGGAGACGCTTACCATGTGCTTGTTGGTGAATACTCGTGAAGAATGGATCAGCCAAGGCTTCCTGGAGAAGATGGCTCTTATTCGGGTTTTTGAGGCCTGGTGGGGATTAAACAGATAAAAGTGTGTGTTGGAGAAGCATTCCACCCAAACGAAAAAGAATGAGCAAAGACATGGATGGGGTCTAGAGAACTTCTGATAGATTTTGGATTGGTTATGGAGTACCTCTAGTGTGTCTAGAAATAGATAATTTACCTTCAAGGAGCTCACAGTTTAGTTGAGAAGCTAAGACTTTCATACTTGAAGGAACCAGAGAACAATATAAGAGAGTTAGCTGAGAGCTGGAAATTCAGAGAAGTGGGACCGTATTGAGGTCCCCATTAGATAAGTAATAAAAAGATATAAAAGGTGGCTCTCAAGGGAAGAAATATAACCTATCAACAGCCATATGAAAATGCTCCAAATTACTAAGAATAAGAAAAATACAAAGTCAGTCGATAAGCATTTTTAAGTGCCCACTACGTTCCAAGCACTGGGATAAGTGCCAGGGATAGAAAGAAAGGTAAAAAACAGCCCCTGCCCTTGAGGAGTTCACAGTCCGATGTGGGAGACAACATGCAAACAATTATGTTCAAAGAAGCTATAGATGGGATAAATTGGCAATAATCAATGGAGAGAGGCATTAGCATTAAGGGAGATTGGAAAGTCTTCCTTTGGAAGGTGGCATTTTAACTGGGACTTGAAGGAAGCCAGGAGGTAGAGACAAGAAGAGAGAAAATTCCAGAGATGGGGGATAGTCACTGAAAATGCATGGAGTTCCAGATGGTTTGTGTCCTGCTCAGAACAGCAAGGAAATTAATGTTATTGGGACACAGAGTACATGGAAGGGAGGAAGGCATGAGAAAGGTAAGAAAAGGTAGGAGGGCGCCAGATTATGAAGGGTTTTGAATGCCAGGCAGAGAATTTTATTTCAATTCATTAAGTGACAGAGGGACACTGTGATTTGTTGAATTGGGGAGGGAGGGTGACCTGGTCAGTTGTTGCTGTTGTTCAGCTATTTCTCAGTTATGTTCAACTCTTCGTTACCCCATTTGGGGTTTTCTTGGCAAAGATACTGGAGCGGTTTGCCATTACTTTCTCCAGCTCATTTTACAGATGAGGAAACTGAGGCAAATAGGGTGAAGTCACTTGCCCAGGGTCACACAGCTAGTCAGTGTCTGAGGCTGGATTTGAACTCATGAAGTCTCCCTGATTCCAAGCCCAGTGCTCTATCTACTGTGCCACCTAGCTGGCATGGTCAGACCTGCACTTTAAAAGATCAGTTTGATAGGTGAGTGGAGAATGGTTTGGAGTGGGGCTAGACTTGAGACAGAAAGAACAACCAGAAGGCTATTGCAATAGTCCAGGTAGGAGATGATGAGGGCCAAGATGGTGGCAGTGTCAGAAGAGAGAAGAGGGGCACATAGGAAAGATTTACCTTTACAGAGGAAAATCAACAGCTCTTGGCAATTGATTGGATTTGGGAGATGAGAGAAAATGAGTATGACAGTTAGACTGAGAGCCTGGGGGCTGGGAGGATGGGGGTGTCCTTGACAGCAATACAGAATTAAAGAGAGGGGAGGATATGGAGGGAAGGTTAATGAGTTCAGTTTGGAACATGTCAAGTTCCCGATGTCTAGGGGACATCCAGTTTGAGATGATTGGAAATCAGTAGAGATGTTAGGACTGGATAGGTAGAGCTTTATAATGGAGAGGGAGAAGAGAAGAGGGCTCTTGAAAGATTTGTGAGACACCTATGGTTAATCAGGCATGACCTGGATAAAGACCCCAAAAAGGAGACTGAGAAGGAGAAGTAAGACAGGTGGAAGACCCTGGAGAGCAGGGTCATGGAAATCTTGAGAGAAGAGAGCATCAAGGACAAGAGGGTGATTGACAACTCTCAAATTCTACCTCCCACTCATCAGATTGGCAAAGATGACCAAAAAAAAGGGAAATGGCTCTTGTTGGTGGAGCCATGGGAAAACAGACCTACTAAAGCATTGTTAGTGGAGATGTGAATTGGTCTGGAAATTCTGGAAAGAAATTCGGAACTCTCCATCAGTCAATTTACATGTATTTAGCACCTACTATGTGGCAGGCATTGTGTTAAGTATCAGGGATATGAATACCAAAAAAAGACAGTCCCTGCCCTCCAGGAGTTTATAATCTAATGGGGGAAGGCAATATACAAAAGGAAATTGTAAAGAGGAGGTACCCAGTGCAGGGCCATGATGGAGAAGTCAAGAGAAATCTTCCACCAGAAGAAGAGAAATGAAGAGATAGACATTTCATTAAGAGAAGGCCAACTTCTTTAAATCGAGGTTGTGGGAGATCTCTCCTCTCTACTCTCCAGTCAGAGAGGCCCCAGAGGCAGAGGGTGCTGATAAGCTATGAGTTCCAGGGCCAATATGTGGTCTTGGAAGACCACTAAATTATGAATTCCCTTTGACCTGGGGCTATCACTACCAGGCTTATACCACAAAGAGATCGAAGACAAGGGAAAGAAACCAGATGTACAAAAGTAGTTAATAGCACTTTTTTGCTGTAGCAAAGAATTTTAAACTAAGAGGTGGACCGAAGTTATCAATTGGGGAATGACTGAAGAAATGTTGGTACACGAATGTAATGGGTTCTTTTATGCCATAAGAAATATAGAAAGAGACGGATTCAGAGAAACCTTAGAAGACATATAAATTGATGCAGAGTGACACAAGGGGAGAACAATTTATGCAATAACTTCAACATTTTAGAGAAAAACAGCTTTGAAAAACAGGCAGTGACCAAACATGACTCCAGAGGACAGGGGTTGAACAATTTAACTACCATCTGATAGATGCAGGACTCAAGAGGCACATTGAGATGTACATTTTTAGAAAGAGCTATGGAGTCTGAGTGTGGATCAAAATACACTATTTTCACTTTTTTGGTTTTTTTTTCTTTTTTGTGGCTTTTCCCTTTTGTTCTGATTCTTTCACAACATGACTAACGTGGAAATATGTTTAATATGATTGTACATGTATAGCCCATATCAGATTACTTGCTGTCTTGGGGAGGGGAGAAGGGAGGGAGAGAGGGAGAAAAAAAATTTAGAATTCAAAATCATAAAAGTGAATGTTAAAACTAAAATAAATATTTTTTAAAAAGAGATGCACATTTTTAAAGTCAGACCAAGTATAGATTTGTTTTCTTTGACTATACTGATTTGTCATAAGGGAGGATTTTGGTTTGTTTGTTTTCAAAAACTTTTCTCACTGGGGGTTTGGAAAGGGAGAGTGGGGCTGATGATAGGGATGCCAAAAGAAAAGGAATTGGGGAAAGACTAAAATAGCAAATCATATTAATTTCCTGATTTGTGCTTGGGGTTTCAAAAAAGAAACAAAGAAAAGAGCGTTATTATAGTATTTTAAACAGGAGGTTCAGAATAAGACAGACAAGCAGGGCAGCTTTGAAACTACATTGGATTTATTATAATCTTTTTTATTTTTTATATTCTTTTAAACATGCAGACTGCATATAATAGATTTGTGGTTTCTCCTACAGTCTTCTCTGTGCTTCTGTGCATGTGGAAATTCTTGTGTTTGATGAAGTTTGCAAAGTACAGAATCACAAACAAATTAAAATTTAAAAACAATTATTGTGGGTTGGGGGTAATGAGGGAAGTCTTCCCGAAGCACTGGGGTCTTGAGGTTGGCTCTGACAGATAATAATGGTTATAATCACTCTCGTTTACAGATCTTTAAGGGTTGTAAATCATTCTCCTGACAACCACCCTATATGGCAGGTAGTGCAAATTTTATTATCTCTATCACATGGATGGGGCAACTAGGTGGCAACATAGTGCATAGAGCACCAGGCTTGGAGTCTGGAAGAGCCATCTTTCAGAGTTCAAATCTGGCCTCAGACACTTACCAGCTGTGTGACCTCACATAAGTCACTTAACTCTGCCTCAGTTTCCTCATCTGTAAAATGAGCTGGAGAAAGAAATAGCAAACCACTACAGTATCTTTGTGAAGAAAACCCCAAATGGGGTTATACAGATTAGGAAACTGAGGCCCAGAGGAGAAGAACAGCTTGCTGAGGGTGATGCGCTCGGTAAATCGTGGAGCCAAAACTTGAAACAATAACTTTTGGCTCCAAATGCAGGTCTCCTGCCATTGAATCCTAATAGAATTGGCGATGAGCAACCCAGCAAGTGGAGAGCCATTCTTTAAATTACGCCAGGCTGGTCTTATACCAGTTGAACAGCCTAAAATTGCCATATTTGAGGGGCTAGAAGAGAGAGGTTATTACAATTAGCTCCTCTTCTCCATCATTAATATTTCATTTTTAATTAAGCAAACGAAGACCTCCCGGTTGAGTTTGTTCCAGGACTGTCTAATTACTGTGGCAGATAGAACCACACGCTGTCCCATCCAAACTTTCTCACCATTCTGGGCCTCTGTTTCAACCAGCTCAGAAACTCAATGTTGCATCTAACTCCTCATAACGGCCGCCATTTTTGGCTTTCTTAGCAAAGACACTGGAGTGGCTTGCCATTTTCTTCTCCAGCTCATTTTACAAATGAGGAAATGGAAGTAAACAGGCTTAAGTGACTTGCCCTATATAAATTCAATAAACAGGTGTAGATGATGGTCATAGAATGCTATGTGCACTCTCAGACTACATGTGCTTGGTATGTCGGTTTATTTTGCTTAACCCATTTCTCTTTGTTACAAAGGAGGGTTCTAAGGACAGGGAGTAGTTCTTGGGAAGAGATAGCAATGTTTAACAGTACCCCACCAAAGAGCAATAAAGCATGTTCAATAAAACAAGGAATGCTGTTATCTATCCATTCTCTTCCTCCTCTGGTCTCTCCCTTTCTCCCCTCCCAAAAGCTTCAGGGCAGTGCAGAGTCAATGTCAGACATTAGGAGATCAAGGGACCCAAGCCAGGGAGAAGCACCTCCCACTGGGAGATTTAACAGGTCCTTAAAAACCAGGCAGCATCTCACAGGTTCCCAGGTTCCGGTGCTGCTGATATTTAAGGAAATTAAGGTCAGACTTCACCACTAAATATTTGTCTAAGCTGAACAGAGAGCTGTGCCAGGGAAGAAGGCCTTCAATTTTACGAGCAAATAAATCGTAAGGGTGAGAGATGGGGAAGGGAGGAGGGAGAGAGATAGGGAGCCAGGGAGGAGGGGAAAAGTCTCAATTATTTAGAGCCTGGGCTTTCCTGCAGACAGTTCCAGGAGCAGCTCGGAAGGTTCTCTGCTCTTCAGGTGAATGTACTGCTCAGTCACTATTCTTAGCAAGGCCCCCATCAGAGGGCATCTAGGATAAGAAACTGGAAACCACCTGAAGGTGCTGCTCTTCCAAATGCCTCCTTTTTGGGATGAAGTGGAAAGAGTACCAGCTTTAGAGTCAGAGGGTCAGCATTGTCACTGATTGTGTGGTCACCTTTCTGGGCCTTGGCATCCTCATCTGTAAACAGAATGGGTTGGATTCCAAGGCCTCTTTTAGTCCTAAACTGGGAGAATCCTTTGATTCCATGCAACCCCAGGAAAAGGATATTTTAGGCCACCCTCTCTATGGGTTCTTTCGTTCTCTTTCCTTTTGATTTTTTTTACAGACCTGTGGAGGGAACTCTCCCCACCCATACAGATCAGTAACTCATTCATCAGAGGCTTAGTCCCCTGGGGTGCTCAGAGGTTGAGTAATTTACCCAGGGTCAAAAAACCAGGATGTCAAAGGTTGAGCTAGAGGCTGGTTCTTACTGACTCCAAGGACAGCTCTCTAGTCATTAAGAAAACACAATGTAGGTCTAGAGTAAGGGAAAGCTTTCTAACAATTACAGTTGCCCAGAAGTGGACTGGACTACATCAGGAGGGGATGGGTTCTATCCTACCAGAACCTTCCAGTAGCAGGAGGAGGAGGAGGAGAAGAGGGTGGAGGAAGAGTAATAGGAGGAGGAGGAGAAGGAGTAATAGCAGGAAGAGAAGGAGGAGAAGGAGTAACCGTAGTAGCAGTGTAGCAGCAGCAGCAGCAACCATCTGTATAGCACTTTAAGGTCTGCAAGTGCTTTATATAAGTTAACTGAATTGATCCTTCTAACAACCCTGGGAGGCAGGTGCTATTATCATACTCATTGTACAGGTGGAGAAACTGAGGCAGACAGCAGTTAAGTAACTTGCCCAGGATGTGGCAGCTAGTAACTGGGTGTGAATTCAGTTCTTCCTTCCTCTATGTCCAATGCTCCATCCGCTATACTGCCTAGCAACTGAAAGACCATTTTCCAGGGATGTTGAAGAAAGGATTCCTTGTTCAGGTATGAGTCAGACTACATCATCCCTTGAGGTCCCTTCCACCTCTGAAGCTCTGCGATTCCTCTGCTGTCATCCTCATCCTCATCATTCTTATCCTCATCTGGGCTTGTCTGGGAATCGAAGATCACCAGTCAGAGGACTGGGAGTAGATTACTTTTAAGAAAAGCGACTGGCACAGAGTTGGACATGGAGCAAGGAAAACCAAAATCCTTCCACGAGAGAAATCCAAGCCCAAACCTTTGCACTGAGCCATAGATCCTGGTTCACTAGGCCAGGAATGTAAAAGAGACTACCCTCCCCTCCCCCAACCAAGCACTGGCACACTGGCCCATTTCCTCAGCCTCTGGGTTGTCCCATGATGGTGATAAAAGAATAATAAACATTTTATCTGTGTGTTGATATTATATATTCCATCTTTATATGTGTGCGTATAGATATATACATATATACACATGTATATACATACATAGAGGGAGGGAAAGAGGTAGAGAGGAATAAGGAGGAGAAAAGGGAAAGGAAGAGAGAAAGGGAAATGGGGAGAGAGAGGAGGGAGGGAGAGAAAGACAGAGGGAGGAATGGGCAGAGAGAGAGAGAGCACTGAGAGTCACAAAGTGATTTCTACACATTACCCATTCAATCCCCTCCAACCAGCCTCCAAGGCAGCAGTATGATGCAGGTGGGCTCTGGGACCATCCTTGTGACCCTGAGTCTTCAGTCAAAGAGCCCAGGTGGGTCCTTGACTCTGCCACTTCCTGTCTGTGAGTCCATAGGCCAGTCTCTGAGCCTCAGTTTCTCCATCCATAATACGGGGGAGTTGACCCAATGACCTCTGAAGTCCCTCCCAGTTCTAAACTGATGATCCCATGATCCTCCAGCTCTAATATTCAAGGATTCTGTTCCTATCTCCATTTTACAAATGAGAAAACAGAGGCTCATACAGGGGAAGTGATTTATCCAAGGTCACATACACAGCTACGAAGTGATGTGTTCTGCCTCCAATGGGAGGACTCTGTTTGCTTTCCATACCAATGAAAATTTCATCGGAGTTCTACTTTCTTTCCAGTCCTCTGGACGGAAGCTTGGCTGAGAAGCTGCAGTCTGAGGTGGGCAGTAGGGGTCATGCTTTGGAAAAATGATGGGATGTAGGGATAGGGACTGAACCTGTGATACCAACGGCCTCATGACTCAGCCCGGATGAGGAGCCCCCTCGGCCAATGCAGGTCAGCCCCTGATTGGCAAGGTCTGTTCTTACAGAGTCGCCGTGGGTACTGAGAGCCTACAGCGTGCCCAGGCTCACACAATCAGTGTGTGTCAGAGGCTTCTTGACTCCTAAGCTAGTTCTCTACCCTCTAGAACATGTTGCCTCTCAGAATAATGCCAACCCTCTCATTTCCCCAGGAAATCTCTTGCTAAGCCTTTGGAAGATGCAAACTTGGTCCCTGTCTGGGAGACCAGGTCTCTAGACCCTGTTCACAGAACTAGAGCATTTTCTTTTTGCCTTCCAATCCCTAGAAAAGACTTATAATACATTTCCTAGGCAGTCTGACTGCCCCCAGGGTCACCTCCCCCCTCCCCAAGCCCTTCATCTCTCCCTCCCCTTCCCACTTGCCACTAGCAGCCTGACCAGGCAAAGGCCCTGAGGACGAGACAGTTAATAAAGGCAGGAGCAGGAGAATCAATGTACTCTGACATCTGGGTGACAGATTGGCGAGGGCGACAGATTTAATATCCTGCCTTATCCTTTTTCCAGCCCATGGGCCCTGGAATTGATTAAATAAATTAAGCAGCCCAGTCTTCAGCTTAGCTTGTCTTAAGTCACGGCTGCCCCGAGTGGAGCTCAGCAGCTGGGTTTCTCCCCGATGGAGAGTGACTGAGGCTACTAGCTACCCCAGACATCTTTGGGAAGTATAAAGTCCCGCTCAGTGTGAGGGGTCATCAGGATTGTCATTACTGTTATTATTACAGAGGCAGCTTTAGGGCAGTGGATAGGGTGCCAAGCTCTGTGGCAGGTAGGGTTCAAATTCTGACTCTGAAAACTGCTGATGTGTGGCCCTGATGGTTGGGTCATTCCTGTGTAGCTCACCTGACTTCTCAGAGACTCAGGCAAATAAATCCCCACGACTTCCCTAATGACCTCCTCCTCACCACTCTGAGAGGAAGTGTGACACAGAGAGGGAGGGAGGGAGGGAATAGCCATGCCCACCAAGCCAAAGAGTCTTGAATCATAGAAACAGGTCAGTAGTACTGTTGGTCTTTAGCAATACAGTGAAGCGGATGGAAGTTGGACCGATTAGAAAGGGTTAGATAGTAGGGAAGTGGGGAAGGATGAAGTAGGGGCAGCGATGCTAATACAGACAACTCTCAATGTGGTTTCATCCATGTTTCCATCCATGAAGAGACTTTAACCCAGTCATTTTCCACCTGCTACTACTGTTTCTCCCTCCTCCAGATGGGAACTCCCAGGAGAAGCTAAGCCACTTAGCTCTGCACACCCTGGTGCCATGCTTCTCCACCTGCCATCCTGCCACCATGGACAGCCTGCCTTCCTCCCTCCTTTCCATCTCTTTCTCTGAGAACTGTAACTAAATCAACAATTCCCATAGCCTCTAGAAAAGGACGTTGATGGACTCTCCTACTGCTCTATTTACCATCTCTCTGATTCCCAGACCAAACCTCCCTTCCAAAATCAATACTCCCTTCTATGAGTTATCTCCCTCAATTAGAATGTAAAGTCCTCACCTAAGGAGGTGCCCATCCACTAGAGAATAGACAGACAAATTATGGCATATGAGAGTAATTGGACATTATTTTGCCATAAAAAATTACAAAAGGGGAAGCTTCAGAGGAGACTGTCCTCATTCTAATCTATCCCCTACTCAACTACCAGAGTAATCTTCCTACAGCTCAGGTCTGACCATGTCACACACACACACACACACACACACACACACACACACAGCACCCCCATTCAGTAACCACCATTGGCTTCCTATCTTCTCCAAGATCCATTATAAACCAATTTGTTTGGCATTCAAAGCCCTTTATAACTAATCTTCTTACATCTGACTCCTCTCCATATAATTCCTTGCTACTCCTCGCACCAGACTCTCCATCTCCAGACTCTGGGCATTTTCATTGGCTGCTGTCCGGTGCTGGAATTGTCCCCCTCCACAACTCCTCTCCATGGCTTCTCTAATTCCATTCAAGTGTCAGCTAAAATCCCGTCTCCAAAAGATTCTCCCTCTCCCCCTTCATGGCAGTACCTTCCCTCTGGGATCACCTTCAATTTCTATCTTATTTATACAGTTATTTGCATATTGTCTACCCCATTACAGTGTCAGCTCCTTACTTGTAAAGGCAGTTTCTACCTCCTGAATGTGAATTCCTGACACTTAACACAGTTTGACTGCCGGAGAAACCTAGTAAGACTTAAATGAACTGATACAGACTGAAGAGCACAGAACCCAGGGACAATTTCTACAATAAAAATAACATTGTCAAGAGAAAGAGCATTAAAGACTTGAGAATTCTGGTCATCATAATAACTGACCCTGATTGCAGATCACTGATGATGAAACGTGGCACCTGCCCTCAGACAGAGGGGTGATAAATTCAAGGTGCAAAATGATAAGTGTATTTTTAGAAATGGACAGCGTATGAATCTATTTGTTTGACTATGTGTATTTGTTACCGGGATTTTGTTTTTCTTTTCCAATGATGTCAAAATTTTGTTGTTGTAATGTTTCAGTAACATCCAACTCTTCGTGACACCATTTGGGGTTTTTTTTGGCATAGATACTGGAGTGATTTGACATTTCTTTGTCCAGCTAATTTGACAGATGAGGAAATTGAGGGAAACAGAGTGAAGTTACTCGCCCAGGGTCACACAGCTAGGAAATGTCTAAGACCAGATTTGAATTCAGGAAGCTGAGTCTTCCTGACTCTACTAGGCTCAGCGTTCTATGCATTGTAAAATTATTTAATTTTTTTGAAAACCAAGTACATGGGCCCCAGATTAAGAAGCCCTGGTTAGATAATCCTCTGAAGGGCTACCCCACACACACACCTGGCACTTGAGTGACACCTGATTCTCATCAGCACTCCTCATTTCATGTGGGGATACCTGGGTCAGGTCCTCACTATAACTAGGCAGCTCAGCCAAGAGGGAATGGGCTGAGATTTCTGGAGCGAGGGAGGGGAGGGATGATCAGTAGGTACAAGAGAATGAGTACTACATGTACAGTCAGGGAACATGAATTTGAATTCCACCTCCACCAGCTGCTCCCTGTGTGACCGGGGGCCAAGTCACTTCGCTTCACTGATCTGGTCCTCAGTTTCCTCATCTGTAAAGTGACTGGACGACCTCTGAGAGACCTTTCAGCTTCCAAGCTATGCTTCTGTGATGTAACCATTAGGAATGTCTGAATGGTTTCCTGCCTCAGTTACCTCAAGCAGGAAAGCTTCAGGAATTGCCTAATGAGTCCTGTTTGTTACCCAAGTGACCATCATCTCTGCACTAAGTTTTGCTTTCAGGTGGGCTTAGAAGGGTTCATCGGTCTCAGAGGCGGAACCCCAAAGAGAGGCCTCATAGTCTACTGTGACCTTGGACAAGTCACATGGGCTTTTAAGGTTCACTTTCCCCTCCAGGGCCAGAAGGAGCCTCTCATGATCCCCACTTCCCACCCCAGCTCCCCAGTCCCTCAAAAGTGCAGTACTGTCGCAGAGGGCTGCAAAGAATTTTGTGAACACAAAAAGCATGACAGAAAATGCTTAATAGCAGCCCTGTTTGCTGGATGGGAATCAACCTGCATAACCATTGCCAGCGCCAGCATCGGCCAGCTCCTCTTCCTCACGATTAATTCCTGTTTCAATTTAAACCCTTCCCCATGAATGTTAAACAAAAGCCCTACAAACTAATTGGATTCTTGAAAGGAGAAACAAATTGGAAACAGGGGAGGCAAGGGATGTGGTGGGGCCTGGCGGGAGGCAGAGGAAGCACCTGGTTAGTGCAGTCATAGGCTCCAGTATTCTAGGATTCTGAGCTGGTGAGAACCATGGGGGATCCTTCTCTTCTGACCTCTTCGTTTTGAAGAAGAGGAAGCTGAAGCCCAAAATGGGCAAGATACCTGCTCAAGGACATGCAGGTGCTTAGGTGCTAGAACAAGCCGGGCTCCGGACCCCCAACTCCACTGCTGACCTGTTGGGTGACCTCGGTGAGGTGACTTGACCACTCTGTGTGGGAGATGATGCAATTCTACACAGAAGGATTCGGGACACTTTCGTGTTTTACTGAGGGGCTGCTGAGATTTGGGTGATAGGGCCGATGCACCGAGAGGAGAGCTGGAGCAAGAAGTGTTGATGGAGCTGCCTCCCCTGCCAGGCCCCCAACTTCTGAATCCTTCGGCAGCTGGAAGCGTTCCTCAGTTCCCAGCATCTGGTCATGCCACTTCTGGCCCATTGGAGCATGAGACATTTTCAAATACTTTTAATTAAATTAAATGGAACTCAGAAGATTATTAGAACCACACAATATTAAAGGCGGAAACACCTTAGAACAGAGAATGTCAGAACTGGGGGAACCCTTAGAACAGAGAATGTCAGAGCTGAGAGGGACTTTAGAACAAGGAATGTGAGAGCTGGCAGGAGCCTCAGAATACAGAATAAGTGCTGAGAGGGCTCTTATAACCCAGAATGTCAGATCTGGAGGGCCCTTAGAACACAGGATGTCAGATCTGGAGGGCCCTTAGAACACAGAATATCAGTGTCGAGAGGGGTCTTAGAACATAGAACCTTAGAGCATGTGGCCCTCTAGGTCCTCAAGTGTGGCCCTTTGACTGAATCCAAACTTCTGAAAAGTCTAGGTCCACATTTGAGGACCTAGAGGGCCAAGTGCCACCACAAAGCCACAGGATCCCCACCCCTGAGACTATAATGTCAGAGTTGGGCCATGGCTTAGAACCATGAATGTCTAAGCAAAGAGAGCCTTGAATCTTACTATCTGTAAGAGGCCCTTCCCACCCTCCCATCCCATTCCACCCCCAATTATAGCACTTTCTCCTCCGAAATTACCTTCCCTTGTCACAGTATACATTCTATATGTATCTAGTTATTTTCATATTGTCTCCCCCAGTAGAATGTAAGCCTCTGGAGAGCAAGGAATGTGTGTTTGCCTTCCCTTGTACCCCCAAAGCTTAACACAGCTCTGGTCACATAGTGTTTAGTAAATAATACTTGTTCCCTGACTCAATGACTGACTTAGAACATAGGAGTATGAGCTGGAAGAAGCCTTAGAACAGGGAATGTCAATGTCGGTAACTGTCTGTTTTCCATCAGCAGTTCTGGCTTGGTTCTCATGCCATGGACCATCATGCCTCCTCTAGGATGAGCCAGCCATCGGAAATCTCATTACCATGCGGGCTAACCCAATTTCTGTTGTTCAGCACCTTCTCAGTCACATCTTCCCTCTGATTGCAGGGCTGGAATGTAGAGCAGTGAATGCCTCCCAAACCTTCCTTTACAGAAGGCTCAGAACTTTCCAGGTAGTGCTCCATTTTCCACCAAAGACTCCGCTCGATTTCCACTCCACTGAGCATCATGCCCCCAGATCAGGTACTCCCTGCTGCCTTCCCCCCCCTTTCCTTTTTCAGCTTCCTGTTTGGGGCTGTCTTCCCTCATTAGACCGGAAGCTCCTTGAAGGCAGGCATTGTTTCTGTTCGTATCCCCAGCACTCAGCACAGTGCCTGGCACATAGTAGGTATTTAATAAATGTTTATTGAATTGAATTGAACCTTAGACAGCTGAAGAAACAAGGGATATTTAGCCAGGAGAAAAGTAAGCTTAGGAGGCACTTTGGCTTCAAGCATTTGAAGGCTGTTATGGGAAAGGGAGACTACTCCTGCTCTGTTTGGCCCCACAGGACCTAGGAGGATGAGGTAGAAAACTCCAAGAGGAGGATTTCAGTGGCACCTAAAGAATGAGCTGCCTCAGTCAGTGTCCATCAGCATTTATCAGTGCCTATCAGCATTTATCAGTGCCTACTATGTGCTAGGCACCAGGGCTTCTAAGACAAAAATAAAATAGTCCTGCCCTCCAGGAGCTTCCATTCTATTGAGGAAACAACATTTGCATAAAACCATATACGAAACAATACAAGTCATATACAATAATAGTAGGGGGAGTTGAAAGGCAGTAGGAGCTTGCTGGCAGGGGAAGGGAAGAGAAACACTCCATTGAGTTGTTTTGGAGGAAACTAGATCTAAGAGTCAGAGGTGAGGAAGGAGTGCATTCAGCCGGTAGAAGCAGGTGGAGAAACAGGAGGCATGTAGGGAACAGCCCTGGATATTCATGAAGGAGAGTGACAGAATAGATTGGAAAGGTAGGTAAGGGCCAAGTCATTAAATGCCAAACAGAGCGGGTTTCACCCTAAGGGTAATGGGGAGCCACCAGTGTTTATTGGACAGGGGAGTGACAAGGTCAGCCCCAGGCTCAAGAGACATCACTCTGGTGATTGGATGGAGGATGGATTGGAGTGAGGGAGAAACCCAGGGCAGGAGGGCAATTAGGAGAGGTAAAGGGGAGAGGCAAAGAAGGCCCGAGCTGATCCCCAACTGAGTTCTGAAAGAACCTAGTCAGATTTATGAGTCAGAAAAAAGACTGGATATAGGACCCAGGAGGACCTGGGTTCAGATCTCATTTGTTGGTCAGTCCTGGCTGACTCCTCATGACCCCCTTTGGGGTTTTCTTGGCAGAAAGACTGGAGCAGTTTGCCATTTCCTTCTCCAGCTTATTTTACAGATAAGGAAACTGAGACAAACAGTGAAGTGACTTGCCCAGGGTCACATGGCTAGTAAGTGTCTGAGGCTGGATTTGAACTCATGAAGATGAGTCTTCCTGACTCCAGGCCTGGAGCTCTGTGCACCATGGCACCCCCATCTGCATCATCAGATCCCATATCTACCACTTATTACCTTTGCGACCTTAGGCAAGACAATGAACCTCTCTGTGCCTCTGTTTTCTAGACAGTACATAAAGAGGAGGAATTTCCTGATCTAGATCATGGGTTCTTAACCTTTTTGTGCTGTGAACCCCTTTGCCAATCTGATGAAACCTATAGAGCCCCTCTCAGAATAAAGTTTTTAAATCATTAAAGGGAACACTAAATTTCAGTTAGATGTCATTGAAAACAGATTTTTTTCTCATCCAAATTCACAAATCCCCTGAAATACATCCATGAGTCCATGGACCCCACATTAAGAACCTTTGACCCAGAAGATCTATTCCATCTCACAATCTATGATTTAAGAACTGGGATGATGGCCCTGTGGGTAGAGAGATGGATGGGGGCAGATATGACACAGTGGAGAGGTGAAAACAATGAGACTCCACAAAACTCTGCAAATAATGGGTCCCACCTCACTAAAGATCTTCAGACAGAGGCTGACCACTCTGGGCATGTCCAAGAGGGCATGCCTCTAAAGGTAGGCAGGAGGTAAGCTAGATGGCCTCTGGAACCCTTCCCAACCCTGAGATTCTGTGATGCTATGAATTCAGAATGGCTGAGAAGACCCTTAGAACATTGGATGTCAGAGGTGGGAGGGGTCTTAGAACACAGGATGTCAGGGCTGGGAGGGCCCTTAAAACACAGAAAGTCAGGGCTGGGAGGGCCCTTAGAACACAGAATGTCAGAGTTTGGAAGCCTGAGCCCAATTCCAACATTTTACCGAGAAAGAAAGTGAGTCTCATCTGCTCTGTGTCAGAGATGCTTAGGAATCCTCGCCTGCTATGTAGAGGAAAGAGCCCCACCTGGAAGTCACGAGAATTGAGTTCTGATCTTAGCTGTGGGATGAACTCCCTGTTTGACCTTGGACAAATCACCGGCCTTCTCTGAACCCCAGTTGTCTCCACTGTAAGATAGGCTAGTAGAGAGGTACCCTGTCCTGCCACCCACTCTCCCGGGGCTGTCGTGAGACTAAACAAAGAGGAATGTAAAGTGCCACCAAAGAACAGCGTTCTCCACCAAGAGCTCCATCTGCACGTGATGGGCGGTGCTGATCAACAGACAGGGCACAGCCCTGTCCCAGCTACTGGACAAGCATATGGCACTGGAAGAAGGTCCTCCATGCTGAGTTGTAGCCAAGGCTCTTCCCTGCTCAGTGACATTCTGTACCACACTGGTAGGCAGGGAGGAGGATCGGTGCCAGGGACTCCCGGCAGAAAGGAGGTTGATGGAGCAGATGGACCCAGGCCCCCCCACACTCCCAGCCAGAGCACAGGTGGCAGAGCAGCTAGGCCCTCATTAAGGCAGCTGGGGGCTATTTCTGATCAGCATGGCTGACCTGAAGTTGCATAGGTAAGGACTTCTGTCCTTGCCAGATGCCAGGGTAAGCTATCGCCTACCCAACTTCTGCCCACACTCCTGTTTGTTTGGCTTTCCAGCAGACAAGACAAAAAGATTGTTTCTGGCATCCTCTCCTCTTCTGGTGTCCTCTTTCCATCCCCATATGACTCTCCACAGCAAGACGGATGGAGCCACAGACAAGTGTGGACTTGGGGCTCCATGGCACTCATTTAAGGAGTTCCATACTAGCTTGGTGTCTGAGGGGAGTCTCTATTCCCAGGATGGATGACTATGAGTTTGCAAAAATAATTTCCCCTATCTGGGCCTCAGTTGCCCCATCTGTAAAATCAAGGAACTTTGCTAGAGTAAATCTCTAAGGTAGGCCCTATCTACTTATGACATTCTATATTCTAAGATTCCTTTTAGCTGACATTTGGTCATTTAAATGCCCTCCCTGATCTGATTTTCTGTGCCCTAAGGTCCCTCTTAGTTCTGACATTCAGTGTCCTAAGGGCCCTCCCAGCTCTGATATCCTGTGTTCTAAGGGCCCTCCCAACTCTGACATCCTGTGTTCTAAGGGCCCTCCCAGATCTGACATTCTGTGTCCTAAGGGCCCTCTCATCTCTGACATGCTATGTTTTAAAGTCCTGTCTGGCTCAAACATTCTATGACTCTTGTCAGAATGTCCTCCCCCTCCCCTTTCACCACCAGTCCCCAAAGCACCTGTCTTGCCAGGGAGGCGATAGCTAAATTATGGGGCCATTCTTTCCTCCCTGAATTAGCCCACATATATTTATGATGGAGGTTTCTTCCTCTGAGATAAACTGAGAAAAATTCATAGCCCCAGGACTCAGCTGGTCCTCACTGGATGCAAAAAGCTAGAGGAGCTGAGGGAGGGGAGGCAGAGGCAGTTGGAGCCTCCCTAGGAGGAAGGATAGAATTGGGGTTTTAGGGGCTCCAACAGATTAGAGCCATAGAATCAAACCCAAATAGAAACAGAGGCCAATGGAATCTATGGAGGAATCCCTGCAGGCTGTATATTGACTTAGAAAGCCACATACTAAAATTATCTGTTTTCTGATGTGTTTTGATTTCATTAAATATTTCCAAATTACATTTTAATCTGGTTCCTAGCAGGCAGATGTGTTGTGGACCACATTATGACACCTCTGGATTCAAGCAGAGACCGGGGAAAGCTGGTGGGGGTTGGGGCATCGGAAAGAAGGGTAGGGGAAGAAGCTGGGAAGGGGCTACATGGCTTTCAGGCCAGCCCAAGAGAGGATTGGAAACAGGAGACCCAGCAGAATTCCCTTTGGGGTTCTTCCCCCTGGAGCACAGCTGGCCAGCTTCCCTCTGAAGCCTGTGGGAGGTCCTTTACAGAAGACTGGAAGCCCCCTTGGGAAGGAGAGTCAGAATTGAGCCATTAACTGCCAACCTCATAGGCCCCTCTGATGGATGAAGTGGCACCTGCTTTGATGGAGAGGCCGAGAGGCTCCCCTCCCCACTCACCATCCCCCCACCCCCGGGCCCTCCTTGCGTGGGGCTCCATCGGCCCCCTGCAGGCCCAGCGATCAAGTCCTGCTTCTTAATCTCAGCTGCCTTTTCGGATTCATTGCTGACAATAATTAGGTCTCATAAGGATAAAACTTAAATGAGTCTGTAGCCTTTGGGGATGGTATTAGCACCGCTAACTCTGTTTGTGGTTTAAATATTAATGTCAAAGTGTAATTACTACCCCTTCTGTCAGAGGCAGACACTGGAAACAGTGGCTGCCCTGCCGCCAGGGGGATGTGGCCATTCTGTTCTGTCTGATGCTGTGTGTGTGTGTGTGTGTGTGTGTGTGTGTGTGTGTGTGTGAAAGAGAGAGAGAGAGAATGTGTGTATGAATGTGTGTGTGAGAGAGTAGGTGAATGTGTGTGTCTGTGTGAGAGTATGAATGTGTGTGTATATGTCTGTGTGTGAATGTGTGTATATGTACATTTGTGTATGTGTGTACCCACGTGTGTGTATGTGTGTGAATGTGTGTGTGTCTATGTGTGTGTATGTGTGTGAGAGTGTGTGTGAGAGAATGGGTGAATGTGTGTATGTGTGTGAATGTGTGTGTATCTGTGTGTGAGTGTATGTATATGTATGCTTGTATATGTGTATACCCATGCGTATGAATGTGTGTGTGTGAGTGTGTGAATGTGTGTATGTGTCTGTGTATGTGCACACATGTGTATGTGTGTATTTGTGTGTGTTTGACAGTGTGTGTGTGAATGTGCCTGTGAGCACACACATGTGCATGTGTATGTGAGAGTATCTGTGAATGTGTGTCTGTGTGCATGTGTGTGTCTGTGAGTGTGTGAGTGTGCACACACGTGTGTATGTTAGTGTGAATGTGTGTGTATGTGTGTGTTGTGTGAGTGCATGTGTGTGTGTCTGAGTGTGTGTGTGCACATGCATGTGTGTATGTGTGTGTGCATGTATGCATGTGTGTGTGATTGTGTCTGTGTGTGGGTCTATGTGTGCACGTACACATGTGTATGCATGTCTGAGAGTGTATGTTATGTGTGTATGTAGACAGAGAGAAGAGAGAAAAGACAGAGAGGAAGGAGGTAGGGAGGGAGAGAGAGAGAGAGATTGAGAGAGAGCTCTTTGGACTTAACTTGCTAGTGTTTCAAATGCCAGAAAGTTTGAAATGAGGGGACATTTAGAGTTCAAGAAAATTTTCAAATAATAAGAGCCCTGAGGTCCTTTTTAGGGACCTTTGTTCTCAAGGACCTCCCAGTTCTGATAGTTTATGTGCTAAGAACCACCCCCTTCTCTGACATTCTATATTCAAAGCTCCTTCCTCACTCTGCCATTCTGATTCTAAATCCCCTTCCATCTCTGATGGTCTCGTTCCAAGGCCCCTCCTAGCTCTGACATTCTCTGTTCTAAGACCCCTCCCAGTTCTGACGTTCTTTTGCAAGGCCTCTTCCAGCTCCAACATTCTGTCTTCTAAGGGCTCTGCCAGCTCTGACCCTGTGTTCTGAGGTCACTTCCAGCTCTGACATTCTGTGTTCTAACGCTCCCTCAGCCTAAATTTCTATGTTCCAAGGGCTCTCCCTGCTCTTTTTTTTCTGTGTTCTAGAGCCCTATCCTGTTTGGACATTCCAGAGAATTTGAAACTAGGACTTTAGAATTGAAGAGAAATTAGAACTTTGGGAGAGTCTGTCATTCCAGAGGGTTTGGAATTCTAGAGATTTCCCAGAACTTAGGACCAGAAGCCATCAATTAGACCCATCCAGAAGTGATGAGAGCTGCCTACATGAGGTACTAGGTGTTCCCTTATCAAAGGTCTCCAATGAAAGGCTGGATGCTTGTATCCTAGGCATAGGGAGAGACTTCTTTTTCAGGTCTGGGTTAGACTAGATGGCTGCCCATGTCTCTTCCAACTCTGAGTTTCACTGATTCTGATTCTCGCCTTCACTCCACGGCGTTTGGGTTTGTGTCATCCCCTTCAGCCCCATAATACTTTTGACACTCAGCATGTGAACAGCCCTCAGAAGAGGATTTGGCTTGAGGCGTTCTCAATTCCTCAGGCCACCTCCACACTCCCAGACCCTGCTCTCACCAGCATCTTGTCTCAGGAGATATGACCCATGTCCAAAGGCACATTTTACCTATTCCCTCCCCTTTCCAATCTTCTTATACCTTGCAGTATGCCGTGTACTCTATGAGCCAGCAACACTGGCTTCTTTGGCCATTCTCCTCACAAGACCTTCCATCTCCTGACTCCAGGCCTTTCCCTAGGTGTCCCCCACATCTGGAAATCTCCCAGTCCTCACCTCTGCCTCCTGGCATCCCTGGCTTCCTTCAAGTCCTACAGGAAGGAAGCCTTTCCTAATTCCCCAAATTCTGGTGCCTTTCCTCCGTTAACTACTTCCCATTTATCCTGTAGGTACCTTGTTTGTATAGTATTTGCGTGTTGTCTTCTTCATTAATCTATGAGCTCCTTGAAGGCAGGAACTGTCTTTTGCCTTTAAGTTTTCTATCCTTAGCACTTGGCATAGTGCCGAACACAAGTAGATAACTTATTGACTGACAGATAGTCCGTCAGCATCATCAGATAATCTCTCTGTCCAGGGAAAACAAGGGAACAGATGGTCAGAGCTAGAAATTTTGCAGTCCCAGGCAAGCAGCCTGAAATTTGCCCAAGGCAATTGAGGAATGGGGAGTGGTGAGACTAAGAGACTTCCCTCTGGCCATAAGGTGGTATTAGTTAAGAGATGATTCTGTGTGGGACTGGAGCCTTTAAGGAGGCGACTAGACCCCCTGCAGCGTCACAGCTTCGGGTGGGGAGCCAGGACTCCTTGGGGAGGAAGAGTGGCGAAGCCACTATGACACGGACAGGGAAGAACTCTTCCTGGGACTTAGGGTGAAGAAACCCATATGGTAGATTCCTATTTTAATTACTCTTGTTAATTAGGAGTTGTTTCTTCCTTCTGAAGTATAAGTTCCGGTCGGTGCCCTCTAAATGTCGGTCCTCTTAGCCAAGACACAGTCCCTCTGCCCTAGTTATGGCCAAATTATGACTCTGGGAACAAGGCTGGTTGGTATTCCTGGGCCTCCTTGGAGCATTGTATCAGATGGATTAGATAATGGTTCACCACTTCCTGATTTCTATTGCCCCTTAGGGTCTTCTGAAGCCTGGTAGGGACAATATGAGAATGAGCATAAGGCACTAGGTTCCCTGACTTGGGTTAGCTGTTGCGTGCAGGATTGCCCCAAGGATTGCTATGTGAGAGTGCCCAAATCTTCCATGGACTTTCTATAAAGCACATGGAAAGCTCTAAGTGGGAAGAAAAATGATGAGTAATAGAATGGAAGCTGACTCCGGAGTTAGAGGTTCTGAGTTCAAATCCTGCCTCTGAGATTTGATACCTGTGACCTTGGGAAAGTCCCTTAACCTTTGCTGGACTCAGTTTCCTCATGGTTAGATGAGACAGCTTCTGAGGTTTCTCCCAGCTCTAAATCTGTAAAGCTATATTACCTGATTCACCTTGAAGTTAAAACAAATGATACAGGCAAGTTTGATGGGGAAGTTTGAGTAGCTGCAGAGAAGCATAATCATTATCTCACCAAAGTGGAAAGGATAAAATCCTGTGCTGGTGGCCAGCCATCTCCAGCTGGGCTTCTGCTTGGGGTGGGGGTTGGGGCTGCTACATTTGGGGAGCTGTGATTCAACCCTGTGTCCTGTCATGAAAAATTCCTGTGATCAGAAGAGTTTTCCCGGGTGTCTTCATAAGCTCCATCCTCTTCCTGTCTTCCTACACCTGATGTTTGATCCCAGGAACGGGAGGCAGAGAAGCCAGTGAAAGGGGAAGGAGAAGGGCTGGATCATGGGGAGCGGGGAAGATCCTTAGCATTATTGAAGCTGCTGCTCATCTTCTGACCCCAGACCCCTCCCAGAAAAGCCCAGGCCCCAGCTATTGCCTGCTAATCCCGTGTCAGCCAGGAAGGATGGCAACAGGGAAGGAACTGAGAAGAGGAGGAAGAGGCAGAGGACAAAGCTGGGACCAGGCATCTTCATGCTAGAACAGAGAAGGGGAAAATCTTTCCCAGTGTGCCATCATTGTGACAGAGTGAGAGGAGAGGGGCACACCTCTATGAAGTTAGAAAACAGGACTGAGGGTATGATGGGCAGAGCCACGATGAAGGAGGAGAAAGATACAGGGAGTGGTGATGAGGGAGAGAGCAGAGAATGAGCCAAGGAGAGCTGAGAGAGAGAAGAAACCAAGACAGGCTGTTACAGACTAAGGCACAGGGTCAGAGGGAGAGGGGGAAGGGTGGAAAGACTCAGAGAAAGAGAGACAGTACAAATAAAACACCACACAAAGATGGTGAGTCAGAGAATAAAGGAGAAGGAGAAAGAAGGGAAAGAGAGAATAGGGAGAGAAAGCTAGTCAGAAGTTTGGGGGAGACAGGTAGACTTCTAGAGAGTCCGAAAGTGAGTGAGGAGAGAGAGGTAGAGGGGGAGAAGAGGGACAGGAGGAGGGAGAAAACACAGGAGTTGTAAAGGGGAAGGAAGGAGGGGGAGACAGAGAGAGTGAGAGAGAGAATGGAGAGAGAAGAAGAAGAGAAGGAGGAGAAAGAGGAGGGGAAGAGAGAAGGAGAAAGAGAGGAGAAAGGAGTGAAAAAAGAGACAGAGATAGTGAGAGGGAGGGGGAAGAGAAAGAATTGGAGAGAGATAGGAGAAAGAGACAGAGAGATTGAGAGAAGAGGAAAGAGAGGAAAAGAGAGAGAAGAAGAGAGAGAGGAGAGAGGGGGATAGGAAAAGAAAGAGGAGAGGAGAGACAAAAGAGAGAGAGAGAGAGAGAGAGAGAGAGAGAGAGACTGTCACTCATTTCCCTTCATCTCTGTTCATTCTGGACAAATAGAGCAGAAAAGGCAGCCCAGGGAAGGAAGAAACAGGGCATGAAATTAAGCTTTTCCTCCGTAATGGCTTAGTTAGGCCAGGAGCCTGTACCCATGGTTAGAAACACCAATTCTCCTCTGTGATCTCGGTTTTGCAGGTGTGTGTGTGTGTGCGCGCGTGTGCTCTCGAGTGTTTGGGGGCGAGGATGGGCATCAGCTGAGAAGGGGCAGAGCCCCATACACACTACACGCAGCTCTGGTATCGCCAGTGCCTGCCTCTGTCCCACTTTCCTCTCTATCAGAGGTGCCCTCAATGCCCCCTACCCTCAGGATTGCCAAGGGAGCTCTGAGGAGCTCTCCCGAGGGAGAAGAGCCTCCCTCCTGCAGTCTGTGAGTCCATCTGGGCTGTATCTGAAGCTGAGCCCAATGCAGAGAAGACAGGTATGGGGGATGGACCATTAAGTCCTGCCAACCCCCAGCCCCCAAGTGCTCAGTAATTTGGAGTCCTCTCTCAAGTTCCCCTTCCTGCCCCTCCCAGTCTCCCTCCCCAACCTGGTCCCCAGCAGCTCAGACCAGAGCCAGGCTGAGGCTGCTGTGAAGTCAGCTGGCCCCTGGTAGCTCCAAAGAGCTGGGGAAGGGACTTTCATTAGACATCAGAGGAAAGTCCCCCAGAGTTTAAGGGATTTAGTGAATTAATACAACCTGGATTTAGACGATCAAAAGCATCTCTTTGAGGTGGCTGCAAGTACAATGGAATCTGACGAGAAGCTGTCACGCTGGACCTTGTTGCCCCCCCACCTCACAATTCAGGCGTCTTTATTGGGCCTTGGAAAGCCGGGACGCTTGATCCAAACTGGTTTCCGTGCATGCTGGAGAACAGGCCCGGGACCCCTGCCTCCGACCACAGCTACTCGGTGCCACACAGGTCTCTCCAGCGGGTGAGGCCCGGGAGACTCTGTCAGGCTTGTTCTGGCCATGTCTGCAGAAGATGGAGAGAAAGATGGGGCCCAGGATGATGAGGGCTTCCATCTCCCACACGGACCTGGTGAGGTGCTGCACCCCCTGGAACACGTCTTGATGAAGGGGGCCGTGTCTGTGGTAGTAGTGCAGCAGCACAGAGAAGATCAGGTGGAGGGCCTCTTGTGTCCCTCACCTGCCCGTGCCTGCCCACCTTGATGGGCCCCCACTATTACCTCACATTGGGACACTATGACACCAACTAGCCTGCTGACCAGCCTCCCTGCCTCTGGGTTCTCTCTCCCCTACAAACCCACACTGCATATGCAGTGACCACAGATCTGGTCAAATCACTCCAGTGCTCAGAAAACATCCCTGGCTCCCTATTGCTTACCAAAGTTCCACAGCTTGGCATTTAAGGCCCTTCAAAGCCTGTCTCCAAGCCACCTTTTCTACTGGGAAAGACCTAAATTCAAATTTTACCTCTGATATTTCCTAGCCAAGTGACTCTGGGTAAGACATTTAACCTCAAGAACCTCAGATTCCTCTCCTATAGAATGAGGAAGTCAGACTGGATGGATTCTGAGATCCCTTCCAGCTCTAACTGGTGATTCTACATTCCTGTGGAAGCCTCTGCTCCAACCAAACCATTCCCTCTCATGGCTTGGCATGGCATCCTCCTATACATAGTATTGTGGTTGCTGACGACTAAGATGTGGGGAATTCCAAAGAGAGGTGCCCTGTTTTTGCAGCTGGCTACTTCTTCAGCTTTCTTTTGGGTGTTACAACCTCCCTGCCCAGGAAGAGTTATACCATTCCTTACTAGTCCTATGCCAAGAACAAGAAAATGGCTCTCTAGGTGCATCTCAAGGTACAAACCATGCTTAGAGATTACAATTGTGATTTCAGTGGTAGAGAGGATCATAATGAGAAGACTGTTCCTACCAATGAATGTTGGCACCTGCTTTGAAATGTCTCTAGCACTGAGAATTTAAGTGATTTGCCCAAGGTCATACAGCCAGTATATATCTGAGGTGAGATTTGCACCCAGAACTATCCTCAAGTATACTACTTCTATGCTATAGAATATATGTTATATATGTACATATGTACACAAATATGTATATATGTGTGTTATAGATATATTGGCAAATTACAGGAGCATGACATAGTTACACAGCTCAACTTTGTCCAGATAAGGAGCTGTCTCTTCTGGAGCTATCAAGTCTCCTTCCCCCTCTCCCACCTCTATCTCCCCTCCCTTCTCCCAAAACCCCAGCACCCCAGATCTTTGTTCAGCTATCTTGAGCCATAGAGCTCATAAATCAAAATTGGAAAGGACCTTAGGGTCATCTAGTCCAAATCTCTCCTTGTTCAGATGAGGAACTGAGGCAGGGAGGGGGAAGTTCCTTTCCCAAGGCAGTAGCTTGTGTTTTCTTTCCAGGTGCTGACCACATTGCCATGCTCAGCTGAATGCCTAACTCCCCTATGCATTGAAGGAGCCAGGCTGCTTGGTCTGATCTCTCTGGGTCTTCTCTTCAAGCTCACAGTAGTTGAACTGCCCTTCCAGTGCCTCGAGTGATAACGATGCTCAGATCCCAGCCTCCATCTCTCGCCAAATCTCCCTGACCTCTTCTCACCTCCAGCTTCCCCACCTGTCACCTCCTCCTCCTCTCTCTGATTCATCTTGTTTTCTTTCTCCTGCTGTTCTCTGTTCTTCCCTCCCCCAGATGCCTGGGTCCAAAGCTTTTCATCTATTATGCACTTTCCTCCCAGTCCCTCTCCTGGCTCATTCACTTACCCATTAAAAATGTATATTCACAAACATCTTCATTTACATAGGAAGAATCACCTTCTGGCCACACTTCTGGATAGGTCCTATCTGGAACCCTTACACTAATAGAGAGGAAAGAGAATATTTATCCCCTGAGGAGGAAAAGAGGAAAGACTATTTGAGAGCTATCTTAGTAGCTTCATTGGGAGAATAGCTAGATTGACAGGTTAGGAAGCAGGAAGCTCCAGGTAGAAGCCTCATTTCAGAGACTTAGTCCTTAAGCAAACAATTTCTCCTCAGTTTCCTCATCTGTAAAATGAAAGAGTTGAATTCAGTGGTCTCAAAAGTCCCTTCCAGCTCTAAATCTATGAGCCTAAGAGTAGCAGATGGACTCTTTTATAAGTTAGCAAGTAGGTAAAGTTCCTGGGGAGAGTCATCCTCTGAGGATAATAAAAGTGAATGGATGTGGAGATCATGAGAAGCCCAGTTTATCAGAGTGGGAACCAGAGCTTGGTATCTTGTAGTAAGGGCTTTAAAACAGCTCTTTGTTCATTCATTCATTCATTCATGGGAGCCTCTTGAAGTCCTCAGAGATGAAACCATAATGATGTCACATGGAGCCCAGCCAACCCAAAGACCTTGTAATCAACAGAATGAATGCCAAAATTCAGCTATATCTAACACAAGGGTGCTGAAGGAAAAAAAAGTCCCAACCTCACAGAGCTGGTAAGTGTTTGAGAGAGGATTTGAACTTGGGTCTTCCTGATTCTTGGTCCAAGACACTATCCACTGCACCACTGAGCTGCCTGATAACTGGGGGGAAATCTCTTGTGGAAAGGAATATGTTAGCTGAGTCTTGAAGCCAGCTTAGAATTCCAAGAGGGAGAGATGGGGGAGTGGGAAAGATAATATTCATAAATGAATGTGATGTCCAAACAAATGGTAGAAATAAGAGTAAGATACGGTGCAGTTTTGTTTTTGTTTTGGGAGCTGCACTGTGTAGGGCTTCCAATGCCAAATGGAGGAATTTGTGTTTTATCCTAGAGGTGATAGGGAAGCAATGAAGCCTTCTGAGACAGCGAGTAACATGGTCAGATCTCTGCTAGTTCAGAAACATCAATGTGGTCATTGTATGAAGGATGGATTGAAAAGGAATAGAGACAGGGCGACCGATTAGGAAGTCATTGAAATAGTTGAGGTGAGAGGCGATAGGGTCCTGAACTGGAGTGAGGGCTGGGTGAGTAGAGAAAAGGAGCGTTTGAGCAATGTAAAGATGGAAATGTCTAATGGGATATATTGGATGAGGAAGAATGAGGAAGCTACATGGCTGAGTGCTGTGTGACCCTGGGCAAATCACTTCACCACCTTCTGCCTCAGTTTCCCTATCTTTAAAATGAGGATTGTACTAGGGTTGTTGTGGGGACCAAGAGAGATCTCATTTGTAAAGTACTTTGCAAACCTCAGGGTGCTAACATTTAGTCTTAATAAAAGATGACACCAGGGTTGTGGGTCTCTCTGCCTGGGAGGAGAGTCACATGATATCAACTTCTAGTTCAATCATCTCCTTTCATAGATGAGCAAAGAGAGGATAACTGACTCCAGCAGGGTCTCATGGCTAGTAAGTCTCTGAGGTGGGATTTGAATCTTGGTTGAATCCCCTGACTTTAAATCCATTTCTCTTTGTACAATACGATGCCGGCTGGCAGGAGAAGGCAGCCTCTTCTAAGCCCCCATCCCTCATCACTGCATGCATACTGTGAAGCTTGAGCTTCAGACCCAGACCTAGGGACTCTGCTATGTATTTCTTGTTTGTTTTTCTGTGGGAGGGGAAGGATGGTTATAAGGAGCTACAGAGGGGCTGGAGATGTGAGGAGAACAAACCTCCCTTTCTGAAGGCAAGTCATTTCTCTGTAATTGGTGTTTGCATGGCAAATCCCATGTAAAGACATGATCATTTGCATGTTCTGTGGGTAATGATATTTGATGTTGTCAACTTATTACAGCCTTAATCACCACTCAATTTCTTGCCTTCAAAGCTCCCAATGATGCTAGGACCAAAATAACCACCCTAAGCAAGCTCTCCTCAGGGCCCCTCCTAGATAGGTGAATTCACAAGGATCCCACAGCCCCTCCATGGGGAACCTTCCTCTACCTCTAAGCTTCTCAATGTACAGAAAGAGAAACTGGCTGAGATTCAGTCAGACCACCTGGGTTCAAATCCTGGCTCTGTAATTTACTGGCTAAGCAAGTCAGTTTACCCATCTAGACCCATCTAAAGACCTACTCATCTCAGTTTCCTCATCTGTAAAGTTGGACTGGATTGGGCTCATGTGCCCTGTGGTCCATTCCAAATGGACATCAAGGATCTAGGTTCAAAGCAGCAGCCACTCCAGCTTACATCCAGAGAGGGAAAGGACAGAGAAGGAAGGAAGGAGCCCTGGGGTAGGAGACAGAAGAATGGGTACACAGTAACGTGGTCCACTTTTCAGAACAGAGATATCTGCTCCACCACCAACACACAGTGGTTCCCTAGGCAAGTCACTCCCACTCTCTGGGTCTCAGTTTCCAGCCTGGAAATCGGCAGACCTGGGTTCCACTCCTCCCCTTAATATGTCCTAGTTGTATGGCCATGGGGCAAATCACATCATTTCTCTGAGCCTCAGTTTCTCCATCTGTAAAATGGGAATGATAATATCTAAACTGCCTAATCTAACACTGTTGTTGTGAGACTTGTTTGAGATAATGGGCATAGAGTGCTTTGTAAACTTTAAAGCATTTTACGGGTGAGGCTATTTATAGATTACGGCCCAGAAAAATGAGGTGACATCATCATTGCTAATATTTCTGTAGTTCTTTAAGGTCTGAAAAGTGTGTTTCATGCATTATCTCATTTGATTGGCACAACAACCCTGCTGTGATTTTTTTTAATCATCCCTAGTTTGCAGATGAGCAAACTTAGATTGGGGGATGTTAAGCGACTTATCTAAAGTCATACTGCTAGTAAGTAGCTTAGGCAGGATTTGAGCCCACATCTTCCTGACTCCAGAAGCAGCACTGCACCACCTGGCTACCCTACAGAGATGCCACTTATTCTCATCCCATTCCAAGGCTCAAATACTGCTGAGGACACTTACTAGCTGTGTGACCATAAGGAGTCACTTAATATCTTTCAGCCTCAATGTCCTGATCTGTAAAGTACTTGTACTACTTGACTCATAGGGCTATTGTGAGAAAATGCTTTAAGATTTAAAACAAAGGAGATTCTCCTTCAACTGGGGAATGGCTGAACAAGTTATGGTATGTAAATGGGATGGAAGACTATCGTGATGTAAGAAATGATGAAGGGGTAGTGTCAGAGAAACCTAGGAAGATTTGTATGAATTGATGCAGAGTGAAGTGAGCAGAACCAGGGGAACCATTTATACAATAACAGTGTATTGTGAAGATAATCGTCTTTGAAGGACTTAACAATTCAGATCACCACGATGACAATTCCAAAGGACTCGTGATGAAGCATGCTACATATCTTGTAGATATGGCCAATACCTCAAGACTTTATTTTGTTTGACTACGCATGTTTTTTATAACAGTTTTGTTTTGTTTTCAATGGAACAGGAGGTGAGAGAGAGAGAAAAATAGATTTTTGTTAATTAAAAAATTGATTTCATTTCTAAAAGACTCGAAGTACTTTAGAAATGTGAATTGTTAACAGGAAACTATTTAGAAATGTTAGCTGTTTTTATTACAGGGGAAAACTCATAAAGGGAGGGGAGTGTGCAGTATATTAAAAATGATGGCTAGAAAAACAAAGGATATTAATAGGACTTTAAAAAACACATTTTTAAAAATTTTATTTTATTTTTTGTTATATTTTGAGTTCCAAACTGTCTTGTGTGTGTGTGTGTGTGTGTGTGTGTGTGTGTGTGTGTAAACATACCACACAAATCTCTATTTATCAGTTCTTTCTCTGGCAGAGAATAGCATCTTCCTTCATAGATCTTCGGTAGTTAATCTGAGTATTTATAACTGTCAGAATAGCTTCGTCATTCACAGCTATCTCTGAATAATGTTGCCGTTACTGTATACAGTGTTCTCTTGGTTCTGCTCATTTCACTCTTCATTATTTCATGCAAGTCTTTCCATGTTTCTCTAAAATCACTGAGCCCATCATTTCTTATAGCATAGTAGTATTCCATCACCAAAAACCCCTATATTTTTAAAGAAAAAAATATGAGTTATTATTTCCAGATCTATTGCAAGGGCAACAAAATAAATTCTCCCTGTATCTCTTAGACTTAAGGGATTACCTGGGGCATTGAGAGGTGAAGGGACTTACCCAGGGTCACACTGCCAGTATGTATCAGAGGTGGGAGCATTCAGATCTTCTTGACACCGAGACCAGCCCTGTGGGCACCATTCTACCTTGCAAGGATTTAATTGGGTTATTTGTTCCCACAAGGTGGGAGCCTTGGCTTCAGAGTCAAGGCTCTGATGAGGTCTCATTTGACCTTTTAGAAAAAGAACTGATTATCATTCTTTTCCACCAAATCAGCTCCGGGTGCCATCCCACATGCATCCTTCTGGCTTCTTTAATGATCCCTAAGCATGCTGGGAAGATATCTACCGCAGCTGTTTTCAAGGTTCAGATGCTGCACCCGGTAGGATGTGCTATCTCCCATTTATCTCATCTGGGCAAAGACGCAAGATAGGGACCTGGACATAAATCACTTGATGTCTGCTAACACTGCCTTCCTGCAGTAGGAATAAGAAAGCACCAAAGCCCAGAGAAGCAGAGAAGAGAAATGTGGCCAAAACAAGGTGCAGTCTGCTAAGGGCTAGCTGGAGAGCTCTGTGAGCTCCAGCTATGGTGGGGGCACAGGCTAAGTGAATAAACATCCAAAGATGGGTTCAAATCCTTACTTGACTACTTAGTACCTTGGCATGTTGGAGAACTAAATTCTCTAGTATTGTATTGTATTGTAATATTTAGAGAACTGAACTAAGAATCAGGAATATCTGAGCTCAAACCCATCTCTGACATATGCTGGATATACAACCCTGGGCAAGGATCCTAACTTCTCAGTGTCCAGGGGAACTTTCTACAACTATAAGTGGTCGAGAAGGTGGCAACCTGCATTAGTGAAGGGACTTTCCTCATCCAAGAATTCCCTATACCAATGAAATCTCAGGTCCAGTCCCTATCGCCCAATGTTTCCTCTCAAGGTTGTTGTATTCTGGAAGTATTTTATGTCTCTGGGTCTCAAAAATGAAGCCATTTGGACTAGGTGATAACTAAGGTCACTTCCAATGGTAACCTTATGGATGATGACTTCCATTCTGTGCAAGGTCTACCTAGACACTCTAAGGACTAAGGGATCTCTCAGAAGAGAAGGTGGGGAGCTGATAGTTGTTTCTCAGAATGAGATACGGAGAAGACTTGCTTCGGTCACTTCTATCTAGGTCTCAGTTTCTTTGTCTATTAAATGAAAGACTTGGGGCAGGCTGCCCTCAAGGTCACTTGCAGTTCTAAATCAGTGATTCCATGTCCCCATCAGTCCTGTGGTCCCCTGGGAACCTTGGGACTCCAAGGAGAGTGGGGGCATGGTGGGGGCAAGTTAAGGCTCTCAGATCTAGTTGGGGGTCCCCTCATCCAAAGAGCCAATCAGAGCACAAGTTTCCTAAGGTCAGAAGCTGTTTTCTGTGTAAAGTAGGTACTTTACAAATACCCCTTGAATTATACAATTAAAAAAACCACCTAGCTTTAGAGCTGGATGGGTCCTCAGATATCATCTAGTCAACCTTCTTTGACAAAGATACTAAGGCCTGGAGAGGTGTAGTGACTTGGCCAAGGTCACATAGGTAGGAAATGGCAAAGCTAGTATCTGACCTCAGGCCCTATGACTCTAAGTTCAGTGCTCCCTCTAATGCTTCACACTGCCTGCCAAGCATCCTTCCATTTCTTCTTGAGAAGTCCCCAGGAATTCTAAAGCTATCCATCTTGGGAATATTCGTCATTGTATCCCAGCCTATCAGCCTAATGGGCACCCATACCATCCGTCATAGATACCGTAAATAATAACCCTGAACATGTATAAAGTGTTATCTGTATGTTGCCTCATTTGATCCTCACAAGAGCCCATCGAGGTGCAGGTACTATTATTTTTGTCATGTTATAGATGAGGAAAAAGAGACAGATTAAATGCCTTGCCCAGGGTCGCACAGATCACAAGTGCTGGAGGCAGGTTTGGCCTCGTCTTCCTCGATGCAGCATTTTATTCTCAGTGGACCTAGCTGCCCGGTGCCCCCTTCTTTGCTGCTAACCAGCTCTGAGGAGGCAAGGAGCCCCAAACCCACACCAAGACAGGCCAGCCCATAGCGTCACAGAGCAATCGATCCCTTCATTTGAGACATACCAAATGAGCAACAAGGGCGATCATTAACTACTCGTGTCATGGATTTTTGACAAATCGTGACCTTTTCAAGTCCCTCCTGGTGTCCAGGGGGCCAAGTGGGCTCCCACCCAGACACACTGCCTTCTTTGTGGATCCTTTAATTGAATAACAAATCACGTCTGGGGATTCAAGCAGCAGCTCGGCTTCTGGAGAAGCAACCAGGGAAAGGAGCATCGAGGTGGCAGCAAGGATGGATGCCAGGAGGAATTTCCCAGGGAACCGCTTTGGGAGGATGGGGTGGGGGGGAGGGCGGATGTGTAGAAGAGAGATGAAGAAGACTTGGAATTATTGAATTAAACATTTGCTGAATTCTGGGAAAGCAGCTGCTAAAAAAAAAAAGACAAAAAAAAACAACAAAAAAAGCCTGTTTAATTAATAAATAAAGCCGGAACGGAAGAAGAGGCAGGATGAGGGAGGGATTCTCAGCCGATATACCTGAGGGCGCTAAGAACAAGATAAACAATGCAGCAAACCCCTGCTTGCTCCCTCTTCCTCCCTCCCCACCATTTCCATCAGAGGCTCAAGCTTCTTCCTTTGGCCCTGGAGATAGGGAGGTCTATTACATGCTTGACACATCCCTTTATGAGTTAGAGCCTATTGCCAAATGAATCATGAAGACTGATAGACCCAGCTCACATCCCATCTTGGCTCTGTGGCCCCCCGGGTGATGTTGGGCAAATCAGAGCACCTAGGAAGAAATCCTACCTCGGGGCCTCAGTTTCCTCATCTGTAAATTGAGGGGTTTGGATTGCATGGCATTTCAGATGCCCTCCGATTCTCAGTCTATGATTGTCTAAGTGGGTCCAGGTCACCCAGATAGTGGGCCTTGGAACTGAAGCCAGCTCCTCTGACTTGAATATTCTCTTTATTGGTCTGTTTCCCTTTTTTTCTCTAAACCTCACTTTCCTTCTGGGCAAAATGAAGAGGATACATTAGGATTTCTAATACCTCTCACATTCTCTTGTTCTGGGAAGACTAAGGGGATTCCAGAGCTTCAAGGCAGGCTAGAGATGGGCCTAGAAAGAGCCCTGCTCCCTTCCTTCACTCCTCCCCTCTCTTCCCCAGGGCCACCCTGGAAGAGAAGCTGGGCATAGGTCACTGCCCCACTATAGACATCTCCTTTACCTGCTTGTGCCTGGTAACATATGAGCTGGGAGCAGCTTCCAGGGAGAGCTCTGAAGGTACCCTCAGAAGTTGGCATGCCATTCCGGTGAGAATGGGCATGAAAGGGCAGGAAGGCCACCCGCTGCCACGTTCTGTAGCTGGGCTCCCCTCAGCTTCCGTTTATTCATCCAACAGTCTCCATAGCTCTCTCCCAAGCTGCCCTTCTCTGCATAGAAAGACTGGCTCTGATCACAAGTGCACACTCACATACACAAAAAAAAACCCTATGTTCTCTTTCCAATCTCAGGAATGAAAGTCAATATAAAACAGTTTCTTATCTTCAGCTTTGCCTTTTTATACCTTCAAGGGTCTTTATTCCACTCCACTGTCAAAATTTCCCAGCAATTACTGTCTTTGACAAAGGGGCCAGGCTCTGGCAGGCAGCTTGCCCTTCTTGTGCCTCAGATGTGACGATGGCAGAGCTACAAGAGGATGCCTTGGGATGATGCCGACTTGGCATTGCGGGGGGACATCCCCCACGCCCTTCTGAGCCTCCTATGTAGGCAGGCCTGACTGTCTTGGGGGCAGGGGTTAAGAAATCTAGAATGACCAGACCATAGCAGGGACCTGAGGAAAGTCAAGCACAAGGCCTTTTGGAAGGGATGTTTCTTTGTGTTCTCTCTCTCCTCCTTCTCTGTCTCTGTCTGTCTCTGTCTCTCTCTCTGTATCTGTCTCTCTGTCTCTATCTCTATCTCTTTGTTTCTGTATCTTTCTGTCTGTCTTCTCTATCTCTGTCTCTTTATCTCTCTCTCTGGATCTATATCTGTTTCTGTCTCTCTGTCTCTGTCTCTGTCTGTCTGTCTGTCTGTCTCTCTCTCTCTCTCTCTCTCTTTCTCCCTCCATCTGTCTCTTTGTCTCTGTCTCTCTATTTCTGTCTCTGTGTCTCTCAGTCTCTCTCTCAGTCTCTGTCTCTTTCTGTCTCTCTGTCTCTGTCTCTCTCTCTGTCTCTCTCAACACATGCCTCCAATAAGCTTAAAGTCATGGTTGAGGGTGGAGTTAGGCCTGGGATGACCATCCTTGACTGTAAGAATGGGTGGCAATTGCAAGAAAGGAGGCTTGCAGCATGCTGGGAAAGAGCCAGAGACTTTAAATCGGAGGACATTGGTCCAGTGTTTGCCCTGACCACTTTCTAGCTATTTAAGCTTAGGCAGCTTATTTTTCCTTATTGGGTCTCAATTCAATTCACCACACATTCATTAAATGCTTGTTATATGCCAGGCAGAGACAGTGGAGTGCTTGGGGATAGAAAGCTGAATCCAAGTCTCCTCCCGGATGCATCCTGGATGGATGACCCAAGTCACTGGACTTCTCAGTGGCCCCAGACAACTCTCTGAGACTACATGTTGCAGAGCAGACACCATTGGTGGAGGGAATTCCTCACTTGGGAGCTCCTGCTACCAGAGAAATCACAGGGTTAGTCACAATTTTTTTTAAATACCAGGCACTGTGCTAGCGATAGGGATGCTAAGAAGCTTACGTTCTATATAGACACACAAAAGTAAATACAAAATACATACAGTCATTTCACAAAAAGGGCAGGTAGGTGGCACCGTGGATGGGGCACTGGGCCAGGAATCAGGAGGACATGAATTCAAATCTGGCCTCAGAGACTGTCTGATCCTTGGAAAGTCACTTAACCTTGTTTGCCTCAGTTTCCTTGTCTGTAAAATGAATGGGCTGGAGAAGGAGATGGCAAAACCATTCCAGTATCTTTGCCAAGAAAACCCCAAATGGGGCCACAAAGAGTCAGACATGACAGAAATGACTGAACAGCGACAACAATTTCACAAATGAGAAAAACACTGATGGAAGGGGTCAGGAAAGATCCATCTGTCCTTCTCATAGTGCCAACACTCCTGCCATCATTGGAACTTCATCTCCATTGTGACCGCGGACTCCTTTCCACAGTGCTCCAGCTCTACCAGGTGAGCCGACCCTTAACCTCACTCGGCATCAGGCCTCCAGGGCACTTGCCTCCCATCTTGCTGGCATAGCCCTCATAAGACCCTTCTTCCATTCCCTTTAGGTGCTATTTCTCCCCTTGAGAATGTAAGCCCCTCGAGGGCAGGGACTATCTTGCTTTCCTTTATATCTACAACCCAGTGCTTAGTATGGTATCTAGCACATGGTAGGTACTCAATAAATATTTAGAAGGTACTTAATAAACAATAAATGCTTTATCTGGCTAGCTAGGAGGTGGCAGTGTGCTTATGGAATGCAGCCACTTGAGGAAGAATTGGGATGGTAAACATGCAAAACTAAAATTAGAGCCTCAACTCTAGTAGAAATGGAGCTCTTGGGGCGGAGCCAAGATGGCGGCTGGGAAGCAGTGACTGGCATGAGCTCCCCACCAAGTTCCTCCAAAAACCTATAAAACAATGGCTCTGAACCAATTCTAGAGCTGCAGAACCCACAAAGTGGCAGAGGGAAGCAGGGCCCCACC
>CM053622.1:808826655-808862020 GCA_028646595.1 Phalanger gymnotis | reverse complement strand
GGAGTCCTGCTTCCCTCTGCCCCTTTGTGGGTTCTGTAGTTCTAGAATTGGTTCAGAGCCATTTTTTCATAGGTTTTTGGAGGGACTTGGAGGGGAGCTCACGCCGGTTACTGCTTTCCAGTCGCCATCTTGGCTCCGCCCCAAGCTTTGACTTTCAAAAAAAAAAACCGTTCATTGCCTCCTGGTTTGATGATGACCTTGTCTGAACTTAGCCAGGCTGGTCCTACAAATGGCCATCAGGTTCTGAACCTGTTTGGATAACTTCGACCAAGCACTCTCTTTTCTAGGGCTTCTGTTTCATCCTCTACCCAAGGCATTGGAATAAACTGACATTCTATGTTCTTAGATCCCTTCCAGTTCTGGCATTCAATGATGAGATAAATGTAAATTCCTACACTAAGGTCCAAAAAAAAATCAATCTCACAAGTAAAAGATAGGACCGATGCGACTAGACTGCAGTTTGTGTGAAAAAAAATCTGGGGGTCTTAGTGAGATACAAGGTCACTATCAGTCAGTTGACGATGTACAGAATTGCTAAGAAAGACAGTACAATCTTAGTCTGCACTAAGGGAGCGCTGATAGCTAGGACAGTGAAAGTCCTCCTGTCCGATACCCTGGTCAGACCATAGGGACTATTTAATGTTCAGATCTTAATAATAATATCTAATATTTACAAACCTCTTTAAGGTTTATGAAGCAAATAACATATGCTATTTCATTTGATCTTTAAAATCCCTAGGGGATAAGTGCTATTATTATCCCCATTTTCCAGATGAAGACACTGAGGCATTGAAAGGTTTGGTGACTTGCCCGGGATTTCACAGCTTGTGAATATCTGAGACAGAATTTGAGCTCAGGTCTTCCTAACTCCAAGTCCAGCGCTCTACCCACTGAACTACCTGGTCTCCTGATGTGGGGCTCTTACTTCTCAGGAAGTGTGCTAATAAGATAGAAAGTATCTGGGATTGATGGAGGGACTCAAGATGATGTCAGTTGAAGGAGCTGGACAAAGGTTTAGCCTGGAGAAGAGAAGGCTTGTTTGGGTGACAGAAATTCATCGTTGTCTTCAAGTATTTGAAAGACTATCACCTGGAAGAGAGAATGGCTCAGGTTTCCTAAGAGCTGGGTTCAAATCTCACCCCTGAGGCTTACTACTTATAAGACCTTCAGCAAGCCACTCAACCACACTGGGACTCAGTTTCCTCAAATATAAAATGAAGTGGTTGAACTAGGTGGCCTCTGACATCCTTTCCAGCCTCCATCTAGTTTCCTATGATTAGAATTTTTTTCTTCTTGGTCCCCGAGGGCAGAACTGGAAGCAACCAGCAGAGGTGACAGGCAAATGTAAGAAGAAACTTAGCCAATGTCAAGGAAGTCTTCCTACCAAGAGAGCTGTCCAAAAGTGGCATGGGCCTCCTAGAGAGGTGGTAGCTGCCCCTTCCCAGGAGGTCTGCAGACAAACGCTGGTTATTTGCTTGCAGGACAGATTCTCACTTAGGTAGGGGATAGCCTGGGTGCCATCTGAGACCTCTTCCAGTTCTGGGATTCCAGGACCTAACGGAGATAAACCACATATTGATGACTGAGAGCTGATTGTACTGACATTAACCTTCTTCTCTTTTCTTGTCTTCTCAACTAGAGCAGTGGGGAGAACAGGGGAGGAAGAGGATGAAGGTCTGGAGGTTTTTTTAATAATGATTTTACTTCACTTTACTGGGGTGGGGTGGAGTAGGACGGAGTCATTGGAAAAGAATGATGATGTGGAAAAGGGGCATCAATACAACTTTTCTAATATCTTGTATCACAGATAACACGCAGGAGGCACCAGAGGCTTCGGACTCCAGCCTCTAACAGGTTCACTCTTGATCTGGTCAGACAGGAAAGACAGCTTCTGAGGGCTTAATAATAAGCTTTATTCCAGTCTAGTCTTCTCCTTAGTGTAGATGGTGAAGCATAAACTCCTACTGCATTCCCTAATCACCTTACTTTCAGGGGCTGGTGAGAAGGGGGAGCAACTACCCTTATATCTCAATGGAATCAACAGAGACAGGCACAGCATTCCAGCTTGTACACTCCCCTAAATTCCCTCAAGTCTCAATGAGGGACAGTTGAGGCAGGTGCATGCATTCCTCTACGCATGACCCAAATCCCAAATGGGTTCCCCACCTGCTTTATAGGGCGACAGACAAAGAAGGCATCTTGCCAGCATTAAGCTCACAAGTTAACTTTAGCAATATCATCATTCTGTGCAAGCATAGTCATATCAATTATATCACCCCCATATCTCACGGTGCAGCCTCAGTAGGACTGTCTGTCACTATGATTCTAGGAATTACTATCTAGGATCCTTGGGGCTATTCTGGGAGTTATTATCTAACACCTGGAAACCAGACATTGCCATGGCCATGGATCCTGAGAAACTGAACTCTGAAAGGATAACAAAATCCTCCTTACACACACACACACACACATACACACGCACACACACACACACTATATCTATACATATACATATATATTATGTATATATGATTGTAAGCTCCTTGACAGGGTCTATCTTTTGCCTTTCATCCTTAGAGCTTAGCTCAGTGCCTGGCACCTAGTAGGTGCTTACTAAATGTTGATTTACTGACTGACTCTCTGTACCTAGTGGGGCTGGCCTAGGCTCAAAGTCTGTGCAGCTAAGAATCAAAGGATAGTAGATCCAGAGCTGAAGGGACCTTGGAAGCAATCTAGTCCAACTCCTTGATTTTACAGATGAGGAAACTGAGACCCAAAGACATCCTAGGATCACAGATTTAAAGCTGGGTGGGGTCTCTCAGAGGCCATCCAGCCCAAACCTTCCTTTTACAGATAAGAAATCTATGGCCTAACAGAGATTTTTAGTAACTTGACCAAGGTCATATAGGTTGTAGATGTCAGAGGCAGGATTTGAACCCAGATCCTCTGGCTCTGAAGCCAACTACTCACTCTCTTTGCCTTTGAGCTTGGAAGGATCTGCCAGAGTTTTCAGTACCCTGGTAGAGCCTTTGGGAAAGCTGGGTGGCATAGTGGTTAGAGTGTTAGCCCTGGAATCAGGAAGACCCAAGTTCAAATCCAGCCTCAAATAATGACTAGCAATGTGACCCTGGGCAAGTCACGTCACCCTGTTGGCCTTGGTTTCCTCATCTGTAAAATGAGCTGGAAAAGGAAATGGAAAACCACAAGAGTATCTTTGCCAAGAAAAGTCCCAATGAAATCAGGAAGAGTTGAACACAGCTGAAACGTGAATGAACAATACAGCCTTTGAGAATCTAGTGTAAGTAACCTCCATACTATGCCCTGTATCACTCTGTGTGCATTTTATATGGACTACTCTGCTGCCAGCCACTGTGGTGCCGAAATGGCCTAATGCCGTGGAGAGTAAAAAGGAAAACACAAAACACCGGCCAGGTGGAAGAGTAAAGAACAGCTCCGTTTATTAAACTGAGGGACAGGGCCTATACACCCTTTTAGGCAAGCAGAATCAACAAATCCACATGCGAGGCATTTGGATAATGCATGACTTCCTTGTGCCTTCATTCCCCTTTTGCTGTAAACAATATTGTGTTAATAGTCCACAGGGTAAAGTATTTAGCATGTGTGTGCCATGGGGGTTTTAGAGAGAGCGCATATGTACGGAGGAGGCTTGAAGAAACTTCACCCTGAGCTGCACGTGTATGCTGAGGTGGGGGATGGAGAGCCCACATGCTGAGTTACAGCCCAAGGGCAAGAACAGTCCTCTGGCCTGTATCTGACCTTCTCAGAGCTGGCCCTCTACACTTCTCTGTATATATGCTGTTTCCTCCAAATATAATGTAACCTCCCTGCAGGCAGGAACTTTTACTTTATCTTTGTATCCCAGCGCCCAACACAGGGCCTGGTATATTTTTTTAGGTGAGAATGTGGGCGGGGAAGTCCCGCATGATTTCAGGGGTGTTCCCAGCGAGGTCAGTCCCTCCTCCCATCCAGATGAAATGCCGCTCTGCAATTTGGAGGCAGGAGATTTGCCAAGCTAAGCAACTCACTTTCCCTGAGTCCCGCAGCCAGTATGGAGCAGGGGACTTGAAACAAAAGTCTGTCTGACTTCGGGACTGGCTCTCACCCCCACTATGCTCCCCTGTCTCCCACCCAGGGGCCTATCACAGAGTATGGGATGAAGGAACCCCTAATAGAGGACTTTGCCAACGTCATTTTAAACCAACATCATAGATTTAGAACTGAAAGAACTCCGCATCTTGTATCTCCACTCCGCATTCCTATCGACCTTAAGGAGCGTGGCCTACCCATTATTATACCCCTTTTACAGATGGGGAAACTGAGGCCCAGAGAAGGAAAGGGACATGCCCCGGGACACACAGTGACTCAGGGCAGGGCTGGGGATACAGCCCAGATTTCCTGACTCCCAGCTCCATGTACCATGTGACTAAACACCCTTCCCCCACAGCCCCCATGGAGAATGTCAATTTCCTGGTATGTTACCGGGTGTTAGTTTCCACATCCCTGAGTGCAGGGCCTGACTTCTGAGAGAGAGCAATAGGGCAACGAGGAGAGTGTGCTTTCCTCCCCCCACTAGGAAATTCCAGAGAAACCAATTACATTTGCATTTCATTTAAAATGGAGACAATCACAACCGTGAGCTAATTGTGCACCAATTGATTACTAGAAACATATTTGTGGAAGAGGCGCAATTAGTCTAGAGCTGCAAATTCCTGCTCACTGAACTTAAATTAGACAGATCCAAGCAGCTGTCAGGCAGCTTCAATCCCCACTCTGACCTGATGGAATTTGATGATCAGCCAGAAGGTAGGAACTCGGGGAAAGCGAACCTACTACCTTGGGGGAAGGGGACTGAGATGGGACTCCCTGAGAGGTTCATTTGGTTTTCAGTCATGTCCGACTCTTCGTGACCCCATTTGGGGTTTTCTTGGCGAAGATACTGGAGTGGTTTGCCATTTCCTTCTCCGGTTCATTTGACAGATGAGGAAACTGAGGCACACAGAGCGAAGTGACTCGCTCAGGGTCACACAGCTAATGGTTTGCCGTTTCCTTCTCCAGTTCATCTGACAGATGAGGAAACTGAGGCACACAGGGTGAAGTGACTTGCCCAGGGTCACACAGCTAGCAAGTGTCTGAGGCCGGATTTGAACTCGGGGAAATGAGTCTTCCTGACTCTTTGCCCAGCACTCTTTCTACTTTGCCACCTAGCCAGCTCTAAATCTGATCTAAATTCTAAATTTGATTCCATACACTCTTTTCGTCCTCTGGGTACTAGGCTTCCCCTAGAGGCCATAGGACTGGTCCCTTGGAAGTCAAGAAAGAGAAATATCCAGGGACTCGGAATCCTGCTGACATCCTATTAGGCAGGAAGATGAAGCTTGCCTGCCTGGTTAGCCCTGGCCCTGACCTCCTTGACCTCAAGGGGAATGCCCCAAGTGCATTCCTCAAGTCAACATATCAGCTCCATCTTCTGACAGGATGGCCTACTTTGTCTGAGGCATAAGAAGGCCTCCCATGCAAAGGAATTCCTGTTAGGAAGGAAGCCCACCCCACGCATGCATGCAAAAATGAAGTCACCTATTGAGGCTGAAGCCCTGGACCAAGAGTATTCTGATAAATGTTTAGCAACTGGCTTTCTGAGGGGAAAATGTATGCATGGCACACTTTTCTGAGGTGTAGATGCTAACACTGAAAATTTAACACTTGGCTCCTTTGAGCTGGTGTAAGCGGATTGCAGCATTCCCACGGACATACAGCAAAAGCCATGACAACTCAGTCCCTTCCTTTCTGGGCCTCCCTGTTTCCTGTACATAATGTCCATCACTGACCTCTCTTCTAACAGTCTATATTCCAAGGTCCCTCCGAGCTCCAACATTCTCCACTCTATCACTCTGGGTTCTAAGGTCTTTCCCGGCTCTTAACATTCTAGTCTAAGGCAGGGTGACCAGCCCGAGAGCCTGCTCAGTGTCTTCTGCTCTTAGGACTTTATCTAACATTTTCCCCAACCACTCAGGAGGAGGGAGAGGCCCGAGGTCACCCAGAGCCAGGTGTGTGGTAGCTGGAAGACCACCTAGTACTTCCTCTATTCTCCCCTTATTCCCTCTTTCCTTCCCCTTTTCCCCAACCACACAAGATGAACAGTCTCTCAGCCTTTGCTCAGCAACAACACCAAAGAACACTGGGCCCTTAGTTCAAATCCAGCCTCAGACACTTACTAGTTGTGTGACCCTGGATAAGTCACTTAACCTCTATTTGCCTCCATTTCCTCAACAGTGAAATGAGGATCCTAATGACACCTATCTCACAGTATTGTTGTAAGGATCAAGTAGGTGCTTAATAAATGTTTGTTCTTTTCCCCCTTCTCTAGCCCCTGTGGCTAACGGTGTCCCACCATCTGTTTTTCCCCCAACCCTGTATTGTCCGGTTACTGGTCACCTAGGAACAGACTCTACTCAACCCCTATCACCTGCTGTCTCATCCCCATTCTCCATGTCCACCCCATGTTCCATTCCAACACTCTCTGCCCCTTCCACTGTGCCCTCTAGAATTCCTGTTCCAGAATAAACAATCCTCCCTTATTCTTTGGCCTCGTTCTCTCATTCTTCTTCTATCCCCTGCCCCTCTCTGAGCCCTGCCTCCCTCCCTGTAACTTTGGAGAGAGGAATCTTAGTTTAATGATGAGATTGGAAGCTAGATTACAAAGGATGAGCCTACAGCCCGGGTCATCCTCTCTAGCAATGGCTGCACCTTCACTTACCCCTCTCCCCAGTTCCTAGACACACATATACGCCACAGTCCTGGAGGGTTGGAATATTCTTTGTCTCTCGATGACAATTCCAGACCCTCTCTTTCCCTGCATTGATCTGCATCCCAGTCTCATTCTTTTCAAATTATCCTCCCAGATCACAGGGCCGCACTGGTCCAAAGGACATTCTCTGGCCCTTCTCGAGGAGCTCGGTCCCTGGCTTTACTGTCCTCTTCTGCTCTCCACCTCTTACCCTTCTTCTGGGGCACTTCAACATCCATACCCATGATCCCTCAAATCCCCCAGTCACCCAATTTCTCAGTCTCCTTAACTGCTGTCACCTACTGCTGCACTTTGCCTCAGTCACTCAGCATTAAAATAGATTGGAAAAGGCTCAATGTGGAAGGCAAGATTTTGGCAGAGATATGAAGGCATCCAATTCCTACCTTGGGTGATAACCAGTGAGAATGTCTGGGGTTGGGACATGGAGTGTCTTAGTCAAGGAACAGCGAGGAGACCAGTTTTCTTTGGATTGTCAAGTATGTAGAAAGGAGTAAAGTATAAAAAGACCAGAAAGGTGGGAAAGAGCCAGGCAACAAAAGGCTTTCAAAGCCCAGCAGAGGATTTCCTATTTGATCCTGGAGATAATATGGCATCACTGGAGTGTGTTGAATAGGGGGTGACACAGTCGGCCCTGCACTTAAAGGATATCACTTTCATGGCTGGAGGGAAGACTCTGGGGCAGTCAGACCCCCCCCCAGCAGCTACTGCAATAGTCCAGGCATGAGGTGGTGATGAGGGCCTGCACCAGGGTGCTCGTAGTGTCAGAGAAGAGAAAGGAGCAGACAGGACAGATGCTACAAAGGTAGAATTGACGACAGATTGGAAATGCAGGGAGAGAGAGTGAGGAGATGAGGATGACACCTTGGTCTGTCCATCCCCCATAGCTTATATATCCCATATCTCTGCTCTCTTCTGTGGCTAAACTCCTTGAGAAGGCCATCTACAATAGGACCATCCATCACTTGCCTCTTAGAATACAGGAAGGAAGGGGATTACATGCGTTTGCCTTGGCAAAGAGTCAGCCCTACATGTGAAGGGAGAGAGTTGGAGAAGGCTGAGTGATTGGTCAGCTAAGTGGCGCCATATGTATAGAATGCCAAGCAAGGAATGGGGAAGACCTGAGTTCAAATCCAGCCTCAGATATTTAATGAGCTGTGTCACCCTGGACAAGTCCCTTAACCCAATTTGCCTCAGTTCCCCATGGAAATGGCAGACCATTGCAGTCTCTTTGCCAAGAAAACCCCAAACAGGGTCACGAGGATTGGATGTGACTGAGACCACTGAATAAGAACCACAAAAAATCTGAGAGATGTGAGATAAACAAGCTCTTTGATATTGTCTCTCACTTTGTCCTTTTGCTCAGTTGCTGGCAGCGAGGTGGCCCCTTTCCTTGTCGAGGCAAACCCTTCTACATGGGCCTTTGATGCCATCTCCTCCCCTCTTCTCCAGCCAATTGCTACAATCAATCAATCAAATATTTATCACGTAACTATTTGCCAAGTACCAAGCTAGACACAGGGCATACAAATACAGTGAATTAATTAAATAATCTCTCCTTGCAAGGACCTCCCTTCTAATGGTGGAGGCAGCATACGTTATATGCATGTGTATGTATGGGTGTACCTGTGTGCATACATGTATGTACATGCATATATATATTGTAACACATATGTAAAATGAATATAAAGGTAATAAAACAGATAAACACAAGTAACTATTTGCCAGGTACCGAGCTAGACACAGGGCGTACAAATACAGTGAATTAATTAAATAATCTCTCCTTGCAAGGACCTCCATTCTAATGGTGGAGGCAGCATACGTTATATGCATGTGTATGTATGTGTGTACATGTGTGTATACATGTGTGTACATGCATGTACATATGTGTGATACATATGTAAAATGAGGATAAAAGTAATAAAAGGTAATAAAATAAAAAGGTAATAAAAAACAATAAACGAAAGGTAAAAGACAAAAAATAAACAAAAGGTAACAAAAACAAAAAACAAAATAAAAAACAATAAAAAATTAAAAAGCACAATATTGTTAAATGCAAGGTAGCTTGAGAAGGAAAACTCTAGCTTCTGAGGAGATCTGCAAAGGCTTCAAATAGAAAGTGCTATCTGGGTCAAATCTGGGAAGAAGAAAGAGATGAGATGAGTGAGGAGTGAGTACACTTCAGGCATAGAGATGGCCAGGGCAAAGGCGTATGTATGGGACAGACAGGATAGTTTGACTACATCGTGGAATAGGAGGGGAAGTAATGCCCAGTGAGGCTGGCAAGTTAGTTTGGCACTAGGGTGTGGAAGGTTTTAAAAGCTAATTGTTGTGTCATTTCAGTTGTATCTTTGTGACCCCATTCGGGGTTTTCTTGGCAAAGATACTAGAGTGGTTTTCCACTCTAGTGGAAAGAGAGAGAAGGAAAGAGAGAGAGAGAAGAGACATAAGGAGAGAGAGAGAGAGAGAGAGAGAGAGAGAGAGAGAGAGGCGATAGGGGCAAGTGTGGGAGGTTTGAAGAAAGAAGAAAAGGCTTGGAATAGCTTCTGTGGGGAGTAAGTGAGGGAATCAATTAAGGAAGAGTAAAAAGATTGCCTTGCTGTAGCGTGGGCTCAGTCGAAGTTGAGTAACATGAATTTATAATGTACCAAGTCGTCACCACTGTGTGACTGCCCGGCTCCGTTCAACAGTATGTGAGTAGGAGTGGCGGAGGCATATGGTGAGAGTGATCCAGGGCTGGGTTTTGGCAAGAAATGACGGCAGCAGGACAAGGAAGCAAAGGATTTGAAGGCAGGGGACAGTGTAGTCTTGAGTCGGGAGAATGGACAATAGGCTGAGAAATACTTAGAAGGTAAGGGATTGGAGGTTTTGATGAAGACAAAGAATGGGCTCCGGAAGGTTGTGGCATAGGGAGATGGAACTAATGAGAGGAAGCTATGTTGATGCCAGAGTTTTGCACTAAGAAAGAGGACCTTTTGTGAGCAATGGTGAGACATGGTCATTCCCAGGAGTGGCTGAGGCAGAGTGAAGGAGTAGGTCACAGGACTTAAGGAAACTGGAATTGGACAGCTAGGGAGTTGAGGAGGCACCATCACAGATATTGACATCCCCTACTTTAATAAGGGCATAAAGTGGGGATGGAAAGATGATAAGCCTTTCTTATCTTATGAGGAATTCATCCTTAAGAAAGGAAGAGGGATGACCTGAAGACTGACAAACAATAAAGCTAACATAATTTGGATTGGTTGGAAAACGTTGTAAACTTTAAAGGAGGAGAAGTTGTGGATTGATGGTGGTGAAGGAAGAATCTGGACACGGCATGAGGAGCAAGGAGTGGTGATTACAGCCCCCTTTTCTCCTCCGACGCTGCCACCACCTGGCCCAGGTCCTCATCACCTCCCTCTTGGACCATGACAGTAAGCCTGCTGGTTGGTCAACCTGCCTCTGGTCTCCTCCACACAGCTACCAAAGTCATCTTCCTTAATCGAAGAGAAGATAATATAATTCAACTCAACTATGGTGGCTCCCTACTTTTTCCAGCATAAATCATACATTTCTCCATTTGTTTTCTAAAGCCTTTTCTACCCTGGCCCCAACTTACCTCTCCAGTCCCATTGGACATCACTCCCCTTCCCCACACTCTTCAGTCCAGCTAAAACATTCCTCTATTCCTCGCATACAGTCTTTCCCATTTCCATACCTTTGCCTTGGACACTCCATGAGTCTCCATGCCTGAATACTCCCTCCTCACCTCCACTTCCAAAAATCCTTTTTTGTCCTTCAGATGCAGCTCAAGCATCTCCACCTGCATGAATCCTTTCCTGGTCCCCTCAACTGGTAGTATCATCCCTCCCAAATTACCAAAAGGCTGGTCTTTTGTCTCCCACTGCTACTCAGTCATGTTTGACTCTACATGACCCCACAGACTCTCCATGGGTTTTTTTTTTTGGCATATTTACTCGGGTGCTTTGCCATTTCCTTCTCCAGGGTATCCCCATTTTACAGACGAGAAATTGAGGCAAATAGGGGTTAAGTGACTTGCCCAGAGTCACACAGATAGTAATCTTTACATGTCTGAGGCCAGATTTGAACCCAGATATTCCTGACTCCAGGGCAGGTGCTCTATACACTGCACCACTCAGCTGCCTGGTTTTTAACTACTTTGAATTTATTCTTTTCTGCGTTATTTTAGGAATACATACGTATTGGGGCACCCGGCCCCACTTTCTCAGGGCCAGAATAGCTGCATCTTCCTCTGGGATTCCAGGGCACACTGTCAGGTTGGAGAGTTGTCTTCAATGCTGCTGCTGTTGACTTGAGTCCCACCTTCCATTGTTAGAGACATCAGAGGCTAGCTTCGCTGGCTCCATTTAAGCACTTACTATCTATTAATTAGCTTTTACAAAGGGACTTTTATTTCAAATATATCTGAAGAACAAACATAAATTTCCCCTCAGTTCCTCAGGGGCATACCCTCTCTTATACCTCCTCAGTCTTAGTTCCTCCATAGTATTGGTCCGACCAAGTTCACATCCAAAGGCGTGTTAATACTGAATGAGTCCTTCTGATAGTTTAGGGTCCCAAAAGTCCCTCCTCGGATTGTTCCTCTGCCTATCGGTTCTGGTCTTGCTGCCACACTTGGCTAGATTCCAACTCCCAGAATCCCGTGGTTCACTCTCCCATGGTCAGAGGCTCCACTGCCTGCACCTAGAATAAAAAAAGAACGAATAAAAAAAGCCAAGGACTCAGGCCCGTTTCTCGGGAGCCATGCGAGCTCAGAAGGAAGAAGCTGTGAAAGTGATCTCACTCCCCTAGACTTGAATGAAACAAAACAAAATTTTAAAAGGGAGGCAGAAGATGACATGGGATTTTTTTTTTGAAGAAGCCAGCTACTCTAGCTAATCAATCAAAAAGGAAAGATTCCTCCCAGCCATATGGCTAGCCAACCAGAACCAGTTACAGAGCAAACATGTGTCAAGATCTCTCCAAGGCATTTCCCTTAAAAGTCAGCATGCTTCTCCTGAAAGGGCATCTCCCCTGAGTTTTCTAAATGGAGAGGTACCACATGAGTAAGCCGATGGGGCCTTCATAGGCTCCAGACCCCCAACACAAAACACACATACTGGTTCCCACACTGAAATATAAGCTCCTTGAGAATAGGGATTGTCTGTGTATCGCCAGGGCCTGGAACTATACCTGGCACACAGTATGTGCTTCATAATTGCTTGTTGACCGTTTGATTGATGAGAGTCCTAACAAGCACTTAATAATTTGCTTGTTGATTGATTAATGAGGGTCCTTCCAGCTTTGGCGTGTTCCCCCCCAACTTTCTAGGTTCTAAGGCTGCTCTAGCTCCAATGTTCCATATTTTAAGGGTCCTTCTAATTCTGACATTCCTGGGCCACAGCGTATGTCCCTCCCAGCTCTGACTTTCTGTGTTCTCACAAGCCCTGTCTGCACTCTGTCTTTCTAGACTTATTGCACACATTCCACGTCCCAGGCTAAGCAGCCTATTTGCTGTTCCTTTTCTGTGATGTGATCACCTATCTGGAAATCTTTGCACAAACTCTCCCTTGTTCTCTGAATCCTTTCCTCCCTCACCTGCCTAGCTTTCCCTAGGACAATCCCTAGCTTTCTTTTAGGCTCAATTCAAATGCCACAGGAAGTTTTTTACTAAGATTTCCTCCAACAATCGCTGGTACCCTTTGACCAGCAAAATTACTTTATATTCATTTTGGATTCACTTATCTGAGCACATATTATATCCCCTCTTCCCAGTAAGCTTCTTGAAGGGAGAGAATATTTCACTCTCTGTAACACTGATGTTCCCAGGCCCTTCCAGCTCTTACATAGCATGATCCAAGGTGTGTTTGTGTGTGTATGTGTGTGTGTGACAGAGAGAGAGAGAGGAAGAGGAAGAGGAAGAAGAAGAAGAAGGAGGAGGAGGAGGAGAAGAAGGAGGAGGAGGAGGAGAAGAAGAAGGAGAAGAAGAAGAAGAAGAAGAAGAAGAAGAAGAAGAAGAAGGAGAAGGAGAAGGAGAAGGAGAAGGAGAAGGAGAAGGAGAAGGAGAAGGAGAAGGAGAAGGAGAAGGAGAAGGAGAGGAAAGAGGAGGAGGAAGAGGAAGACAGAGTGGGAAGAAGAGGGAAGGAGAGAGAGAGAAAGCCTTCCCAGCTCAGACGCTCTTACTCTATGGTCCCTTTCATCTCTAACATTCCATATGCTAAGGTTTTTTCCTGCTCTAACACTCTCATCTTTTACAAAACAATAATGTCAGTTCGCCTAGTTGGGAAGGTACACATGCCTCTCAAACAACACATGCTGCCTCTGAAATCTTCATAGAAAGTATTTTTGTATCATCCAGGGATTTCTGGATTAACTCCGCCTCGTTCTTCCTCCATCTGTGTAGATCACTGAAAGGAGGCTCTGTGATTGACTGATGCGTTCATTTAAAAGCCATTTCCTGAACTGAGAGTTGTGATGAAAAAGTCCTGGATTTGGAGTTAGGGCCCGGTTTCAGATTCCAGTCCCATTCTGTATCTTTGGGCACTTCCCCTCTCTGGGCCTCAGTCTCCTCCTCTGTAGCATAAGGAGGTTGAACCTTTCCAGCTCTAAATCCTGGGGTCCTGCTGTGACCAAGCCCCTGCACCTGATACAGAAGGATAGGCCATGACTGTCAGGCAGGGGATGGCTACCCACTCATGCATGCACAGGTAACAGGCACAAACTGGGTTTCCCAGAACCTGAGATTGAGGGCTAGAAGGGGCCTCAGAGGCTATGTGCAGTTCAGCCCCCTTACTTTGTAGTTGAAGAAACTGAGGCCCAGAGTACACGCCCATGGTCATACAGGTCTAGGGAAGATGTGAACCAAGAGCTGGCTCTTCCCACTAGACCACACTGCCCTCTTAACCAAGCGTTGGGCCCACCGGAGCTTAGCTGGCTATTTCAGTCTCTTCCCTCCCGCAGTGGCAAGCTTCCCAAACAGAGCCCTGCTCCGGACTAGACCGGCCAAGAGTGGAGTGGGGGGCGGGCGAGATAGAGAGGGTCCGGGGGACCCTCGCCTGACAAAGGAGCAGCAGAGCAGAGAATGGAGCCGGTGGCTATCTGAGGCAGAGCTTCCCAAGGAAGACAAAATTATTAAGCCCATTCGGTGCAGTGAAAAACAACTGGACTCCAGGAGAAGGGTGGGGCTTCTCACCTCCTCCCACTCCCCCAAGCTCAAATGAGAGGGGGCCCTTACCCAGGGAATGCCAGGCTATTGGCCAGCTTTCCTCCTGGTTCTCTTTGTAAGGAAAGAGGAGAAAACTTATAACCTTTTTCAAAAGGAATAAGAGACATCCTTGACTGTGTGTGCGTGCGTGTGTGTGTGTGTGTGTGTGTGTGTGTGTGTGTGTGAGAGAGAGAGAGAGAGAAAGAGAGAGAGGGACAGAGAGGTGGGGAGGGAGAGAGAGGAAGAACGAGAAAGAGAGGAAAAAGGGAGGTGGAGAGAGAAAGTGTGAGAGAGAAAGACGGAGGGAAGGGGAGAGAAAGAGGGAGGGAGGGAGGGAGAGAGAGGGAGAGAGAGAGAGAGAGAGAGAGAGAGAGAGAGATGGGGAGGGAGGTGGGGAGGGAGAGAAAGAGAAAGAGAAGGGAAAAGGAGGGGAAAAGAGAGATGCGTGAGAAAGAGGGAGGGTGAAGGAGAGAGAGAGGAGAGAGAAAGAAAGAGGGAGAGTGGGAGGGGGAGAGACAGAAAGAGAGAGGTGGGAGACAGAAAGACAGAGGGAGTGGGAGCTGGGGATGGGGGACTGAAAGAGGGGGAGAAAGGCTGATGGGACCAGAAAGCCAGATGGGAGGTTGGGGATCTGGGTGTGTTGGGATTCCAGAATACCAGCTCTGCTATAGACACACTGTGTGAAGCTGGGCAGGGCCTCAGTTTCTTCATCTGCAAGATGAGGGGGTTTCCTAAGTGATCTTTAATGCCCCTCCCTCCACCAGCTCTGACATCTTCTGTTCTAAAGCCCCTCTAGCTCGGGCATCTGACGTTCTAAGGTGCCTTTCAGCAGGACTCTCCCTTCCAAGGCCCCTCCCAGCTGTGCAACTCCATGAATCCCCTCCCAATGCCTGAAGGCCATAGCACTCAGTGGAATCCCTAGGCTCAGCCAAGATCCAACCCCATAGCATGGCCCAGGGCTCTCCGCTACTACAAAAGCTAAAGCTGCTCCCGTGGTCACAGTATAGAAGACCGAGCCCCGCTGGGGAAATTAGCATATTCATTTATGGTAATGGCCCACCAAGGTTGTCTGGTTTGTGGAAGGTGGGGGAGGAAAGAGATTACTCACTGAGGACCAGGTGACACCATTTGGTGAGGGTATGTCTGGGGAAATTGTTTTCAATCCTTTTGTGTGATGTTGGTTAGAGAAAGCTGGATTAGGGTTGACTGACGGTTAGGGAGAAGGAAAAATCCGGCTTTTTAATTAAAAGTAATAATAGTAGCATTTGCATTCAAGAGAGCTAGCACCTGCACCAAGGGCTGTAGGATATAAAGTGTTAGGTAGAGAACAAGGTGTCTGCTCCAGAGGAATCTCCAACCTAACACAGAAAACCATTAGAGAATAAATAAAGGCTATTTAATTATGAGCACGATAGAAATCCACAGATGAGAGGGTAAGTGTTGACTGGAGGACGAACAGGAGCTGGGCCTAGAAAGATGGGCAGCATTTCACCATCTGGAGAGGAAAAGAGGGCATTCTGGGAGGGAGGAACAGCCTGAGCAAAGGGCTGGAGGTGGGAAGGAACATGGGTTGTTCCATGATTCCAGGAAAGCCTACATGGTGGAACAGTAGGGACACTCTAAGAAGACTGAGTTTTCTTTTGTCAGGCTCCTGTAGACACCCTTAGGGCCTCTCTACACTTTCTCCAGCCCCGGGGTGGGCCCTTTGCCAGATCTCTAGGAGAGCCACTGGCCAAGGCTGGGTGTGCTGGTCTGAACAGGACTACAAAAGACTCCTGAGTAACAGAAAAGGTGACAAGGCTGATAGGGGAAACAGTTGAATTTATAGAAAACCTCCTTCTGAATCCTAGTTCTGCTCTCTGCTACCTGTGACATGGAGCAAGTGACTTCCTCTCTCTCCCTCAGTTCCCTCCTCTGAGAAAGGGGTAGAAAAGTAGAAATGATGTCCGAGCTTCCTCTCGATTCTAAATCCTATGCTCCTGTGATAAAGAGGGAGACTGCTCTGGTTTGAGGTGGGGAGGAAATAGTTTTCATGGAGAATAATGATATTGAGATTAGAACTCAGATCTCATCTAGTCTAACACCCAGAGCGAGAAACTGAGGCACAGAGAGGTTGTGCAAGGTCACACAGGTTACCAAGTGAAATAGCCAGGATTGAACTCCAGGTTCAGCACTCTTTCAGTTAAAGGGCATGCAGTGGGGACGCCGTGGAAAAGAGACACAGCATGGAAAGTGAGGATGAGGCAGTAGCTTTGCCACCACGAGCTTGTGTGACCTCAGTTAAGTCACACGGCTTTTCTAGGTTTCAATTTCCAAGTGCACTCAATGTTGAGGGATGGGGGTAAGGGTTACCATTCGGACATGACCATGCTCAGATTCCTGGTCACCTGGAGGAAAGGGCTTGTTCCAAACACCAAAAGCCAAGACAAGAAGGCTCATCCTGGATAAGTCATTCCCCCCATTTGCCTCAGTTTCCCCATCTGTGAAATGAGCTGGAGAGGCAAATGGCAAACCACTCCAGTATCTTTGCCCAGAAAACCCCAAATGGGGTCCACAAAGAGTCCGATACCACCGGGGTACTTCCTCTTCTTGCTCCTTCCCTCCCTTGTCTGCTTCCAGCCTCTAAGCTCCCCCATCCAAGACTCATCAATTCTGGAGGGAAGAGAACGACACTTGACGTACTTCTTGGCAGAGACAAAACAAGAGTGAGGAAGGAGGGGTAGCATGTATAAACATTCTGGTCGCCAGAAGAGAGGAATTACCGAATTACAATTGATTTTTTACTGTTAATGAAGCATGAACTCATGTGATTGCATCTTGAAAAGATTTATAATTATTCATTGAATCTAGGAAGATAATTAAACTTCATTAAGTGCAGACATGACAAGCTTTCAGAGCAAAGCCAGACCTTCACCCTGGGTTCCAGATCTGAACAGGAGATGCGCTGCTCCGACAGTGTCAGGAAGGAAGGAGGGGGCAAGGAAGGAACCAGAAGAGAGGATGGGGGAGCTACTAGGGAAAGGGAAGGACATCACGTCTTTCATTCAAGGCAAATCCACCCAAGCCAGCTCCTGGGCTTCCCTTGCCCTGCCTTGTTAGCAACCTCTCTCCATTCCTATCCTTCCCTCCACCTCTGACCTGGGACAAAAGATTTTACCTTGGAGTCTCAGTGTCTTCATCTGTAAATCTATTTTTTTTTTCAAATTGATGGCCTCTAAGGTGCCTTCCAGTTCTTAGACCCAGGTAGCTCAGAACCGGAGTCAGAAAGACCTCAGTTCAAATCCTGCTCCAGACACTTACTAACTGGAGTCAGAAAGACCTCACCTCAAATCCTGCTCCAGACACATACTAACTGCTGACCCGGGGCTTGACCACTGTCTGCCTCAGTTTCCACATCTGTAAAACAGGGATACTAATACCCCCTCCCAGGGTGGTTGTGAGGCTCAGATGAGATGACGTTTATAAAGGGCTTTGCATAGTGCCTGGCACATAGTAGGTGCTTAATAAATACTTATTTCCTTGCTTCCTATATCAGTTTTTGATTAATGACAGTCAGCTTTTAACTGAATATAAAGTAAGCTTCCTAGGGATCCCAGCATGGAATGTGTTCCCCCTTATTGGACATGTAGAGGAGACCCTTGTTCAGGTATGGGTGGGGCTGGGTGGCCTAAGGGGGCCCTTCTAGCTCTAAGATTTTGTGAGTCATTCATTCTAGTGCTTAGCATGGTTCCTGGCATATTGTTGGTGCTTAATAAACGCTTCTTTCCCAATCTGATTCTATGAAAAAGGCAAATAGGACCTAGAAAGAGAGGATCATAGAATTTAGAAACAGATGGAACAAGAGAGATTGTATTCTTCAAGCCCATCATTTCATAGCTGAGGAGAACACAGGCATTTGGAGTCAGAAGTCCTGGGTTCAAATCCTGCCTCCATCCCCTACCTGCCAATGTGACCTTGGACAAGTCTCTGGACCCTTGGTTTCTTCATCAGTAAAAATCAGGAGGTTGAGCTCCTTCCAGGTCTAAGCCTTTCATCTCAAGCACCTTTCCTTCTGGGTCTGTCTAGTCATAGTGGGGCAGAACTGGAAACCAGAAGATACAATGAAAAAATTTGTATCAATGTCAGGAAAACCTTTCTAAGAATCACGGCTGTCCCCAAATGGAACAGCCACCTGGGGGGGGGGGGATGGATCTTCCCTTTCCCACTGGGAAGCCTTCCTTCATACAGAGGCTTGACTCCTCCCTCTCTGCTGGGGATGTCGGAGGGGGTTCTGACAGTTTGGAGCAGAAGGCCTCTGAGAACCCTTCCCACTATGAGATTCTGGGATCCTGTGGAAGGACTTAGCCAAGGCCATACAGCTAGAAAATAGCAAAGCTTGAATTAGAACCCAGTTCCTCTGATTCCAAATCCTATACCTTCTGCACTAAACCCAGCCAGCTGCCTGATTTGCTTATTTAAAAAAAAGACTCCCCAAATTCAATTTTGCCAGTTTCTTTTAAAAATAATAGCTTACCATTGAATATATTTTCAGATTCTTTTTTTTGATGTATTGACCAGTTTTACTGATCTTTTTCTTCTTTTTTTTCTTTAAAAATTCTTTGTTATTAGAGATGGCTCTCTGGGAAAAAAGCAGGAGAGAGAATAGGGCATATAGATGATGTAAAAACCAAAAATACCAATAAAATTTATGTTTTAAAAATACTTCCCATTTTTAGAATACTTTAGGGTTTCTAGAATTAGAAAACACTCCTTTTACAACTGCACTGTGAGGTAGGTGGTATAAGAATTATTATCCCCACTTTGCAAATGAGGAAGCTTCATTTCAGAGAGGTTAAGGGCCTTGCCCATGACTGTGTAATGGAAGTCGTATAATGGAAACCTTGATTTGGAATCAAATCTGGGCTTAAATCCCAAATATACTACTTACTACCTGTGTAAATCTCTCTGGGTCTCAGTTTCCCCTTGTGTAGAATAAGGGAGGGGCATCTAGGTGGCAAAGTGGATAGAGAGCCCAGCCTAGAGTCAGGAAGACTCATCTTCGTGAGTCCAAATCTGTCCTCAGACACTTCCTAGCTGTGTGACCCTGGCCAAGTCACCTAACCCTATTGGCCTGTAATAACAATTTAGATTTGAAGGGATATGGTTCTCTGGTTTGTGAATAAATGGTTGACTTCTACCTTCTATGTGGAGAGTCTCATGTATTTTGCGATACATAGGCATTTTTACAATTATCACATATGTTGTTATTATGGCCTTACTGATACATGGCCTCAGTTTCCTCATCTGTAAAAAGAGCTGGAGAAGGAAATGGCAAACACTCCAGTATCTTTGCCAAGAAAACCCTTAAAAGGGTCACAAAAAGTTGGACATGACTGAACAGCAATCCTTTTAGCTCTCAAGCCTGGGACTCTATGTCTTACTTGGGACTTAACCACCAGACCAGAGCTCTTCCAATTATGCAGTGCTGTGGGAAGAAAGAATTCACTCTTATTTGTCCATAGAAGCCCAGCAGGAGCCCGTAGAGAGTGACAGAGGATTGCTTTGTCACATTCTCTTCCTCCAGGTCTGGAAGGTCTTCCCTTCTCCCATCCAACATGCAGAATCCCTTGATTCCTTCAGAGCACAGCCCAGGTGACTTCTTCCTTCATTGTCCTTTTGTCCATTGGCCTTTCCTGATCTCCCAAGCATTGACAGTCTGTCTGTCTTTGGAATAAACTTTGTATGTGCTTCTGCTTACTTATCAGTCCTCCTCGAGAACAAAGGACAAACAACTTATCTGTGTGATGTTGTTACCCATCCCCACCCCACTCTCCACCCCAAATAGGATATAAACTCCTTGAGGTCAGGCACTATTTTTTTAAATCTTTATGTCCCCTGTGCTCACCGCATTGTAGGTGCTTAATAAATGAACAAATGAATGAATTATAGCCCACTGGAGCTATTCTACTTAGAATCCTTTTAGACTTAGGAACTGTTTCATGTTTTCTATGCGTCCTCAGCACTTATGGCTTGCACATTCCAGGTGTTTGATAAATGTTTGTTAAACTGAATTAACTTGTTGGGGGAAGACTTTAGAAGAGTAGACACCACTGGTTCCTTGTGGAGGCGGGGAGGGGTAAAGGAAGAAGCAGACAGCCCAACTAATGCTCTGGACCTTCTGACTTTGGCCCCAGGCCTTGGCCATTGGCTCCTTGACAAATTCAGGGAAAGGGTCATTTCTTGGCCATGAGGCCTGCCCTTCAGTAACCAAGATGGGTGAAGAGGCAATTAACTGAAATCTGGCCCGAGGCCAAATCTAATGATGCCTGCAGAAGCAGGCAGATTTCACTTGGTCAGACTGGCATTCTGATCCTAAGACACCAAAAGAGCTTTCGTTTCTCATTCCTTTTTGGAGAACTCCCCCCTTGCCCCCTCAAATTCTGCAGGGTCTATGGCATAAGGAATCTCGAGCTCAGAGCAATAACTAGGGCAGGGCAGGCAGGGTGTTCTTAGATGCCAACATAAGGGGGCAGATTCCTTATGGATAAAAATTGGGAGATGAGGGAGAAGGGACAGGCTGACACTTCCTTTCCATGATTGCACCATCATTCAGCACCCATCTTCCTATCCCACCTCCAACCCCCTGCCAAGACTGGCTAGAGAATGGTGCCCTACCCAGCCCCCTACTCAGTAGAATTTTCCCCAGGCACCAGGATTCCAAAAGAAAGCTCTGACCAGAGCGTATTTGTGACCAGAGCATTCTACTGGAGGGCCCTTCTCATTACCGAAACAGCTTCAGTTTTTTTGGTTTTCTTTTTTTCTCCTCCCACAACAGAGGTTGCCAAAGCTTAGCGTCCTGAGGCGATCAGAGCTTATTAAGACTCCAGTCTCAGGAAGAGGGGCCTAGCTGTGTCGCATAAAAGCTATCAGAAAGGAATCGATGTTTCCTCAGGCTGTTTATCTGGGTCAAGTAAGCTGCTGGATGAACCTACGATCGCCTAGGCAGGCAGGGATCTCGGCTTCTGGCAGGGGCTCTGGAAGCTGAAGCTGGGAGTGGGGAGGGGGGAAAAGTTCTGTGTCAGGGGTCTCCTTTCATCTCTGCTCCAGCACGGGCTTGCTGGGTTCCAATTTGGGAGTGCCTGATTCATCCCACCAACCCTGCTCCTTGAGAGCAACAGAACCAGGAGAACACAGGGTGGCGAGAGGAAATGGAAGATGGCAGTGGGTTTAGCTTGAAGCAGCAGTTCTAGGAATCCCATGAGGCTGATGGAAGGGGTGTTCCATGCAAGTTGCTTTTGGGGGGGGGTGGCGCTGGGGAAAGCAAAAGAAACAGAGCATGGAATGGCACACAAATGGACTGTGCATGAAGGGGACTGATCTGGAATTAGGCTGGAGCATTGGGCAGGGAAGTAATAAATCTTCAAGTCTGCTTTGCACTCACTGGCTTCCAGTCTGATAGAGCCTGGTAAGTCTCTTTGCTAGAGACTCAGTGTAGCGAGTGAAAGAATGGAGCAGCAAGTGGCAGGTAAGGCTCCAAGAAGCCAGTAGCGGCTTGGCTGTGAAGGCCAGGAGCCCTCCCTTCCCTTTTCCCTCTGTGCTACAGGAGTGAGCTAGGAGACCACTCATCCCATTGGGGAAGGCAGGCAGGCAGGAGATCAGTATTCTCCCAGGTATCTTGCATGGTCTCCCCTCAAAGTTTGTGCTGCCCTGCAGCCAGCACACAGAATACAACAGCAAGCAAGCAAGCAAGCCAACAAGCATTTAGAAGCACCTACTATGGACTGCCAGACACTGGGAATAAAATGACAGAAATGAAACAGTCCCTGCCCTCAAGGAGTTTGCATTCTAACTGAGCTGATGACATGTACACGTCTCCATTTTTTTTACCTTCATTGGTAAAAGAAGTTCCCAGTGTGAAACTCTCTGGCATCACAGTCCTACAGTTTCTCTACAATGTGAAATCTTAGAGAGTTTCCTGGGGCCCTAAGAGGTAGAGTAACCTTCCCAAAGTGACTCAGCCAGTTGTCAGAGATGGAACCTGAACCCAGATCTTCTGGGCTCTGAAGTCCACTCTCTACCCACTACACCATACCATCTTTCTCTATGCAAAATTGGCACTGAAGCAACGGGTGGCCCAGTGGATAGAGCGATGGCCTAGAGTCAGAAAGATCTGAGTCCAAATGTGGCCTAGCTGTAGGACTCTGGGCAAGTCACTTAACTTCTGATTGCCTCAGTTTCCTCAACTGCGAAATAGGGATAAAATGAACAAAATAGGGATAAAAATAATTGAAAATAAAATAAAGATGAAATGAGATAACATTTGTAAAGCACTTAGCATGGTGCCTTGCACAAAATAGATGCTATCTAAATACTCTTTCCCTTCCTTTCTGCTGTACGAGGTTATAGTATTTTTGGAGGGGGAACATTAGCAGCAGGGAGGAATCCCGAGGAGCTTCGTGTAGGAAGTGGCATGTCAGCTGAAGTTTGAAGGACATTAGGGATCCTAACAGGTAGAGACCAGGAGAGGGAACTCCAAGGATGGGAGGTAGCCCGCATTAAGGCATGAAGACAAATCTATGTGTACATGTCTGTAATAACCAGGACAGGCAAGATTTGAACCTAGAAATAGATCTATTTCTAATATACAAAAGGCAGCCGTCTTCCCTTTTGGGGAAAATCTTATTATTCTGATTGAAAAAAAAAGTCCCTATTAATGAGTCTTCCCCTGGCATACTCTTTTCTAACACGTTCTATCTACATGCCCAATTTGGGACCTGAGAAACTTGACCCATCCTATTTAAGAAAGGGGCCCTGGGATCCCGGCAAGACACTGGCTGCCAACTCTGGGCCTGGCCTAGATTCCACAGCAGGGCAGGTGGGTGGTGGCCATTAGGGGCAGAGTCAAGACTAGAACCCACATCTTCTGACTCCTAGTGTTTGGCTCTTTCTACTTCCATTCTTCCTCCCAACCCACAACCAAATGACTTCCACCGTCAGAGTTTAGAGTTAGAAGGGACTGAGAGGTCATCAAGTCAAAGTCCCCCATTTTACAGATAAGATAATTGAGGTAGAGAGACAGACAGAGATACAGAGAGAGAGACAGAGATAGACACAGAGAGAGACAGAGATTCAGAGACAGACAGACAGACAGAGACAGAGAGACAGAAAGGGAGACAAAGTGACTTGTCCAAGGTTGAAGAGATAATTAGTAGCAAACCCAGGTCTCAAAGTCACTTCTGACTCCCCTTCTGCCAAGGTGGACATTATGTTTGATACAATAGAAAAATACTGAATTTGGAATCAGAAGATCTGGGTTCAAATCCTACCTCTGCTACTTACTATGTGTGACCTCAGGCACTCTACCACCTAGGACCTGTTTCCATAATTTGTAAAATGAGGGAGTTGGGCCAGAGGGCCCCAAAGGTCCCTTCAAAGGCTAAATCTATGATTCTTTGACTCCAGATTCAGTATTCTTATCCCTAGGCAATGCTTTTCTCTTTGCATACCTCTCTTTGTCTCTGGCTCTCCATCTCTAGAGAGATATGTACCTATATACCTATGCATGTGCATACATGCATACATACATACAGTAGAGTCTGAATGCTCGGCAGTTCAGCTAGAGCGAGGACCTCAGTGCCTGGTACCTCATCCAGCCAGGTGATCTTCAGACAATTCAAATGGAAGCCATTCAGTTTCCTGGCATGGCGCTCGTAGACTATCCAGGTCTCACAGGCATACAACAGTGAGGTCAGCACCACAACTATGCAGGCCTTCAGTTCGGTGGTCAGTCAAATACCTCTTCTCTCCCATACTTTCCTTCGGAGCCTCCCAAACACTGAGCTAGCTGTGGCAATGCTTGCTTCAACCTCATTATCAATGGGTACATCCCTGGAAAGTATACTACCAAGGTATATGAACTTATCCACAGCATTCAAAACTTCTCCTTTTGCTGCAACTGATGGTTCCACATACAGTTGACCTTGACCCTGATATAGTGATGTCATTTTGATCCTCTTGAGCATGAAGGACAACGACCACATCACACACGCATGCATACCTGTGATTTAATAAGGGTGGGGAATTCCTGGGGAGGAAATCCCCTCTACCATACTGATCAGTGACTACTCTGCAATTAATAACCCTGGCCACTTGCTTGGGGCATGGAGAGAGGCACTTACCCAGAGTCGCAAAGCCCGCATGTGTCACAGGTGAAATTTGAGCCAGATCTTCCTGGCTTTGAGGACAGCTCTTCACCAGAAAAACAGGGATTCTCTCCAGGGCTGGAGGTCAGACAGGGCCTTGGTCCTTCTGTTTTTCAAATATACCTGTCTTCCCACCGTTGACGCCTAAAGTCTTAGACTAGCCTGGTAGACCCAGCCAACTCTCTCCCCCTCAAACTTCACCACTGCTTACTCTATGGGCTCTGTCAAACGGATATGATTCTTAGTCTGGAGTGAAACTGGGTCCCATTTTATGTTTTATGGCTTCAGAAAGGACATTTTTTTACCTTCTTCCCTGAGATCTGCAGCCAGGGGGAACAGGCCGATAAATCACCAAAGTTATATGGTGACAGATGGCAGAGCAAGGAGCCCACTGGATTATAGGCGGCCCCCAGCCCTGGAGAGCAGCATCCCCACCCCCTCCTAAAGAACACCCTACCCTCTACCCACTCCCTGCCCAATCAGCAGTGAAATCGATGAGGTCTGGAGTCTAGATGCTGTCCTGGACTGGAGCTCAAAACGTTTGACTCAACGCCTCCTAGCAGTGTGACCTTCCAGAGGTCACTTAGTCTCACAGACCTCAGTTTCTCCATCTATAAAATGGGATTGTAATGTTTGCACTGACTGCCTTACTGGGTTGTTGTGAAAGAAAGAACTTGGTAACCTTTAAAGCCATATAGAAATATGAAAGATTATTATTATTTTCTGACTGAGCCTGTCAAATTTCCTAAAATATAAAGAACATGAAACAAAGAGTCAGAAGACCCAGGTCCCAGTCTTGAACAAAACACTCAGACTGTCTGGATCTTAATTTTCCCATCTGCTGAATGGCCTTCCTTGCCCCTTCCTGGCTTAACATTCTATGTTCTAAAGCCCTCCCAGTTCCAATGTTTTATGCTGGGGCATCCCTCCCAGTTCTGATAGTCAATGTTCTAAGGTCCCTTGAAGCTCTGTGACATAAGTTCCAAGGTCCCTCCCAGCTCTGACATTCCCTGTTCTAAGGGCTCTCCTAGCTCTAACATTCTCTATTCTAAGGCTCCTCCCAGCTTTGACATTCTCTGTTCTAAGGGCCCTCTCAGTTCTAACATTCTGTATTGTAAGGGCCATCCCAGCTCTGACATTCCCTGTTCTAAGGGCTCACCCAGCTCTGACATTCTCTGTTGTAAGGGCCTTCCCAGCTCTGACATTCCCTGCTCTAAGGGCTCTCCCAGCTCTGACATTCTCTATTCTAAGGCTACTCCCAGCTTTGACATTCTCTGTTTTAAGGGCTCTCCCAGCTCTGACATTCTGTTTTCTAAGGGCCTTCCCTTCTGACACATGTTATAAAGTGTCTCATAACTCTGGCATTTTGTTTTCTAATTTTCCTTACATGTTTGAACATTCTGTGTTCTCAGAGTACCCTGTTCTCTCACAGTATCCTGTTCTCCTTTGGCCCTATAATTCTATTCCAGACACCATATGGCTTGGGGCAAAGACTCTGAAGCTATGGACACTTCAGCTGGTAGCACTGACCTGCTGGCCCAAGGCCCCCAGGCTAGGGCTGTTGATGGGGACCCTCTGTGGACATGTGCCATCCCAAACGGCACAGAAAGAGCACTCACCCGGGATGATGGCCTGGAGTCATTGGAGGGTCTCGAGCTGGCTCAATGAGTCTTCCTTGCTGAAGGAGGAAGATAGACTAACCGGGGCACCCTCCATCCTTCTTCTTCTCATTCACTGCAGATGCAGAGAAATAACTCACCCCTGCAGGAGAGCACGGTAGGCCATTTGCATGCTGAATTTCCATGTGAACTAAGCAGCTTACTGTCAGTGAGGCCATTGGCGACCCGGCTCTGCCCTGATGAGGAAGCGCCAAAGACACTGTCTAAAATATTCATCAGCCAGCTTGGTCGGCATTGCCTCCGATGGATGAACTTGGCCCTGGAATAAGTCACTCGAAGACCAGGCGAGACAGCTGGAGCCAGCCGTCTCTGAACAGATCAGATTAGCATTGGAGTTTCGTTAACCACATTAGGAGAATTGTGTCTTCCTCATTATTTCAGCTCATCAGTTTTTTCAAGGCCCAAAAGGGCGGCAACGAGCCAGATCCGGCCAGGAGCCAATATTGGAGATCTCGGCTCGAGCCAGACGCCTCTACAAACACCCCACACTCAATCGCTTCTCAGGCTCCATCGACCCATGCTAAATCCTGGAACTGGCTGGATGGGGACCAGGTGAACCTCACCCCAGCCAAATACTAAAGATGGCCCACCTAAAGGGAAATGGATTTGGGGGAGGGAGGAGACGGGGGCCGGTGGGTGTAGACTTACAAGCAGCAAACAAGCCAGTTAATCATGAACCTTGCCTCAATGAGGGTTGTACCACAAAGCACAACTCCCCAGCCAGAAGGCTCATCTGTGCCCTTCCAGGGAACAGACACTTTCACAGAGAAGTGTGTGAGGGACGGAGATGTTGGAGCTGACAAGAAGTGGCCTCCCCCAGAACGCTGCCATCAGGCTTTTTTAGCATCAGCAGCCAGACCTCATTAATTTGGATGGCAATTCCTCCTCCGTCCGCTCTTCTCTCTTCTTTTTCCATCAGGTCCTGTCCTCCTTCTCCTGTCCTCACCCATTTCCTCTTTCCCTCTCCTAATTTTCTCCTCTTCCTCTTTCTTCTCCCTCCTGCTCTTTTTTATCCCCCTCCTTTCCCTTCTTCCCTTTCCATCCTCTCCCTTCTTTCTTCCTCTTCTTCTTCCTGTTCTCCATTTCCTTTTTCTCCCTTCCTGCTCTGAGCTTTCTTTCTCCTCTTCATCAACTTTTCTTCCTCCCTCCTCCTCCTTTTCTTCTCCATGCCCCTCTTTCTTCTTCTTTTTTTGCTTCCTTCTCTCCATTTTCTCTTCTTCCTCCTCTTGTTCTTTTCATGCTTCCTGTCTTTTCTGCAACCTCTCCATCTTCTCTCTTTTCTTTTTCTTCTCTTCTTGATTTTCCCCAGCCCTCCATTCTTTCCTCCCTCCTTTACTCCTTGTATTTCTTTTCTTCCTTCTCCCGCTCCTTCCTCCAATTTTTATGTTTCTCCTTTCCCTTCCTTTTTTTTTACAACCTTTGTATTCTCTTCCCCTCCCTCTTTCTCTCCATTCCCCTTTCTTCCCTTTCTTCCATTATTCTTCTTCACTCTCCTCTCTTCCTTTTCTTCTTCCTCCTGCTTCTGCTCTTCCTCTCTCCCTTCTTCACAAAATCTCAGCCCCTCAGAGTTGGAAAGGACCTCAGCCAGCGTCTAATCCAGCCTCTTCCTCGACAGATTCCCTACTGCATCATACCCAAGAAATGGTCATCCGGCCTTTGCCTTTGATTGAAGATATTCCTCCCCCCAGTGAGGGGGAACCTTATCATCCAACCGAGGCGACTTATTCCACTATTACATTGGTCCTCTTTCCTTGGCTCAGGTTGGGGGGTGGGGTGAAGCACAGGAGAAGCTTAGTGTATGCACTATCGGTGCAGAAAGACGAGAGGAAAGCAGGGGAGGTGAGAGCGCATGGAGAAATCCTGACACACTGATAAAGCCTCTCTGATACTCCGGCTGGTGCTGAGACACCAAATGTCACTCTCCAAGCAACATAGAAAAGAAACATTAAAGAATGCCATAAGGACCCTAACTGTGCCCTTCCCCTCCCTAGTCCAGGAGAGCCCTGGGGCTCACAGGGCTCCTCCTCCAGGACCCAGAGAACTTAGAAGCAGAATTGCAGGCATCAAGTGTCCAATGTAAAAAAGGAAATATTTTGTGAGCAGAGAGCCCAGAGCTAATCCCTTCCAAACCCCATTTTGGGAAGACTGATGTCTCCTCTATCTCCCTCTTCACATCTGCCTAATAAACCTTTAACTTCCTTCCTCCTCCTCTAAGGGCCCTCTCAGTTCTCAGCTCAAATGCTACCTCCTACAAGATGCCTTTCCTCACCTCCCCCAATTGCTAATCTCCCCTTCCTCCAATAATTTTTTGTAGCAAAAATTGGTACATGTGACGGCATTGGCTATGGAGGCCATCCCATGGGGATTCTGCCCTGTATCTTCCCTAGAAATACCCAAGGACTCCAGGGGCTCATGCTTTGAGATAATGCATTGACATCCTTGGGAGCCACTGAGCGGGAAGAGTTCACTTGATGGATCTTTAAAAGGCAGTGACTCCCCCTCTCCCCTCACCCATCCCACTCCCCATCTCTCTCTCTCTCTCTCTCTCTCTCTCTCTCTCTCTCTCTCTCTCTCTCTCTCTCTCTGTCTCTGTCTCTCTCTCATCTCTGCCCATCTGTTAAGCATAGAATGAATCTTTGATCCTCTCCCTGGGGAGCTTCTCCCAGCAGATACATGTACATGTCAGAAAAAGAACCTGTGTGGGCTTAGGCTGGGCCTTAGGCTACTTGTTTTCTTTCTTTCCTGAGTACTGGCAACTGAACAGCCATGCCAAGGATGACATGTCCAACCTTAGAGGCAATTCTTTAGAGTATGAGAGTTTGGTCAGAACTGCCTGGAGGAAGACATTGTGAGCCTTGAAAGGTAGAGAAGATTGTGGATTTCCCATCTTCTCCGCAGAATTCTACAATGGTAGCGGCTGGCGGCAGCAGCCTGCACCCAGGCTCAAAGACGCCACCTTCCCAAGCACCCCACAAACAGGACAAAACTTGCAGCAGCCGAGAACTGTGAGCTACTACTTTGCCGCCTTGTGTTTTCTAAGCCTGAGCCAGCTTTGCCCTCCATTCCATTTGTACTTGTGGGACAGCGCATCACGGAATTCTGGGGGGATGTTTCCTACCAAAGGTTTATTGAGACTGGCTGGTTAAGTTGATTCTAAATTGGTAATACTGGCAGGAAGCATGCATGTCAGTGGGGACTTAAGAGGATGGCGATAGAAAATCATCCCAAACTTCTCTGGGATGTGCCCGAGAACCTTTGGGGGACATGAAGCCTTGCTCTAGGGGAGCAGCAGCAGGCGGAGCGCTGGGCTCGAAGCCAGAAAGATCTGAATCCAAATCTGCCCTCGAATATTTACTAGCTCTGTGACCCTGGCAATGTCAATTGTCTACCTCCATTTCCTCCATGATAACAGCACCTACTTCCCAAGGTTGTTGTGAGGATCTAATATTATAAAGTGCTTAGAATAGAGGCGGGAAATCTGTGGCCTCAAGGGCACATGTGGCCCTCTAGGTCCTCAAGTGTGGCCTTTCAAATCCAAAGTCAAGGCCACATGTAAAAGGCCACATTTGAGGACCTAGAGGGCCACAAGCACAGGTTCCCCACCCCTGGCTTAGCACCATGCCTGGCACAGAGGTTCTTAATAAATTCTTGTTTCCTTCCTTCTGGAACCCAAGACATTTCTGTGGGACTTGGGATAAAGATCATCAGAGCTTGTATGGGTTACATAAGGAATAGTAAAAGACAGCCAATTTAGACTTTTTATTTTTACTTTTCTTGGGCTTTTTTGCCTATATTTTCCTTCACAACATGATTATTATGGAAATGTTTTGTATGGCTACAAATGTATAACCTATATTGAATTGCTTGCATTCTCAGTGGGGGTGAGGGAGGAAGGAAGGGGGAGAATTTGAAACTCAGAGTTTTAAAAACAAATATTAAAAATTGTTTTTACACATGACTGGGGGAAAATAAAACGCTAAATAAAATTAAAAATAAATGCGTTTTTTTAAAAATACAGTCAGTGTGGCTGAGATGGTGGAGTATATGAAAGGTAGGAATGTATAGTAAAACTACAAAGGTACATTGGGGCCAAGTTGTGAATATGCCAAACAGAGGAATTTGTGTTTGACCTTAGAGGCAACAAAGATTGATTTGTTATGTCTCTGACATAAGGTAGGAATGGAATAAATTCTTATTAAATAAATGAATGAACAAATTAGTTAATTAACTGATACTTTCTCCTTCCAGGACCCTCAGAGAGAAGTTAAAAAGGAATCCTGATGCCTGCAGCAGAGTGAGAGCCTGGGTGCCACAGAGCAAGGAGCCGTCCAGAATTCCCTTTAAACCCAGCTACAGGAAGACCTCATGCTGTCCTCTATCAGAGAGCAGAAGATGCCCCGCCCAGGTCAATAGATGAGTCTTGGTTGGAAAGGACGAGGATACTGATGCCAATCCACAGCCAGTACCTACAGGCCAGCCTTACCCCCGCCTACTTTCAGAGGGATATAGTTGGGTAAGAAACAGGAGAAAAAAAAAAGATAGAAGACACATTGGATCCAGATCTAGTGTTGGAAAAGAACTTAATGACCATCTAGTCTGACCCCTTCATTTCACAGATGAAGACACACAGGGAGATTAAGTACCTTTCCAAGAGCCCACAGGCTGTAAGCATCAGAGACAAATTTGAACCCAGGTCTTCTGACTCCCTGGCTTTGAATTCAGGACCTGCCACCTACTCTATGTGACCTCAGTGAAAATCACTTCTCTTCTTCATTTCCTCCACTATAAAATAGAGTGAGATGCAAAAGAATGCTCCGTGTTGCTAACAATAACTGAAATTCAACTTTAAACCAGTTCAAGCTTCTCTTCATGCCCATCAGATTGGCAAAAAAAAAATGATAAAAGACAAACATTTTTTGGGTAATGTTGGGAAAATTGGAACACTAATGCATTGTTAGTAGAGCTGTCAATTAGCCAAACTATTTTGGAAAACAACTTGGAATTACGCTAGAAAAATCACAACATGGGATTTGTCACAACAATCACGACCTTTTGGCCCAAGAATATCATTATTAAGCCACAGAGTTCAAAGGCACAGAAAAAGGTTCCATGTATAACAACTTTTATAGAGTCATTTTATATGGTAGCAAAAAAATGAAAGAAAGTAGATGCCATCAGCTGAGGACTGGCAGGGAAAATGGTGGCATGTGGCTCATATATTGGTTTGTTTAATTATACCTCTTTGCTAAAAAGGAGTGCTCTTTCAGACCCAAGGAGTGGGGAGGCATTGGGAAGTAATAGTTTTTTTTAAGGTACCAAAGAAGCATTTATTTTGAAAAATAAAGGAGGTGGATTAGATGGGCTATGATTCTTATGAGATGAAGGTTGAAAGATGATGGGAGAGGGACAGCTAGGTGATGCAATGGATAGAGCAGCAGCCCTGGAGTTAGGAGGACCTGTGTTCAAATCCAGCCTCAGATGCTTGACACTAGCCATGTGACCCTGGGCAAGAGGAAGGAAGGAAGGAAGGAAGGAAGGTAATAGGAGACAGGCTGTTTCAGAGCCCTCTGGAGAAGCATCCCAGAAGAGCCACTGAAGATTGGCTGGTGACCCAATGCCTTATAATGCCTTAGCCTTCACAGGGGCTTCAGGGTGACTCAGAGAGTCAAGTGGGGAGATGAATCCAGAATCCAGGATAGAGAGAGTGGGAAGATTAGAGGGAGCAGAGCCTGGGGCAGAGACATATCACAAAGCACTGACTGGCTTGTTAAGTCTTTGAGGAAACAGACCTGTTCAAAGGACAACATCACTATTGCAATTGGAAGAGCCAATGTGGGGCCACCCTTGCATGAAAGGATGCTAGAGAAGGAATGTCATCATCATTTATTTAGCAAGAGGCTCTATAGGTATGGAGGGAGGGAAAGATGGAGCTGGGTGACTGACAGACAAAAGCAAGAACAGAATCCTTTGGACCAAAGGTGCTTCGGTGAAGGGGAATGATAATCAAATAGGCTCCTGCCCTGGCTTACAGTTCTAGTTGGATAGAGAGGACACACGTGGAGCTGTAACTAGGACAAGGTCACCAGAGCTTTGTCTCAAGGCATCCTAAAAATTTTAGGACACTATCAACATTTACATTCTTTCAGCGGTATAGAAGCAACTGAACTTAGCACCAAGTTACCAAAAATAATTAGTTCAAATAATAAGCTTCCAGATGGTACATGGCCATCCTGGCTGCCATCCCCTGGATGAGTTCCCCTTCCCCCACACACAGCAGGGGAGCCTCAAGGGGTCCCTGGGCCTCTGTCTCCTCCAGTACTCAACTAAATCTGTCTTTGAAATTTGGTTTAGGGACACTTTTCATGCTGCTTGTCCTCCTTGTGTTTTAATGAAACTTGCTTCAGGCACCAAAGGAAAAACATCCTAGCTATGGCTCTGCACTCACAGGATGATTTAAGCACTTTCTTAGAGGAACATATCAATGCTAATAATCACAGTAGCTGACATTTATATAGATCTTTAAGATTTACAAGGTGCTCACGTGGGTTACTTAATTATTATCCCCATTTTATGAATAAGGAAACCGAGATCGAGAGAGGTAAAGTGACTTACCCAGAGTAATGTAGCTCTGAAGCATTTGAGGCTGGATTTGAACTCAGGTCTTCTTGATTCTGAGTCTGACACTCTACTTACTACCATATCTGAGCATCATCCAAAACAGAAGCCAATAAGCATCCTCTCAGCATAGCACAAAAGGCCCCAGGCTGGTATTGAGAAGGCTCCAATTGTGTTCTACTTCTGACTGCCTAAATCCATCATGGTACCTTGGGCAACTGACTTCTTTCTGGATGACTGTCCTCTATAAAACAAGAGTGCCAGACTAGAGACTATCAGACATAATCCACTGCCCACTTCACAGGGCTGTGGTCAGAAAAGAACTTTGCAAGTCTTAAATTGCTATGGGAACATGAGCTAACATTATCACCACCACCACCACCATCACCATAACCATCACCATCACCATCATCACCATCACCACATCATCACCATCATCACCACCACTATCATCACGATCACCACATCATCATCACCATCACCACCACCACCACCACCATCACCATCACCATAACCATCATCATCACCACCACCATCATCGCCATCACCATCATCACCACCACCATCATCATCACCATCACTACATCATCACCACCACCATCATTGCCATCACCATCATCACTGCCACTATCTTCATCATCATCATCATCATCATCATCATCATCTTTCAAAGTCCTTCCCAGCTTCTGACAATCTGTGTTCTAAGGTTCCTTCAAGCTCTTACACTGTGTTCTGAGGGCCTTCTCTGCTCCAACATTCTTTATTCTAAAGGCCCTCCCAGCTCTGTCATTCCCTGTTCTAAGGATCCTCTTGGACCTAACATTCTCTATTATAAGGGACCCTCTCATCTTTGATGTTCTATGTTCTAAGGCCCCTCCAAAGTTAAACAATCTACAATTCTACCATTCTAAGTGTAAGTGAACTGAATGTAAACTGAGTTAATTAAGTACTGGTTGGATGCAGACTCCAGGGTTGACTAGAACCCAATAGAGTTAGTCAGAGAAGACTGCCTGGAAGAGGCCATTTGTGTGTGTGTGTGTGTGTGTGTGTGTGTGTGTGTGTGAGAGAGAGAGAGAGAGAGAGAGAGAGAGAGAGAGAGAGAGAGAGAGAGAGAGTGTGTTTTAGGAACAAATCTGCCAGAAATTTAGTTTAACATTATTATATATCCAAATGATTTTGAGAGAGTAATTTCCAAACTGGCATAGCCTCCCCTCCCCTCATGCCTGAAGACATAATTAGGAAACCCTGTTCTAAAGGACAATAAAAGTATGTATAGATATGGAATAAGGGACAAGGCACTTCAGAAGCAAGTCATGGGCTTGTTTGGGCAATCAATCAACAAATATTCATTAAGAGTATGTCGTGTGCCAGGCTCTGTGCTGGGTGCAGGGATTCAAAGACAAAAACTGAGAGTCTCCACCCTCATGGTGCTTACACTCCACCTGGAGGGGTATGAGCTAAGGGATTGTCTTCTGCAAGAACTACTGAAAGATGCACAATAGGAATGAGGTGTGGGGTATCCTATGTAGTGGGAGGGGCAGCATAAATGTGAACCCAAAGTCCAGTGGGCAAGGCTGCTGTGTGGTGCACAACAAGGACCAGGCTCAGGGGGTATTTGTATTCTGGTCTCTCTGAGTTTGTGTATGTGTGTGTGTGTGTGTGTGTGTGGTGTTTGTGCTAGCTCCCACTCACACACTTCCAGGCCCAGCATGGCTCTGCTCTCTAATAAACACTGGCCTGGGGGAGTCTAATCCCAAGCTCCCTTCCTGCTGGGGGAGATGCCAGCTTTGATACCTCTGGGCAGCTATTGGAGCAAGCTCCCTCCTCCTGCTTGGCTGGTCTCCCCTCAAGGCCCAGCAGCCTCTCTGACTGTAATAAAGGGATAATGCTGTAATGGTTCTGTAAGCTGGGCCAGTCATGAGACTAATACCTTATGATAATCAATTGTCACTCTATGGGATCCCAGACTCCAAGAAGTGCCCAGCATGGTAAGTGACCTGGGCCCAGCCCTGGTAGGCTTAGTAAATGCCAAGAAATCCAGTCTGGTTATGTGCTCCTCACCTCTATAAAGAGCCACTTGCCCAACCTCCATGCCTGGGCACCCCATAGCCCATGCCTGACCTCTGCCACTTCCACTCCCTTATGTGGTATAACAGTCTTCATCCCTCGGAAAGCAGAATGAAAATATCACCAGCCTGGACTCAAGGGATAATGAACAGGGGGAGAGATTGATTGTGATGGCTGTAATTAACTGAGCAGGCCTGACGGGCCTCGTAAAATGCCAGAGCCCAGCCAGAGTTGTTGGAGGAGAAAAGCAGGCATCTGAATTACAGCCTGAGAAGGAAAGAAAGGAAAAACAGTCACTCCATCTCTCTCTGAGTAGGCACCGCTCTTGTCTGCCTTCCCAGAGAAGGAGAGAAGGGCTTAGCTCATCCTGACGGGCTTGAAGGCTGGGACTTTTTGAGGTCTGGAGCACTCATCCAGAAGGAACACTACCCCAGGGCAATCAGGGCTTTGGCTCAGGGAGGGACATGTTGGGGTGGGGAGCAAAAAAGGTGGGGAAGTTCTTCAACAGAAGTTCCCCATAATCCCCAAATCATTTTTTCTTACTTTGTAGGAGAATCTACAAAGAAGGCCTTTTAAACTAACGGCAAGATAAATTTCTACAAAACTGACTATCTCCTGTGCCTGTTGTGCTGTTCCTGCCAACCTCCACCTCTGTAGTAGGAAGGCCGAATTTATGATCTCAAATATAATCATGTATATGTTTGAATGGTCCGAAATCGCAAGGTATGAGAGATTCTCTAAGGAGAAAACAACAAGAAATTTATTTAGGCCCCACCGCAGCAAAAACTTGAAC
>CM053622.1:808807101-808826155 GCA_028646595.1 Phalanger gymnotis | reverse complement strand
TAAGTCACCAATCCACACCCACACAGGTTTCACACCTGACAGGGCCCTGGGCCTGGGGCTTTGCACTTAGCAGCTGAAAGTACTTCCACTCAAAAGAAACAAAAGCCATGCTAATGAGACAATTTTGCTTAACAACACAACCTCCTGACCCTAAATTCAGGGACACTTCAGCTGCTTTTCTCAACTCCCTCTCCCAATCTGGGGAAGTTGTGAACTAAGGAAGAAGAGCAAACTTCCTGTGAGCTGAGGGGGAAGTGCTTTTGGCTCTCTGGAGCATCACCAGGTTTCTCTAGGTTATTGGGAAGACCAGCAAGACGGAGAAGACTGAGCCTCATCTTACTGACACTTCCATCCATTTGTGGTAGAACTGGGTCTCTGAGAGGGAAAGAGACCAGTACCTGGAGGAAAGGCACTCTTTGGTCAAGAGCCATCTGGAAAAACTCAGGTAGGTCCAAGTAAGGATGGAGGCTTTAGGAGCATCCTTTAAGACTAACAGTACAAAGAGTTGTACCCTGGAATCCTTGGCTCTGGAAACAAAACAGATTAGGGAGAAGGGCAGGAGGAGGTTGTTGGCAATGGAGAAAAGGGTGGTGGAATAAGGAGTGGGGTATTGCACCCACAGTGTGGAATAGCACCGGGAGACAGGGTAGACAAATCCCCCAAGAGTCCTCCCTGCCCAGAGGAACCAGGGAAGGCAGCCCCAGAGAGAAGGGTACTGTGTTGAGAGAAACCTGGGATTAGGGCCAGGTAAGGAAGCAGAGTTGATTAGACAGGTAAAAAGTACTGAGACAGGGGAATGGTAGTCTCCAGACCATCTTGTTGGGTATGTTATAATGGAAGTTCCCTTGTGTATTCACTGGACTAGACAGCCATGGAATTTCCTTCCAACTCTCCAATATTGTGCTTCTGTGACCATCACAAGAAGAATGGATACCTTCAACCAGATGTTATGCTCTGGGACAAAGCCTCAGTCAGCTCACCCTAGTTATGGCTCTAATGGTATATGATCAAAGGCTGTCAGAGCTGGAAGGAACTTTACAGGCCGTCAAATCATCAGACTTTGGGCTGAAAGGGGTCTTTGGGTTCATCTAGTCCAGAGCTTCTTAAACTTTTTCCACTTGGGATGCTTTTCACATTTCAGCAGGTTCATTGGCATTGCATGGCCTGAGGCCATGCTCAGTGCAAAGTCCACATGCTCTATGTTCAAAAGAATGCAACACAGGCAAGTGCTGCCAGAAACAACTCAGATTCTATAAGCGCTCGATTTTTAATTATTTTGTGGTCATTGTGCATTCAGAAGTCTTTTACTGTTGCCAGATTTTGGGGGTTGTGACCCACAGTTTAAGAAGCATTAGTCCAATCTCCATCAAATTTCAAAAAAGCAATCTCAGAGAAAGAAGAATTACCAAGGTTATTAGTAACTGAGTATTGGTTGGTGGCTACTGGGTGCCTAGCACTGGGCTTAGCCAACAATATGAGAAGGAGAAAATGTGTTCCCTGCCTCCTGGAAGCTAAATCAAGTTGGGGAAACAAGGATCAGTGAGAGAATAACATGAGACAGACTAGGATCAATTTCTAGATGTAAGGACATAAATGACGAATACTGTAAGAGTTAAAAGGAAAGGGAAATCAGTGTAGACTAGGAAGGATCATTAGATTTAGAGGTAGATGAACATAATTGACCGTATCAATAATAAAACTAACAGAAATCAGGGCAGCTAGGTGGCGCAGTGAGTAAAGCACCAGCCCTGGAGTCAGGAGTTCAAATCCAACCTCAGACACTTGACATACTTACTAGCTGTGTGACCTTGGGCAAGTCACTTAACCCCAATTGCCCTACCTTCCCCCCTGCAAAAACAAAACAAAACAAAATTCACAAAACTAACAGAAATCATATGATTATCTCAATAGATGCAGAAAAAGCATTTGACAAAATACAACACCAATTCCTATTAAAAACACTGGAGTACATAGGAATAAATGCAGTTTTCCTTAAAATGATAAGCAGTATCTTTCTAAAACCATCAACAGCATTATATGTAATTGGGATAAGCTGGAAGCTTTCCCAATAAGATCAGGGGTGAAACGAGGCTGCCCATTATCACCACTATTATTCAATATTGTATTAGAAATGTCAGCTATAGCAATAAGAGAAGAAAAAGAAATTAAAGGATTAGAATAGGAATTAGAATGAGGAAACAAAACTATCACTCTTTGGAGATGATATGATGGTATAGTTAGAGAATCCTAGGGAATCAACTAAAAAACTACTTAAAATAATTAGCAACTTTAGCAAAGTTGCAGGATATAAAATAAACCCACATAAATCATCAGCATTTCTATATGTTACCAACAAAGCCCAGTGGCAAGAGATAGAAAGAGAAATTCCATTTAAAATAACTGTAGATAATATAAATATTTGGGAGGCTACCTGCCAAGACAAACCCAGGAACTATATGAACACAATCACAAACATTTTTCACACAAATAAAGTCAGATTTAAACAATTGGAAAGATATCAATTGCTCATGGTGAGGCCAAGCTAATATAATAAAAATGACAATTCTACCTAAATTAATTTACTTATTGAGTGCCAAACTACTAAAAAATTATTTTATAGAACTAGAAATTTTACAGAACTAACAAATTTACCTGGAAGAGCAAAAGGTCAAGAATATCAAGGGAATTAGTTTCATAAACTGCAAAGGAAGGTGGCCTAGCTATACCAGATCTAAAACTATATTATAAAGCATCAACCCTCAAAACTCTTTGGTACTGGCTAAGAAATAAAGTGGTGAATCAATAGAATAGGTTAGGTACACAAGACAAATGACTATAGTAACCTACTGTTTGATAAACCCAGACTCCAGATTCTGGGATAGGAACTCACTATTTGACAAAAACTTCTGTAAAAACTGGAAAATAGTATGGCACAAACTAGGCATAGACCAATATCTCATACCATATACCAAGATAAGATGAAAATGGGCACATAATTTAGGTATAAAGGGTGATACCATAAGCAAATTAGGAGAGCAAGGAATAGTTTGCCTGTCAGATCTATGGAATGGAGAAGGATTTATGACCAAAAAAGAGATAGAGAACATTATAAAATGTAAAGTGGGTCATTTTGGTTACATTAAATTTAAAAGGTTGTGCACAAACAAAGCCAATGCAACCAAGATTAGTAGGAAAGCAGAGAGCTGGGAAACAATTTTTACAGCCAGTGTTTCTGATAAAGGCCTCATTTCTCAAATACATAGAGAATTGGGTCAAATTTATAAGAATACAAATAATTCCCCAATTGATAAATGGTCAAAGGATATGAATAAGCGGTTTTCAGATGAAGAAATTAAAGCTATCTATAGTCATATGAAAAAAATGCCCTAAATCATTAATTAGAGAAATGCAAATTAAAACAACCCTGAGATACCACATCACACCTATCAGATTGGTTAATATGACAGAAGAGGAAAATGATAACTGTTGAAGATGTGGGAAAATTAGAACACCAATGCATTGTTGGTGGAGCTGTGAACTGATCCAAACCATTCTGGAAAGCAATTTGGAACTATACCCAAAGGGCTATAAAAATGTGCATACCCTTTGATCCAGCAATACCACTTCTAGGTCTGTATCTTAAGAGATCATAAAAAAAGGGAAAAGGACCCACATGTACAAAAATATTTATAGTAGCTCTTTTTGTGACGGCAAAGAATTGGAAATTAGGGGGATGCCCATCATTTGGGGAATGGCTGAACAAGTTGTGGTATATGAATGTAATGGAATACTATTGTGTTATAAGAAATGATGAGCAGGGGGATTTCAGAAAAACCTGGAAAAACTTCCATGAACTGATGCTGAGTGAAGTGAGCAGAACGAGGAAAACATTGTATACAGTAAGAGCCACATTGTACCAATGACTAACTTTAATAAATCTTCTCAGCAATGCAGTGATTTAAGACAATTCCAAAAGACTCATGATGGAAAATGCTATCTATATCCAGAGAAAGAGCTATGGAGTCTGAATACAGAGCAAAACATATTGTTTTCACTTTTCTGTTGTTTTTTTCTTTCTCGTGGTTTTTCCCTTTTGTTCTGATTCTTCTTTCACAACATGACTACTGTGAAAATATGTTTAATGCTATTGTACATGTATAACCAATACCAGATTGCTTGCTATCTTGGGGAGGGAAAAATTTGGAACTCAAAATCTTATAAAAGTGAATGTTGAAAACTATCTTTACGTGTAATTGAAAAAAATAAAATACTATTAACTGGCCGGGGGGGGGGGGAGGGGATAAATAAATTAGAAGCAGGAGAAAAGAAGATTTAGAGATATAAGTGGCCTTAGGAGGTCACCTTATCCTGAACTCTAAGTTTACAGAAGAAGCTAGAAAAAGGAAAAGACTTGCCCGAGGTCACATAGAAGAATTGGAATTTGGGCCCAGCTACAAAACTCCAAATTTAAGCACTCTTTCTATTATATTGTTGAATCAAGGAAGGCTTCTTGGAGGGCACAGGCTGGAGCTGGATCTTGAAAGATCAGTAAGGTTTGAATGAGGGGAGAAGAGGGAATATCTCAGGAGGGTACCCCTGCCTACAGGCTTTCCCCACTCCTGTCCTTCCACATGTATCTGCCCAAGTTATTATCTTCATAAGGGACTGCTAAAAGGCTTTCAGTTGCTCCCCATTACTCTTTAACCTGACATTTCAAGCCCTCCACAAATTGACTCCAGCCTACTATTCAGCCTCGTTTCCTGTTACTCCTCTGTAGTCACTGCACATTTCAGCCAAAACTGGACAGCTAGCTATTCCCTGAGTTCAGCAACAGCTTAGTAAATGTCTTCCCTGCGTAAATCATATCACTTCCCTGGACCCAAGTTTTATCATCGATAAAATGTTGATAATAATGCTTGCGCTACCTACCTTTCATGGAAAAGGAAGTGGCAAACCACTCCAGTGTCTTTGCCAAGAAAAACCCAAAGGGAATTGCAAAGAGTTGGACATGACTGAAACAACTGGACAACAACCACCACCTACCTTTCAGGGTTATTGTAAGGAAAGCACTCTGTTCATCCTAAAACAATACAAAAATATGAGTTATTATTATACTAATCAGACAGGGATGTAGAGTAAAGTGACTAACTCTGGTTAGATGAGAGTGAAAAAGAATTCCCTTGCCTTAAAGAGGGCTTGGGGATTTCCAAGGCTAGTGTGAGTGGAGCTAGAAAGGGTCTTGATAATTACCTTTTGTGTGCCTGCTAACAGGGTATGGCTGTGGGCCTGACTTCCAAAAGAGCTGAAAAGCCCCCAGGCATGTAGACTTGTGGCAGTCTCACAAAATAGTGATGACTCTTTTTCGAGGAAGAAGCAGATGACTTCTAATCATGACATGACCAGATGGCAGCAACAGTGAATGACAGCTTTGAAGCTGGAAAGAATTAGAGCAGAGAGATGCAGAAAAGAGAAGGGACAGCCATAGAGAATCAAAGGGCTCCAAGACGGAAGCATGTGGACAGAGAGATAACTGCACATGGAAGCGGTGTTAGAATGGGGAGGAGTTCCAGGATAAGTTGATGAATTCCAGAGACTAGCGTCCTGGACAGGGAGATGAAGTTCCTCTGCTGTAGAGAAGAGGGGCCATTTCTAGGTAGTACTAAATTCCTGGATTGAGTGGAAGAGTTTCAGGATACAATGAAGCTGGAACAAAGGAGCCTCAAGGAACTGAGCCACAATATGGAGGAGCCAACCTGGATGTTGCCCATCACTATGGCTATAAGTTCTATGTATGTGCAAGCATAAGGAAATGGAGGAAGGATCTAATAATCCCCAGTATCTTCCCTTTTCAGGCATAGCCTTGACTTTAGCATAGGACTGTCTCAGTCTCCAGAGAAGGTTGAGATTCACCAGAGAGAGAGAGTTATTTTGATTATTAATTGGCTGGAGCATACCTTTCTGTTTTGCAATTGTTGTTGGGAGCTTATCTTATATTCGGCATCCTATTAACCAGAGTGCTTAGAAGGGAACTGAGAGCCTTGGCCTTTTGAATACAACATTCATTCCTTCATCAAGCATATACTAAGTACCTACTATGGGCTAGTCACTGGAGAAGCACAAGCAAAAATGACAGTCTATGGGGGCAGCAAGGGGAGGAGGAGGAGCGTGTACACAGAAAAGTACATGCAAAATACTGACAAAGTGAATACAAAATTGGGGAAAGGAGGCTTTGATGATGGGAAAGATCAGAATAGACTTCCTATAGGAAGAAGCGCTTGAACTGAACTGTGAAGGAATCCAGGGGTACTAAGAGGTAGAGATGAGGAGGAAGGGCATTCTAGGCCTGAGGACGGACCTTGGAGGCTTGAAGATGGAAGAATGTCAGGTAAAAGTCAAACTAGGCTTGGCTGGAACATAGGTTGAGTCTATAAAGAGGGCAGGAGCACGATTGTGAAGAGCTTAAAAGCAAAGCAGAGGATTTTTTTTATCAAAGACATAAAGAGCAACCAAAAGTTCTCGAATGAGAAAGTGACACGATCAAACCTGATATCAAGAATAACAATTTAGTAGGAGAGTTGGAAGAGAAGAGAGCCTGGAGGCAGAGAGACCAATTAAAAAGCTATTGCAGTAGCCCAGGTGAAAAATGACGGCCTGAACCAGAGGAGTGTCCTTTTAAGCAGAGGTAAGGAGACATGTTTGAGATATGTTAGCAAGACTGCTACTGGCTGGGTACAGGGAATGAGGGAGAGGGAATTGTGGAGAGATAGAAAGATGGCAGCACCCCCTTCGGAAAGAGAAGAGTCAGAAAGAGGGCAGGATTTGAGAGAGACTGTAATGGTTCCAATTTGGACCCCAGTTCGAGATGCCTATAAGACATCTGCAAATATCTATAAGCCAAATTGTGATATTCCCTGGGAAAACCAGGGGCACAGTTACTGAGAGAAGTTAAGAGTAACTGTGACAAGTCCCTATAGATCAAACCCAGTCCACATAAACCCAGAGCCTGCCATTTGGGGCCACATTCGATGATCTCTAAGGTCCTATCTGGCTCTCCAATCCTGTGATCCTATATATAGGGTTTGCTTCTGAGGAAGGCCACCTGCACTTTGTCTCCAGGTGTGCCTGTTCCAATAAATTTGCTCCCCACCATCCCTGTTTACTAGCTTCCTGCTGCATGTTGCATCCTGGCCCCAGCTGGGCTCCTCCATTTCCCCCTCCCTTCAACCCAGATTCGTTTCTGAAACCCAGCAGCCTATGTTTGGAGCTGGGGGGGACTGAGTCAGCTTGGCCAAGGGAGAGCTAACTGGCTTTTCTGGCTCTAGAGGCAAGCCAAGGAGCGGGTTTGGGAGAAGTTCAGGAGCCACGTGGGGCTCTTCTGCACCAGGACTGTGTCTCTTTGGTGCCTAAAAGAAAGCAAATGGCAGCTATTTTGCATTCGTGTTCGGTGATTTATTAGAAAAGGTTGTCCTCCACCTTCCTGAAGGGGGGAAAAAAAAACAACCCTCAAGACCATGCTTGTCCAACCCACACATTTGACAGAAGGGGAAATGGAGGCCCAGGGAGGGAGCACAGGGTCCAAGATCTGGAGCTGAAAAGGACCTCAGAACTCATCTGGCCCCACCCCCTTCATTTTACAGATGACAAAGCTGAGACCCTATTCCAAATTCAGAACTCTTTCCATTACACTACAGGGCTGCCCCCAAAAGGTAAATAAAGCCTACATTCTTCAAAGAGAATTTGTTATGTTTTGAGGCCCAGAGTGTTTCCAGAGAAACATGGCTCTTGTTTTACAGTGAAAATCAATACAAAAATTGGACGTGATATGCAAAGTTGGCTTGGGAAGCAACTTTCAGCCCAATAACACCTGACATCCTCTTACGTGCATTGTCTCATCTGAACCTCCCCGTGGCCCTGGGAGGTGCACACTATAGATACTATTATTATCATTGGTTTAGCATCCCCGGTGTCTAATGCAATGCAGGGCGCTTGGTGAAGAGACAAGACAACAAGTCCCATCCTTCTTTACACAGGTGGGAGCTGGGGGAGCGCTATGACTAGGGAACTCTTCATATAATGTCAGACGCAGTTAATAAATTAGTTTTACGAATTTTTTTTTCTTCTTTCTCTTTCTTTGTTATAGAGGATATAGGCTCTCTGAGTGAGTTACCTATATGGGGAAATGAAGGCAATGAGTTAGCTGGATGGTTCAGTGGGGTCACGATGAGCTGAGTTCAAATCTCCCCTTAACTAGCTTTGCATCCTGGCGAAAACACGTCTGCCTCCATTTCCTCAGCCATAAAACAGGGCTGATAATATTATCCGGCTCCCAGGGCTGTTGTGAGGATTGAATGAAAAAATATATTTAAAGTGCCTTACAAATCTTCAGGTACTATTTCAATCCCAGCTATTGTTTTTAGCACATAAAAATAGAAGATAGCAAATTTTAAAAATAAAAATACTTGATTGTGAGAGAAATGATTATTTCTCCCTCATATTAATAAGCAACTATTGAATTAGGGCCAGGGTTTTTTTTTTCAGACATCTGTAAGTTGTTCAATCTCTGAAGGACAGTGCTGATAAGAAGATTGGATTACCTTTTTTTGTTTTTGGAGGGAGGAAGGCAGGGCAATTGGGGTTAAGTGACTCGCCCAAGGTCACACAGCTAGTAAGTGTGTCAAATGTCTGAAGCTGGATTTGAGCTCAGGTCTTCTTGACTCTAGGGCAGGTGCTCTACTCACTGTACCCCCTAGCTGCCCCATGGATTAACTTTCTTAACAATCTTGTTCAGACTCCACCCAGGTGGGGAAGACCATTGTACTCTACTCAGGTCTAGGTGGGTGATTTGGAAGTAAATGACTTTATCAAAATGTTCCCTAGCCCCTCATAGGTCTACCTCTCATTATAATATTCATTCTTTCTCATTAATTATTAACCAATCAGAGTTGATTACCACCTTCAGGAACACCTACTTTTCCAAGGGCACAGGGCAGTGCGGTGATTTATCTTTAGTCCAAGACAAATAGCCAAATGACCATTCCTTTTATTAATAAAATGCTACTGTTATTAATAAAATGATTAGTCATTCAGAAATTAGAGCAATGGTAACCAACATTTCTACCACCAACTTTGTTTCTGAGTATGGCATAGCCAATAGTCAAATCTCTCATCCTTTCAGGTCATGAAATCTTGGCTGTTGGGTTGATCCACTGTTGGGCTGGGTCAGATGGTTGCTATTCACAGTTGGCTTTTTCCAGGCTCAGCCCCTGGACTTCTCATGGCTCTTTTGAGATCGTACAAGGTCCAGTACCAAAAGAAAGACGACGCAAACAGATAGCAGCCCTACTCCCAACATGGACTTGCTTTGGAGGCCAGTTACTCACAGGCCAGTCTGTCAGTGGTGCCAGCTTCCCGCACTAGCCCTCCAAAGCTACCACAGTCATCTTTGCGCCTAATGTCCGGCAGGAAGGAAAGATAGCCGAGCTTCTCCCCTGGAGACTTTTGTATGAACACTCAGTCCCTGCCACATAGCCAACTAAAAGTTTTTTCACACAAGAAGCAGACAGAAGATAGTCAGAATGCCTGCACACATTTTGAAATGGAAGACAAGGCCCTCTGTGATGCATTCCTGGAAACAGGCTCCCCGAGAACCCACATGAGTTGCTTTCAGGCAGAGCAGACTGCGCACAGTGGAAGGACAGGGTCAGTACCCCAGCTACAATAAAATGAAGACTGTTTTGCTAATAAGCCCCTAATTTATGTTATTGATTGAATGGAGAAATGTTGTTATCCAGCTTGCTTAAAGTGAGTCGCATACCCCTCCCCCTATAGGATGCAAAGCTGAGATGTAAGGGATTTCCAGGATTCTCAGTCCTTTGGCCAGAAGGGCATCTTTGAACTCAATAGACTTAAAGATAGGAGAACTGGGATTATCTCAGCTCTGTTACTTATTAGCTTTGCGCAACTCACTTTGTCCTCTCTGATTCCTGTTCCATCAAAAGAGGGTATTGGCTTTTTAAAGATCTTGGGTGATAGAGGATTGCAGATTTAGTGCTGAGAAGGACCTTGAATGTTATCTAGGTTGTGCAGTGGTTAGAACACCTAGAGCACTGGGCCTGTACTCAGGAAGATCTGACTTCAAATCTGTCCTCAGACACTTACTAGCTATGTGACCCAGGGCAAGGCACTTCACTTGCCTCAGTTTCCTCATCTATAAAATAATAGCGTCTACCCCCGTGGTTGTGAGGCTCAAATAAGCTTGCAAATTTTAAAGTCCTCTATAAATGTTAGCTGTTTTCTAATCTAACCCTCTCATTTTACAGAAGAGGACCCTGTGGCCCATGAGAAGTTAAGTGACTTGCCCAAGGTCATATGGATAGGAAGTAGGGGAGTCATGATTTTAGCCCAAGTCTCTTGGTTCCAAAGAACACTTTTATCTCCCTCTAAGGTCCCTCCCAGCTCTTATACCCCATGATCTCTTACCCCTGAGCGATTTTTTTAGGCCACGCCACTAAAGCAGCTACCCCTTGTAGGAAGCCAGGATAACATGGCAGACAGTGGAGTCATCAGATAAGAATGGACATTGAGGGACCAGACACCAGATCATAACAAGTGGCATTCAGGGCCCTATGCAACCCCTCCTGCCTTATTAATATCCTCCATGCACTCTATGCTCACTATGGCCCAAGCATGGCCCAAGATCTCCCACCTCCATATCTCTGGTTATATCCTTCCCTAAGCCCACGACATCCTCCTGTCCTCTCTTCCTTGCCTCCATGACATCATCTCCAGCCTTTAAAGCAAGGGTTCTTAACCTGGGATCTGGGAACTTTTAAAAAATATATTTTAATAATTGCATTTCAGTACAATTGAATTCTTTTGTCATCGTGTTATTTTGTTTTATGCATTTAAAAGCAATATTCTGAGAAGTGATCCCAAGGCCTTACCAGAATGCCATAAAGGTCCATGATGCAGAAGAGGCCTCACTTAAGTCCAGTTCACGCACAAGTCAAGACATGACCCTGTGATGTCATTGGTCTTCAAAAACAATAACAAATGACTCTGTTTGGTGTCAAGCGGCCTTTACCACTTGCCTCCAACCTCCCTTTCTAGCCTCATCACACCCTCATCGCCCCCTTAGGCACTCAGCAGTGTAACTAAACCAACCTTGTCTCTCCTCACACGTGATAGCACTATCTCTGCACCTTTGCCCAGTCTACCTCCATGCCCAGATTGCCCTCTCTCCTCATCTCTGACCACTCAGTATCCCCTACTTTCCCTCCAAGCTTAGCTTAAACCTTTTCCCCCTGTAAGAAGCCTTAGAACTCCTAACGCCCTTCCACCAAATTACTTGGAAGATTTTATAGGTCCTTGTGTTACCCATTGTCCACCCCAATAGAAGATGAGCTTATTAGGGAAGTGGATTATTTGTGGAATGATCTCCCCGGTGCAGATTTTGGTCCCTATTCCCCACCACTCCAGCTAGATGTCTACTGCATAATGAGGTGGACCTGGGAGTCAGAAAGACCTGAGTTCAAATTTGGCCGCAGATGCTTTGCTAGCCTAGTAACCCATGGTAAATCACTTCACCACTCTGTGCCTCAGTTTCCTAATCTGTAAAATAAGAGAGATGAATAGTCAGTGACGTCCTTTCCAACTCTAAATCTATGCTTATGATCCTACGACTCCTGCCACCTCCCCCTATATCTGCCCCTGCCCAACCAGAACGCTTGGAAAATCAGGGAAGAATGCTCTTCTGTTCCCATGCTCCCTGGGGATTCATCCCCCTGTGGGCAGAGGAAAACCACAGAAAGGAACATTCCCTTGAGTCTGAGCTGGAAGGGACCTTAGAGATCAGGTCCTTGTTGGACAGAAGAGGAAAATGAGATGGGACTGAGGGGAAGCCAGTCAGTTTTTGTACTTCAGTCATTTTCAACTCTCCATCACCCCATCTGGGGTTTCTTGGCAAAGATATTGGAATGGCTTGCCATTTCCTTCTCCAGCTCATTTTACAGATGAGGAAACTGAGGTAAACAGGGTGAAGTGACTTGCCCAGGGTCACACAGCTAGTAAGTTTCTGAGGCTGGATTTGAACTCAGGGAGACGAGTCTTCCAGACTCTAGGCCAGCACTCCATCCACTGCATCATCTATCTGCTCGGTCAGTAAAAATTTATTAAGCACCTCCTATGTACCAGGCTCTGTGCTAAGCATGGGAGATAGAAGAAAGATAAAATACAAACCCTGCCTTCAAGGAGTTTACAGTTTCATGGGGGTTGACCACATGAAAACAATCCACTCTGCTTTACATCTGTTGTTCTGACTGGCCTCAGCTTCATGGACAAGATGGCCCTCTGTGGGGTGCCTCCAGTGACTCCTCCCCTTTCCTGCCACTGTCTGTGCATTCTCTCTCCCTTTAGATTGTAAGCTCATTGAGGGTAGGAACCATCTTTCCCTTTTATTAATCAATTAATTTTAATTAATTATTAATATTAATTTTATATTATATTATATTTAATATATAATATATTCAATATATTATCATATGTAAATATAATGTATTTGATTTTTATATCATATTAAATATAATATATTTATATTGTATTTAATATCAAATAATTAATTGATAATTAAATATTTATTGATTTATTAATCCCCATTGCCTAGCACAGTGTTTGGCACACCGTCGTAGCTTAACAAATGTTTATTGGATTGGACTGGATGTACAAACAAGCTATGGGAAGGATAAATTGGATAAATCAACAGAGAGAAGATACTAGAAATTACTTACTCCGAGTCACAGAGACAATAAAATACAAAGCTGAGATTTAAACCTGGGCCTTTAGACTCTTAATAACAACACTTGACATTTCTGTGGCATCTTAAGGTTTGTAAAGCACTTTATTGACATTATCTCACTGGATTCTCACAATAACCTATAAGATTAGCTTTACTAGTATGCCCATTTTACAGATGAGGAGGTGAGGGATAAAGGTGATGTGACTTTTTTAACTTTTAAAAAACTGTCTTACTTTTATTTTTTTAAATATAATAGAAACATTCTAAACATAATGAACCCCAAATAAGAATAACATTCCTATATACAAAACAGAATTGAAATGGTTGTACGTAAACCCATAAATCTGCACAGTGTATGATGTGATGTTCCAAAGATTATGTGGCACATTAAGGTTTGCAAAAGTGCCATGCATTTATTATCTCATTTGAGCCTCAGCACAATCCATTTTACAGATGAGAAAACCAAGGCTCGGGAAGTCCAATGGCTTTGCCCAGGGCCACACAGCTACTGAGTATCTGAGGCAGGGTTGGAACCCAAGTGTTCCTGACTCCAAGTTCATCCACCGGCCTCCAAATCCACTGCTCTGTCTAGGATGCCACCCTGGCCTCGTCAGAGCCCTGAGAAAGTGTTTAGACCAGAATTTGAACCTGACTCTGGGCTCATATAAAGTAAGTGTGTATCGGAGGGAAAGGCAGGAAAGGGAGGGTGAGTCGTTATGTAGGGGAAGAGGGTTGCTTCCCTCCCTTCTCCTTGAAGCCAGACAGACAGGCTCCCAGTTCTCTAGAACCAGAGGCTTTTCCTCATTACCCTCACTGCCTGCGGGTGGGAGCAACTGTCACCAGGTAGCTGGTCAGTGAGCGCTCTTTGGACTCCATCTCCCTCCCTTTGTTGACATGCCTCTCTCCTGTCTCTCTCTGAGCCCGGAGGCCACTCCTAAAGCTCCCAGGACCCCAACTTCCAGGGCTCCCTGGGTGTCCACAGCCCCCGAGATGCCCTGCCGACAGTTTGATTACAGGTGACCTTCAAAGCTGGCCTGGTTGAAAACATGATTTATAACCGTATTATAAGGAGCTGGGTAGCATGGGCCAGGCAGATGAGAAATCAGTCGCAGCTGCAGTCTTCAGCAGGGGGCCCCAAAGCCAAGGCCAGCTCCTGTTCCTGCTTTTAGGAGGCTATATATCTCAGGAACCAGTGGGGCATATTGGAATCATGGACTGGATTTGAGTCACAGGTCCAGGACTCAAATCCCAGCTCGGCTACTCACCACTTCCAAGGCTCAAGGCAAACAGCATCCTCTCTCTTTCCTCATCTGTAAGAAGAAGTCTACAGGTTAGACCAGTTTGTGATGCAGGGGAGAGCACTGGATTGGAAGGAAGTCCAAGGACCTGGGTTCCAATTCCGCAACTGTTTTCCCCTACCTCCTCTGACATTCCCCTTCGGTGTAGGGGACTTTTTGGCTGTGAGGTGGGGACAGCATATGGCAGCTGCCTCCAAGAGGACAGCTCAGTAGCAGAACCTAGCATCAAAGAAGTTACATCATTGTTCTTTCAAACTTTTTTTTAAGTTTGCTGATGACTCTGGTCCTCTACTCTTATCCTTTCCCTTAAAAAAACAACCAACCAACAACAAAAAAAAGTAACAGGCTCATGGTTTCCCATCACCAAAAGCCTCCCCTCGGGTACCCGGAAGCCTGGTGCTGATTCCGAAAAGACATCAATAAAATAATATCTGGGGAATGAATTATTCATTCAGGCTTGAAACCAGAGTATGGCCATGTCCCTCTTAGAGGCATGAATAATATAAGAGGCGTGCCAGCCCTAACTTGAAAAGAGGCCTACTGGCCCCCCAAACCAGGTGGTAAAGATCGCTCCTACAGAGGCCTCTGTTCATGAGATCCTAGGGACTTTGGGCAAATCACTTTATCTCAGGGGTGTGCGGTGAATATTTAACAACCGGCTCTGGGGTAGTGGGGAATGTATGCATGACACACTAAAGTCTGATCTGCATTATCAATATTTTCTCTAGCACTTTCTTAAGTCTATACAATTAACAAAACAATAAATCAAGCCCTGGTTTGTAGCATTTGTCGAGATGCAAATGCTCACACTGAAATATTAACTATCAATTCTCCAAAGAGATATGAGCCAGCTCCAGCACACCCTGACTTCATCTCTATGGCTTCCTTCACTATAAAATGAGGGGGTGGGACATTTCAGCTCTAAATCTTTGACAGTCAAGGATAGAATGCTGGTCCTGAAGTCAAGGATACCTGAGTTCAAATTCTCCCTCAATTATTAGCTGTGTGACTGTGGGCAAGTCACTTAACCTCTGTCCATGAAGATAATATGTACTGCCATATTAATAATAATGTAATAATCTACTTCATGGAGTTGTGATCAAACAAGTTAATAAAATATAAATAAATAATTTTTAAAAAGTGCTTTATAAATCTGAAAGCACTTCATACCTGCTACATATGATGATGGTTATTATAATTACGAGTATGATTATAGGCTGGGGAAAAATGACTTTATTTTTCTATAAACCAGGGACTGGGATCAGAAGGAAGGCACAATCATCCAAAGGAATAAATTTCCCTGATGTGGAAAGGACCAGAGACACAGGCTCCTGCTGCTTCCTCAGTCTGCTCCCTGCCCAAAAAGGCAAGTCTCTTCCCTCAAGCACCTGATGATCCTCTAAGGGGAACTATGTGCCCCTCCCTTTCTTCCCTAGAGGAAGCTGAAAGTAGCTCCAACTGTTGTTTACTCAGTTGTGTCTGACTCTTCATGGTCTCCATTTGGGATTTTCTTGGCAGAGATACTGGAGTGGCTTGCCGCTTCTTTCTCCGGCTCATTTTATAGATGAGGAAACTGAGGCAAACAGGATTAAGTGACTTGTCCAAGGTCATGCAGCTAGTATAAGTCAGAGGCCAGATTTGAACTCCAGAAGATGAGTTTTCCTGACTCCAGGGCAGTGCTCTATGCACTGTGGCGCCCCCTAGCTGCCACCGTAGACATTTTACTTTATTCTGCTTTGTAGACATGGTCAATGACTACCCATTGGGAGTATAAATTCAGGGAGGACCAAAAACACCTTACCTTCTTAGGGTGACTGAGGTTATCATTTCTTTCCTAGTGAGCAGGTTTTAATTGCCAGAAAGAGGAGAGAACAAGATTGCCATTTTGTTAATGGTCAGGCTTAGCTGGAAAAAATCCAAGAAGGCTGCGTCACCCTAGGAAAGTCACTTACTGTCTCTAATGTTCTCTCCCCTATCTCCTACACCTTTCATCTATGCAATTATTTCTTTATCAAATACCAAACTATTAAGCAGTTTCCATTTTCCTTTGTAGATACAGGAAGAGGCCAATTAGTCAGGAAGCCCTCCTTTCCGTGTAGACACGGCAGCCCAAACAGAAGCCAGTGTCACCACAGGACACAGAGAGTGGTGCTAAGCCCATTCACTACCCAGTGGGCTGCTCGGACTATAATTGTCCCTAATTGGTCCTTCCTTACTGGTTCTATGGAGAAAGTTCTACCTCACTGCTGAGAAGCCTTTCAAGAGGAGCTGACCTCTCCTCTCTTTGTTAGCACTAAAGAGAATCAAAGGGTTTCCTTCCAGTCTGAGGCCCGATGAGAAACTGGGGAGGCCTGAAATGGTGGTCCCAAAGGAATGGTCTTCCGAAAGGGGAGCTATCCAATGGGAAGACTTCAAGGTCATAGGGCTTGGAGCTGGGGAGCCCTTGGAACAGGCAGTGTAAAAGCTAAGAGCGACCTTAGAATATGGAATGCCATAGCTGAGAAAGACCTTAGAAAACAGAATATCAGAGCTGGGAGGGTCCTTGGAACACAGACTGTCTGAGTGGGAGGGGCCTTCCTCTTGTCTCTCCAATAGAACACAAGAGCTCCAGTCTGGCATATTCCTCCACAGTTTAACTCCATCTTGCCTTTCGAATCTCACTTTAAGCCCCGCCCTCTCCATTGCATTATATGTTCCAACCTGCTCTTCCTCCATGGCTCAGCCTGCTCTTCTTCCATGGCTCAGTTCAAGCTTCACCAAATCCATGAAGCCTTCCCTGACCCTTCCATCCCCCCCCTTTCCACTTCATCCTTCTTCCTCCTCCTCCTCCTCTTCCTCCTCTTCCTCTTCCTCCTCCTCCTTCTCTTCCTTCTCCTTCTCCTCCTTCTCCTCCTCCCTCACATGACTGGGTTTCCTTTTCTCTGTTCTCACTGTATCTGACTTATAGAATGGAAGCTCTCTGAGGGTAGGAACTATTTCATTTAAGAAGCAATTTATGTTATATGAACAGATTGCCAGAGCTAGAAGGTCTGTCAGTCAATCAATAAGCATTTATTAAATACCCACTATGTGCCAGGCCCTGTGTTAAGGGTCTAAAACAGTTTTAGAATGGAAAAGAACTTTAGAGATCATCTAATCTAACCCTTTGGCACATAGCAAGCATTTAGTTCATGCTCATTGAATTTAATTGAATTTTACAGATCCAGAAACTGAGGCCCAATGAGAGGAAGTGGCTTGCCTGACATCACGTGCTGCTTTCCATCAGCCAAGTCCCAGTAGGAGGTATTCTCCCAGAACTAGAGGGATCGATCACAGACCAAAAAGAGGCCATCTACAGGCTTCCTCCTCACTGACCCCCAACCTCCTCAAGCAGCCACCATCCAAATTTGGCAAAGTCTTGCTCAGAGTCCTCAGAGAAGAAGATTCCAAAGGGGCTTCATGAAGTATGAACATATATACTACATATTTAGAACCTCCATTCTCCACCCACCCACATTCATTGACTGAATGATTGATAAAATTTCTCTTTTTGAAATACCAAACTCTTCCCCCATGTTGGGTTTTCCTTGGCAGACACTGTCTTTTTAATGGAAGGCTTGCCTGGAAAACCTTTCATTCATCTCCAGCTGATTTCCCCAAGGCCCTCTCAGCCACTCTTTCAGAGCATCTCTTCCCTAATCCCCACCCCACCTTCCTTTATTCTTAGCTGATGACATTGGCTCCTAACAGCAGCCACCAGCCACAGCCCCACATCTGTGTCAAACACCTAAAACCAAATCAAATATTTATTGAGCACCTACTGTGTGCAAGACATATCTCTCTCTCTAACCCTAAGCTCTTATCCCCCCCCTTCTGAGGATTGTGAATTTCAAATGAGATAATATTTATAAAGTGATTAGCACATTTGTCATTATTTCATCAATCATGCTGGACTCTCCCTAACCCCATTTGGGGTTTTCTTGGCAAAGGTACTAGAGTGGCTTGTCATTTCCTTCACCACCTCATTTTACAGATGAGGAAACTGAGGCAAACAGGGTGAACTGACTTGCTCAGGGCCACATAGCTGGTAAGTGTCTGAGCCCAGATTTGAACTCAGGTCCTCCTGATTCCAGGCCTGGTGCTCTATCCACTGCACCACCCAGCTGCCCTGATTAGCGCATAGTGGATGTTAAAGAAATGTTCATTGTCTTCCTTTCTCTTCCCCACTTCAGCCAAAGAGAAATCAATATACCTTCTCATTCTCTGTGGAAGGCAGAATCAGGTAGCAGCAAGGAGATACATTTAGACTTGTGCGGAGCCAAGATGGCGGCTGGAAAGCAGAGACTAGCATGAGCTCCCAACCAAGTCCCTCCAAAAACCTATAAAAAATGGCTCTGAACCGATTCTAGAACTGCAGAACCCACCAAATAACATAGGGAAGCAGGGCTCTAGCCCAAGACAGCCTGGATGGTCTCTGGGTAAGGTCTATCCTGCACGGAGCTGGGAGTGGAGGGGAGAAGAGCTGAGCAGAGCAGAGCCAAGTATGGGTGGCGGGGACCAACCAGACCAGGAGCTGGAAGGAGCATGCCCTAGCTCCCTGAATCAGTGAGCTGTGGCAGTTATCAGACTTCTCAACCCACAAACACCAAGGACAACAGAGTAGGTTAGTGGGAAAAGCTGCTGGGGACTGGGATAGAGTTTGCAGTTTGGCCACTGCCCCAGGGGCAGCGGAGGTGGGACAGCTTTAGAACTACAGCTGCAGTTGCTTCTGGCCCCAGGCCCACCTGGTGGGAGGAATTAAGTGACAGATCAGAGCAGGAGTGAAGAGCCTGCTGAAGATCTAAGTCCAGTCCAGGTTGGGGATTCTTGGGGAAGGAGGAGTGCTGGTGTGGCAGAGCTGGCGCATCCCCTCAGGCTTGGAACATAGAACTCTTTAGTCTACAAGCAGTCATACCCCACTGAAAAACTCAAGGGTCAAGTGAGT
>CM053622.1:808782894-808806601 GCA_028646595.1 Phalanger gymnotis | reverse complement strand
TGAATTGTATTGGGTCTGTCTGTAATTTAAGGGCTCTTGAGAAGGATGTTGATGAAGAGACTCTGGGCAGCTGTAGTTAAGGAGCCCTCCAGCTTGTAAACTCGGATACTGAGACTTTGTTGAACTCTGGTAACTATGTATTGGGATTTGAATCAGACAAGGTCTGTCTGTTGAAGTTTGTAATTTGCTTGTATTTTGCTCTGAAGTTCAGGGTGCTGGCTTTTCCCCCTGAACTAAGTGAATGATATTTGTGTGCTGAATTAAAGTAATCTTGCCAACCCCTTAACCTTGCTCTCCTTATTAAGGCATATCAAAAGAACCTGGGCTTTCTGGCTGTCTGGCAGCTTTCTGGGTGCTGGCTGTGGGTGGATCTGGACCCCCCACAGAAGCTGCTAGCCAGATTGTGGAAACAGTGTGCCTAGTAGTTTACATGTTGAGCAGTTAGGTGGCAAAGTAGATGGAACACTGCACTTGGTATCATAAGTTCATATCTGGTCTTAGACACTTATTATCTTTGTGACCCTGTGTTAACCCTGTTTGCCTCAGTTTCCTCATCTATAAAACCACTCCAATATCTCTACCAAGAAAACCTCAAATTGGATCACAGAAAGTCAGACATGACTGAAACACTCAACTGCAACAACTTACATGTTGTCTCTCCCACTAGAATATAAGCTCCCTGAGGGCAGGGATTATTTTTTTAAATCCTGGTTCTTAGTTGGTAAGAACTTATTAAATGTTTGTTGAGTTACTAAAAACAAACAAACAAAAAACTAAATCCTGTTGACCAACTGTTCTCTTATCTGGGCTGGGCTGGGCTGGACAGAGGGTATTGATAAAGGAAAGAGGAATGTTATAAAGGAAGTAGGACTTGCCAGAGAGTATTGGTAGCAACAAGGGATCATCTATCTAGAGCTGGAAGGCACCTTGGAAGCTATATGACACAATCACCTCACTTTACAGAGGAGTAACCGAGGCTCAGAGAAATGGAGAGATTTGCCCAAAGCGCGTTCCACCCCCCCCCCCCCCCCCCCCCCCCCCCCCCCCCCCCCCCCCCCCCCCCCCCCGCTCCCCCGCCACTGCCATGTGTTAAGGGGCAGAGAGAGCCAAGTCTGAACTCCAGTCTTGTGCTCCTCAGCTCAGCATTCTCCCCAATGCACCAGTTGGGTTCTGAGCCCAGAGTTGGCTAGAGGGTTGGGAGCTGTCCTCTCTGCCAGGTGCTGATCTCTAGGCTGCCTGGAGAGAAGGGGCACAGTGAATAGCAAGGATCCGCACAGATGGCTTTATGCAAATATAACCTTTTTTTACCTGCCAAAGGGGAAGGGGTGGGTCAGATGGAATCAGTCACTACTGAAAGACTGGCTAAGTTGGGTCAGGCAGCCAATCACAGGGCATATTTTAAAAGCCAAGAGGTGTCCAGACTTGTTCACAGCCCACCCTTTGGGCTCCTCAGAGTCCCGGGCTTTCTCTCATTGCCTCCTCTGCTCCTGCCCTTGTTCTTGCATTACTAGGGCCCGGGGACAGCAGCTCCGGGTTGTACCATTACCTTTATCAAAGAAAAGATCTTTTGGTCTGTTTGGCTCAGATGCGCTCATCGATCTCTTGTCTAAAGGATAGGCAGCAGGACTGAGTGGAAAAGACATTGAGTTCAAGTATCGGCTCCCATGGTCACTTCCTAGACAAAAATTTCAACTCCCTGGGCCTCAGTTTCCTGGATCCCGCCCCCCATCTGGGACGACCTGGGGGCTCAAAGTCTCACCATTACTAAGGGTACTCTTCCCCTTGCCTTTCCCATTCACTCCCTCCTCAGCCCAGAAGCCATCAGGGTGACTCACATGGACCCCATGAAATGGGAGTTACCGGCTCTATTCCTTCCTGTGAGATAGGAGATCACCAGGCTCTGCCATTTGCCCTGCCCTCAGACCCTTAGTTCTCTCATCTTTCCTCCTGCCCTAGATTGAGACTTCTGGGCCTTGCCATGGACTTTTCTGCTGTGCCCTTGAGACTTCTAGACTTTTCTATGTGCTCCATAGCTGAACTTTTGTTTATGTGTTGGTGGCACAGTGGAGAGATCACTAGATCTGGAGTCAAGAAGATTTGAGTTTAAATCCTTCCTTAGATATGTTACCTAGCTGTACGACCCTGAGCAAGTCACTTCCTGTCTGTCTACCTCAGTTTCCTAATTTGTAAAATGGGATTAATTATAGCCTCCATTTCCCAGGGATCAAATAAGATAATGTATGAGGAGAGTGTGTTACAAACCTTAAAGTATCCTATAAATGCTGACTATCATTGTTAGGTATTGTCTCCCCCATATAGAACATGTCCTCCAAAAGGAAACAGACTATCAAGCTTTTTCTATTTCTATCCCCAGTACCTGGTACATGATAAGTGCTTAATAAATACCTTTGCCTTCATGCATGCATGCATTCATCTGTAAAATGACCACTTCCCAGATTCATCTCTGGATACAGAGCAGGTAGGGAGGCCACTGATCTAGCCCTCACCCCATATCCCCTCTTCTCTCTAGGTTTTCATGACAGCATTCTCACCTGGTTTTCCTCCTACCCCTCTAACCATTCCTTTTCAGTGTCCTTTGCTGGTTCTTCATCCAGGCTTATGCCTAATAACTCTGGGTATCCCCTAATGTTCTGTCCTGGACTCTCTATTCTTCTCCCACTACACTCTCTTGTTTGGTAATCTTATGGATTTAATTATCATCTTTACATAGATGATTCCCAGATCTATATATACAGCTCTAGTGTCTCTCCTGAGCTGCAGTCTCACATCACCAACTGCCTCTTGGACATTTCTGACTGGACATCCTGTAGGCATCTCAAACTCAATGCATCTAAAACAAAACTCCTTATCTTTTCCGCAAACCCTCCCCTTTCCCAACTTTCCTATTACTACTGGATTTCACAATTGCATGCCATCCTCAACACCTCACTTTCACTGACCCAACATAACCAGCCTTTTGTGAATTCCTGTTGTTTCTACCTTCACACCAATCAATAAAGATTTATGGGCCAGGCACTGTGCTAAACACTGGGGTTACAGTCCCTCCCTCAAGAAGCTTAGAGTCTAATGTACTGTCATCTCTCATATGCATCCCCTTCTATCCATTTACACAGCCACCACCAAAATTCAGGTTTTCATCACCTCCACATGGTCTATTTTTGAAGGCTACTGTGATACCCTCCGAGTTGGTCTCCCTGCCTCCAGGCTCTCCCTACTCCAGTCCATCCTTCACTCAGTTGTCAATTGGGTCGTCCTAAAGCACACATCTGATCACGTCATTCCTCTTCTCAATAAATTCCAGTGACTCCCTCTTGCCTCAAGAATCAAACATAAAATGCTCCATTTGACATCTAAATCCTTTCTCACTGTGACCCCTTCCCACCTTTCTGGTCTTCTTCCATTCTATTCCCCTCCACAAAGTTTGTGATTATGCTAGCCATAGCTACACTGGCCTCCTGGCCTTTCCTGGAATACAATGTTCTACCTTCTATCTCTGCTCCTTTAGACTCATTCCCTCTCACCTCTGCCTCCTGGCTTCCTTCAAGACTCACCTCAAATCCCACCCTTCCTGCTGCCTCTACCCCACATGCCTGCCTTTCTGAGACTGCCTTCCCCCTACACTATATACAACTTGTATCTACACAGTTGCTTACATGTCATCTTCTCCCTCTAGAACATAAGCTCCTTGAGGGCAGGGACTGTTTTTGCCTTTCTTTTTATTTGTGCCTAGCTCACAGTAAGCACCACATAAATGCTTGTTGACTTGACTTTCCTGGAGCCCTTTTACCAACTCACAGCTTAGGGTGAGGATGACACAAGAAACTCCACCGATCATCAGGACCCTTGATCCTCCTCTACTACTTTGCTCAGATTGTTTGCAAGTTAGGTAGTTCAAGTCAATAGAGTAGATTGAGTCCAGGCTTGGAGACAATTTCTTGGGGTATCTTATAGTAGGCCTTGGTCTGAACATTGGCTCTACCACTTACTTGCCACATGATGTTAGCAAGTCTTTTCCCTCAGTTTCCTCATCTTTAAAATGAGATGGTTGGACTCCATGGAACTCTGAGCTACCCTCCAACTTGCTCTGGAAAGAGAGGACCTTGTTCAAACCCTGATTCTGACATTTGCTACCAGTGTGACCCAAGGTAATTCATTTAACTCAGTTTCCCCATCTGTAAAATGAAGGTGTTGAAACAGTTGGCTTCTCAGGTTCCCCCACCCCCACCCCCCAGTTTTCAATCCTACAGACCCCCTCAAGTCTTCTCTTCTCAAAGCTAAACCTCCTTAACCCTTTAAGAGATCTTTCTCACTCAGGCTGAACCATCGGCAGCCACTTTCCAGAATAGTCTCTCAATCGAAGCCCCCCTCCCAGCTCTCCAGGTTGTCCCTTTGTCCTAAACCCTCTCCTTTTTCTGTACATGGTCAATATCTTCATCTGGGCCCTCACCTTTATTTTCCCCATTGTCTTCCAGACAATGAGAAGGCTTGTGTTCCTTCAGTGTCTTGGGGGAGATATTTCTCTTGAACAGCTCCCCGTTCTGTTTGCTCAAGCCTCCGGCAAGTCACAAATATTAGCTTATTCAGAACCAAGCCCTTCCACATTCCCTGGTAGACAATGGGATCCTTTCATCAGTCAGTCTTTTCACCAAGCTTGGCTTTTCTTCCTGCTATTTCATTCTCTCTGATACTGGCAGGCCATAAATATGGAATATATCAGTTCATTTCCCTGCAATCAGCAGGAAATCTTTACCTCCACAAACGCAACGTGATTGATTGATTTCCTAACGTTACCTGAGCACTCACAGTGTCATGAGTGCCCCAGAGGCTATGTAAGAAGACCAGGTCAGGAAATGAAAAGGCCATAAAGAACAAGACAGGTCCAACAGGAGCTTCCTTTTCGAGCCAAGTCTGTAAGCATTTATTAAGTGCTTACTATGTGCCAGGCACTGTGCTAAGTGGTGGAGATACATTGTTATTTCAGTCATGTCCATCTCTTCCTGACTCTATTTGGGGTTTTCTTGGCAAAGATACTAGAGTGGTTTGCCATTTCCTATTCCACCTCATTTGACAGATGATGAAACTGAGGCAAACAGGGTGAAGTGATTTGCCCAGGGTCACCCAGCTAGTAAGTATCTAAGGCCAGATTTCAACTCAGGTCTTCCTGACTCCAGGCCCTATGCTCTATCCACCAAGCCCCCTAGCTAGGGGATGTAGTACAAGCAAAAATAAAAGTAGTCCTTCTCTCAAGGAACTTCAGTCAAAAGAGGGAAACCAATACACAAAAGAAAGCTGAAAAGTAGGGTGGGGTGGGTAGTGAAGCAGGTGCCAAGACATGGAAGAGACATCTCAAGAGTTAGGCTCTGAGCTGGGAGAGGTGCAAAGGAATGAATGAGCCTCATAAGTGCTTGCGGACTTGTCATCCAGTCCAACTCCCTCATTTTTACAAAGGGGGAAACCAAGGCTCAGAGAGGTTAAATGACTTGCCCAAGGTCACACAGGTAGTAAACAGCAGAGTTGGGAATGAAACTTGACTTTGAATAGTGCTGGGACAGCTTGGTTATCAAGAGCTGGAAGGGCCCCTAGAGATCATCTAATCCAGCCTCTGGTTTTATTTTCCCTGGGACAGGAAATGATTTCTAAGGGATGACATTTACATAGTGGCTGCTTTGAGGTTGGCCAAGTACTCTGCAGCATTTTATAAAGCTTTTACATTCATTATTCAAGGTCACAGGGCCAACAAGTAGAGTCAGAGTCATGGGCTAAACCCAGATCCTCTGCCTCCAAATACTGTGTTCAGGGGCCCTTCACTTGTCTTGTGTCATGGACCCCTTGAAGCTGATGGGCCCCTTCTCAGAATAACTTTTGTCACTTCCATTCGTAATTAAATGAAATTCTAAATCTCAGTTAGAGACTCATAAAAATAAAGATGTAAGGTTTTTTCCTCATCCCAGTTTACAGATCCCCTGCAATCTATCCATGGACCCCAAATTAGGGACCTCTGCCCTAGCGCTTCCCTCCCCATTACTCCATCCCATTGCATTAGCTATCATAGTCCTCAAAATCTATTCCCAGAGACTCAACCCAACCCCCCAATCCTGCTGGGCCATTCCCTGGCACTCTGTTCTCTCCCTCTGCCTTCAACCTCCCTCACACTTCTGGGTCTTCGAGTTCTCCCAGGACCATAAATTTGAGTTGGAAGGAACCTCAAGAGTTCATTACATCCAACCCTTTCATTTTACAGATGAGGAAACTGAAGCCCAGAGAGGTGAGTTGGCTGTTACAAGGAGCAGAGCTAGGATTTGACCCCAATTTTGCCTGCTTCTTTAGGGTATGAAAGAAAGTGGGAGACGGGAGAGACAGAGATAGACTTAGACACAGAGAAAGAGGGGGAAGGGGGGAGGAAGAGGGAAGGAGATGGGAAAAGAAGGGAAGAAAGGAGGAGGGAGAGAGACAGACAAAGAGACAGAGAGAAAGAGATAGTGACATGGAGAGAAAGAGAGGAGGAGGAGGAAATAGTAAGAAAAGGGAAAATAGAAGAGAAATAGGAGGAGGAAGAAGGAGAGATGGAGGGAGGACATAAAAGGGACAGAGGAAGAGGGGAAGAAGGGGAATGAGTGGAGAAAGGGAGAGACAAATATAGAGAGGAGGAAGAGGAGGGAAGAAAGGAGGGAGGGAAGGGGAAGACAGAGAGAAAGAGAGAGAAAGAGAGAGAGAGAGAGAGAGAGAGGAGAAAGATGAAAGTACATGACAGCAGGCATGATAACCTAGAAATAAGAAGAAAAAGAGAGACAACCTAATTGCCAAGAAAGAACTAGCACAAAAGGAGAGGGAAAGAGGCAGGCAGTTTCTTCCTCTGTAAATTCCACTATTGGACGTATATCCCAAAGAAACCAGACACACAAAAAGAATCCAACATATACCAAACCATACAGAGCAACACTTTTTTTGGTCAAAGAACTAGAGCATCTACAATGGCTATAGCATATGAAATGAATGAAATATTATTATGCTGTGAGATATAAATATGAGAAATTCATAGAAACATGGGAAGATTTGTATAAACTGGTGCAGAAATAAGCAGAATCAAGGGAATAATATGCATGAGTCAGTTCCATTGAATTGGTCTAGAGAGGCTATCCCAGGAAGTGTGCACACACCCAGAGCTCTCCAAGAAACTTTCAGGGGCAAGGTGAATAAGTATTTGGTTATGGGATGCTTCTAGCCACCTGGCAACCCAGTACTGAAGAACAAGGGTGTTTGAAATGACAAAGCAATCTTAATGGCTTGAGGAACAGTTGACTCAGTGGATATAAGAAAGGGAGCAGCCACCACATTAGCCTCCAAATTACATCAGGACCATACTTTCCAAGAAGAGAAGACAGGAGGGGATGGTTTTCATGCACCTTTAAGCATATGGCACCTAAGGCACATGTCCTGTCTAGACAAACCTGAGTCCGAGTTTGAGCTATTGCTTGTGTGTTTGCTCTTTCTTGATCTTAAGTGAATGAATAATCCAACATGGACATGTCCAGGCTTTTAGACAACTTTATGAGTTGTAGAGGTTTTGAGTCCCACTGGGTTAGAGCTGAACATTGTCAGGGCAGAAATCCCTGGCAAGTAGTCCAACACTCTTGGAGAAACTGACAAGAGGATTGGCTTAACCCTGGCCATTTTACCAGATGTGTACCAGGAGTCATTTGAACAACCCAGAGCTGAGGTGAAATGTTAAGTGCCTAATAAAATGTCATGCAAATTGCTTTATGTTCTGAAGAGGTTTAAGTATCAGCTTCCCAGAAAACTGTAACAATAGTTTTAAGTTCTTGTATCCAACTTTAAGTTGTTACTTTTTTTGTCAATTGCACACTTATCAGTGTTCCATGCTTTGCCTTCTTTTCAAGTACAGAAATAAATTACCCGTTCCATACCTGATTCATATTGTACATTTCCCCCCATGGTTCTAGCATAGGATTCTGACAAGTCAGAGTATAAGCAAATGGAGCCTAACCCCTCTCAGTAGAAAGGAGGTTGCTCAGGACTAAACCTCGTCCAAACCACATGCCTAGGTGTAGAATGAGTGGACATGGTACCCCAGCTCCTATGGGCCCAACAAGGGGTCCTCGATGTTAGACATACACCGAACAGAACAATATAAATTAAAAGACCAGTGAAAGGAAGTGAAACTCTGAATAATGGAAAACCAATGAAGGTCTGGAGGTGTAACGAGGGCCAGGGGAGTGCTGAAGCCAATTCAGACTGGCTCTCCTGAGGCAATTGTTAAATTTTCAATGAGAGCATTTACATCTCATAAATTGGCAAACCCTACAAATCAGGGCTTGACTTATTGTTTTGTTGATTGTCTAAATTTAATAAAGGGATTGAGAAAATGTTAATAATGCAGATTAAACTCAAAAAGGTGTCCTGCGTACATTCCCCTCCCCGTGAGAGATGATTGTTAGATTTTTACCAGCATATCGCTGAATAAAATATTCCTCTCTCCAGGCAGAAAAGTAGGGGGATACCAGGGCAGGATACTATACACATTATCTGACAAAGTTCCTGCATTGCAAGTCTTTGCTTAATTGTTTTGCTTTGTCACGAGGGATAGCTCAATCTGGAGGGGAGGTAGAAAATGACTGTGATGTGAAGACAGAAGGCATCAACGAAATATATTTTAAAACAAACATAAAGCAAGGGAGCCAGAATAAATGATCTCTAAGGTCCCTTTTCAGCTTTAAATCCTAAGGTACTTTGGAACAGTAGATCCAAAAAGAAGGAAGTAGTGGAAGAACAGGAGGAAAAGAAAGAAGATGACAAAATACATTGCAGAGCCACTCATTCAGTCATTATTAAGTGCCTTCTGTGTGCCCGGCACTGAGGTAAGCCCTGGGGATTTTGTCGTTCAGCATCTGACTCATCGTGACCCCCTTTGGGATTTTCTTGGCAAAGATACCGGAGTGGTTTGCCGTTTCCTTCTCCAGCTCATTTTACAGATGAGGAAACTGAGGCAACCAAGGTTAAGTGACTTGCCCAGAGTCCCATAGCTAGTAACCAGATTTGAACTCAGGAAGTGGAATTTTCTAACTCCAGGACCAGCATTCTATCCTTGACCACCTAACTTCTCCCACGATCTTGAACGACTGGGAGAGAATGAGGGAAAGCCTCATATAGGAGGTGTGGCTGATCTAAAGAAGAGGGGAGGGTAAGGAGAGAGAGCATCCCAGGACCCATTGCCCTTCCTACTTCCGCCAACGTCACTTCAAGGGCAAACTTAGCTCTCCAAATGAGAAACATTTCCAAAGGATCAGAGGAATTGAATGGCCTCACACTAATTAACCATTTTGGGTTTTATGTATCTTAATTAGCAAGGTAAAATAATAGCTAATCATGTAAATGTCTTGTAATATGGGAAACAAATACTTGTTAACAGCCTGAGTCTCTTTTCTTTTTGTTGGAGCCATGTGCCCTACCCCAGCTGGGAGCTCCCCTCCATTAGAGGCTGTTGTCGTTGTTTGTCCTTCCTTCTCAAAGAGGACCAATGACATCGCGGGCGATGCCTTAACTTGCATGTGAATTGGATCTAATTGAGGTAGGGATACACAGAGTAGTAAGCCTCACTCTCTCCTCCAAGGTCATTGGAGTCTATCGGTGAGACAAAAGCCAGGACAACTCCAAGGCAGTGAAGTATTGAGAAGAAGGTGTCAAATCTAGCTGTCCAGGGCCTGAGTTCAAATCCTAACTTGATCACAGGCTAGCTTGTGATCTTGCCCATATAAAAGCTTTTTGTCCCCAGTTTCTCTATCAAGCAGGATAGGTCCTTAAGGCCCCTTATAGCTCTAGATCCAAAGATCTAGGAAGATGAGAAAGTATCCTGGTCAAGCTATGAAACCGGGTGAGCGGTAACTGTGATCTTCTTCATTGAGCTGGAGGTGAAACTAACTTTGGGATGGCAGAAGGGATGCTTGTCTTGGGCTATGTTCTGGAGACAGAGGAATGGGCTGAGGGGTCAGAATGAGCCAGAGAGGTCTCCAGTTCAGAAAGGGACCTCTGATAGGGACCTTCCAAGTCAGAGATTCTACAACACTCCAGATAGTCACTGAGAGGGACGCAAGGGGAATAAGCATTAATTAAGCTCCTACAATGTGCCAGGCCCCTTCCAGCAGAGGGACTTACTCGTGGAGCTCAATGAAACTATGAGCCACGCTGTTCAGGGTTACCCGAGACAGACAGGTCATAGTGGAGCATTCTAATAAAAGGTGACCCCCGGAGGAGGAAATGGTGAACCACTCCAGTATCTTTGCCAAGAAAACCCCTCAGACAGTATTAAAATGACAAAAGAGATAACACCGGAAGATGAGCCCCTCCAGTCGGAAGGAGAGCTATGATTCATGGGATCATGAAGAGTCAGACACAATCAAACAACAACAATGTGCCAGGCACTGTTTTAAGCACTTTATCTCCATTTGAGAGAGCTTAAGTGACTTGCCCAGGGTTACACAGGTGCTAAGTGTTTTAGGCTAGTTTTGAACTCAGTGCTTTATGCACTGCACCACTTAGCTGACCCAGTAGGAAAGTAGCCCCAGTGTGGAGGTGGCATGGACAGAGACCTAGCCCAAGTTAGGAAGAGCTGGGTTCAAGTATCACCTCCAACACATACTGGCTGTGTGACCTTGGAAAAGTGCCTTAACCCTTAGGTATCGCTTTAAGACCATAAAGTTCCAAGGAAGGCACCAACTTGCATTGGTATAATGAGTTGCAAATTGCAAGTCACAGCCTCTCTGTGCTTCAGTTTCCTCATCTATAAAAAAAGTTGCCTAAAGGACTTCTTTGGGTTGAAGTACAAATCCGCTTGGGATGAGTAAACCTAAACTGTGACCAGTCAATCTGTCAACCAATCAACAAGCATTTGTTAAGAAGACATCACATGACCAGCACTGTGCTGGGTGGGGGAGGGCTGGGGACGGTAGAAAGACAGAAGTGACACAGTCCTGCCCTCACAAAGCTTACACTCTATCGGTCACAGTGCGAATGAGTGTCTGGTCCTTCGAAGAGGGCAGGTGTGGGTAAGAAGAAACCAAAATACCTGGTACATCTATCTGGGGACTATGGGGGAAGGGAGTTTCTGAGCTCATTGAAACTGCTCCAGCAGGGCAATGGCCTTCGGAGATATAATGGAAGAGTCTGAGCAGTCATCGATGCTAAAGCAATCAGCCCTTTATGAAGGGAAAACAGAAGGCTTAATCTGAAGCAACCAGGGCCCTGAGGAACTTGGGGACAGACAGGTTCAGGGTAAATGATATAGTCAGAACAAAGCCATCAGAGAGATGGCCAGAATTGGATCACAGTAGCCAGTGGGGGAAGGCTACACCCCTTGTCTCAGCCAGAGGAGAGGCATCTCCAGGCCTTGGGTGTAATGGTCTTTGGATCAAAGATGGGGAGGGATAGATGGGGCTTAATGATCCTGCAAGAGGCTGCCCTCCAGACCTGGTTCTCATCATTCCCCCTAATTATACTTGAGAACAATCAGGTCCCAGCCCTGCTACAACCAACAGAGCCAGAGACCTTCTGGGAGAGGAACAGGTTCTTGCTCAAGCTAACCTAATTAGCTGCCTGTCTCTGATGTCATGAGCAGAAGGCACCAAGGATTGGCCATTGAGTTCTTGATCATGGCAATTTCCAGATATTGAGGGTTCCAGAAAAGGAGCAAGGTATGGGGGGAACTGGAGAGGAGAGAACCAAGCTGGTTGTGGCTGGTATGTAGAGCAGAGGTAAAGAAAGGCTAACTATCCTTCCAGCACCCCCCCCCACCCCTCAAAAATACAGAGATTTGTTCCAGCCTGTCACAACAAGGGAGAGATGGGAAGAGAGAAGAGTAGGTACAGATATAAGAGTATAGAGACCTCAAGAAAATTTCTCCTTCCTATTTCTAATGGTGCATTTAGCCCTACATCTGCCCCTACCAAGTCAGAAGGCCCCTAGACTATCGGGCCCAGAGCTCTCTCCAAGAAGGATCTCCAAGCCAGATCTGGGAACTGATAGAGCTCTTCTCAAGTGCAGGTGGCAAGACTTTTATATTATTCATGCCTCTAATAGGGCATAGCTATACTGTGGTTGCAAGCCTGAATGAATAATTTACTTACTAGATCTTCCCTTACTGGGCCTTCAGAATCAGCACTAGGCTTCCCAGAAGCTAGAGGGAGGTTTTTAATGGTAGAAAATCAGGAGCTAATGGGGGCTTTTCGCTAGATTAGAATCATCCACAAACAAGAAGCTAGAAGTTCAGAATTATCCAATTTTCTGCCAGGTCCTCCTAGTGATCTGGTTGTCTCAGAGACAGTTACCACACAGCATTGTGTAATCAAGGAGGCCCTCCATTCTCGAGGTAGTCACTGAAGCCACAGTAATGTAGATGCCATGGGGAAGGAGAATGGCAGGAGGGGGAGGGGAGCTAGGTTGCCATGGAGACTTCATCCTTTCCCTTGGCAAAGGAGTTTGGGTTTGGTTGGCTGGGAAGTGGGGCAGAGGGTGCCTGGTTTCCCAGGTGACAGATGCCCCTGAAGTCCTTTCTTGGTTGAGGGATGGGGGACACTTACTTGGCAAGTTTCCATTCCCATTATGGGGGGAATATGTTGTCATGGAGACTCCCTAAAGACTGATTACAGGCAAAGAGACTGAGCTCCCTCTCTCAGTCCTGTGGGTATAGTGGGCAAGGAAGCCCATTGCTCAGAAATCTTTTAGATTTCTGTGGCAAGAAGGTGAGAAGGATAGCACGACTGCAGTTATCCTTCCTCTTGCTCAGAAGATGGAGCAGGGAGATGGAAGTCCTACTCAGAAACGTGGTAGATCCCAAAAAGGGAGGCAGTGAGGGGTAGCAGAAAATCCAAAGACCTTGGTTCAAGCCCCTTTTCTGACATCTGTTATCTGACTGGCCTTGAGAAATCACTTAACCCTTTCAGCCTCAGTTTCACCATATGTCAAATGAGGGGGCAAAACTAGATGACCCTCCAAAGCCCCCTAGCTGCCTCTCTATTTAGGGTTTTTTTTTTGTTTATTTTTCCTCAACAGCAACACATCTTCACCTGGGTTTTCTCTGGCTTGCCAATTCTTCTAGGCAGGGGGTGTTTCTGACGGTCTCCATGGTGACCATCCACGCCCTTGGTCTCCATGGTGACAAACTCTCAAAGTTATTTTTATTTATTTATTGGCATCTTCAAAGGGCTTTTGTTGTTATGTTATTGCTTTTAAGTGTCTAGCCTAGTCTTAGCTGAGTGGGAAACAGATTGACCATTCTTTTCCAGCTCTCCTGGGACACACAGAGAGGGCAAAAGAGGTAATATTTAGTGACAGCTGAGATGCGGTCCTCAGAGCCACAATGGAAACTGCTTTCTCTGCCAAGCTTGTCTGCCTTGGCTCTGCCAGTGCTTTGAGAGGACTCTCAACAGGCCACATAGACACGGTCCCCTACTAGGAGGTTCTCAGGGCTGGAGGTCTGGTCGGACTAGAGGCAAAACTGAAGGTGACAGTTCCTTAGCCAGATTGGTGGGATTTGAGGGGTATCCATCAGGGCTTCAGCTTACAAGCTATGTGACTTTGGGGCATGTCCCTTAACCGACCTAGGCCTCAGTTTCTTTGTCAATAAAATGGGAAAGCAGAAGGGGGAACTAGATGGCCTCTAAGGTGCTTTCCAGCTCTAAATCTACAATCTCTGCAATTCATGATCCTTGTGAAGGAAGAGAAAAATAAACATAAATAATAAGACAGCATTTTAAGGTTCTCGAAGCACTTTATAAATACTGTCTCATTTTATCCTCATAACCACCCCAGGAGTCAGTCAGTTCTGTAATTATCACCATTTTGAAGGTAAGGAAATCAAGGCACACAAAGATGAAGTGACTTGCCCAAGGTCACACAGCTAGTAAGTGTCTGAGGCTGGAGTTGAACTCAGGTCTATCCTGACTCCAGGGCTAGTGCTCTATCCATTGGACCACCTACTTGCCTCATATAAATGGAAACAGCATGGTGGGCATTCTCTTTATAGTCTGCCTCCAAATCCGGAGATTGTCTCAAGAGTACTAAGTCACATACTTGGGCCAGAAAGAGAGACATATTGGCACCTGTGCCCAGTGCAGAAAATGATAGGTGATTCATTGTTTGAAATGATGAATGCCACATTTGGTTTTCACACATACCCCACCTCTTCTCTGTTGGGGGCACCATCATCTCCCCAGCCACCCAGGCTCAAAACCTGGGTGTCTTCCTTGATTCCTCCCTTGCACTTCCAGCCTCCACCACTGAGTCTCATCTTTCTACCTTGAATCTGCCCCCTTCTACTCACACAGCCATGACCCCAGTTCATATCTCCATCTCGACTATTACAATGGCCACCTGATCTATCTCTGTGTCTCAAGTCTCTCTCCACTCCAATCCATCCTCTGCTGGGCTGCCAAAATGATTTTCTTAAACTATAGTTCTGATCAAGCCACTCCCTTATTCAGGAAATTCCAGTAGCTCTCTCTATTACCCCAAGATCAAACGCAAAATCCTCTGGCATTCAAAGCCCTTCCCAATGTAGCCCCTACCTTTCCAGGGTTCTCATACCTTACTTCCCTCCACATTCTCTATAAGCCAGGGACAATGGACTTGTTGCTATTTATAGAACAGGACACTCCACCTCCCTCCCCATGCCTTTGCACTGATTACCCCTCCTGCCTGAAATGTCTTCCCACCTCATCTCAGCCAGGATTCCTTCAAGACAAAGCTCAAAACCTATCTTCTGTAGAAGGTCTTCCTGGTCTCCTCCACTGCTGGTACATTCCCTTCTATCCTTCTGTCTGATATGGATACATAGATACATAGATAGATGGATAAACAGACAGACAGACAGACAGACAGACAGACAGATAGACAGATAGATAGATAAATCTTGTCAGCTAGGTGGTGAAGTGGATAGATTGCCAGACCTAGAGACAGGAAGACTCACCTTCCTGAGTTCAAATCTATCCTCAGACACATAAATAGCTCTGTGACCCTAAGCAAGTCACTCAACCCTGTTTGCCTCAGTTTCTTCATCTGTAAAATGAGCTGGAGAAGGAAATTGTAATCTGCTTCAATATTTTTGCCAAGAAAATCTCGAAAGGGGCAACAAAGAGTCGAATATGACTAAGCAACAATAAAACCTATCTATTTATATATTGTCTCCCCTATTAGAATGTACAATCCCCTACTGAGGAAGCTAGGTGTTGCCATGATGTTGTTGTATGACCTTTGTTCTCAAAGAGGATCATGACATCAGGAAGGTGATGGCGTGCCATGTGAGCAAATTGGATTTAAGTGAGGCAAGGCTGTGCAAAGTCACCAGCCTCACTTTCTCCTCCAGAGCCATTGGACTCCAGGGCCTGGATATAGATAAGGACAGCTGGAGATGGCCCTGGATGCAGTGAGGGACCTTGGCTTTTTTAAGCTAAGATCTTCAACAGGTCCTAGTGTGACTGAGGCAAAGCCAAGCGATTAAGGCTAGGTAAGAAATGAGGCAAAGAATGGTCTCTTTCACTGCACTGCACTGCACTGTACCTGGAGTCAAGGAGAACTGAGTTCAAATCTAGACTCAAGTACTTAACTAACTACATGATCCCTTCACTTCTGTTTTTCTCCATTTCTTCAATTGCAAAGTAGAAATCAAATGTCCCAGGACTGTTGTAAGGATCAAATGAGATAATATTTATAAAAAACGCTTAGCACAATGCTTGGCACTTATATATAGTAGGTCCTATATAAATGCTTATTAACTTCCTCCCCTATTAGAACGTAAGGAAAGGGGCCAGTGTTTACCTTTCTTTGTATCCCCAGCCCTTAGTACAGTGCCAGAACACATAGTAGGCATTTAATAAATATTTGTTGACTGACTGATCGACTCTGAGTCCAGCATTCTAATATACTATCGTGTGTGTGCATGTGTGTGTATACATCTGTCTGTAGCTAGCTTCTATACTTGATTATCAATCCATTCACAAGCATTGATTGAGTACCTACTATGTGCCAAGCACTGTGCCAGGTGCCAGGGACACAGAGACAAAAATGAGATAGTGCCTGCCCTCAAGGAGCTTCCATTCTGAGGAGGTTGGAAGGGGGTGGGGAGGGAGATACAAGTTCACAAATTAGAAAACACCAAATATGGGCTAGAAACCAAATCTATGATTCTCTTGGTATGGAGAATTCCATGTGAGGAAAATCCCTTTACCAATGCTGCTGATTGGCACCTTCTGTGCACCTTGATAGTCTTGAAGAAGAAGAATTATTAATGTTATCATTATTATATTATTTTTGTTTATTATATTTTATATTTGTTATTAATTTGATTTTAGTTGTTTAAATTAATTAAATTAATAGTTTATTAATAACAATAAAATAGTCATTATGACAATAACATTTCTATAACACCTACTATGCACCAAGCACTGCGCAAAGTGCTTTATAAATAATATCTCTTTTGATTCTCACTACAACCCCAGAAGGTAAGTGCTATTATTACGCCCATTTTACAGTTGAGAAAGCTGAGGCACAGTTAAGTGACTTGCCCAGGGTCACACACAACTAGTAAGTATCTGAGGCTAGATTTGTACTCAGGTCTTCCTGTCTCCAGGCCCAGCACTCTGTGTTCTGTGGCACCATTTCACTGCCTCTAATGATTGACTGGGACACCAAGATGTTAAATGATTTGCCCAGGGTCACACAAACAGTATGTGTCAGAGCTGGGACCGGAACCCCCCCCCCCCATCTTCTTAGCTCTGGAGCATTATGTATTGGGGGACTGTATTGGGGGAAGGAGGGAGGCATGAAGAAGTGAATCGGGAGAATCCGGAAAAAAGGTGGGCCTTGAGCTGAGCCTTAAAATGACAGGGTTTCCCAAAAGAGGAGATGAGGAAGGAGAGAATAGCCCTCAAAGGTCTGGTGGTGGGAGATGGAATGGCCTGTACAAGGAAGACCACCCCTGGCCAGAGTGAAAGGATAATCAAGCCTGGCGAGAGAGGCTGCAGACATCCTACGAAGGGCATTCAATGCTGCCCCAAGCCATTTGAGGCGATGGCGGGCCATGAAACTTCATGAGCAGGACTGGTGTCCTGCACTCTAAGGATATCAATCTAGCAGTTGTGTGGAGGGTGGGTTAAGAAGAGGATATGCTAGATGCCTTTATGTTTTTATAACTAAATATCCTAAGAGCCAATGGTTCCCAGATTCTCTTTGGTTCTCCTACATCAATACCCGCTATTCAAAGTTGGGAAGTTCTACTCACTTCTGCACATGCAGGCTTCTCCCAGGGCTCTTTGCTCTGGTTGGATGCAGGTGGAATACGGTAACAGGAAGCCTGTAAGGACTGGATTCTCCTCCCCGTCGTGATGCTCTCCTAGAGATGGGGAATGGAAGGGAATGGGGCCACTCCCATCCTAATTCACTTAGGCTCCAATGGCACAGGGTCCTCCTGGTTGAACAAGACTGCTAATATTCTGAAAGAGAGAATCCTTGAGCCTCTCAGTGACTGATAAGGAGTCAAAGCATATATAACCTTCCAGCCTTGTGAATATTAGACCTCTGACTTGTGGGAAGTCTCTGAATGATGTCGCTCTCTGCAAAACCCCAAAAGTACCCAGTCAGTCAGACTGAACACAGTGATGTCCTGGAAAGATGCTTTAGAGCTGGGGGATCTGGGCGTGAATTCTCTCTCGCTATTTACTGCCTGTGTGACCTCAGACAAGTCATTTTTCTCTCTCTAGGCCTAAATTTTTTTTTTCAAAACGAGGGGGTTGTGTTATATTCTAGGTTCCTTCTGGTTCTAAATACTATCATTCTAGATTTCTCTTATTCTATAATGTTGTTCGGTTATTTCAGTCAGGCCCGATTCTTTGTGACCCCATTTGGGGTTTTCTTGGAAGAGATACTGGAATGATTTACCATTTCCTCCTCCAGCTCTTTTTGCAGATAAGGGGGGTTAAGTGACTTGCCCAGGGTCACACAGCTTATAAGTGTCTAAGGCCAGATTTGAACTCAGGAAGATGACTCTTATTGACTCAAGGCCAGACGCTCTGTGTACTATGGTGCCACCTAGCTGCCCCTCAATGAATGAAGAGAGCACTAGATTCAAGAGACCTGAGTCCTTTAAACTGCTAGTTCGTGGCTTGGCCTGAATAAAACACTTCCTCTTCGTAACCTCATTTCCCTGCCTCTGTAAAATGAAGCAGTTGGACTAGATGACCTTGAGCGCTGGACCTGGAGTCAGAAAGATCTGAGCTCAAATCCAGCCCCAAACACTTACTAGTCATGTGACCCTGGGCTTCGTGTGACACTGAAGTGCTTCTTGCCTCAGTTTCTCCACCTGTAAAATGGTGGATAATAATAGCTCCTATCTCTCAAGGTTGTTTCGTGGATCAAAAGAGATAACATTTGTAAAGTGCTTTGCAGACCTCATATCGTTATTATTAATTACGAAAGGGAAAGCCCAAGTGACAGACATTTAGAAAGCATTTACTTTTCCAAAGGAAACACAAGATGGGGTAACAGTGAGGCCCTGAGCTTACTCCTCCTCCAGTTTCTAGGCTGGGCTCTAAAGCTCTCATCAGCTCTAAATGGAATCCCAAAGGCAAGTAAGGAAACCCTGTGGTGGAGTGCAGATTGTCCAAGTTTGGGGCAGGGATGTGGTAGGAAATCAGGGCATCTCATTAAGTAGTTTTGTAACCAGAGTCTGAATCTCAGTCCTTCCACTGACTCCCTGTGTGACCACAGACAAGTCACCAGATCTCCTCTGAGCCTCAGTTTCTGCAACTGAAAAATGAGCTAGATGGATGTGATGGCCTCTCTGAGTTTTAAATCCAGGACTGATAACCCCCCATGGGCTCTCTAAGCTTTTCTTTGGCTGGGAATTCCGAGACCTGGGTTTCAGCATTGCCACAGATCAGCTGTGTGACTCCGGGTAACTCCATTCTCCTCTCTGGGACTCTCCCAGAGGATTGCCAAGCAGGCTTCTCTGTCCTTCAGGGCCTCGGCAGCTGGGAGGGCAGCCTGAAGCCAAGGAGGAGAGGCCCTTTTTCCCCCTTCCTGTTGGAGACTTTTTTTTTTAGCCAAATGAATAATTCATTGTAAATGACTTTGAGATGAGTGGTGCCTCCGTGTTGCCACCCGATTATATGCACCATAAAAAGCAATGACAGTAATTTATCTCCTTTCCCTCCTGGGGTGGGCCAGAGGAAGGGGGAGGAAATATTCTGTGCCTGGTTCAGGGTTATGAATCATCCTTTTTAGCAGTTAAGCTGCAAGCCCCTGACACTTTTACTGATTTGGTATTAAAAGATTCCAGCCTGGATCTGGGAGCAGCGAGAGAGGGAATGACTGTCCTTCCTTCCCTAGGGACCACCCAGGGGCAGGAAATGAAACTCAGTATGAGTAGATGGGGAAGGGGGTGGGCTGGGAGGTGGGTAGATGTTTTGCAGTCCTGGCTCATTAGTTTGCCCTGAAGGTGTCTCTCTTCTAAGCTCCAGGGATGCAAGCCTGGGGCCAGAGCTGCAGGTGCCCAGCACACATCTGAGCTGTACAGCTGTGGCAAAGGGAAGCGGAGCAACCCCATCATGGGGGACCAGCTGCTCCCTATGCCTGATCTGCCTGCCGGTCTCTTTTCTACTTCCCAGCAGCCTGCAGGGGAGCTCATGATCATTGCTGCCTGGTCTCGGCTCTTTGATGCCATGGAATTCTCAGGGCGCTGAAGTCACAGTCTCTTTGCTCTGTCCCTATGAAGTACTTTATATGTATGAATGACTCTTCCCACTTTCCAGTTGGAGAAACTGAGGCTCAGAGAGGGCAGTCATAGACTCCAAAGCCAAAAGTCATAAACATTCACTGGTAGAGCTAAGACCTGCCAAAATCCTGTGGGCAACTCATTCAGCCTCTCTGACCCTCAGTTTCCTCATTTGTAAAATGAGAGAGTTGGACTAGATAGCCTCTGGGATCCCTCTCAGTTCAAATCTGTGACCCTAAATTCAAATGAGATACTATTTGTAAAGCACATAGTAGGCTCTTAATAATTGCTTGGTCCCTTCCCTTAAATACATACTGCCAGGCATGTTTCTACCAATTTTCCCTCCAAGAATAAGGCATTTAACCATTCAACAAACATTTTGTAAGCAACTGCTACTACAAAGAAAACTAGGCTATATGCAGAATGAGATACACAGTTCAGATAAGACAGAGTTCCTGCCCCCATGGAGCTTACGGTCTAGTTGAAAAGTTCTAGAAGCATCCTTACAAAGTTCTAGAGACATTCTTACAAAGTTCTGGAGGCATCCTTACAATGTTCTAGAGGCATTCATACAAAGTTCTGGAGGCATCCTTACAATGTTCTAGAGGCATTCATACAAAGTTCTGGGCATCCTTACAAAGTTCTAGAGGCATCCTTACAAAGTTCTGGAGGCATCCTTACAATGTTCTAGAGGCATTCATACAAAGTTCTGGGCATCCTTACAAACTTCTAGAGGCATTCTTATAATCCCTGTAATTGGCGTGCCTGCAAGTACATCCTTTTTTTTAATATGAAGAGCCCCAATGGAGATGGAGATCCCTGCTCAGGTGCAGTTTGGACCAGGTAGGCACCAAGGGCCCTTCTAATTCAGAGATGAGGTGATTGTGAGGTTCAGGAAAAGTGAAATGTCCACAGTCAGACGTCAGAGGTAGGATTCCAATCCAGCTCTAATATAACACCCACAGGAGGGTAATCGGGGGGATGAAGGGCCTCAAGCTCAGGACACATGGAGGTTAGTTGAAGGAGTTAGGGATGTTTAGCTTAGAGAAAAGACAGAGGCAGGGGGAAAAGGCAAGGGGAGTAGGAAAGATAGCTACCTTCAACTATTTGAAGAATTGTCCTACATAAGAAGGATAGGATGTGTTCTGTTTGACCCCAGAAGGCAGAACAAGGAGTAACACAGAAAAAAATAGAGAAGTAGATTTGGGCTCCATTTAAGGAAGCATTTTCAAACATTTCTAGCTAACCAGAACCAGAATGGACCACTTCCAGTCGTAATGCCTCTCTCCTCACTGGAGATTTTCAGTCAGGCTCTGGGTGACCACGTGTCAGATACATGGGAGAGGGGATCACTAAGTGCGGATCATTGTCCTCTGACCTGGAATTCCCTACCTCTTCACTTACACCTTATAAAATCCCTAGTGTCCTTCAGAACTCAGCTCAGATGCCACTGCTTCCATGCAGCCTTCCTAATCGTCCTGGTAGATAACAACAGCAACAATGATGATGATGAAGATGATGATGAAGATGATGATGATGATGATGATGATGATGATGATGATACTTACTATTTACACAGTGCTTACTATGTGCCAGGCACCGTGCTAAGTGCTTTGCAAGTATTATCTCATTTGACCCTCACAACAACCCTGGGAAGTAGGTGGTGTTATTATTATGATTTTACAGATGAGGAAACTGAGGCAACCAGAAGCTAAGTTACTTGCCCAGGGTCACACCAGTGACCTTAAGGGAAGATACCTTCAGACACTATTAAGTGTCTGAAGCTGGATTTAAATTCAGACCTTCTTGACTCCAGACCTGAAGTTCTACCCACTGAGCTACCTAGCTGCCACCTTGCTAGTTCCCACTTATCCCAGATTACTTTGTAGTTATTTTATACATAGGTTGTATTTATTTATATGTATATGTGATGTTCTAAACAATAAAAAGTGAGCTTTTCCAGGTCAGTGACTTTTGCTTTTGTCTCTGCTTTCCCAGAACCTAAGACAGCACTTGACACAATGGGTATGAAGGAATGAAAAGATGGATAGATGGATGGATGGATGGATGAATGGATGGATGGATGGATGGATGGATGGATGGATGGATGGATGGATGGATGGATGAACAGACAGATTAATGGCTGGAAAGATGGGTGGGTAGATGGGTGGGCAGACAGATAAACAGATAGATGAACAAATGGATGGACAGATGAGTGGATGGATAGATGGAAGGATGGACGGCTAGAAGTATAGATAGATGAATAGGCCTCTGAGGTCTCTTCCAACTTCCAACTCTGAGATTCTGTAATTTTGACTCCAGGCAACTAGGTGGCACAGTGGATACAGCACTGGGTTTGGAATAAGGAAGATCCATCTTCACCTGTTCATATCTGGGTGTAGACACTAGCTGTGTGACCCTGAGAAAGTCACTTAACTTTGTTTACCTCAGTTCCTCTTCTGTCAAAAAAATTTCTGGAGAAGTGTACTGGTGGAACTTTTTTTTTGCTGTTTTCTCTTTTAGGATGCTAAAGTAATCAAGTGCCTTTGATTAAATCTTACTAGGTGCTAAGTCCCAGGCTCATACCCTTTTGCTGATTAGGTGTGAAATCCTTCAGGCCCTGAACAGAGTATAAAGATTCAAAGGTTAGTGTTTTGTCTGGGGCTCTCAGTCACTGGAAGAGTGGGCATGACTCTGGGCAAGCCATTGTAACTGCCTCCCCCCCGATCTTTGCTGACCCAGATGTTGGTTTGTATTTGGTCTGCTTATAATGTATATTTGTAATTTATTTGTAAGCCAGGTTTCTGGCTTTTCTTCCTGAACTAAGTGAGTTATATATGTATGTTTAATTAAAGTGAGATTGTTAACTGCCTAATGTTACTTTCCTTAGTAAAGCAGATCAAAAGAACCTGTGCTGGCAGCTCTTGTTGCTGGTCTTGTTGGGTCTTACACTCCACAACAGCTGCTAGCTGAATTGTTGCTACAAGAAGGAAATGGAAAACTACTAGAGTATCTTTGCCAAGAAAACCCTAAATGGGGTCACAAAGACTTAGACATGTCTGAAGTGATTCAACAACAAATTCTGACTCCAGATCCAATATTCTCTCTTCTGCACTAAGCAGCCTCTGGAGAAAACAGGAACTATCTTTGAGAATGACTGTGATGCCTGAATATTCAGACTGCACTTAACACAATCACATTTGCTTGTGCCCATCTGCATGCCTTCCTGTTCCTGATCCCTAAGGCCTTTTTGAAAGAATAGCAGAACTTTGTAATAATGCCCATTTTCAAGGGAAGAAGATTCCTACCTTCCTCTGATCCTGTGGAATAAGAATAAGAATACTTGTCTCTATCGCCTCATCTCCCTTCCAGAGAAAGTTCAGACTTCCAGTTCTGGTGAGGAGTCTGCACTTCAGCTTCTGCACCAGGCCTTCACACAAGTTTTTGGTCATCTCCACACAGTTCAGTTCTAAGTTCCCTCCTCCCTTTCCAGGATCTCTTTACATGTTGTCTTCCCCATTAGAATGTAAGCTCCTTATAGAACCAGGAGAATAATTCATACACTAAAACCACATTGTAAAGATCATCAGCTGTGAAGACCTTAGGATCTGTGACCAAACCAACGATCCACCACTATTTTAGAGCATTCGTGATGAGCATCTTGCCACCTACCTCCAGGTGCAGAATGCATCAACTCAAAAGGCAGAATAAGTCATATGCTCTTCTCTTCTCTTTCTTCCTTCCTTCCTTCCTTCCTTTCGTTCTTTTTTTTTCCAGAGGCTTACAATTTATTTTATTTTTTTTTACATTCTTTTTTTTTTAATTTATTTTTGACATGTTTGGTTTTCAGCATTGATTTTCACAGGCGTTTGAATTACAAATTTTCTCCCCATTTCCTCCCCCCCCCAC
>CM053622.1:808652039-808782394 GCA_028646595.1 Phalanger gymnotis | reverse complement strand
GGGGCCCTGCTTCCCTCTGCCACTTTGTGGGTTCTGCAGCTCTAGAATTGGTTCAGAGCCATTGTTTTATAGGTTTTTGGAGGAACTTGGTGGGGAGCTCACGCCAGTCACTGCTTCCCAGCTGCCATCTTGGCTCCGCCCCCCTCTTTCTTTCTTTCTTGGCTATAGCCAATGAAAGAATTTGTTCTTCACGACTACACATATTTGTAAAATTTTGTTTTTCTTGCTTTATCAATGGATGGGGAAGGGAGAGGGGAAGATGATTTGGAACTGAAAATAAAATAAAATTGAATTTTAAAAAAGAATGTAAACTCCTTTAGGGCAGGAGTTGTCTTTCTTTTTGTAATTGCAACCTCAGCACTGCACATAACGCCTGACACATAGCAAGTGATTTATAAATGCTTTATCTATCTATCTAACCTTAAAAAAGAGCAATGCCAAGGAATGTTCAAATTACTGAGCAGTTGTGCTCATTTCACATGCCAGCAAGGTTATGCTGCAAGCTAGGCATCAGCAATATGTGAACCAAGAATTACTAGAACAAGCTGGTTTTCAAAGAGGCAGAGGAACTAGAGACCAAATTGCCAACATTCACTGGTTTATGGAGAGAGCAAGCGAGTTCCAGAAAAAAATCTACTTCTGCTTCAATGACTTTTTTGTGTACAAAAGCCTTGGACTATGTGAATCACAGCAAAATGTGGCAAGTCTTCAAAGAGATGTGAGTACGACATCATCTTATTTGTACCTGTATGCCCATGTGCAGGCTAAGAAGCAATAGATAGAACCAAACATGAAATAACTGGTTGGTTTAAGATTGGAAAAAGAGTACAACAAGGCTGTATATTGTTACCTTATTTATTTAACTTATATGCAGAGTACATCATGTGAAATTCCAGGTTGGCTGAATCAAAAGCTGGAATTAAGGTTGACAGGAGAAATATCAACAATCTCAGATACGTAAACAATATCACTCTGATGGCAGAAAGTGAAGAGGAATTAAGAACCTCTTGATGAGGGTGAAAGAGGAAAGTGTAAAAATTGGTTTGAAGCTTAATATCAGAAAAACTATGATCTTGGCAAATGGTCCCATCACTTCCTGGCAAATAGAGGGAGAAGAAATGGAAGCAGCAGTGTCAGATTTTGTATTCTTGGGCTCAAATCTCACTGCAGATGGTGACAGCTGCCATGAAATTAAAAGATGCTTGCTCCTTAGAGGGAAAGCTATGGCAAATCTGGCCAGCATACTAAAAAGCAAAGACATCCCCTTGCTGACAAAGGCCCATATAGTCAAAGGTATGGTTTTTCCAATTGCAATGTACAGCTGTGAGAGTTGGAATGTAAATAAAGCTGAATACCACAGAATTGATGCTTTCAAACTGGAGTGCCGAAAAAGAATTTTGAGAGTCTTTTGGACAGCAAGGAGATCAAATCAGTCAATACTTAAAGAAATTAATTGAGGCTATTCACTAGAAGGTCAAATACTGAAGCTGAAGCTTAAATATTTTGGCCATGTAATAAGAAGACAGGACTCATTGGAAAAGACCCCGATGTTGGGAAATATTGAAGGCAAATGGAAAAGTAGACAGCAGAAGATGAGACAGATAGATAGTATCATGGAAACAATGAACTTGGACAGACTTTGAGAGATACTGCAGGATAGAAGGGCTTGACATGCTATGGTACAGGGGAACATGAAGAGTCAGACATGACTGAACAATTGAACAACAACAAATCCATCCATCCATCCATCCATTCATCCGTCCGTCCATCCATTCATCTATCTATCTATAACAGATGGGAACCCATTTACAATTTTAGATTATACCTATCTATGGCATCTATTTATCCATCCATCTATCCATCTAACTATCTATCAATCCATCCACCCAATCATTCATCCATCCATCTATCTATTTATGCCAGAGAACTCATTTATGTTTTTAGCCTATACCTATCTCTGCCATCCATCCATCCCCCCATCAATCTATCTGTCTGTCTATCCATCCACCTATTTAACTATCCATCCATTCATCTATCTATCATTTATCTATCTATTTATATATCTATCTATGCCAGATGGGAATTCATCCATATCTTGCTTGCCTGAGGCTCAATAATGTTAAGCGACTTGCACATGGACTCCCAGCTAGTATGTGCCAGAGTAAGGATTTGAACCCAGGCCTTCCTGACTCCAAGTCCAGCATTCTATCCACTACCCCACACCACCTTAATACATTAGGGTTAAAGAGATGCATTTGTGTGCTGGTCCCCTCAATCTTCAGTAACACACATTTGCAGTGCCAAGAGCAGCTACCTAACAGGGCTTCCATAGATTAAATCAGACAATGAATTGAACCTCCTCCAAGTCCATATTACCAACTGTCAGCTTAGAGCTAAACTGAGCCATAGCATGGAGGATTGTTGTGGACAAAGCCTAGCATGAGTAGTACAGTATATTACAAAGAACACTGGATTTGGAGCTGGGGGACCTGAATTCCATTCCCAGCTCTGTCACTGTGTCACCTTGGGTCAGTCACTCCCTGTCTCTGAGCCTTGGTTTCCCCATATGTCAAATAAAAAGGTAGTAGAATAGATGGCCTTTAAATCCCTTCTAGGACCAAATAAGTGGAAAATAAAAATGTGCTACCATGCATGCACTTGAAGGCTTTCTTTCCATGAAAAGCAAACCTGCTAAAAAGGTCAATACATCCAATTGTCTGCTTCTGTATAGGCTCCCAGGGCCCCTCAGTTTTTACACATGCCCTCCAATACCCAAAATCATACACAGAGAATTTCAAAGGTGAAGAAGACCTTAGAGACCATCTAGTCCAACCCTAACCTCAAAAGGAATCTTCACGGCACCATCCCTGACTGGTCATCCAACCTCTTCCTAAAGACTTCTAGTGAATACCTCCTAAGGCAGCCAATTGTCCATTGGGATGGCCCAGTTGTTAGGAATTCTTTCCTGAAATTGAGCTGAATCCATAACTCTCCACTCCCCACCCCACTCTTCACTCATCACATTGTTCTTCGTGCTGACTTTGTGGGCCCAGCAGAACAAATCAGGGACCTCTTCCATGGAAAAGTTCTTCAAATCCTTGGAGACAAGAACCATTTTATCTCCCTGCCCTAAGTCTTCTCTTCTGCTGTCTAAACATCCTTAATACATGTTGTCTCCTCTGACAGAGTGTAAGCTCCTTGAGGGCAAGAACTATTTTTGCGTTTCATTTTATCTCCATTGCCTATAGGGCACATAGTAGGTGCTTAGTTAATGTTTGCTGGTGGATTGACTGACTAATATAACCAATACTGACTAAGCACAAAGCTCTCTCATGCCTGTGTGGCCCCTTTTCTCTGGGGTACTTAAAGGGCAGCCCTAGAACACCAGGGCATATTCCCATCCCTTGTCAGGGTCCCTTTTTCACCTGGTACAGACTGAGGGAAACATCAAAATGCAATCAGGACTGTGGCAGTTCCATTATTTATGAAGCTTTGGTTATTTAACATATAAATAATCCATGACTGCAAAGTATAGCTGTCACCATCATTGCATATTCATGAGCTATGTTTGTGGGAATTTCAGAGGGTTTCTCAGAGCCAGATGTGCGCCCCAGCCCATGCCCACGCGTGCAAACACACACATCAAATAAAACGGTTGTAATAAAGATTTCATCTGTCAGCTTGAGGCCCTGGTCTCCTGAAAAAGCAGCTCATTTTCTCCTCCAGGAGTATTCTCTTAGGGAGTCTCACGCTGGAGAGCGAGAAGTAGGTGCCGACTCAGGAGAGCCTTCATAATCCTCCTTTTATTTATTTGTTTGTTTTTTTGCGGAATAAAGGATTCATGACTTTTTTGCTATAGGAACTCCCCATTTAAGGAATATTGTCCTACCAATGCAGGTTGCTACCTTCGCAATAACTAAGGTAGTCTTAGAAGCCTGCCCAGAGCATTGAGTGGTTAAGCGATTTGCTCTGGGTCACACAGTCACCAAGTGTCTGTCTGTTTTAGGATTTGAACCTAGACCTTCTTGGCTTAGAAGTCAGTTCTCTGATCACTATTGCATGCTGCCTTTCTTCCTACTTTACAGGATCATAAAATTCAGAGCTGAAATTCAATTCAGTTCAAATGAATAAGCACTTATTAAATACCTACTACATGCCAGGCACTGTGCTTGGAGCTGGGGACTGCAAAGAGGACAAAAAAATCCCTTGTTCTTAAGAAGTTCACATTGAAAGGGGCCTTACATAGTTAAGAAACAAAGGAGCCAAGATGGTGGAGTAGAGGCAACCCAGCTGAACTCTCTCAACACTCCCCTACAAACAACTTTAAAATAATACCACAGTTCAACTTTTGGAACGGCAGAGCCAACAAAAGGTCAAGTGAGACATCTTTCCAGCCTAAGAAAACTTCAGAGGTCAGCAGAAGTTTGTGATGCTGGAGTAGAGGCCTGCTTGATGTCCACAAACATGGCAACAAGGCCACAGCAGCAGTATCTCTGGGAGCTCTCAGACCAGAGACAGTTAGGGGGTTCAAAAGCTGGCCAGGAGAGACTACAGGGGACCCTTTGCTGGCATGGGGTACAGCTGGCACTGATTGGCAACTCTATTGCCATATGTAGTTCTTGGTTGCAGTTTGAAGACAGAGAGGAATGATGGGGGTTAGTCACAAGGAAGCAGGGACCCTGGTCACAGTACCATAGCAGAGAGGAATACTGGCTCTTGCAGCTGCAGGGGACCAGGGGCCCTTTCTGGGTAAATGCCAGAGTACAGATCGGAAGAGTAATGACCATACCTCTCCATCTTTGCAGACTCCTAGAACTAACTCTGAAAACAGAAGTGTGAAAAAACCTGAAGCTTGTGACAGTGCCTCCTCAACCCTAGGTAAGTAGAACCCAGCATAAATTTCAAAGTCAAGAAGTAGGCTGGAAAAATGATCAAACAACAACAAAACTTGACCATAAAAAAGCTACTATAGTGGCAGAGAAGACCAAGTCATAAACTCAGAAGAAGACATCAATATGAAAACAGCTATAAACAAAGATTCAAAGAAAAATGCTAATTGGATCCAAGTCCAAAAATAATAATTCCTGAAAGAGTTAAAGAGAGAGATAAAAGTAGTAGAGGGAAAATTGGGAAAAGAAGTTAGAGTGATGCAAGAAAATTATGAAGAGAACATTTTGGTAAAAGAGGCACAAAAATGCATTGAAGAAAAGAACTCTTTAAAAACCAGAATAAGTCAAATAGAAAAGGAGGTACAGAAATTCACTGAAGAAGAGAACTCCTTAAGAAACAAAATTTGCCAAATGGAAGAAGAATTCCAAAATATCACTAAAGAGAATGATTCCCTAAAAATTAGAATTGGGCAAGTGGAAGCTAATGACTCCATGAGACATCAAGAAACAATTTAAAAAGTCAAAAGAATGAAAAATGGAAGACAAGTGTGAAATATTAACAAGACAACTAACCTGGAAAATAGATTGAAGAAAGATAATTTAGGAATTATTGAACTACCTGAAAGCCATAGTCAAAGAAAGAGCTTAAACATCATATTTTGAGAAATCATCATGGAAAACTGCCCCAATATCTTAGATCCAGAGGGCAAAATAGAAATTGAAAGAATTCACCTATCACCTCCCAAAAGAGATCTCAAAAGGAAAACTTCCAGGAATATTATAACCAAATTCCAGAGCTCCCAGGTCAAAGAGAAATGCTTCAAGCAGGCAGAAAGAAAAGTTCAAATACCGTGGAGCTATAGTTAATTTCACACAAGATTTAGCAGCTTCCACATTGAAGGAGCAGAGGACTTGGAATATGATGCTCCAGAATGCAAAAGCTTGGAGCTTTTTTGGAGCTGAAATTACAACCAAGAATCACCTACTCAGCAAAACTGAGTATAGTCCTCCAAGTGGAAAAAAACAGATATTTAATGAAATACAGGGCTTTCAATCCTTCCTGATGAAAAGACCTGAGCTGAATAAGAAATCTGATATTCCAAAAGAAGACTTAAAAGAAGCATAAAAAGCTAAACATGAGAGAGTTCTCATAAGGGTCTCAATAAAATATTGTTCACATTCCTATATGGAAAGATGATGCATGCAACTCCTAAGAATTTAATTAATTAGTCATATGAACAAAATGCTTTAAAACACTATTGACTAGAAAAAGACAAATTAAAACAACTCTGAGATACCATCTAACACCTGCCAGAAATGACAAATGCTAGAGGGGATGAGTGAAAAATTGCCATGTTAATGCACTGTTGGTAGGGTTGTGAACTGATCTGACCATTCTGGAGAGCAATTTGGAATTATGCTCAAAGGGCTATACCACTACTTGGTCTATATCTGAAAGAGACCAGAGAAAAAGGAAAAGGACCTACGTGTACAAATATATATATATAGCAGCTCTTTTTGTAATGGCAAAGAATTAGAAATTGAGCGTATGCCCATCAATTGGGGAATGGCTGAACAAGTTGTAGCATATGATTGTGATGGAATACTATTGTGCCATGGGAAACGATGAGGAGGTAGTTTCAGAAAAACACGGCAAGATGTGTACGAACTGATGCAAAGTGAAGTGAGAAGAACCAGGAGATCATTGTGCACAGTGACAGCAATGTTGTAATGACACCTGCTCAACTGTGAAAGACTTGGCTACTCTAATCATTACAATGATCTAAGACAATCCCAAAGGACTCATGATGAAAAGATTCTATCCACATTCCAGAGAGAGAACTGAGGAAACTGAGTGCAAATTGAACCATAATTTTCTCACTTTCCTTTTCTTGCTTTTTTAAATACATGGCTAATATGAAAACGCATTTTACTGATTTCACATGCATAATTGATATCATACCACTTGCCTTCCCAGTGGGTAGGAGAATGGCTGGAGGGAGGGCAAGAATTTAGAGCTCAAAATTTAAAAAGAAAAGAATGTTTAAAATAAATAAATTTTTAAGGACCTTAGAGGTTCCTAGTTCAATGCCTTCATTTTATAAATGAGGACACAGAAGCCAAGAGAGGGAAAGTAAAATGGATCTAAGTCACACAGATAGTAAGTGACAGAGGTAGGGTTTGATCCGGGTCTTATGCTTCCGGACTCAGTGCTCTTCTCTCTTACACCCATGGCCTCTAAGGATTCTCAGAGCTTGGACTTATGCCCACACCCTGGCAAGGACCCTCCCCCCTCCAGCCAACATCCTCCCTTGGCTCACCCAAGAGAACCCTTAGCTTCATAATTAAACCATGATAGGGCTGCTGATCATGGGAGTCATTTGTGTACATGTGGTTAATTGCCAACAACAAAGGAAGAAGGGAACAGGCCCTGGGAGAGCCAGCGATGGGAGTTCTTGGAGCCCAGGCTATGGGGCCCAGTTCCTCCCAACAGTTCTTCGGGCCCATTACTACAGAAAGGTGAGGCCACTAAATGGGTGAGCCTTCTATAAAAGGAAACAAGGTGGCATCCAAAAGTCTTCCTAACATGCCCTTGCTGCCTTGCTGCCCCTTCTGCTTTCTAATATTTCTCTCTTTCTCTGTATGATGTGTTTCTTCCCTGATAATATGAGTTCATTGAGAACAAGAACTGCCTTCTATGTTTTTCTACACATCCCCTGTGCTTGGCACAGCAACTACCTCATTATAAGCATTTAATAAATACTTTCAATAATAATAATATTTTTAAAAGATACATCAGTGAACCCCATGCCCAATCTCCTTCAGGGCACTACAAATAAGAAGAAACAAATAAGGAGCCAGCTTATCAAATCCTCAGCAATTGAGCAAAGACACTGGAAATACTTGCTTTCTTCTCTCGTCCAGCCATACAGATCAACCAGGCTCAGTCTAGACACCACTGTGGGGTTAGCCCCCTAGAAGCCAACCCTGCCCACCTCCCAAGGCTCAGCCCCTTGCAGGCATTCTCCACTGCTGCCCCAGAGATAGGCATCACTCATTCTGAGCTGGTTACAGTCTTTGAAGAGATGGTGTCCCCAGCTTCATGGCTGATCCGCGCTCACATGTAAGCCGCCAGAAACGAATTGCCTGCTACAATCTTTTTCCATCTCTAGTTCATTAAGCAGCAGGCATCCTTGTCCAGGTTCACCATTCACAGGGCTGATCAGTGTCACACAGCTGGAATTAAAACACAGAAGAGAGACCAAAATAGTCCCAGTCAACCCCAAGCTGCTTTAGAAGACTGTTATCTGAGATCTGCAAATTGACCCTCTGGAAAGTGTCCTTTATGGGCTGAATATATGCAGTGGTGGAATTTCCTTTAGAGGGGTGAGATGGTGATGACACCCCCACAAACACATAACCCAGGCTGGGCAGATCCCCTGGGAGGTCAGACCATGTGTCATCAACAAGTCAACCATACATTAGGCTCTAGGAACCCGAAGACAAAAATGAAACCATCCCCTGTCCTCAAAGAGCTCCAATTCTATTTTATTGTCATAGCATCCAGAGGACAGAGTTATAACTAGAAATTTTTACATTCAGGGTCAATTCAGTTGGGAAACAGGGGTCAAAGGAAAGTCTGCCTCATTTGGGGTAAGTCTCAGAAAGAAAAAGCAGCTCATCCCTCAAAGAACTTTTTTCCAGCCTTCTCAGCAAGGCCAATACCTCACTACTTCGGGAAGAGGCAGGGGCTAGAGAGGATGGGAGACAGCCAGCAGCCAATAAGAGAAGAGGGACCCCAGGAGAGGACTAGGATTCTTAGGAGTGATGACATGCACCATAAGGTTGGCAGTGGACCAGAAACCATAGTATGGAAGACCACTGCGGACAGCAGAATACCCTGATCCACCAGGTTTCAGTGGCTTGGAACAAAGTGTAATCACTCCAAGCCAATCAACGCCAAGAATTCAGATCCTCTTCTCTGAAAAATGGTGCCCCATCACCCTCTGGGGAAACATTTCCCAGACTAGGATTCTGACAATGGGCCTTCCAATTCTCCTTTCTTCTGGATCTTCCATCAGCTCTGTTAATGCTTTACTGGAGAGACAAAAGCTAACACATCTTTGGTGACGGTCATAAACCTATAAGACCTTAGGAAGCCTTGGATCATTCAGTCTAGCCTCTAGTCTCTTCTCAGAACCATGCCATAGACTCATAGCATTTAAAACTGAAAAAAGTCTTAGAGATAACCTAGTCTACCACTGGGGTATCTTTCTTTTGATCACAAGGACCTAGAAACAGAAGAATCCTGGAGGGGCATCTCTTCTGACCCCTCTCTGTTCAGAGGGAAGTTACTATTTGCCCAAGGTGAGACCACTCAAATCACACCCTGCCTAGCCAAACTCTGAAAAACCTGCTCACTGAGGAAATAACCAATTGTTGCCTAGGGGGAAGCCCAGAACCCCAACCCTGGCAGATTTCCGTCAGGGACCTCCATGAAGCTCCTGCCTTAACTCCACTCAGAACATTCACTTAAGTGCCCATTGAAGGCACAAGAGACCTGAAGCATGATGCCAGCTGTCATGTCCCTCTTCCCTATGGGGATACATCCACATATCAGTATGATGCAGCTTCTGTTTCTTGCATGCGAGTTATAATTCCCTGAATAGATTGTAAGCTCCCTGAAGTAACAGACTAGGTCCTATTATTTCTCTTTTATTTCTCACAGACTTGATACTTGTGGTTGAATGAAAGCTTATTAATGAATCAATTGACAAAATAAATGTCACGATTCCATTTTCAACAAACATGTATTAAGCACTTACATCCCCCTCACCCAGTAAAAATATAAATGTTTTATTTTTATCATTTAGCAAGTATTTACTAAGCACATACTATGTGTTCCCAACATATATGCTTTTCCACGTGTGTTCCCTACATATCTTTTCTTCTCAATGATACTACATCTGTTTATGGGAGAGTAAGCCCCAGGTTTATAGGGGGGAAAGTTTTGTCTTTTTCTTACTATCATTCCATTAAATGCCTTTACTTGGACTTGTGTCTTCTAGATGACTACTAAAGGTAAATATATCAGTGGGGGCTCATGAGTTGTATTTTTAATGGTGCAGACCCACAGAGTACCACGAATCTGGGAGAACAATCCTACAAATTGGGAGAGGGACCCCAGGCACTACAAATACTTGTTGAATTGAAATACCCACGCTCACACAATTCCCCAGTGGCAAAGCCAAGATTCAAACCCAGGTCCTCTAAATCCAATTCTCTTCTCCTCTCTACCAGGCTGCCTCCCATGAATCCTAGCCAAAAAAAATTATGAAGAATCAGAAGAGGGAGAGACCATTTCCTGTGGGGGAAATCAGAGAAGGACTTGTTATTTGAGTTGAGCCTCGAAGGAAGGGAGGGATTTCATTCTAGGCACAGGAGACCATGTAAGGATCACAAGATCACAGCTGAAAGGGATGTGGGAGATGACCAAGTCCAACCTCTTCATTTTACCTATAAAGAAACTGAGGCACACATTAAGCAATTTTTCCAGGGTCACATAGGATGTAAATAGCAGACCAGGGGTTCAGATACAGGCCCTTGAACTCCAAATTCAGAATTCTTTCCATCATACCATGCTATCGCCTCCCTCAAAGAAAGGTTTAGAGATGGAAAATGGGGAATGCTAAGATGAGGGAGGCTTTTCCTAACTGCTAGTGCCTCCCCTCAAATCTCTTTGTATTTATACTCTGTTTGTGTATATATATAGTGTGTGTGTGTGTATGTGTGTATATATGTACATCTACATGCATGGTTCATATACCTATCTGTGTATCTGTTGTCTCCTCCAATGGAATGTAAGCTCTTTGAGGGCAGGCAGCTTCACTCTTGTCTTTGCTGTTGTGACACATAGTATTTACATGGTCAATGCTTCTTGATTAACTGACTTGGACGTAGTCTCGCTGCGAGGCCTCTGAGGTCTCTTCCAGCCCTGGATCCAGGGTACTAGGTTTTGTTTGCCTAGCATTTGACTGTCAGGAGAAGGATCGCAGACTCAGAGACCTAGTACTAGAAGGGGGACCATACTTGACCAGGCAGTCAACAAGCATCCTTGCTGAAATTTTTGGAGTCAAAGTTGTTATATTATCATAGCAGTCCGAGTGCCTTTGGAAGCATCTATCTGGAGGTGGCAAAGTAAAGGATGGCTTGGAATGGAGAGAGAAAAGAGGCCAGAAAATGTCAGGAAAGTGTTTCAATTGCCACTCCCCCTCTCCCCCCACCCTCCACCTTTTTCTCCACAACACCAAATATCTGGATATTTGGAAACATTTAGACGCGTGGCATCTCAGAAGCAAAAACACTGGGATTTTTTTCATTTTCCATCAGGATGTTTTGCTGCCCCCTAAAGTCTTCCCCCTCTGTCTCATCATGTGTGGAGCTGATGAGTTTTTTTTTAAAATAATTTATTGATGTTCTTTTCTTACCTTTTTATAACACCATTTTCACTTTCCAATGCCCCCCATTGGACCCTCCCCAATTATTACAGTCAAGGAAAACAAATCAACCCATTTGACACCTACTGTCCTCTTCATCACCTCTTTTCCAATGGGGAGAAAGGGGAGCTGCTTCACCTCTAAACAAACAGTTGGTCCCTGCAGGGACTGACATCCTGAAATATCGTTGTCATTGGGCAAATCGTCTTCCTGTTTCTGCCTCTTTTGATCTGTATCCATTCATACACAACCCTGAGCTCTCAAAGACTATGCCCCTAAACCCCAAGCTGCAGTGGGTCCTGCCAAGCTTCCAGGGTGGGCCAGGTAACCCCATCCTAAGACCAACCTAGTTCAGTCCTGGGAGGCTCATCCCTGGAGGTTTAGCCACCCCAAGGGTGATTTATTTTTTCTAGATCAACTCATGAAGACTGACTACCAAGGTATGGAGGTGGTTGCAATTCACACGAACACCCACAGGGATGAAATCACAGCTCCTTTTATGAAATATTGAAGTGTGTTCTGCTCCCCTAGCCTTACAATTAGTCATGGGTTCTCGTTCAACTGTCATTGTTCAGCTGTCTGGCTGTTAGAGACAGAAAGAGCCCAGGATGTGGAGTCAACAGACCTAGGTTTGCATCTCACCTCTGCTGCTTACTAGGTGTGTGACCTTGGACAAGTCACTTAACCTCTGAGGCCACTTCCTCATCTATCAAATGATGAGATGACCTCGGACAATCCCCCATCAGTGAGACGATCACAGCCCATGCTACCCCAATGCACATAGCGTCCAGTCTTCCTTCCTCCCTCCAGTTAGCACTCTGCCTAAGTGATTTCTGCCCTGCCCCTATATTCCTCCATGGGAAGGATCTCACCACCTTCTTCGACAACCCTTTCCAAGGTGAAATAACTCCTCAGGAAGTCCTCCCTTTGGTCTAACCTGCCACCAATTAAGCTATTTCTTCTTGCTGGCTCCTCTGGGAAGATGGATTGAACAGGCTCTGGAGCTGTCAACAATAGCCTGTGACTAAGATAATTTACCCAGTCCAGGCCTCGGGGCTCCAAGCCCCTCTGTCTGTGCAAAACCAACCACCACCACCCATTCCTACCTCCTAGGGATGGTGCTTTGTCAGCACTTTGCTCGGCTCCCTCTCCCCAGTGCTTTGCCTTTCAAGAGTGATTTATGGGCCCTGTCAATCCAGCAGACAGAGCGGCAGAGACAGCTGGGGAGTGCAAAGAGCGGAGCAGTCATCCATCAACCGGGCACCCGGGCAGGGAGGCTGGGACAGAACAGGCAAGATGAGGCGTACAGCAGGAGCTCTATCAGGTAATGGTGACTGCAAGAGGAGGAGGGGGGAGAGAGGGGACAAGGAGGAGGAGGGGGGAAGAGAAAGGAGGAAGAGGAGGGAGAGGGGGAGAGGGGGAGGGAGGAGAGAGAGGAAGGAGGAGGAGAGGGAGGAGAAGAGAGAGGGGGAGAGGAGGAGGGAGGGACAGGAGGAGGAGAGGGGGGAGAGGAGAGAGGGGGAGAGGAAGAGATGGAGGAGAGAGGGGGAAGGAGGGGGGAGGAGGAGGAGGAGAAAGGATGAAGAAGAGGGAGGGGGGAGAGGAGGAGGGAGGAGGATGGAGAGGGGGAAGGAGGAGGGAGGAGGATGGAGAGGGGGAAGGAGGAGGGAGGGGAAGATGAGAAGAACAGGTCCAGAGAAAACCCAGGAAAGAGGCACACAGGGGTCAGGGAACCAGTGACAGAGAAACAGATGGAGACAGAACCAGGGCCAGAGAGGTACAGAGACAGAGGGAAAGAGATGAGCACACAGGCAAAGAAAAGAAGAGAATAGAGGAAAGGAGGGAGGGAGGGAGGAGGGAGAGTAAGTCAGCTGGATAAAAAATCCACCTCAGGAGTTTTTGATTCTCTTTATTCCAGAGACAAAAGCAAAATGAAGATGACAGACGGCGAGAGACACTTAGAATGGTGCGCTGCTTTTTTTGTAGTCATCCGGTAGGACCTGGTTGAAATCACAAATTAGTATGTCTCACTACTAAGCTATCTAATGTCAGAGGCAACAGCAGGAATCCAAGTTCCCCCACCCCCAGCAGACGCCGCCTCCTAAAAGAGCACCTCTCCCCATCTCTGCTTCTCTCTGGTCTCTGATTCTCTGACTGGGTCTTTGCTTCCTTCTCTGTATGACTCTGCCATTCTCTGCTCTTCCTTCTGCTCCTCTCTGTCTCTGTCTCTCCCTGCCCCTCTGTCTCACTCTCTCTCTCTCTCTCTCTCTCTCTCTCTCTCTCTCTCTCTGCCTCTCTGTCTGTCTCTGTCTGTCTCTTTGTCTCTCTCTGTGTCTGTCTCTCTCTATCTCTGTCTGTCTCTCTCTGTCTCATCCATTCTACCTTCCTGTCTTTTTCCTCTCTTACCCTCAGTCTCTCTCTCCCTTCTTCTCTCTGCTCCTGCCTCTTTCAGGTCCCCCCTGCAGTGGTCTTTTCTTGCGTCTCTCTTTCAAACTGTACCCTGTTGCTTCCTCTCTGATGCCTCATTCTCATTCTGTGTGTCTCTACCTGGCTGGCTCTGTCTCTCTCTCTTTGTCTCTCTCTGTCTCTCTTCTCTGTCTCTTCCCGTCCCTCTCATTCTCTCCTTTCTGTCTCCCATGCTTTCTCTTTGTGTTTCCCCCTCATTCCATATCTCTGTCTGCTTCTCTCTCATTCTGTATCTCTACTTCTCTTCGATTCTGTCTCTGTTCTATCTCTTCTGGGCTATCTCTTTCACTGTGTTTCTGTTTTTCTCTCATCTTGTCTCTGTCTCTGCTTCTTGCTCTTTCATCCTTTGTCTCTTAGTCTCTCTCTACTTTTCCTTTATTCCTTCATCCCTTATCTGTCTATCTCCCTCTGTCCCTGATTCGCTCTTCCCAGGCTCCTCTGGGGCCTTGAGTAAGTAAAAGGTGGGGGGGGTATGATGTTGTGAGAAAAAGAGTGGAATGTGAGTTAGACTGCCCCTCGCCACAAGCTGTGCCCCAAATCTGTCTCTGTTCCTCGTGTCCCCTGGAAGTCTATGCTTCTTAGTTATAGAAAGCCAAGCTGGGCAGCTGGAGGCTCCCTCCCTTTCATTAGAAAGGAATTTGGTATTCCTGGCCAGGCCTAACTCCCAGCCAGTCCAAAGGCAGGCACGCACATTCACACAAGTACACACAAAGGCACAACAGAGACATACTGAGTGTCCGCAGACAGGAACGCAACCAGACTCACAAATGCGGGCATCCAAGCGGGCAGAGCCAGGAGGAGGCACTTTCTATGCCCTGGGCAAGGTGGGAACGCTGTGAGATACCCCTCCACCCCCAAGCCCCCACCCTGTGTTTGAAAAGGCTGTCCCCTGTGTGTGACCATCTGTGGAAGCTCTGAGAATCACTGTAACACATCGAGCTTGACTTATCACAAAGTAAATACCTCTGTGTCAAAGAGATTGAGATTTTCTGGCATCACAAATGTGTGTACTTATAAAAAGTCAGGTCATAAAGCATCTCGCCTTTTCCTTCCCCGCCACATTATGATTGCTTACCCCTGCTCTCAACTCTTCTCCTAAGAATCTAATCAGTCCAATCTAATCCAACAAGCATGAAGACATTTATTAAGCACCTACTGTATACTGAGCACTCTGCTGAGCACTGGGGGTGCAAGGACAGAAACCAAGCAGTCTTTGTCCTTGAGGAGCTCGAACTCTAAACAGCATCAATAGCAACAAGTATTTATTAAGCACCTACTGTGTACTAAGCACTGTGCTAAACATTGGGAGTGCAAGGACAGAAACCAGTTTGTCCTTGAAGTCTCTGAATGCTAAAGAGCAACAAGCATTCATTAAGCACCTACTGTGTAAACACTAGGGGTTCAAGGACAGAAACCGAATAGTCTTTGTCCTTGAGGAGCTTAAATGTTAAATAACTTGGAGAGCAATAAGCATTCATTAAAAACCTACTGTATAAACACTAGGGGTTCAAGGACAGAAACTGAATAGTCTTTGTCCTTGAGGAGCTTAAATGTTAAATAACATGGAGAGCAACAAGCATTTGTTAAGCACCTAAGTTTGCACAACCCTATGATGGGCAGGAGGAGGTGCACCATCTAGCTGAGATAGCCTCCCCACCCTCGTGGAGCATACTGGCTAGGAGAAGGCTAGCACCAGCACAGACGAAGATAATTCATGAGGCTACGTGACAAGTCCATAGCAGTGTGACAAAACAGTGCTGGGTGAGGTCTAGGGGTGAAAGTCTTACTGAGCCAGAGAACAGGAACAGGGGAGTGGCCAAGCAAGGTTGGCATCTGATATGGAACTGAAAGGCTCGGGAAGACACAGTCATGCACAAACACACTCACACATACACGCGCGCACACACACTCACAAACACACAAAAACACTCTCATACACACATACACACACTCAGAGACATACACACACATTTGCGCACACACACACTCACTCATACACACAAACACATACACACACACAAACACATTCACACACTCACACCGACACACACTCACACAGAAACATACACACATTCATTTGCACACACACACACATTCAAACACACATACACACACTCACACACACACAAACACATTCACATACTCACACACACACACAAACACACACACTCACTCACACATAAACATACACACACAAGCTCATCCCAAACCTAGGAGCAATGACCAGAAGGTGACTCTTAGCGCAGAGTAACAACAAGCCAGCAGGATTTCAGGTGAGTACTTGCCTCCAGGGGCTCTCAGATCCAACCACCTGTCTTACTCTTAAATGATGGCTAAGATGAACTCGCTTATATGCTCCCACATAGAACAGGTGAGAGTCCCCAATGCTTAGCATAGTTCCTGGCACATAGTAGGCACTTAATAAGGGCTTATTGATAGATAGATAGATATAGAGATAGATACATAGACAGATAGAGATAGACAGACAGACGGACAAACAGACAGACAGATATTCCAGCTTGGGTTAGGTGGCCTCAAAGCTTTCTTGCAGTTCCTGAGACTCTGTGATTGAGCTTCCATAGATGGGGCTGAGTCACGAGGGTCCCAGGGACCAGGGCCTGAGCTAGGGCTGTACCAAAAGGGACAGCTATGAGGGACCTTCTCTGTAGGCTAAATATAGGAGGAAGCTAGACATGTGAGGCTGGGGAAGGGGGTGAGAAGAGCAGAGTGGAATGGCCAAATGAAAACATTTTCAAGGACTTAGAGCTGGAAGGTCTCTTAGAGACCATTGAGGCCCCTATAGGTTCAATGCCTCGCCCAAGGGCACAGGGGCAGTAAGTAGTAGAGTTCTCTCGAAGGCCCCCAGTCCCTAGGCTAGAGGTGGCAGAGCAAGGTGCCTGGGACAGCCATGCCAAACCGCAGCTGGCAGAACACTTTACAGGTTTTATCTGTGATCCTCTCAACAATCTGGTGAAGCAGATTTATTATTATTATCCTAATTTTACAAATTAGGAACTTGGGGGTGAACTCAGACTAGGAGGGAGGGGACTGCTAAGGGGGAGGGGGCTCTGGAGTTCAAATCTCAGTTCTGCCTCTGGAGGTTGCTTAGCTTCTCCTTGCCTCAGTTTCCCCTTCTGGAAAATAAAGGAGTTGTACTAAGTTGCCTCTAAGATCCCTTCCAGCTCCGGATCAGCCTGTGATTGCTCATTGTCATGGGCTGGGGGACACATACGGGGGTCTCTGACAGCAAGGGTCAGGGCCCAGCTCCACAGGACTGGAGTCTCCGGGCTGGAGATGGGTGGGTCGCACATGCCATAGGCTCCTGCATTTGGCAGCTGCTGGGAGCCTCCAGATTGCAGGGGAAAGAACTCGTCTGAGGAGGTGATGAGGGTGTTGTGGTTTTTTCTAAAAATAACCTCGACAAGTGTTCTTTTCTTGTCAGGGACAAGAACAGCCAAACGGTCCTTGTCAGAAGCACCCCCCCCCCATGCCACCTCACCTATCCATCCCTGCCTGCCCCCACCCTGGCTCGCCCACCAGCTGTTTCAATCATCCTATCATCCTCTTCTTCCCCCCCCATGAGAAGTTGCCATCGCCTTTTCTTTCTTTTCTCCTCCACTCACCCACCCAAACCCCAATCACTGCCCCTTCCCCCTTTCTACCTTCTCTTCCTTAGGATTTGAACTAGAAGGGGCAAACCTTAGAGATTCCCTCTACCAGGGCTCCTCACCCTTTTTGGGCCAGGGACATCTTTGGCAGTCTGGCAAAGCCTATGGACCCCTTCTCAGAATCATCTTTTTAAAGGCATACAATAAAATGCAAAGGATTTCAAAGAAAATTAAAGATTAGGGACAGTAAAGATGGAATTTTTTCTCATCCAAGTTCATAGACCCACTGAAGCCGGTCCAATGACCCTTTCAGGAAGCCCCTCATTTGCCAGATGATAGGACCTTTAGCACCCAATGGGACCTCAGACACCATCGGTTCTAACCTTCTTCCATTTTATGGCTGAGAAAACGGAAGCTTCAGGAGGGAGCACAGTATCCCCAATTTAGAACTGGAAAGGACCCCAAGAGGATGCTGAGACCACCTCCCTCATTTTTAGATGACAAAACTGAGTCTGAGAGTTGAGTGATTTGCCCAAGGTCACACAGCTGGTGCTTGTGGTGGGATCTGAAGCCAATCCCCTCGACTCCCCCATCTGCTGCCTCAAGCTGCCTGCTTCGCTGAAGCTCAGGATTCAATGACTTCTCCAAGGTTCCCCAGGGAGCAAACTGGGACTGGAGCCCAGGTACCAGTGCCTCTCCATCACATCATGCTGCCCCTTCTCTTCCATCCCCCTCCCATCCCTTGCCCTTTATCTTCTCTGTCTCCTCTTTTCATAGGAAGCATATCAACACCACCCCCCCATTCTACCCTCTGAATTTGTAGGGTATCAGCTATGGAGAGCTTCCCATCAGACTAAGCCACCCTCTGCTACCCCCCTCCCCAACAGTCCAGCTATTCCATCTTCAGAACTAGGGTCCAGGTCACAGCTGCCCCTGGCTGAGCATCAGGCACCATAGGAGAAATGGCGATCGGTGAAGGGAGGAGGGCCGATGACTCCAGAGACAGATGAGGGTGACATCTGTCGTGGTCTTAACTGACAAAGTTCTGCCAGGCTAAGTGGCATATCTTTCCAATTTGGGGACCCTTGGGGGGAATTATCCCAAGGGTAGGAGCCAGAGTTTCTAGGTGCAGAACCAGCCTGATTAAAACCCAGGACCTAATAAAAAGTGACATTACAGTCCATTATAAAATAATGGAATTGTTTTTTTCCATTTGCTTCTGACCCAAATGGGGCAGTGATCAGCATTTCCTGAGGAGCCAACCCTGGGCGCCTCCTGGCATGGGTTATTACTGTTATTAATAGGGCCCTGCTTTCTGGGGGCAGCATCTCTGCACAGGTGCATTTATCTCCTGGACTGCTATGTCTCTTACACGTGCACACACACAAACACACACACACACACACACACATACACACACGCAGAGTGCTCGGAACTTGCTTGTCTCTCTGCAAGGACCCCTTGAAGCTAACCCTGAAGCTTTGTGTACTGCAGCATTCCCCACTACATACACACACACACACACACACACTCAGCCCTAAGCACTGCCCTTCTTCCTTCAGTAGGACCTGTAAGATGATGGGTGTGGTAGAGGAGCTAAGCCTCTGATTCCCATTTCTCATCATCAGGTCCATCACCAGATGACAAGGCATAATGACCCTTTTTTGGAGGGGGGGGGCAGTGTTCTCTCGAGTACCTGATGCTACCCCCACCCCCACCCCTCAGCTGGATTGTAGGACACTGGAAGAGCCCTGGGTCTGGAGGCAGGGGACCTGAGAAGATTGGACGGGATAGTATCTGAGACGATGGACAGCTAGATGTAACAGTGCAGGAGTCAGGGAGAACTGAGTTCAAATCCTACCTTAGGTACTCACTTCACTATACAATACACAGCAGGTCATATCCTCCATCAGCCTGTTTCCTAGTGTGGGAAATGAGGACAACGGCCCCCAGGGCTGTTTTGAGGAGATCCAACGAGATAACATACAGAAAGGGCTTTGCCAGCCCAGAAGGTCTGGTCATATCCCCTACAAGTGATGTTGTGACTTGGGTTCCTCCAAGGCTTTGTAGTCCAATCCCCTCATTTTAGAGACGAAGAAATCAAGGTACACAGGGATTAAGCCATGACCAGGTGGCCTCGGAAGTGGGTCCTTGGGGGTCAAATTTGGGACTCTTCAGGAGATCCAGGCCCCCTCTCTCCACCCCAGTGAGCCTGGGGCAGGAGATTCTGCAGCCTTGCAAGTTAATCTCTCCAGAATCTCATCCAACTTTCTTTCTGATGCCCTGGAAGTAGAGGGTTGGTGGGATGGGAGGGGCAGTGTAGACGAGAGAGAACAAGAAAAGCAAAGTATTGGAGAGGAGAACCCCAGCCTAGTCGGGACACCTAGATTTGATTCCCTAGTCATCTGGAGTAAGGCTCTTTGGCAGCTAGGCCTCAGGCTCTCCATCTGTAACATGAAAGGGTTGGACTAGATGATGCCTAAGGTCCCTAGGCTACTTCACCCTGTTTTGCCTCCGTCTCCTCATCTGTAAAATGAGCTGGAGAAGGAAATGACAAACCACTCCAGTATCTCTGCCAAGAAAACCCCCAATGGGGTCATGAAGTCAGACAGGACCGAACAAAACCAACAGAGGTCCCTTAGGCAAACAAATGGAATAAAAGGAAAGGATATTTGTAAAGCACTTAGCATGGTGCCTGGTGCATAGCAGGTACTTAATAAATGTTTATTCTCTTCCCTTCCCGCACTAACAATAAAACTGTGATTTAGGGAGAACTCAGAAGTAGGAAATTCTCTCTAAGTCAGGAAGACTTGAATTCAAATCCAGCCTCAGACACTAACTAGCTATTGTGTTCCTAGGCAAGTCATTTGGCCTCTATTTGCCTCAGTTTCCTCATCTGTAAAATGGGGATAATAATAGCACCTACCTCCCAGGGTTGTTGTGAGGATCAAACAAGATGATATTTGTAAAGTGTTTAGTTAATCCTAAAGATAGTTCATCAATGTGAAGTATCATTGTTCTGATGATGATGGCCCAAGAAGGATGGCGAGGAGGAGGGACCAGGTAGGTCTTTCCTTCCTTCACAACTGCCAACAGATCCCAAGTGTCATGGGACAGGAGTAAGTCCACTAGTTCAAAGGTCCTGGGTTAGAGAATGTCAGCATTGGATGAGTCCTTAAGTTCTCAGACTGTCAGAGCTGGGAGGGCCCTTAGGACACAGGATGTCAGAGCTGGGAGGGCCCTTAGGACACTGTGTTGGTAAGCAAAATGGGCTCCTTAGCACTTAGTGCCCTTGAAGAGTTTGGCTTTTGTTTGCTTTGAGTAATTCGGTGTATTTCATCGAGCCTTACTAGGTGCTAAGCCCCAGGCCCAAACCCCTATTAGGTGTGGAACCTATGTGGGTGTAGATTGGTGACTGGGGTGGGGCCCAAGGTGGGGCTGGCTAAGGGGAGGTGCTAACTCCAGAGCCATGCCCTATTAGGTGTTAACCTAACCTATGTGGATGTGAACCTCCTAGGGTCCTAAGGGGAAGGGCTAACTCAAGAACCAATCATAGCAGCCTAAGTTCTGGTCATTCAGGTGATTTGATGACAGTCTGAAGCCCTATAAGAAGGGAGGACAGAGCCATTTGTGCAGGGCTCTCGAGATGGTGTTGATGAGGCGACTCCGGGCAGCTGTAGCTAAGGAGCCCTCCAGCTTGTAAACCCGGATGCTGAGACTTTGTTGAACTCTGGTAACTATGTATTGGGATTTGAATCAGACAAGGTCTGTCTGTTGATGTTTGTAATTTGTTTGTATTTTGCTCTGAAGTTCAGCGTGCTGGATTTTTTCCCTGAACTAAGTGAATGATATTTGTATGCTGAATTAAAGTAAGCTTGTCAACCCCTTCACCTTGCTTTCCTTAGTTAAGCAGATCAAAAGAACCTGTGCTGTTGGCAGCTTTCTGGGCGCTGGCTGTGGGTGGATCTTACACCCCCACAGAAGCTGCTGGCCAGATTGTGGAAACAGACACAGAAAGTCAGAGCTGGGAAGGCCCTTAGGACACAGGATGTCAGAGCTGGGAGGGCCTTTAGGACACAGGACGTCAAGGCTAGGAGGGCCCTTAGGACATAAAATGTTCAATCTAAAAGGCTTTTCGAGTCCATTTAATCTAACTCCCCTGTTTTGCAAGGGAGGAAGCTGAGGCAAGAGCCGAGGCTTGGTGTGTTCTGGGTCACACAGTGAGCTCCTCTACCCGGGCCCAGTCTCCCAGTCCAGTGCTCCTTCTCCTCCATGAAAGGGGGGAGGAAGAAAGGAATTTCCCAGCTCCAGGTATTCCAGCACCATCCTTTAATAACACAGCTCATTAGGCCCCTGACAATGGGATGTGATGGGAATCAGCCCCTTCAGGCGCTGCCTGATGGGCCTATTTATCTTCCCAGGCTCCAAGCCTGAATATGTAAGAGCCAGTGGGCCCCTAAGTAATCCTGAGATGAGAGCCCTGCACGGGCCTGCCCCATACACAAACACCAACCACTCACTCTCCCGTGGGGCAGGCTCAATGGAGATGTCTCTTACCTTTCTCCCCACCCCAACACACATGCGAGAGCACACAAATGTGCACATACACATACACGCATATACACAAACACAAACACACAGAAACGGATATACATACACATGTACCTACACACATATACACAAACATACACATAAATACACACACACACACATGCACGCACTCATGGACAGCACACAAACAAGCACACACATACACATGTTGCCATGGCCCTGGAGCCAGAGCATAGGCTGCCTGGGTTCCCTCCATCCATCCCTTCTTTCCTTCTTCCTCCCTCCATCCCTTCTTCCTTCTCTCCCTCCATCACTTCTTCCCTCCTTCCCTCCTTCCCTCCTTCTCTCCCCCACCCCTTCTTCCTTCTCCCCTCCCTCCATCCCTTCTTCCTTTATTCCCTCTCTCCAACCCTTCTTCCCTTCTTCCCTCTCTCCATCCCTTCTTCTCTTCTTCCCTCCTCTCCCCCATCCCTTCTTCCTTTCTCTCCTCCCTCCATCTCTTCTTCCCTTCTTCCCTTCTTCCTTCCTTCCCCGTTCCATCCTTTCTTCCTTTCTTTCCTCCCTCCATCCCTTCTTCCTTCTCTCCCTCCATCCCTTCTTCCTTTATTCCCTCTCTCCAACCCTTCTTCCCTTCTTCCTTCCCTCCATCCCTTCTTCTATTCTTCCTGTCTTCCCTCCTTGTCTTCCCCTTCCCTTCATCCCTTCTTCCCTCTCTCCATCCCTTCTTCTCTTCTTCCCTCCTTTTCTCCCCCATCCTTTCTTCCTTTCTTTCCTCCCTCCATCCCTTCTTCCTTCCCTCTATCCCTCTCTTTTCTTTCCTTGGCTCTCTGCTTAGGCGGCAGTGGTAGCAGCAGCTGCTGCAGTAATAAAGATGGTTTATGCTGCTCCCTAGGATGCAGAAGCAGCCAGGCACAGTGGCTGCAGGCTCATGGTGGCTCTGACCTTTTGCCATAGCATGACACCTCCAGGAGGCTCAGGATTGGATGCATCTGTGCAGTTCAGGTCGTCTTCACAGAGGGTCCTCCCCTCCCCTCCACAAACACCATACCAAGAGCAGAGCAGCATAAAATCAGGTCAAATAGAGGCAGCAGCAGACAGAACACTGGCTCTGGCATCAGAAGACCTGGGTTCAAACCTGCATCAGATGCTGCCTGACCTTGGGCCAGTCACTACCCCTGAAAAATGAGAGGGTTGGAACTGGATCAGAGGTGTCAAACGCACGGCCCGTGGGTCCATAGCACTTCAAAGTGTGTTCAGAACCTGATTAAAATAGAACACGGAAATATACAACCAAACAAAAATACAACAACACAACTGTACATTTTAAAACGCAGTCAATGCATGTCCTGCAGGGATCCTCACATATGCCATCATCAACCAACACCACCAGACTGGAGGGTCTCTAAGGTTTCTTCCCATTATGACCCTCTGATTTTTTTTTCTTTCCCTGCAGCTGGCAATGGGCAGATGCTTCCTATCTGTTGATTGAAAGAACAGCCTGTTGGCAAAGAGGTCAGGTCTGGCTGGCCTCAGTCTGGAGGATGACCAGCGTCTTGGAGCCCTCTAAAAAAGGTTCACAAATCGTGTTCCTTTAATGCTTCTAAGAAGGGTCCCCAGCGGTGGCCATGGCTGACTTCAGCTGGGCGAGGGACTGCACTCAGGCGAGCAGTAGGGAAATTTTGGCCTCCCTCTCATCCTGCTGACTTCTCGTAAGAAGTTAATAAAATCACAGGCAGCGATGACCCAGAGGACATGATTTACTTGGGCTGGGGAAAAGCTTTCAGTAAGGTCCCTCCATAAAAGACCATTAAGGGAAAGAAATAACTACAGGCTAAGGGGCAACTGTTATGGATTCCAGAGTGGTTTAAGCAAGGGAATTAAAGAGGCATTCGGCACCGAGAGATGTTATTAATAACCACACTATGCACTTATAAAGGCTTTTCATCTTTGCTCACTTTGCAGGCATTAACTCAAAAGCTCTCAAACCCTTGGTGAGAATCGTTGGGGAGGGAGAAGCTGCTGACCAGATTCAAGCCATTTTTCAGATGCGGAAACTGAGGGACCAAGGGAGTTGGACTGGATGATCGCTAAGGGGCCCTTTTGGATTTAACACTCTGCACTCTGAGATTCCTTCCCAGCTCTGATGTTCTGAGGCCACTCTAGGTCCTAAGGACCCTCCCAGCTCTGACATGCTGTGCTCGATAAGGGCCCTGAGTCCCCAGGCTGACTTAATTTAGCCTAGCACTCAGGAGTCCCTCTCTTACACAGAGCAATGGAGGTTTATCACTGTGTTGGTCTCCAATTTCTCTCCCGGGGTTGAGCAAGACCTAGACTTGAAGACAGTGGGGAACCATTTTTTAAACTTGGATTCTTGGGACAGTGGCTAGAGCACTAGCCCTGGAGTCGGGAGAACCTGGGTTCAAGTTCAGCCTCAGACTCTCACTAGCTGTGTGACCCTGAGCAAGTCACTTAACCTCAATTGCCTCTTAAAAAATGATAATAATAACTTGGATTCTCGCTCTGTCCTTCCAGTGTCCTGCAAAGGAAACAGACTCCTGGGCACAATTCCTAGAGATCCATAGATTCCTCTGAATCCTGCTTGTGAAGCTCTTCCCAATAGCCCCAACCAACCATAATCTCTCCCTTCCTCCAAACTCCGGCAGCTTTTACTGTCCACACCTCTCTTTAAAGGATCATACAGTTCAGAACTGGGAAGAAATCTCTTACTTGGTTACTTAATTTTTCTTAGGCCCATGTCTCTTCTCCCTAGCTAGATTATAGGCGGGGACTATATCGAATTCATCCACATATTCCCTACAGTGCCTTGTGCTTTGTAGGTGTTCATTGATTGATGGGAAAGTCCTAGGAGATTGTCCAGTAGGAATTCACACATCATAGATCTAGAGCCAGAAGGGACCTTAGAGTTTACCTAGTCCAGCTTCCTCATTTTACAGATGAGGAAATTCCTCTGGATGAAAGGACAAGGTGGTTAAGTGACTTGTCCAAGGTCACACAGGTAACGAGTGTCACAGGCAAGATTTGAACCCAGGTCCTCAGACTCCAGAGCCACGCCCTCTTTTCTGGTGGTAGAAATTTCTCCCAGAGGAAATGGTGGCTTGGATACATGCTCCAGTGGCCTCTGGGGGAGCCTATACTTGAGCAGATTTATGGATTTCCAAATACAATGTATTTGGAGGCTTTCCAATCTGAGAGGTGTTCTTTCCTTCCCTTCCAACTCAATTACCTCTCTGAGATCTTTGCTGATCTCCCTGAGCCTTGTGCCCCAAGAGACTTGGCACAAATGACCATCAGGACAAAGAGCAGAACGTCCAAGGTGCAAGGGATACCCTCCCCCTGCAGGGAGCACCCTGCCTAGAGAGGGTGAGCCTCCCGAAAAGACTGCATTTATCTTGCTGTATTCCCCCTGAAATTCTCTCACTCATGAAATTAGCATTCCCTTTAAATATTTTCATACTTTCGAATTGTTCTTTAAATGTGCTTATTAATCGGCAATTGGATTGGTTTTAGTTACTTCATCAAATCTTACATTAATCTCCGCAGAACCCCATTACCTTAACTAAGCCATCTCCTTATTCCTTAGCCTCCAAGTGCCCTGAGCAGGGGCTCCGAGGCCTCTTCAGCTGAGATGGGCAGGATGCCACCCAGAGGCCAGGACACACACAGACAGAGTTAGAGAGGAGGAGCCTGAGACACTGGTGGGGAGGAGGGGAGAAGACAGCCTGTCACCCTAGACTGCCTCCTCTCTTGGACAAACCAGACCAGGATTTGGAGTTATACAATCATAGATCTGGGCTTTTGAGAGAGCCTAATCCAGGAGCTCTTAACTGGGGTCAATTCATGGGGTCCAGAGATAGACCGGCATGGAATGAGGGAAGGAGGGGAAGGGAGAAAGTCCTTGAACTTGAATGAGGAAAAAAAATACATCTTTATTTTCACTAACGTCTAATTTAAATTTAACATTTCCTTCAATTATGAACTTTTAAAAAAATATTCTGAGAAGGGGTCTCTAGGTTTCACCAGACTGCCAAACGGGTCCATGACACACACACACAAAAAGATTAAGAGACCCCTGATCCAGTCAAGTCCCCTTATTTTATAGAAAAGGGAAAGGAGGGGAGCTGTCCATGGTCACCATAAAGTGGTAGAGCTGGGATTTGAAACCAGGTCCTCTGACTCCAAACCCAACACTCTTTCCACTACTCCACACTAGGGTTGGTGATGGAGCCTGCTCCAGAGGACCTGGGTTTGAATACTGGCTGTGCTGCTCGCACCTATGCCATCTTGGCCTGGCCACTGAGCCCCTCTGGGCTTGCTCCAGTTAAAGGCAGCCACTAAATGGCCAAACAGGCCCCTGAAAGAGGAGATAATGGGATGGATATTCAGCTCATGTTTCTATATAACATTTTACTTTACATGGAAAGGGAGGCCTAATCTACCTCCAGAGAGAGAACTGAGGGACTCTGAGAGCAAACCAAAGCATCATTTTTTTTTTCACATTCTTTATTTTTCTTGCCTTTTCCCCCCTTTTTTGCAACATGGCTAATATGGAAATACGTTTTGCATGATTTCACAGTGTATAATTGCTATACTGCTTTCTTTCTCAATGGGTAAGGGAGGGAGAGAATTTGGAACTCAAAACTTTAAAAATGAATGTTAATTATAAATAATGAATTTTTTAAAATAAAATATAAAGAAAATAAGGCCTAGAGAAATAAAATGACTTGCCTAAGGTCACACAGGAAATAAGTTGCTGAACTAGGAGCCAAAATTCTTCCAAATATAAAATAAGACAATTAGACTAGATCAGCTGGTCTAAAATTTTTGGTTTCAAGATCCCTTTACACTGTTTTTATAAAAATTGCATTTTTTCCCAATTACATGTAAAAACATTTTTTTACATTCATTGGGTTTTATTTTTATTTTGAGCTCCAAATTCTCTCCCTCCCTCTCTCCTCTACCCCCTCCCTAAAACAAGCAATTTGATATGTGCAAACATCTGAAACGTATTTCCATATTCCTTTACCCTCTTAAAAATTAATGCAAATCTCTCCCCCCTCCTCCAAAGAGCTTTTGTTTAGGTAGATTAGATCTATCAATACTTATCATACTAGAAATTACAACTGATAAATTTTTCAAATACTTATTTATTTTAAAATAATAATAATAAAGCCATTACACGTTAGCACCATATTTTTATGGAAAAAAAAACTATATTTTCCAAAACAAAAAGTGGCAAGAACAGTGATGCTGCTTTACATATTCTTGCAAATGTCTTAAATGTCTGGCTCCAGAGAAGACAGCTGGATTGGCATATCTGCTTCTATATTAAGTCCATTGAGATGTTTTTTTGCTTGAAGTATATAAAGAAAACCCAGATGTTGTTCCGTCATGTCTGACTCTTCATGACCCCACGGGCCATACCATGCCAATACCGCCATGGGGTTTTCTTGGAAAAGATGCTGGAGTAGTTTGTCACTTCCTTCTCCAGTAGAAAAGAGAGGTTAAGTGACTTGCCCAGGGTCACACACCTAGCAAGTGTCTGAGGCTGGATGTGAACCCAACTCTTCCTGACTCCAGACCCAATGCTCTACTCACTGAGCCACCTGTCTACCTCGCACAGATTTGTTGTTGGGAAAGGGAGGAATATTTTTAATAAACAAATAAAATTTTAATTTTTAACCTTGAGAATCATCTGAAAGGGTCTCAAGGGTCTGTAGACTCCACTTGGAGAACCACTGTGCCAGATGACCTCTAAGGTCTTCTATAGCTCTCAATCCTACAACATTGGGCAAGGAAGGATGAAACAGCATCATTTTAACCATCGATGAGACAAATGAGCAGAGGCTTGGTTAGAAGCTCCCATCCCATTCCTTCCCATTCCTGCTTGTCCCTAAATTCACAGTATTAGGAACAATTTCTTGTTAACCTATTGGCCTTTTTAAATCTGAAAATGCTCCCTACAAACACGAGCAGAATCTTCATTCTATTACCTCTTATCTCAAGGGTGTGTTTGGCTGTGCCAATGTCTGTGTCAGACTGGAGCCCCAGGAAAGGAGGGACCACATCTCCCTAGAACTCTCTGGTATGCCGAAGAGGTGCCTAACTAGGACCACCTGACAATAATGATGATCACTGGGCCACTGGATTACTTGCTGATTGTTACTTTGATGAATTCCCTGGACTTTTCCAAGGCTGTCTCATCCTTTCTTTTGCTCATGTTTGTAACTTAAGCACTTAGCATGGTACCTGGCACATAGTGAGCATGTAATAAATGCTTGCCAACAGACCTCAACAGCATTCAGCAACTTGAAATGTCTTCTCCAGAGCTAGCAAGGTCTATCCCCAGGAGGCTAGGTGCTAGATGGCTTGGAGGTCCCGTTGTCTCAAAGTCCTCCCCGCCACCCCGGTCCTCCTCTACTATGCTGTTCCATCCTTCCTTGCCCAATCCAACTCTGCCCAGCCCAATCTAGTGGGACCTAGTCATGCCCTACTTTCCTGAGCCTAGACCATCCCAACTCAGTCCAGCTCAGCCTTGTCTAGCCTAGCTCGATCAGATCAGACCAAACCAGATCAAACCAGACCACATCAGGTCAGTCTACACCAAACCAGATAAGACTAAGTCAGAAAAAACAAAATCAGATCAGACCAAACCAGACAAGATCAGCCCAGCCCAGACCTGACCAGATCAGACCAGATCAGATCAGACCACACCAAACCAGATCAGACCAGACCAAATCAGACCAAACCACACCAAACCAAACCAGATCAGACCAGATCAGATCAGACTTTGGTGAGATCAAATCAGACCAAACAAAATCAGATCAGACTAGATCAGACCAGACAAGACCAGACCAACCCAGACCTGACCAGATCAGACCAGATCAGACCAGACAAGACGAAACCAGATCAGACCAGACCAAACCAGATCAGACCAAACCAGATCAGACCAAACCAAATCAGACCAAAACAAACCAGATCAGACCAGACTAAATCAGACCAAAACAAACCAGATCAGACCAGATCAAATCAGACCAAAACAAACCAGATCAGACCAGACCAGACCAGACCAAATCAGCCCAAACCAGACCAGATCAGACCAGACCAGACCAGATAAGACCAAATCAGATCAAACAAAATCAGATCAGACCAGACCGGACTAGACAAGATCAGACCAGCTCAGACCTGACCAGATCAGACCAGATCAGACCAGACCAAACCAGATCAGACCAAACCAGATCAGACCAAACCAAATCAGACCAAAACCAACCAGATCAGACCAGACCAAATAAGACCAAAACACACCAAACCAAACCAGATCAGACCAGATCAGATCAGACTTTGGTAAGATCAAATCAGACCAAACAAAATCAGATCAGACTAGATCAGACCAGACAAGACCAGACCAGATTAGATCAGACCAAACTAGACCAGATCAGATCAGTTCAGATCAGCCCAGAACAGCTTCCCCAAACCAGACCAACCCTTCTCACTGACAGCAGGGTATAAATCAGGGTCAGGAGCAGAGTCCTCCAACTCTGGCTGTGGAATCAGTGATTTGGTGACTTCCTGATGGGATTCACCAGACAATGACAACCTTTAATGTCCGCTGCGTTATAATCTACTTTATCTTAATACAATCTTTGCCTGCTCAACTCCCCAGAGCCCCAACTGCTATTTTCAATGGAGTTTTTTTCACGACTTGATACTGTGATTACTGTCGTACTCTTAGTCTTTGTAGAAAGGAAATTAATAAGTTTTTCTTAAGCACTTTGACTGGCCCTGAATACCAATCAAGCCAGGAGCTGGGCTCCCCCCAAGCCAGATTCAATTATCAGCCTAGTCCCTGGCTCTCCAGGATGCTGCGGTTTTTGTGTCTGTGCTGTGGGTGGGGAATGACTGGAGACCAAAAGCTGTGGAAAGCCTAGGAGGAGGAGGAGGTGATGAGTCCTCTCTGCCCTGTCCCTGGCTGCTGGCTGGGGCATGAATGTTGGGGATCAAATCTCAGGCCTGGAACTTGAAGATGGCCTAGTCTACTTTTATTTTACTAATGGGGGCCCAAGAAAGGGGCCTGCCCACAGGACTGGTCAATGAGTGAGTAGCAAAGCCAAGACTAGGACCCCGGTGGTCCCCCTTGCAGTACATTTGAGCTGATGATCCAGTTGACAGAGTCCTGAGCCTGGAGTCAGGAAGAGCTGAGTTTAAATCCAGCCTCTGACACTTACCAGCTTACATGACCCTAGACAAGTCACTTAACATTTGTCTGCCCCAGTTTCAACTATAAAAAGAGGATAATATTAGTACCTAATTCCCAGGGTTGTTAGGGCAGCCAGGTAGTACAATGGATAGAGCACCGGGCCTGGAGTTAGAAAGACCTGAGTTCAAATTCAGCCTCAGATACTTACTATGTGCATGACCCTGGGCGAGTCACTTTAATCCTGTTTGCCTCAGTTTCCTCATCTGAAAAAATGATCTGGAGAAGGAAATAGCAAACCAGTCCAGTGTCTCTGCCAAGAAAACCCCACATGGGGTCACAAAGTCAGACATGCCTGAAAAACGACTAAACGGTAAGAAACTCAGGGCTGTTGGGAGAAGCCAATGCGATAATATCGTGAAGCCCATAGCGAGGTGCCTGGCACATAGTAGGTGCCTATTCTCCTTTTCTCCCTATTCTAAACTTTTTGAATGTTTCGGCCTCTGAAAAGAGGTTTTCATCTGTTCTGCCCAAGTTAGCACCAGCGTCTGTTTACTCTCGGAGCCAAATGAGATGGGTTGAGTCCCAGCTCTACCTCCCATTGGCCATATGACTTCAGAGAAGTCACTTCATTTCTTCATCTGTAAAATGGGGATAATTATACCTACCCTACCGACTTATAAGATCATAGGGTCGTAGACTGAAATCTGGAAGGAACCTTAAAAATCACTGTTTTATAGATGAGGGAGCTGAGGCCCAGAGAGGAAAGCCACTTGCCCAGGGCAATGAGATTATTGTAAGAAAAGTGCTTTTGTGAGTACCTAAAGGGGTAGAAGTGATTATGGTGTATGTGGTAGATGCTGGCAAGGTCACTGGACTAAGCTCACAGCTCATCAGTGTGTGAGCTGTGCCTGGCTTGGCCGCCCATGCAATGTTGGGGGTGGTGGGTGGGAGAAGAAGGGGAGGGTATCCTGGGTCCGATGTCTGCTTGGGTCTAGCCCAATAGAACATAAGCCAGTCAAGCAGCAAGCATTTATTAAGCAGTTACTACATTCTGGGTCTACAAAAGTAGACCCAAGAAATGTCTTGGCCCCCAAACAGGGGGATGGTGACAATGGCACCAGCTGAATACCCAAGACACCAACTCTTGACACCCACAGGAAAGTAATTAGGAGATGAAGCAGAGACTGGGCCCATCCCCTGTTAAGATGAAGTATGGGTGGGCTGAGAAGCGGGGTGAAGGTTGTAGTGGGGAGGGCACAGGGAACAAAGGCAGACAACTCTCGGTTTAAGCTTGGACGAAGGACTGATTGACCGTTATTCTTTCTAAATAAATTAAACTCATTAATCATTGTAATTAGTGATACTTTGTGTCAGGGATATGCTAATCATTAGATTGGGCCATTAACAGGTAGGCATAGTCTTCTTCTTGGTCTAGGCGACATCCCCAAGCTGACCCTGTCCAGGGAGGCCTGAAGGTTTGTATAGGCCTGGAGAAAAGTTCCTCTCTATTCCCCTGCTGGGCTCTACCAGGAGAAAGCACACTGTATCTTAAGCCAGAAGACACAGATTCAAATCTGGGTTTTGCTATTTGCTACCTTATGACCTTGAGTGGGTCACCTCGAGAATTGGGATTAATGACCCTCCAGAACAGACCGTGTAATATCCCTCACCCTAGAGAGTCATTGGATCACTATGGGATAAGATTGTATACATTTTAACCTGAATACAAGATGAACATTTTTATTATTAATTTTATAATTAACATTGTATTATTTTATAATTAATTTACTAATTGCTTTTATTATAAGGAAGGAAAGAACACACATTTATTAAGCACCCACTGCATATCAGGCACTGTGCCTTGTGCTTTACAAATTTCTCATTTGAGCATCACAACAACCCTGGGAGGTCGGTGCTGTTATCATTCCCATTTTGCAGATGAGGAAACTGAGACAGACAGGGGCACAGTGATTTGCTCAGGGTTACACAGCCGGTAAGTGTTTAAGGCTGGATTTAATCTTAGGTCTTCCCAAACCCAGGCCCGGTGTTCTGCCCGCTCAGCTGCCTCTACGAGAGAAGTTTACATCTTTGCAGGAGTTAGATTTCCAGAAATCAGAGGGCATCCACGAAGCACTCTTTAAAGAAATAAAATAGTAGGAGAGGATTGAAATAGATCGCCACTAAAGTCCCGTCCAGTGCCAGACATCATAATAACAGAACAACAGTAATGAGTTACAGAATGCTTTCAGGTTTGTGAAGTGCTTTATGTAGGTCATTTCCTTCAAGAAAAGGTTTCCCATAAACTATGACATAGTGCAGATATCATTAACCCCATTGTACAGATGAAGAAACTGAGGCCAGATGACTTGCTTACAGTCACAAAGCTAGCAAAACTTCCTGATAACTGCAAAAGCAGAATGGAATGCCTTGGAAGGTGGTGCCCAACCCCACCCCCCCAGGCTGCAGCTAGGTGGCACAGTGGATAGAGCACCAGCCCTGGAGTCAGCAGGATCTGAGTTCAAATCTGGCCTCAGATACATATTAGCTGTGTGACCTTGGGCAAGTCACTTAACACTGATTGCCTTAGCCCCCTCCCCCGCTAAAAAGACTAGACAATCTAAGTAGATAGACATAGACTAGAGCAGGGATTCCTTGGTTCCTTTCTGGTGAGGGTTGGACTGTATGTGTGCTGAGGTCCCTTCAGCTCTCAGATTTTGTGAATCTATAATGCTATGTAGTAAATTCTACCACCACTTCTCCTCCACCCTGAGTGGCATATGGCATTGTCTGGCCCTGCTGGTCAGACATGATAGACAGGTGCCAACAGGAGGAGGACAGGGTCTACACCTTCTGCATTTGACACCCTGTCCCCGTCATTAGAGCTTCACACACACGCGCACACACACACTAACTTTGTATGTCCTTTTTATATACCTATTTTACCATGCATATGTTGTTTTCCCCACACACACCCAAGTAGAATGCATATTCCTTGAGGCAAGGCCTGATTTTGTTTTTTGTCTTTGCATCATTAGCACCTAACACACTAGCTGGTATACAGGGTGTTTCATAAATGCTTGTTGAATGGAACTGAACTGGGTTCTACACTCACCCTCCCTAACCCTTGGCCCTTCTGACTTCCTGGCTTCAGATTTAATGGAGCCTATGCTTTAATTAAGTTTCTTGACCTTATATATCATTCTCCAGACCCCAGATTTCTTTGGAAATAGTGCCTCCTGAGCCAGGCGGCCTCTGCGACTCCAGAGAGGAGGAAGTCTCCCTCATCTGAGGGACCGGTCTTATCTCTGAGCTCCATGGCCCAGTGGAGAGGCCTGTTCTTGTGTTGGGTGCTCCCTCTAGCGGACAAATACCAGCCTAGCATTAGGGATCGAAAACTGGTTCTTCTCTGCACACCAGCAGTGCTTAGAGGCGAATGCCTCCTGAGGCCATCAGAAGATAATGACCAGTGTCTCCTAGGAGCATGAGATGAGGGAAAGTGCAGCAATCCTGGGGAAAAGCTCGCTGCAAGCCTCTCCGAATGCTGACCCAATTTAGGAGGGCCTAAGACCTGATCCCCAGGAGCAGGACGAAGATGCCTGGAATTCTATCCATTGTGCCACCGAGCTACCCTCCTGGGAAGGCAGGCAATAATTCAGAAGAAAGCCTTAGTCAATTTGTTCTCAACTGCGGAGCTGGTGATGCCTTCACCTCATCCCCCAGGATCAAGTAAGATTATATATAAAATCTTTGTGAGCTGTATGCATATAAATGCCAGCCACTATTAATCTAAACTTTGTCTCTGTACACAGTTGTTACATAATAAATGTTTGGTAGGAGCACAGGAAAAGGGGCAGGAAGGTGGCATAAGGGATAGAGTGCAAGCATAGAGTCAGGAAGACCCGAGTTTAAACCTGACCTCAGACACTTATTAGCTGTGTGACCCTGGGCAAGTCACTTCACCCTGTTTGCTTCAGTTTCCCTGATCTGTAAAAATGAACAGGAGAAGGATATGACAAACCACTCCAGTATCTCTGCCAAGAAAACCCAAATGGGGTCATGAAGAATCAAACACGACTGAAATGACTGGACCACAACAGGACCTCAGGGATCTACCTGCCCCATGCTTTCTGACACCCATGGTGAGGCTGCAGCCAAGGAGGCTCCCTGGAGAAGTCAAGGAAAGGCAGCCCAGGACCCAGAGAGGCAGGCCTGCCAGCCTCAGCTCCGTTGGGTTAGGACAGCCTTGGGTCCTTCATGAAAGTGGAGCGTCCTTCCCTCACTGCTGAACCAAGCAGGCCTGATACCCTTCTAGCATCCAGCAAACAAATCCTCCCACATACTATGCAGTGGCAAAAGTCCTCCTGGGATCCACCTTCTTGCTCTGCATCCATCCCCCCCCAGCCCTGGCAGCCAGAAACAAGCTTCACTGTGGCTCCCACATCCTCCTTGGGCAAGGACAAGGGAGAAAGAAGGAAATTGAAAACTCCTGTCATTTGTCAGGAAAGCTGCTGCTGCTGGGCTGAAATCACCAAGCCTGGGGTCCCAGCCCATCAAGTTACCAGTCACCAATGGCTCCTAACACATTCTGGTAATTACTTACATTTAGGATGGAGGCCTTCAGGGCTCCCAGACAAAGGGGGAGAGATAAAGGAGGATGGGGGGCAGAAGACATTTTCTGCTGCTCCTTTCCTGGTTGGGGGAGGGGGACAGTCAGGGCAGAAGGAGGAAGCAACAGATTTCTGAGGCCCTGGCTTCTACCCAGTGGCCTGGCTTCCCTGGACAGCCCAGTGAGACAAAGGGAGGGGTCTTCTCCCTTGGCTCCTTACAAAAAGCTCTAAACCAAGAGTCAGAGACAAGGGTTCTGCCTCTTTTCTTTTGAGGGGGGGAAGGCAAGGCAATTCAGGTTAAATGATTTGCCCAAGGTCACACAGCTACTGTGTCAAGTGTCTGAGGTCAAATTTGAACTCAGGTCCTCCTGATTCCAGGGCTAGTGCTCTACTCACTGTGCCACCTGGCTGCCCCCACAGCTTCTGCCTCTTGACTGTGGGCATCAGGATTGACCTAGGATAAAGGATAAAGGCAACTAGGTGGTGTGGTGGATAGAGTGCTGGGCCTGGAGTCAGGAAGACTTGAGTTCAAATCTGGCCTCAGACACTTACTAGCTGTGTGACCCTGGGCAAGTCACTTCGCCCTGTTTGCATCAGTTTCCTCTTCTATAAAATGAGCTGGAGCAAACCACTCCAGTCTCTTTGTCAAGAAAAACCCTGATGGGGTCATGAAGAGTTGGACACAACTGACACTAATTTGGACAGAAAAAATAAATTATCTTTATGTTCACTAACCTCTAACTAAAGTTGAACATTTCCTTCCACTATGAATGTAGGCAGCAAGAGGGATTCTGAGAGGGATCCCTTGGCTCCACTAGACTACTGAAAGGGTCCGTGACTCAAAAAAGGGTAAGGATCCCTGGCTTAGGATGGCATCTAAACCTATGGGCTCTAACTTTGGGGGTTGTGTGTGTGCCTGACTACAGCGTGAACTTTCCAGTGAGACCAGGCGTCCCTCGAAGGCAGTCCCTCTGTGCCACTAAACAATTCATAATCATAGCCAGTCTCCCAGTGCATGTTGGGCCATCTCCAGTCATCCTGGTGAATATCAGGCCACTGGACCCAGTTGGCTCTGGAGGACAAAGTGAGGCTGGTGACCTCGCGCAGCCCTCCCTCACTCAAATCAAAGTCAGCTGCAAGCCGTGTTGTCATTTCCCTGATGCCATGGTCCTCTTTGAGAACGAAGGACAAACACAGCGATAATCATAGCCAATACGTATTTAGCCCTTCAAGGCTCACAAAGCATTTTTCAAAGATGCTTAGACTGTTAAGGATAAGGATGATGCTTCTGTCTCTGGGGGCCGTGGTGGGAAAGCAACAAGCTGAAAAAGGGGGTCTCTAGTTCATGTCATAGGAGGATCAGTCGAAAGAAATCGGCATGTTGACCCTGGAGGAGATTTGGGGAGAACAAGTCCGGACCAGAAAGGCTGTCCGGGGCAGAAGGATTGGGCTTGTTCTGCTTGGCCCCCGTAGAAGAACCATGAGCCGAGGAGAAGAGGCAGATTGCAGATTTAGGCTGGATGTCTTCACAATTAGGGACACCACAAAGGAGAACTCGTCACTGAAGAGGAGGCAGCCTCCCTCTTACTGGCCGTCTTCAAGGGAAAACAGGAGCTTCATTTTTCCTGTACTTTGTAGAGGGGAGGTTTGTTCAGACATGGATTGCTATGCCCTTTGAAGTCTTTTACAACTCTGAGATTCTGTGATTTTGTGATCTGAGACCTGGAAGCAGGAGGGGCGGGGGGGCGGGGAGACAGGAATGGCAAAACCAGGATCACTCAAGAAAGCAAAAAGGATGCAAGTAAGGAAAGGAGGGGAGAGGGAAGGAAGGAAGGAAGGACGGAGGGAGGGAGGAAGGGAAGAAGAGAGGAAGGGAGGGAGGGAGAGAAGAAGGAAGAAAGGAAAGAAGGAAGGAAGGAAGGAAGGAAGGAAGGAAGGAAGGAAGGAAGGAAGGAAGGAAGGGAGGGAGGAAAGGAAGGAGGGAGAGAAGGAGAAAGGGAAGGCATTTATTAAGTGCAAAGTGCCAGGCACCTCACTATGGATATATTATACAAAAAGTAAGACAGTTCCTGCCCTCAAGGAGTTTATATTCTAAAAGAGGCAGACAATACATACATAGTGGAGGAGGGTCAGCAAGGCTAGTTATAAGGATGGTGAGAGAAATCATGGAGCAATTGACTGACAATCCTTTCTAGGAATATTAGGGCTGATTTGATGACTGGAGCATGACGTGGAAAGGTTGGGGGAGGAGGTGGGGTGCTGAGGACCTGCACATATACCTGGCAGGAAGGTGGTCTGAGAGCATCCTGGTAGTTCTGGGCTGGGCCAGACAGAGGGAACTCTTCCCAATCAATGTCATGGCCTGGTCCAAGTCCAAAGAGGAAAGTGGAAAATGGCAGCATTGGATGATGGTCAAAGAAGTGGGAGAAAAGTCCATAGAGGAAAGAAAGGGGCCCAGGATGTGAGATATGATAGGATAGGACACCTGAGGGAAGGGACAACTTGGCCTGAGAGCTGCACAGTCAGCTTCCTGAGCTCGTAGGGACCCAAGGTGGGATAGGGGGAGACAGTGACCTGGGTGAGGACACTCCAAGCCCCTGCCTGGCTGATGCCCAACCTCAGTACAAGGCTTTGCACAACTTGCTGTTGCCCTGAACCTGTGATTTTGCTGGTGTGGCAGACTCCCAAAACCCTAGATGTCTAGTGGATAGAGGGCCAGGGCCTAGAATCAAGAAGTCCTGAGTTCAAATCTGACCTCAGAAACTTACTGGCTATATGACCCTGGGTGAGTCATTTCGCCCTGTTTGCCTCAGTTTCCTCATCTGTAAAATGAGCTGGAAAAAGAAATGGCAAAACCACTCCGATACTGTGCCAAGAAAACCCCAAATGGGGTCACAGAGTCAGATGGGACTGAAAGCGACCAAACCACAAAAGGCAAACAAGTAACTGTTCTACAATTTATAATATCAGAGAGAAGTGTGATTTGCCCAGGGTGATAGCCAGTATGGGCCTGGGGCAGGACTTGTACCCAGGTCTTCTTGCCTCTGAGGCCTAGTCACCATTCACTATACCAAGCTTCTTCTTACCTAGAAGATAGTAGGCACTTAATGAATGAGTGAATGAATGAATGAATGAGCAAATGAATGAACAAATGAATGAATGAACAAACAAACAAATGAATGGATGAATGGATGGATAAAGGGATGAAGGGATGAATGAAGGGATGGATGAAAAGAAGAATGAATACTACTACATTGCCCAGAAGTCTGGTCAGATGGATTTCCATGATCCATCCTCCATTTTCCATCAGCAGTTCTGCTTGGCTTCCATCCCAGGGAATACCATGCCCCACTCCAGGTTAAACTGATCATCAGAAATCTTGTCACCATGAAGAATGACTCAGATCTGAATATTCTATACTTTCTCAGCTCACTCTCAGTTGTGTCTTCCCTCTGATTGCCGAGGCTGGACAGCCAAGCATTAAACTCCTCCAAAGCCTTCCAGGTAACTCCATTCTCCATCAGCAGCTCAACATGGCTTTGATTCCAACTCCAAGAACACCACGAGGAACACCATGACCCCTCACCAAGTACCTCCTGGGGACCTCACCCCTACTTCCCCTCCCTTTTCAGCTTCCTTTGGTGTGCCATCTTCCCCATTAGATCATAAGCTCCTTGAGGGCAGGGACTGTCTCTCTATTTCTTATTTGTATCCCTAGCACTTAGCATTGTGCCTGCCTGATATATAGTAGGCACTTAATAAATGTTGATTGACTTGAATTGAAACTCAGGTGTCTTTCCCATTCAAGCCTGATGTTTTTCTATGCCCTCCCTCCTCTCCTTTTTCTCCGAACCAGGCTCTTTCTACTTGGAGTGTACAGCAGAGAGTACTCACAAAGCCAAGGAGAAGAGAGGAGGAAGTTGGGGCAGCTCCTGCTTCATCCTTCCTCTTCCTACCTTCTCACATCAGTTTGTTAGTCAGTTAATAAACATTTATTCAGTGCTTACCTAGAGACAGACACTGTGCTTAGGACTGGGGATGCAAAGAAAAGAGGGGAACAGTCCCTACCCTCAAGGAGCTTAGAGACAATAAGTAAAGGCAAGATATATACAGGATAAACCGGAGATAATCCCCACTGAGATGCCTTAAGGTTGAAAGGCAAAGTCAAGGAAAATGCTCCTCTAGAGCTGCCCACCTGAAAAGCAATCATTCAATCAAAAAGTCTTTGGGGAATGCCAGCTTTATGCTCCTGGGGCCCTAGACATTCTAATGTGGCACCTCTTACTGTGGCGTCCTGGGGAGATCACTGGACTCAGAAAGCCTGGCTTTCAACCCCAGCTCTGATGTTTGCTAACTGTGTGACCTTGACCAAGTCACATTCCCCATGGGAGCTTCAATTTCCTCCTGTAAAATATGCAGCCGATAATACCTATAATGCTTAAATCCAGAGCTCATGGGACCAGGGGGTAGAAAGCTGGAAGGTATTTTAAAGATCATATCATCCAGATCTTTCATCTTGCAGAAGAGGAAGCTTGAAGACCAGAGATGGGAAGAGGGGTTCCCAAGGGAAACAGATTATCCTCTCTCAGTTTCCTTTTCTGGATGACTAGATTTTTTTTGGCCTCATAGAGCTCTCAAAAAATTATCTTGTTCATCCTATAGGACAGGATCAAATCACCCTTTGGTCTTCTCACTGCCACTTCTCCATCCTCTCCCAGATGTCTTTCCCAAAATCTAACCTTCATCCCTTTCATTGCTTCTGTCGATAATAATTCCTCTACAATAAGGGGGCAGAAGGAGGAAGAGATGAGTGTCCCTTGTGCTCCTTGTGCTAGCTGGATACACCCAGGTTCACATATCAATGAGCCTTGGAACCTTTCTATGAGATAAGTCTTAGTTCAAAGAGAGTAAATGATTTACTCGGGTTCACACAGCTAATACATGGCAGAGGTGGGAACTAAAACCAGGTTTTCCTAAACTCCAAGCCCAGCACTCTATCCACTAGGTAACATCACCTCTTAGGCTGCATGCAAACTGCTTGTTATTGTTGTCAAGTTGTTTCAGTTGTGTCTGCCTCTCCACGACCCCATTTGGGTTTGTTTGTTTGTTTTTGGCAAAGATACTAGGTGTGGTTTGCCATTTCCTTCTCCAGCTCATCTTACAGATGAGGAAGCTGAGGTAAATAGAATGAAGTGATTTGCCCAGGGTCACATAGCTAGGAAATGTCTAAGGCCAGATTTGAGCTCAGGAAGATGAATCTTCCTGTTTCCCACCTCAGTGTTCTGTCCACTGCGCTACCTAGCTGCCCTGTGAAACCACTAATTAGTATCTAATTGAGAGGAAAAAGTTAGCAACCAGAGAAGAGGATACTGCCCAACTGTGTAACATTGACCATAAATTTAAAGAGAGGAGAGAACTCAGGGACTAGAGTAGGTAAAAGATGGATAGTTGGGATGATCGAAGAGAATAGAAAGGAAACCATTCGGGGTAGGAAAGGAACAGGATGAGCAAAGCCCCAGGTCAGGGGATGAACACACTGTGTAGGGGAGAGTGAAGAAAATAGAGCTGAAGGTGCAGCCTGGGGGAAAGTGGGAGCTAAGGATGGCTAGGTAGGATGGGAACATACAGTGGAGGGCCTTGAACATCAGGGCTCCATCCTATAGGCAAGAAGGAAGTTCCTAAGAGGCCACTAACGGTACAGTGAATAGAATACTAGAATGGTGCCAGGAAAGACCTGAATTTGAATCCTGCCTCAGACATTCACTAGAGTGACTTTGAGCAAGTCACTTAACCTCCACCAGACTCAGTTTACTCATCTGTAAAATGAGAGGATCGAATCAATGATGTCTAAGATCTCTTCCAGCTCTAAATATGTAAAATCATCACCCTGTGATGCTTCACGAATGAACAAGCAGATGAATGTTGGCCTTGAGGAAAATGAGTCTGGTGTACAGAATGGAGAGGAGTAGGAAAGCTGAGGGTCACCGAGGTCACCTAGAAGTGGATGCCATGACTTAAATCCAGGCATGAGGAGATGAGAGCCTCCATGAGGATTAGAGCCATGAGAATAGAAAAGAAAGGAGGAAAGTTGGAAACATTTTGAAGGAAGAAAAGAAGGAAGATTGATGGTAGAGAAAGATACAGATGCACAAAGCTCTATAGAGTATGGATATGGAGTAATCAATCTATCAGCAGGCATTCACTAAGCATTTACTAAGTGCCAGGCACTATGCTAGGCACAGGATAGAAAGAAAAAAATGAAAGCATCTCTGCCCTCAAGGAGCGTACATTATAAAGAAGGAAACAAGGACAGAAGCTCACGCAGAACAAATATAAAAAAGAGAGAGAATTAAATACATAATTAATTTTTTAAAAATTAAAAAGAAAGTGGTGTGAGAAGGAAAGCACTAACACTTATTAAGTATCTACTATGTGTCAGGCACTGTGCTAAGCACTGAGGATACAAAGACCAAAAAAATGAAAAAATGCCTGCCTTCAAGGGGCTTACATTCTAACAGCGAAACAAGTGTGTATATATGTATATATGCATGTGTATATATGTTTGCATGTACATAATAAATATAAAGAGAATAAATATAGATAAACACAAAGGAGCTAACTCCTAGGCTACTTGGGAGGGAAGGTACTAGCACCAGAGAGGAAAGGATTCCATGGTATTTACCTTGAGAATCACAGACAGAAATTGAATAATCAGGAAAAGGAGCCATGGTCAATACACCAATGACTTCCCCCTACATGCCCCACCCTTGGAGATTTCCTCCAAAATATTCTCCTCATTTTCTCACTTAAGGACAGATAAGGTAAAGAAGTCAGGACGAAAAACATGACTCCTTTTCCCTTCTCCAGGCTCCCATTTCTTTTTTGTCCCAAAGACAGCTTCCAAGGAGACATTTCTTCTCTCCACCTCATCCCGCCTCCCCCAGGCCATCTGTAAGCAGCAACAGGACAGAAACAAGATATTTATTGGGATCACCTCTCCCCAGGGCTTCTTAATAGAAGAGAGTGCTATTCGGTTTACCTTCCTAGTGAGTGTTGGCTCACAAATGTCCCCTCTAAATCCTTTCATTGCATTTTTAATGTGTTCTCTCTGGAACAGAGCAGCTGCTCCATTCCCATTGGAGGGCAGGAACAAGAATGGGGCGGTGGGGGGGGGGGAACCATACTCCAGAGCTCCCTGAGCTTCCTGGAAAGCCCATAAAGAAGCTGGGTACAATTCTCTAATTTTCAGAGATGATGATTTATGGAAGCGTCCATCCCCCAGCCTAAATCTACTTCCTAGGACTTCAGCCATCATTGATGTAAAACTAATGAAAGGTTTATGAGTTACTGAGTGCTAGATCCTATGGATAAACTCCTTTTCATGCGGCTGTTACATCTCATCATCTTTGCAGCCGTTATGTACCTTTGAAGCATGGAGGAAACCTCAAAGGTGGATCATTTTAATATCTCCCTTCTGAAGATTAACGTCTGGTTAGGCTGCCTCTTCAGGTACATCTCTTCGCCAAGCCCCTTCAGAAAGGATCATATTAAGAGAGAGGGGAGGGAAGGAACCTTGAATCTCTCCAGATTTGACTAAGAAAACCTTGCAGACCTTGGGCGGCAAAGACAGTCCATCTCTCTGCTCTGCTTCCAGGGAGGACCAAACTTGAAGCATCCTGTAATGTCATCCCCACCCCCTTTCTTGAACATCCCCAGAGAAGAAAATTCTCCGGTCTCCATAAGTGAGGAATTCTGGTGCTTTTTGACCCAGTCTCAGGGCTCTCCATCCCTGACACAGCCACCAAAATGATTTTCCTGAAGCACAAGTCTGATATCATTCCCCTCCCAACTCAGTAAAGCCCAGTGGTTCTCTATTACCTCTTGGATCACAGATTTAGAACCAGAAGGGACATTAACTAAAGGTCATCAAGCCCAGCTTTCCCCTTTTATAGTCACATACATGCTCCTCTGTCTGGCACTTAAAGCACCATACACAGTGGACCCTTCCTGCCTTCCCAATCCCCTTATGCATCCCTCCCCTCTATGTACTGTACAATCCAGCCACACTGGCTTCCTTGCTGCTCATCACACACCATACCCCACCTCCAAGCCTTTGCACTGGCTTGAAATCTTGCACCTCTTGAAATCTCTGGCTCACCTTGAAAGTTCAGCTCAGGCACTACATTTGACAGCCTTTCCTGACTCCCTTCCACCCCCAGCCCCTAGTGCCCTCCCTTTTAAAAGTACCTTGTATTCATTTTGTAAATAGTCTATGTATGTGTACAAATGTATATGTTGTCTCTCCTGTTAGAATTAATATATGTTCCTTGAGTATAGGGACTGGTTCCCTTTTGTCTTTGTATATCCAGTGCTTAATACATAGCAGGCATTTAATAGGGTGCAGGGGATAGAGTGTTGGGCCTAGAGTCAGGAAGACCTGAGTTCAAATCTGGCTTCAGATACTTCCTAGCTGTGTAACTCTGAACAGGTCACTTCATCCTGTTTGCCTCAGTTTCCTCATCTGTAAAGTGAGCTGGAGAAGGAAAAGGAAAACCACTCCAGTGTCTTTGCCAAAAAATCCCCAAATGGGGTCATGAAGAGTCAGATGTTGCTTGATTGATTAATACTCTAATTTTGGCTCAGTTCTCACACTCTGCTCTTGCTGGTGTCTAACCTGAATCTTTTACTAAGTGCTTACTATGTGCCAGGCCCTGTGCTAAGCACTGAGGACAGAGACAGAAGAGAAATAGGCCCTGACCTCAAGGAGCTTATATTCTATTGGGGAACAACCAGGCACAAGGATAAGTATATTCGAAAAGCATCAGGGATATAACCTGCTGAGGTGGGAAGGGCCAAGCTAGCAGACTTGGGGGGTATTTGCTTTCCCCACTTGGATGTTGCTTAAATCCTTCTTTCTAGAGAGGTGCTCCCAGGAGGGGGGTGGGGCAAGTGTAGTAATGGTGATATGAGGTACAATGAGAAGTATGTAGGCTCTGAAATCAAAGGTCCTGGGTTCAAATCCTGTCTCTCACTTTCACTATCTGTGTGACCTTGGATGAGTTATTTAACCTCCCTGGGCCTCAGTTTCATCATCTGTAAAAGTGAGAGTCTTGGACTCAATGACCGCTGAGGTTCCTTCCAGTTCCAGATCACCGATCAGGTGACAGTGACTTCTATATGCTACACGAAGGGCCTCAGATGAGCCCCTCTCCCTGGTGCCAAGAGTGGGCAAGGGGCATTCCTGGCCAACAGACCTCAAATGACTTAGGCCAGGGAAGTTCTGGACCTTCAGGGATTGGCTGGGCCACTGGCTAAAAGTCACCTGGGCTGTCAGACTCATCTAATAGAGAGATCTCTCTCTGCTGCTTCAGAGAGAGGCTCCACAGAGCATGGGAGTGTTGGAGACTTTTAGATTTTAATCCATTTCCTCTTTAATCTTTCTTTGTCTGTCTTTGGCTCATGGGTTTTAGCATGCACTGCAGAGTTTCTAGTGATAAGCCCACAACCAGGAGTGGTAAATCTCCCCTGTTCTGCCCCACTGACAAGCGCAGAATGGGAAATCGTCCAAGTGAGGAGGCGAATCATGGCTTGACTTCTGAGCTCAAAAAGAACATGATGTTTGAAGGGAGTTATTTGTAAGGGATGAAGGAGACTAACCCTCATCTTCAGCATTTGGGCCAGCCCCACAGAAAGCAAACAAGGCTGGAATCCACGGTTAAATGCCCTACCCTGAGGTTCTTAACCTCTTTATGTCATGGACCCCTTTGGCAGACTAGGGATGCCTGTGGACCCCTTTTCAGAGTAACTTTTTTGGAGACAATCAGGGTTAAGTGACTTGCCATGGGTTACCCCGCTAGTAAATGTGAGGTCAGATTTGAACTCAGGTCCTCCTGACTCCAGGGCTGGTGCTCTATCCACTGCACCACCTAGCTGCCTCCTGAGTAATATTTTTATATACATAAAATGAAATGCATAAGATGAAAAGGGAAACCGCTTATATCGCAATTCAGCTATTAATTTTTTTAAAGTTCATAGATGCCAGGTTAAGATCTCCTGCCCTACCCAGACCTAAAGATAGCCAGACATATTTCCCGGAGGGCAGGGCACTAGGGACAAATGTCCAGGGACCCAGGCTTCTGCTCCTGCCTCCTCCTTGGAAAAAGGACAAATCTCTCACTCTACACTAGGCCTGTTGGTAAAGGCCCTGCTGCTACTCTCTTTGAGGGGACTCCACCATGCCACAGTGTAAGCTTCCAATTATCCTATAGGCCAAGCAGTGTCTTCCAGCACAAGATAAAAATTCCTGCAGAGAAATAAGGAACATCTCCTCATTTCTGTTCCATGAATCATTGCCTTGGCACCATGAAGTTGGAGGCTGGATAAATGAGCCTGGGGTTGGAGGAGGAGAAACCTTTGGAGAAAAAGAATCAGAGCCAACCAACCTGCTCTCCACCTTTGCAGTGGTCAGCACCTTGGAGAGCGATTCAGAATTTGCGATTGTGCAGAGGAAAGACAGAGGGTGGGGGGATGGGAAGAGAGTGACAGGGCAAGCAAGGTGTATGGCAGTGATGAGCCCCATTGATCAAGGTGACAGCTCTTCTATGCTGGGCAGCTAGGCAGTGACTCATTCCTTACCAATCCCCCAGAACCCCTTCCTCAAGATTCATATGACATGTCCCTAGCCTCCTCAAAAAATCCAGTATCACACTCTTCCCCTACAAACACACACATTCACACCTACATGTACACACACACACACACACACACACACACACACACACACACACACACACACACACACCTAGAATATACACCTCAAACCCCTCAGAGATGTCCGGGAACCTTCCCAACCCATCACAACACTGAAGAAAACCATCTTGCATCAACACTGCATACTCTCAGCCTTCTCAGATACCCCAGCAAATCCATGCAGACCCATGATACATGCATCCCCTACAGAGACATTCCCCCTGCCAGACTAACTTCCCAATTCTTCCAGGGTCTGCTGTAGTCCCAACTACTGAGTGATGGTCAGGTGAGGTTGGGCAACTCACGTGACCTCTCTGGGCTTCCGTCTGCTCGGCAAACTGAGAGGACTGGATTTGCTAACTTCCAAGGCTCCTAGCTATTAGGTCTATGATCCCGATCTATCCACTTTGTCACTAGGGATGTTTTACCTGGAGAAGAGAAGGGGGGCAATGTGGCTGATATTTTCAAATGCTGAAAAGCTGCCATGGGGAAGATGCAATAGGCTTAACCTGCTTGACCCTAAAAGGCAAAACCAAGAGCCCCAGGTGGAAGCTGCAAAGAGGTAAGTTTAGACTCAACACAGAGAAAATATAGAGCTATTATTTAGAGGTAAAGAACACTTGGAGTTCAATTTTAGAGCTATTATTATTTAGAGCTGCTCAAAAGTGGGGTGGGCTGCCATGGGGTGTCTCAGGACTGGAGACAGAGATTTAGAGCTGGCAGGGACCTTAGTGGCTAATCCCTTTATTTTAATTATAAAGAAACTGAGGCACAGATAAGTGCAGCTAGCCAGTGTGTGAACCTGAGTCTTTCTGACTCCAAATCCAGCTTGCTATCTGATATGCCCTGCTGCCCATCAACAGGGGGCTTCCCTTACCTGGGGTGTTCTAGTCAGGGGTCAGACCTCAGCTATCAGCTAGACCAAATGATCTCTGAGGTTCCTCCCAACCCTTAAAAGCAATGAGAACCTAGAGCTAGAAATGACCTTGGAGACCTCCTCATTTTAAAGAGAAGGCGAATGAGGGGAAGGGGCTTGCCCAAGGTTGTATAGTTTTAGAAGTAGCAAATCCATAGCAGGGGGGTCCAGTGAGGGGTGGGGGGAGAATATGGCTCAGTCAGCTGGTATTAAAAGCTGCTTGAAGTTCATACACATGCCACCAACACCCCCAGCCCCTCCCTAGGTCTGCCAACACCAAGATCCCCACACATCCCTCATGCTGCCCATTTAATACCACTAAGTGGCATTTATAAAACACTCTAAGGTTTGCAAAAAAAAAACTTTTACATACATTGTCTGATTTGACCTTCACAAAAAACCTGGGAGGTAGTAAAAACAACCATGGTAGGTGATAGCAACAACAGTAACAGCTATCATTTATATGGTCCCTACTATGAGCTAGCCTATTGTGTAAGCATTATCTCAGCTTATCCTCATAACAACTCTACAAGGTAGGTGTAATTATTATCCCCATTTTCCAGTTGAGGAAAGTAAAGCTAAGAGACTTGCCCAAGGTCACACAGCTAGTATATGTTCATGGCAAGATCTGCACTCAAGTTTTCCCAAATCCAAATCCAGGGCTCTATCTTCTAGCTGCCCAGGTGACTTCCTGTTCCCTTTCAGGCTACCTTTGTCAGTTAGTCAACAGTCGACATTAATTTATTAGGTGCTGGAAATACAAATACAAGCAAGAAGATGGCTTGTGCCCTCAGAGTGGGAGGGGGGAGATTCCCACATGAGCTAGAAGGGGGTTTAGAAGACATCCAGTGCAACCTTCTCACTTTACAGAAGTGGAAACTGAGTCCCCGAAAGGAGAAGAGACTTGTCCAAGGTCACACAGCTGGTCAGTGCCATAACTGCAATTAGACACCATGTCTGCTAGCTATTAAGCCAGTGTTCTCTCATTACATTTATACCCTGGCTTTACTGGAATGTCACCATTGCAGTTGGTGATGAGGGTAGGGAGAGAGAAATACATAGGATAGAGGGTCCTTCAGCTACCAAGGACAGCCCAGGTCATGTTCCACCACAAGGAAAGCCCTGCTGAGAAGGAAGAGTTGTTGGCTGTCAGAGGCTCGAGGAGGCAGGTGCTCTGATTTTATGGATGGCTTGGGGTTTAATAGCCCATCCATTCCCACGATACTACTCTGGCCAGTTAAGTGCCTTCTAGGAAAACAGCGGGTAGAAAGGAGCTGATTTCGGCTAGCAATCGCCAGGACACTAACATGGACTGAGTGGGAAAGGGTGGCATTTGGGGGTAAGAGGATTTTTCAGCACCCCTCAGATGACACTCCACGGGTGGCCAACTACTTTACTAACAGATGCCCAAATACCAGAGGGGGTAAGGCTCTCACTGCCAGCCAGTTCCAAATACGGGCACACCAGGCAGCCCATCACTTTACCCATACTTTATTTCAGGATACTGCTGAGGGAACAGCCCACGGTGGGACATGGCAAGCCTATCCAGGCTCACGTTAGTGGCCAGGAGCATTCTGCAAATGGCAAGCTAAGCTCCCCAGGCTTGTTTGGGTCTCCAGCCCCCTATCTGCCTGGCAAGGGTCTGAGTCAACCTAGTCCTTGTCCATCCCTCTGGATCTGCAGTCTGTAATTGGAATTCTAAGCAGCAACTGAAGACAATTTTATCACACTCTGTATAATGTGTAAATACCATTAAGTTAGACAGATTTTCTCATTAATTCTCAGTCCCAGTGACAGACCAGGAATTAACACAATTGATTTTCCAGTCCCTACTCATTATCAATCATCCCCCAGAACTTAGTCACATTTCATCTGTTCCACCTGGGCCCCAACATCTATTTGGAGGCTTCAACATATATTAAACTAATAAAGAGCAATGGGCAACTGCTTTGTCAGCCCCTGGCAACTCCGGTGGGGATGTGCGAAGAAAGAAATCCTAGCCTGTGATGTGATCAAGCAGATTGCGAGGTGGAAAGCCCTAAACAAAACTCTTCACTGGCTCAGGATCCTGGGATTACCCAATGTGCGCTCGAGAAAGGAGCTTCCTCTAACCAATCAGAGGCTACCAGGCCTTCCTCCAATGAGCAGCTGTCTTTCCAGTCCTTCCAGCAAAGAGGCAGTAGGTTTCAAGGACAGCCTAGATACATTGGAGTGAGGGTGAACAAGACTGGGAAAAGGAAGGACTCACCACACAGCCCGGATGACCACAGATCAATTCTCTGTGCTAATGAAAGGGGAAAGGGGGGTCACAGAGTGGGGAATCTGGCCGAATTCTAAAGAATATTGCAGCCTGATCTCTCTCCACCACGCAGAATGTTTCTGAGCTATTTCTGCCCAAGATAGGTCAATGTGTACTCAGGGACTGCTAACTCATCTCAATATTAGCCTGAGCAAACAAAGTGAACATAGTAAGTCCTCTGCAAATATATACATATATACATATATATATATATATACACATAAGTGTACATGCATAGAATATATTACACATGCAAATATAAATTATTTTTGGATTATCTCCCATTTTAGAGATTTGTCCCCCAATCTCTCTCATTAACACAGATAACTCCAGATTAATTATTAGAAGCAATGACAAGGCATGGATTGTATACACACACACACACACACACACACACACACAGAGCAAAGACAGTCCCTAGAGCTCGCATTCCAGGAGGGAGAGGCACTATGTACAGAAGAGGTGGCCCAGGAGGGGTGGTTTCCATGAGAAAGTTATAAGGATGCTAAGTGGATCAAGAGGGGAGTAAATTAACACAGACTTTCTAGTTCCAGGAGTAGCACTGATTTGATTACGGTTCCAGAAATGGGGGAGAAGGGGCAAGGGAGGAAGAATAAAGGGAGCTGGTGAGATATCAGAGAATAAAGTGAACACAACTGGAACCATCCATATTTAGCGGGTCATTGGCCATGTTAGGCACTCACCATTGGAAAGGGATGGGGAGCTGTTACAGCTAGGTGGCACAGTGGATAGTGGAGTCAGGAAGATTCATCTTCCTGAGTTTGAATCCGGTCTCAGACACTTACTAGCCAGGTGAGCCTGTGCAAGTCACTGCATCCTCTTTGCCTCAGTTTCTTCATCTGTAAAGTGAGCTGGAGAAGGGAATGGCAAAACACTCCAGTATCTCTGCCAAGAAAAGCCTAAACAGAGTCATGAAGAGTTAGACATTACTGACCAAACAGCAACAAAAATCAGAGGGAACCACAGGGCAGGTATTTGGGACATCTTAGCAGAAGAGACATCTTGAGGTAGTGGAAAGAGCACTGGGTTTAGTCTGAGAACCAAGGTTATACTTCTGGCTCTACCATTTATCACCTAAGTTACATTCGGCCAGAGGTGGTGAACCTGCGGCTTCCAGGCCACATGTGTCCTTCCAGGTCCTTGGGTGCAGCCTTTTGACAAATCCTTTTATTAAGGGGATTTATGTTGTGGCCTTGAGGCCACAGGTTCCCTACCCTTATGTTAGGCAAATCACTTTGGTTCACTTGAGCCTCAAGATCCTCATCTGTAAAATGGGGATAATATTTGCATTACCTAGTGCTGAACTTGGAGTCAAGAGACCCAGGTTTGAATCCCATGCCAGCTATGGTGTGACCATAAGCAAATCACTTAACTGCTATGAACCTCAGTTTCATTATCTATTAGATGGGGTCAATAATTCCATACTGATAATCATTTCAGGTAATTGGAACCTCAATAAGGGGCAGAGCCTAAACTAATCAATCTGAAGAAGCCCCTCTACCTAACAGTTATACCTTTGTTCTCTGAATAAACTCAGAGAATGCCTCTTTGGCCACTAACTTAAATAATGGGACTTTTTTCTTATCTTAATATTTTATGGACATATATTATGTTATGGCATGGGAAGAGTTGGTTGTTGCCCTTTGTTCTCTAAGGGGTCCAAAATGGCGTCACTATGCTTGAGTCAAGATTCAGAGTGTCCTACTATGGCTGATCAGGCTGATACAAGCTCGGAATGCTCTACCACAAGTCGGGCACAAATAGTCCGTATGAACATTTGGGGTGGATTCTCTAAATTTGTGCATCCTGCATTTCCTTTGAGCTGTTTCAATTCTGCTCTACTCACAGAGCACAGCACCTTCTCTGACGTGGGCACACCATGCTGAGCGCTCCTGTGCCCGTGTCTCCCATATCACACAATCAATTCCAAAGTTCTTAAGAGAGACTTTGAGAGTGTCCTTGTATTGATTCTTCTGACCACGTGAACGCTTGCCCTGTGTGAGTTCTCCATAAAATAGCCTTTTTGGCAAGTGCATGTTTTGCATTTGAACAATGTGGCCAGCCCATTGGAGCTGCGCTCTCTGAAGCAGAGTCTGAATGCTTGGCAGTTTAGTTCGAGCAAGGACTTCAGTGTCTGGTACCTTACCCTGCCAGGTGATCTTGCTAATGTTATCATGTTAATGCTAAAGAAAATACAGATATCCTGGGTCATAACTTCAATAGACACTTGGTCAACTCTTATGGTATTTACCATCTATTCAATTAAGAAAATTCTCATAATATGGTTAAACATATATGGAGATCATAAATTTGAGTGACATAGAGACCCTGATTTGGGATTTTTCTAACACATAAAAAGGCTTGTCATTCTTTTATCAGACAGTCAGAATTCACATTCTGGTTCCTTGTATGCACATGTTCGCTAGCCTCAGCTAGCTTTAAGGGAGTAAACAATATGGATTTCCATACCACCTAGCCTGTTGCTTCTTTTAACCAAACTTTCAGGTCAACGATACCTATCTCAGGACTATGGTAAGGAAAGCCCTTCACAAGCTTTAAGTTAATATAGACAGGAATCATTATTAATAATATTAAAACCATAAAGATGGTGACTATCTCATCATCATCATGAAGAAATATACAAGCATGTACTTAGTGCTGGGTATTGAGCATACAAGGAGCTGTAAGGCATAGTCCTTCCTTCATGGGGCTGTCTGTCTACAAGGTCCTGTTTTGAAGTGGGCAGGGAGCCTGCAGGATCTCTCTGTTCAGTCCTGAGGATTCATCCTTCTCAGAGACTAAAGCCCTTCCTTGCTTTTACATTAGCCCTTAGAGTAAAGGAATGACAGAAAGAGGTAAAAATATGATAATTAGCAATAATAAGAATATTTACCTAGCACCTACTAAGTGCCAGGCACTGTGCCAAGTACTTTACAGTTATAATCTCATTTGGTCTCCACAAAAATCCTGGGAGGTAAGTGTTGTTATTATCCCTATTTTATAGATGAGGAAATTGAGGCAAACAGATATCAAGTTACTCTCCCAGGTTCACTTGTCTGAGGCCGGATTTGAACTCTGGTCTTCCTGACTCCAGGCCTGGCACTCTGTGCACTGTGCCACCAATAGCTGCTTAGGAATCTTAGGATATGCATGTGAACCCCAGCTCCATCACTATGGGTGAGATCTTGGGTGAGTCCCATCCCTGTCCTGAGCGTCACCTTCCACATCTGCAAAATCATAGAATTTCTTTTTTTTAATTATAAATTTATTTTTTTATTTTTAGTTTATAACACTCAGTTCCACAAGTTTGGGGGTTCCAAATTTTCTCTCCCTCCCTCTCCTCCCCCTTCCCCCCCAAGATGGCATGTAATCCAATGTAGGTTCTACACATACCTTCACATTGAACTTATTTACATAATCGTCCAGTTGTAAAAAAAAAAATTATAACCAATGGAATGAATCATGAGAACGGAGAAATGAAACCAAAAAGGAAGGGAAAAAAAGAGGGCAAATAGTTTGCCTCAATCTGCATTCAGATGCCATAATTCCGTCTCTGGATGTGCATGGCTTTTTCCATCATGAGTCTTTTGAAGCTATCTTTGAACTTTGCATTGATGAGAGGAGCCAAGTCTATCAAAGTTAGTCATCACAGATACCGTGTGTCTGTAATCGTGTATAATGATGGGTTCTGCTCCCCTCACTCAGCATCAGTTCATATAAGTCTTTCCAGGTTGTAATGAAGTCCGTCTGCTCCTCATTTCTTATAGCACAATAATATTCCATTACATTCATATACCACAGTTTGTTTAGCCATTCCCCAATTGATGGGCATCCCCTTTATTTCCAAAGCAATTGGAAGGGACACCTAGTCCAACCCATCTGCCCAAAAGAATACCCCATTAAGACACCCCCATCCAGCCTCTCTTTGAAGACCTCCAATGGGGCAGGAGAGGGGTCCCGCCACCTCCTGAGGCAGCTACTTCCATTTTTGACAAATGTAATTGTCAGAAAGTTTCTCCCAACATCCGTCCTAAACTGACTTCTTTGCCACTGTCCCCCGTGGTTCCTGGTTCTGCCCTCCGGGGCCAGAGAGAAAGCGTCTAATCCCTTTTCTACGTAAGAGCCTCGCAGGCACTCCAGCACCGATCTCCGGCTCCTCCGAGACCCTTCAACGAATCCTCATGAGAGGGGATGGATTCGACACCTCCTAAGGTCCCATAACCCTACTTGAGATGCCCGAGAAACAAACATCTTTGCTGCCCCATCACCGCCGCCTTCCTTCTCCAAGAGAAAGCTGACCCCAGCCCCTTTTCCCAGATTTGTTCCCAGTCGCCTCATCAACAAGGAGTTTAATTAAATCTCTTAGATTCAGGGTCCACCTCCTCCAGGAAGCCTTTCCTGATCCCCTTAGCGCTTTTCTGCCTCCTCCAATCGGCTATCTGGTATTCTCACATCTGTCCGTCACGGACCCCCTCGGTAGTCACTAAGCTCCTTAAAGGTGAGAACTCTTTTTCGATTTTGTTCACACATCCTCGGCACCTTGCATCTGGCAGGTGTTTTAAAAGTCCCTGTCAAATTGAAGTAGATGCTTGGAGTCCCGAGACAACGCTCTGGGCTGCAGAGAAGAAGATACAGTGCGGGTGAGTCTGGGGAGGCAGATCAGTAGGCTGTGGCTGCATTGGGGGAGGGGGACACTTCCTAAATGGAGATGGAGACAGGACCATGAGCCGGAAGACCAAACTTCATCCAATGCATTCACATTCAGGAAGTCTTTGCAGTAGGTTCCCTGATAGAATTATGACCAGATAATAATAGCAACCTTTATGGAAGTCTTTTAAGATTAATTCTAAGCTGCCTTATTAAGTGACTTTTCCAAAGTTCCAGTGTATGGAGGGAAGCTGAGCTCTGAATATTAAGCACCAGGAGGTTAGTGGTGAGGAATGTGCCCTGTGGCTGGCCGCCTCCCCAGTTCATTAGCTACTTCATCTTCAGGGGGCCCGGGACCTCCTGGGAGGTTCCCCTCTCTAGCCCACTTCCCTTCTCCCATGCATGAAAGAGCTCCCCTCATACGTGCACTTAGGAGCTATCCAACCAATTGGAAATTGGTTTTCTCTGCCCAGGGAAGCCTCAGCTTAGGAGAAGAAACGTCCCCAAGAGAGACCACCATTTGAGAACTTGGCAAGGCAGACCTTGTGTGCTGTGTACACATGATATTGGCAACCCTGCTTTGTGTGGGGCTGGGATGGGGTCATGGCACAAAGCGGAAGGGTTCACTTGCAGCGCTATCCCCATCCTTCGGCGGGGGGGGGCGGGGGGGGGGCGGTGTCCAGTGACCTCTCCCTAGTGACATTTCTAAAAGGAGCCCAGTGCAGCATCCCTGGCCTTTGTTGCTGTTGCCAAGAGACCAAGGAGCAAGGGAGTCAGGATTCTGAAAATGATGATTATAAGGGTGACATACAAGAGGATGAGCCTAGCTGGTAAAGGGAAGGGAGTTAGAGAAAGGACTGGACTTCTCCAGGACGACAAGGGAGGGAACCGAGGACAGCGATGTATTTCCCACATAAGACAGGTGGCAAGGTATGACTTGGGGAGACATCAATCACCCTCAGACTGACCAGGGGTGGCCCTGCCACCGGAGAAGGGACCGGCATATCATCGTTTCTCTCACAGATTATCTTACAATCATTGTCTCTTCGCTTGTTTGCATTTATTTTCGCCCAGGGAGCCATCATCTACAGTTTCCAGAATTAGCCTTCCTCCCTGCTTTCTCCTTTCTTATCTTCTTCATGGGTCCCAGGAGCTGGCTTCTGAGGGAGTCCTGTGGCCAGACCGTCCCTGCTTCCTGGGGGACTCTTCTCCTTTCTTCTCTGTTACCTCCCAACCTGGCCTTCCCCCTCTTCTCTTGGCTGAAAACAAGGGGAAGGTGTACTGCCCTCATGTCACCGGGCAGCAGCTTTCTGTCTACCCTGAGTAGAGGGGGAGGGAAAGGAGACACTGTGGGAAAGTGGCAAGATTTGTCTCTGAGGAGAGCAAAACATCACAATGCACTGGGAAGAGTGCGTATAGGACGGTGTGTCCAGGGATGTCTGAGGCTAAGGACTGCTTCTCTCTGGGAGTGTGGAGGTGCTGAGGGGCTGGTCATGCCTGGGAGCAATTCAACTAAACGACTATCCATGTGCTACCTAGGCAGTTAGGACCGAGCACTGACCTGTCCTCAGAGTCAGGAGAGATCGGTTTGAATCTTTCCTCAGACACTTACTAGCTGTGTGACCCTGGGCAAGTCGCTTCATGAAGAATAAGAAAGGAAGATGAGGGAGAACTGGTCTCTTCCTTCCTTCCTTCCTTCCTTCCTTCCTTCCTTCCTTCCTTCCTTCCTTCCTTCCTTCCTTCCTTCCTTCCTTGTTTTTCCTCTCTTCTCCTCTTCACTAGCTCTCCTTCCTTCCTTTCTTCCTTCCTTCCTTCTTTCCTCTCCTCTCCTATTCCCTAGCTCTTCTTCCTTCCTCCCTCCCTTCCTCCCTGCCTCCCTCCCTCCCTTCTTTCCTTCCTTCCTTTCTTCCTTGTTTCTTTCCTCTCTGCTCCTCTTCCCTAGCTTTCCTTCCTTCCTTCCTTCCTTCCTTCCTTCCTTCCTTCCTTCCTTCCTTCCTTCCTTCCTTCCTTCCTTCCTTCCTTCCTTCCTTCCTTCCTTCTTTCCTTCCTTGTTTCTTTCCTCTCCTCTCCTCTCCTCTTCCTAGCTCTCCTTCCTTCCCTCACTCCCTCAAGCAATCAACACCCCTTTATGAAGCATCTACTACATACCAGACACTCGGCTAGGTGCTGGGGACTAAAGACAATAGTGAAACGGTCCCTACCTTCAAAAAGCTTAGTCTTACTGGGGAGACAACAAAGAATTCACTTCCCTATGTGTCCTCCTTTCCAGTCCCCTACTGTCCCCCGTAGTGCCTTCTATTGCTCCCATCTTCCTCCCCATTTGTATTGCTATGTAGCAGTTTCTAGGATGGGTTGCTGCAGCTATTTAGAATGACAAAGAGCTAGAAAACAATGGAAGGGTGAGTAGAAGGAATTGGGCATGTTTGAATTTAATTGGGCCTGATAGCTGATATATACATATATACTCTTAGATATACTCATAGATACATACATACATACATAGACATATATATATATGTTTATATAGATATATCTTCTCTCTGAGCTCAGGTGGTGAGTAAATGCTGCCAAATATATATTTACCTAATACAGAAAGCATGGAGGTAAAAACCGAGGTTTTACTGTTATGCTGATGCATAGACTCAGGCCTCAGAGAAAAGCTGAACAATCAGGAAGATTCTGACAAGGCTTCTTATAGACAAAATTACATCGGCGTGACAGAGAAATAATTCTCTTACATATTGCAATTTTGGACGTTCCTCTTAGATCATAAAAGTTAAAGAGAAGCTAGATCAGTAATCCGACACTTCCTTCAGTGTCATAGAAGTCGAACCAACTTACTCAAAGTCATCATCTCATATGTCCCCTATGGAAATAAACCTCTTCAAACAAACTTTGTAGGTAAACTAAGTCAAGTTACAGATTACACTGCACCTAGAGGATTCACAGACCGATTGAGACGGAGGCTTTCCATGTTACCGAGGAGTCAGGGATGGTTGAGATGCTTCTTTTGGCTTCCGATCTAAGGAATGTGTAAAGCTTTTAAGTACATTTTTACATCTCAGAGACAAGTTTTGGTCAGGTGAGGTCAATATTAAGACCGACTTTTAGTTAGCCAGGATTCGCAGGAGGAATAGCCCTGAGTCCTTTATAATAAAAGGAAATCGAAAATTCTCATAACACATACAAAGTGATTTTAAGGGAAGGGCGCTAGCTAGGGGTTGGGAGTGAGAATGAAAAAAGATTTCATTTAGAAAGTGGCATTTGAGTTGAGACCTGAAAGAAATTAGGGATTTTGAGAAAAAGGGGTGAGGAGCATTTTCAGACGGGGGGGAACAGCCAGTGCAACGGTACCATAGGGATGATAGAGAGCATCCCTCCATCCTCCCTTTTTCCTTCCTTTACTCTCTCCCTCCCTTCCATCTCTTCCTTCTTCTTTTTTTCCCTTCCTTCCTTCTTTCCATCCATCCATCCCTTCCTTTCTTCTTCCCATCAGTCCCTTCCTTTTCTTCATTTATTCCTTCCTTCTTTCTTCCTTCCTTCCTACTTTCCCTTTCCCTTTCTACCTTGCCAAGTATACAAAATGAAAGGTAAGGGCCAATCCTTGACTCTAATAGGCCAGAAAAAAATTACAGAAAAAAAAATGACTTAAGATTTACAACTGGAAGGAACCTTAGGAGTTATCTGTTCTAACCCTCTCATTGACAGAGGCAGCTCCAGGTGCAATGGATGGAGCTCAGGGCCTGGAGTCAGGAAGTCATGGGTTCACATCTAGCCTTAGACACTTATTAGCCGTGTGAGCCTGGGCAAGGCACTTCACCCTGTTTGCCTCAGTTTCCTCATCTGAAAAATGAACTAGAGAAAGAAAATGGCAAACCACTAGCTGTGTGACCTTGGGCAAGTCACTTCATCCTGTTGGCCTCGGTTTCCTCATCTGTAAAATGACCCGGAGAAGGAAATGGCAAAACGTTCCAGGATCTCTTCCAAGAAAACTCCAAATGGGGTCAGGAAGAGCTGACTGAACAACAAACATTTCCAGAGGGAGAAACAGTCTTGCAGAGGGAAAGTGATTTGCCCAAGGTCAGGCAGTCAAAACCACCAGAACTAGTTCCAGCAGAGGCCCTCTGTCTCCAAATCCATTCTCCTTCCACAATGCCCCTCTTGTCTCTCGACATCTCCTGCACAGTCAACACAGCCTGAGCTGAGTTTTCCTCCCTGCCCCGACTGCCCCAGGAACAGATTACGTAGCGCTACTCTCCTGCTCCCCAGGTGGACTCATTCTGTCACCTTGTCTCTCCCCAGACTTCAGAAGAATGGCCGGCCCTTGTGTGCACGGCCGTCTGTCCTCCTGCCCAGCCCCAGCTCAGAAGAGGCATAATTACGAACAGCTCCATCTCCTCGTCTGGCCCGGAGGGGCTCTGTGTGGACCATCACTTTCTAACAGCCCTCGGGTCTCTCCTCAATCCTCCCTGGAATTGCACATAGATTGGTTGTCTGGTAATTGAGATTGTTTCACAATGTGCTGCTCATTGCTTTGGCTTCCATTCATTTTCAGGTTCTATCAAACCCCAGAATAATAACAACATCGAGGCTTTTTATTTTTTTAATGCTGGTGACACTTTGGAGGCAGAGGCACAGGAGGCTTTCCAGGTGTCTAGCCATTAAAACCTCACTGTCACCTTCCCACTGCGGAGAACGTGTGTGGTTTCTTGTCCCCACGGTACAGCTGGGCAAACTGAGCCGGACAGCAGGCACTGTCAGAGAGAAAGGCTACAGGGAAGGAAGCGCTGGATGGCAAAGTGATTTTCCTAAATCTTATCACTCTCTGATGCTCTATAATCTCCACCGGCTCCCTATTACCCCCAGGGCCAACAATGAAGCCCTCTGCTTGCCATTTCAAGCTCTTTGGTCTCATACTTTCCTCCCTTCTGAACGCTACAGCCCAGGCCTGCTGGCCGACTCGCTGTTCCTCAAACGGTACACGTCATCTCTTCTGCCACCTTGCCCCGGTTCTCCTCAACTCCTGGCGTGCTCTCCCTAGGAATCCTTAGCTTCCTTCAAGACAGCTAAGATGCCACCCTCTGCAGGCCTTTGCCGGGCCCTCCAGCTGCCAGTGAATTCATCTCTAAGGGTCATTTGCTTTATCTCATATGGGTATTATTATTATAATAGGCTTTGAGAGTTGAGTGACCTGCCCAGGGTCACACAGCTAGTAAGTGTCTGAGGATGGATTTGAACTCAGGTCCTCCTGACTCCGGGGCTGGTGCTCTATCTACACCACTGGACCTAATTATTTCATGTTATCCCACCCCTACCCCCCAACTAGAATGTTAATTCCTTGAGGGAAGGGATTATTTTAGCATTTCTTATACTCCCAGTGACAGGGTGATGGGACCTGGACCCTGAATTTTCCCATACATTTCAGTAGCAATTCCCCAGGGTCCAGGGGCCATCACCCCATCAAGTGCCCGGCCCATGGTAAATGCCTGTAACGGCTTGCTGACTGATTACCTGATTGACCATAACCCTGGGGTTATCAAAGTTCTGATTCAACATGTTCCAAATGGAATTCATTTATCTCCCCCCCCCAAAAAAAAAACTTACCCTTTATCCAGCCTTTCCCTGGTTTTGTTACTGTGGCAGCTAGGTGGTGCAGTGGATAGAACACCAGCCCTGGAGTCAGGAGGACCTGAGTTCAAATTCAGCCTCACTTACTAAGCTTGTTGCCCTGGGCAAGTTACTTAGCCCTGATTGCCCACCCCTTAAAACAATAATAAAGAACTTCCAACCCTCGAGGAAGCCAGGTCCACAACCTTGGAGTTATCTCTGCCTCGTCCCCCATATCCAAGCAGTTTCCCGCCTCAACCCTACACCCACGTCTCAAATCCTCTCATTTTTTTCTGGGCTCCGAACAGCCACCACCTCTGGACTATTACAGTAACCTAGTAGGGCTTCCTGCTTCCAGTCAGTTCCCTCTCTGATTCACGCTCTACAGAGCTGCCAAAATAATCTCCCATAAATCTAACCACATTCCTCCCCTGCTCAACAACCCTCCATGGCTCCCACTGCCACCTAAATAAAATACAAATTCCTCAGCCTAACATTTAAAGTCCTCCACAACCCAACACTTGTGTGTTTCATGTTACCAACTTTTGTGTGTTAATTGTGCGGTGCTCTACGTTGCAGCACTGACTGGTGGTCCTCTGATCTCAACAATGCCTCTCCCATCTCCCCCTGCCTTCGTGCCAGCCTTCCTCCCTCCCTTCAGGGCAAAGCAAAGAAAGGGGTGGTGGGGGCAGCCAGTACTTGCAAAGAAACAAATTTCAACTTGATTTAGACTTTCTCATGGTCATGTGGGTAGTACCCTCTCTTAATTCCTGTAAAACTTTACATAACAGAAATTTAGTTCCTTATCCAATCTACCTTTCTTCTTTTCTTTGTGTGTTGAAATGTGCATGTCTCCTAAGCACACAATGAAAAAGAATTTTAAGAGAAAAAAAGAGAGATCTTTAAGCAAAGGCTCAATGGGCCACCTACCAAACATGTCAGAGAGGGGTTGTTTGGTGCAGGTTACAGACTTGTCTGATGCCGAGGATTTGGAGTCAGGATCTGGGTTCAAATCCTGAGTCGGCATTTAACTTCCTGTGTGACATAGGCTTAGGGCAAGGCCTCAGTTTCCCCATCTCGAAAATGAAGGGTTGGGCTAGAGGACCGGAAATGTCGGTTTCCGTTTTAATCCTATACCTCTAAAGCCCCTGGTGGTGCTGGAGAAATCAGTTTTTGCTAAGGAGACCCCTGCCCCACAGCCCCTGACAACACCCCCAGAAATAATGGACTCAGACCTTTTGGCATTTAGCAAATGTCCCTGGGGCTCTGGGACTCCTCCAAGGAATGTCAATAGATAAGATCATCCCACCAAACGATAACCTGTCAGAATCTTTGATCTGTCCCTGTGCCCCTGGACCACCTTGTGACCTGGTCCATAAATTTCAAGAGATAATTAACCACTGCACTCTGTTTTTTCTGTATAGATACTCCTTCTTCCCCCCAACTCAGGGCCATTCTGATTTGGATCGAACCCTGAATGGTCGCCGGCTAATAAATTCTCCATTTCAAGCTTAGACTCTGTGGCGCGTCTCACTCGCTCTAGGTATAACACTTGCTCTAGGTATAACACTTGGATCTCTGAAATTCTGGGATTCCCCCCTCACCTCCACTTCTTGAGCATCCTAACCAACCTCTAAGACTGAATAGTGTTAACATCCCATGTAAAGACTTCCCTGACCCTGAGGGTACTCTCCCTTCTCAAATGCATGGGTGTGGTTTCCCTTCCTCTTCCCAGAATGTAAACTCTCAGAGGTTGAGGAATCTTTGTGCTGAAGTAGCACAGGTCTGGAGTCAGGAACTTAGGAAGACCTGAGTTCAAATCCAGCCTTAGATACTTACCAGCTGTGTGACCCTGGGCAAGTCACTTTACCCTATTTGCCTCAGTTTCCTCATCTGTCAAATGAGCTGCAGAAGGGAATGGCAAACCACCCAAAAAAATGGGGTCACGGACAGTTGGATGCGACTGAACAGCAACAAAAAATAACTGTTTACTGAGTTGAGACCTGTTCACTCTAGTCTGGGATCAGGACCAAGAGATGGTATTGGGCAACAGAGTAAAATGTCTTGGGATCCAGTTCCTCAAATTATGCTGTGAGCAGCCTTGACCTCTCCACAGGCAAGCAGATGGTTCATTCGTCTGAGGACCTCACTGGGTCACTAACACGTCAAGGGAAAGTGAGATGTGAACGCTGGCCTCCTGCCCCTGGAAATAACACTAAGTCCCCTGCCCCAAAAGCACACGCTCCTTTGGACTGGTGGAGATTTTCCAGCCCTGACTTCAAGAGCTATTTTTGTGCAAAAGAGACCAGTCACTAAATTAGGGTTGGGGTGGGGAGAGGGAGTTCTCTGTCATGCTTTGCTGGGTTTTCTGGCCTCTGAGGCAGAGAAGGTGATGAGAAGCCATTGAGAAGCTGCTCATGGAGGAGTGATGGACAAAAGAGCCAGCTTGGAAAATGGCTTTGGCACCACGGACTGGGAAGACAGGAGGCCAACAACAAAGGGGGTTTAATGACGTTGTCATGAAATGAAAAGCCTCTGGGAAAGGGAAAAGAGAGGAATGGATAAGTTTGGACACAGCTGCCACCCTTAGCATCATCTGTTTAATTCAATTGTGCCCGGCACAGTACAGTTGTCAGGGGATCCTGGGTTCAAATCTTGTTCTGACGTTTATTATCTGTGCGACCTTGGACAAGTCACCTAACCACCCCGTGCTTCAATTCCTGTGGGATTAGATGGGCTCTGAGATCCCCTCCAATTCTGGGTCTAAAATCCTATGATAAAGTCCTTTGCCTTCAAAGAGCTTCCATTCTCCTGGGGGAGGGGGGCGCAATCAGGAGAGGGGGGACTTCACACACACAGATGAATGAATGCAAAGCACATGCAAATTTATTTATGATTCATCTTCCCAGAGGAGCGGTGCTCCTCCAGCTCCAGGGTGGAAGCCTTAGGTCCAGAGTCCAGACATTTTCTCAAGCCCTGGAGAAATTCGGCCCAGAAATGCCTTGTGGGCCTCATCTCCCTGGGGCCATCTGTCTTGATTAGGTATTGGCAGCGCGGCTGATGAAAAGCCCCGCCAAAACCTCCTGTTTGCTTCCCGGCTCTCGAGCATCATGGATTTTTAATTTCTCAGGCAGCTCTGACCTTGGCAGCACTTGGAATGCCCCTCGGCAGGCCTCTATCTGGGTTCCAGGTGCGTGCCCGCGTGGCAGATGGAGGCCAATCAAGGAAAACTTGGTTGACTCGCTGCCTCTGGCAGCGATCACGGGGAGTTTCTCCAGCCAGGCAGTTGGGGATAGCTGGCCACCAATGCCTGTTTCCAAGGAAACTGCTCTACTTGGTGGGGACACGCTGGTCAACCGGCTCTGGATTACTTTCTGGTGGCTGTCCCACTTCCTGCAAAAAGGCCCTGAAAACGTGCTCCAGGGCTTCCAGTTTCTGACCCACCTCGGGATCCCTAAATTCGCCTTTAGCCTCCGTGGCACATGGCAGACTGTCATCATTGTCTATTTAGAGAGGCCAGGAGGTGTGGTCCAGGACCCTGAACCATGGGGTGAAAGACCTGGCTTTCAGTCCTCGTCCTCCCCCTTACTAACCTTGGCCTTAATCACTTGGACACTCAGTCTCTTCATCTGTAAAGCTGTGATAGTGATACCAACTTCAAGTGGTTAGGAGACAATTTGGCATAGGGGATAATAATTATTGTTGTTGTGGTTGTGGTTATTTATCATTTATATAGCCCTACTGTCTGCCAGGCACTGTGCTAAGTGAATTACAATTTTATCTCATTTGAGCAGGTGGCATCGTCATCCCCATTACAAAGGAGGAAACGCAGGCAAACAGAGGTTAAGTGACTCTTCCAAGGTCATACAGCTAGTAAGCAGATCTTCTCACTCCAAGGGCAGCCTGTGACATCTAACTGCCTAGAGCTCTGCCCTCTCAGATGCTTACTGGCTTTATGACCAGTGAGTCATTTAACCTCCCTCAGCCTCAGTTTCCTAATCTGTAAAATGGGGATGATAATATTTATAAGCGACACCATCTAGGCCAAATGAGACAATGTCCACAGAGCACTTGCAAATTTTAAAAGCGCTATGAAATTATCAATTATTGTCATGGCGATCAAATGAAATAACCCCCAAGAAAAATGTTAAATGTTAAATTGAGTTAGTTGCTCAGTCATAATGGTAGGATTCAAACCTAGCCTTCCTGCTTCAACAACTCGCCATCCACACCTGGTCCCTGGTCCCTTGTCCCCCTTCCGTCTTTCCCCTTCTCCCCTTCCTTCTCTTCTTGCTGTTTACACATTAGAGACTCTAACGGTGAAAAGTTCAAGTTTGATTGGGGGGCGGGGAGCCTGGTCATAGTCATCAGATGGCCAGCTGCTGTGGAATCACTTCTGTGGGTGCTCTGGGTTGGCCCTGCCTCCTCGAGTTCATGAGCATCACTGGTGGAACCCAGAACCAACTCTTCTCCTTGGTACTTTCTGAGATTCAGGAGCGTGGGTGAGGAGAGGGGCTAGCCTGGGACCACGGCAGATCATCCCATCCCAGTTCTTAGAGCCCCAGCGCATTTGGATCCAGGCTTAGAATTTGGGGCATGAGCAAGATTAGATCGAGGATGGACAACCTAGAATTGCTGTGCTTAAAATGAAATTATAAGCTTTTGTTTCCAGCTTTTCCCTATCACCATCTCTTGGATGGACCCACCTGGAGGACACTGAACTGGCATCTGGTACTCCCTGGGGTGGTCCCGACTCTCAAATTGACACCACTGTTTGGCACCCCAGGTGGCATCCCCAACTCCTCCCTCTTTGCCTTCCCACCCACCCCCCCATATCCAATCTGTTGCCAAGGAAGGCATGTCAATTTGACCTCCTTAACATCTCGGCCATTCACCTCCTTCTCTCCTCTGAAGCTGCTGCCACCAGCCTAGTACGGGTCCTCCTCACCTCACACCTAGACAGATGGTCTCTCTGCCTCTAGTCTCTCCTCCACTCAGCTGCCAAAATGAGCTTCCTAAAGCACACACATAGCCATGCCACCCCCTACTCAATAAACTTCAGGGACTCCTTATCACCTCCCTTCATATGCTGCCCGGTTTGATTGTGAGCTCCTTGAGGGCAGGGACTGTCCCAATGCTAAGCCCATTGTCTGGCACATAGTAGGTGCTTAATAAATATTTACTGACTGATGGCTCAGCAACAACGGGCATCAGGCTAAGTCCTTGAGTGCCAGGTTACAGCCAGAGGCCCTGGCTTTCCATTCATCTACCGTAAAGAGCCCCAGCCCGTAACCACAGGGCAACAGCCCATTAGCAGGGTGACTTTCTCCAGCGATGCAGACCAGAGCTGTCAACCATTCTCATTTCAAGGACTTTGAAGGATAAAATAAATTGTGTGTGTGTGTGTGTGTGTGTGTTTGTGTCCCAAACACCCTCACACACACGCATACATACAAACTATCAATAACAGCTGAGCTCATTACAACTGGCAGAGAGATTAATGTCTAACATTTGATTCAACAAACATTTATTAAATACTACTTATGTACCTCTGGTACCTACTGGCTGGGTGACCCTGAATAACTTACTTAACCCCATATTCTCAGCTGTCTAAGAGTAGAAGGTACTGAGAGGGTGCTGACTTGCACTGGGGAGAGTGTTTTGACCAAGGGGTTCCCTATACCAGTGAGATCACTGCCCCAGCCCCTCTCCCTTACTATGTGCAAGGTAAGAGGAAGGGCTGGGTAATGAGACAGAGGGGTGACCTAGATTCCAACACACACTTGCTGTGTGACTTCAGACCAGTCACTTACTTTCTTGGCCTTGCCTCCTCAACCGAAAAGGGCAGGGCAGCCTCTACATGGCTCCCAGCTCAGATCTGTGACCCCCTGATCCCATGACGAACATGGCAGAAAGAAGAGGGACCTAAGGAGGAAGGAAAAAGGGAGAAAGAGTAGGGGAGAGGGACAAAAGAAAGGGAGAGAGGGAGAGAGAAAAGAAGAGAGGAGAGGAGGGGAGGAGAGGGAAGGGAAAAGCAGGGGAGAGGAGAGGAGGGGAAGGGAGAAGAAAGAGAGGAGGAGAGGGGAGGGGAGGAGAGAGGCGGGCAGAGGAGGGGAGGGAAGGGGAGGGGAGAGGAGATAAAAAGACAGAGACAGAGAAAAAGAGGAGAAAGGAGAAAGAGACAGAGATAAAGAGGAGAGAGGAGGAGAGAAGAGACAGAGAAACAACATTTAAGTAACAGAGTCCATTCCAAGTAAACAGCCTTACTCCCTTCAGAGGCAATTGAGGGATGGCCCTGGGATATTTTGCTAACTTCACTGCCAATAACCAATGGAGCTCAGAATGAAGCCTTAGACTTCCTAGGAATGACCCTCTTTTGACCGCCACAGTCCTATTCGAGAGCAGTTGGAATTGCCTCACCTTATTACCTCCTTTCCCCTCAGCTGCCCCCAGTAGGGGACCAAGTTGGAGAAGCTTCCTCCAGCTTGACTTGGCAGCTCAGTAAGATGTTTATCTAAGCATTACACTAATAGAGCTTGATAAAAAACTGAATTAGCGATCATTTGCAACCCACCACAGCTATATGTTACTAGGTTCTCCCTCAAGCTGAAAGGTTAAATTTTCTTCTCACGCACACACACACCACAAAGGTTTAAACCTTTCATTCCCATCACAATAGAGAGAAAACACTGGACCTGGAATGAAGAAGGCCCTGGGTTCAAATCCAGCCTCAAATACTTACTGTGGGACCCTGGGCAAGTCATTTAACCTCTGCTTCCAGTTCCCCATCAGCTAAATGAGGATAATAACATCTATCTCTCAGGGGTAAAATGAAATAACTTGTAAAGCATTTTGCAAACCTTTGAGTTTAGAAGTGCTATTACTATAGAAGTGCTATTACCATCAGAGAGCCGGGCTCTTTGCAGGAAGATGTTCCAGTTCTCAAGGTCAGCTGTATCCTGAGACGGACGGGGAGAATGTGTGGAAGAGGGGCCATGGTGATGTATGTCAGCTCCCTGAAAACCAGAACCATTTGCGTCCGAGTCCCTGTCACACAGAGGCACCTCATCAGGGCTGGGTGGGTTGGGTTGAAATGCATCGGGTCCTTGTCTCCCTAGCCCCAACTTGACCAGTCACAGAGTCTGGATAGGAACCCGGGCCTTTGTCTCTCCAAGCCCAGCACTCAAAATCAAGAACTCTGAAGACAGGCTTGGATTGCCTCATACACTACAGTGTTACACAGGGTAATGCAATTAGTGTTGCTACGTGTGAGGTCCCTTCGGGCTCTGAATTCTTGGACTTTACAATTCTACATGTGACACAGAACAGCCTTCTAGAGGACGGAGCTGGAGTATATTCTCTAGATAAGCCTGGCTTAGCTAAGCTACAATGTGCTAAGCAGATTGAATTAAACCTGATGTTGGGCTAACACCAGGGACCCGAAGAGACCCGACTGAAAAGGGGGCTGGTAGAAGCCAAAGAGAAGCCACAGACCAGTGATGAGTGAATTCTTTTTTTTAATCAACAAGACCAAGAAAACTTCACCGTGTCAGGACAGCCATATAAACACATGGTGAGCTCCATATAAAACTCAATACCAAATCTGGCCTCATCGGAGAGCGTATGTATCAAAAATGTATTAAAATCGGCGCTAAGCTCTAACCCACATGGTGACGAGACAGATGAGGCCGGGGGGCCAGGCAGGGGTGGCTAACCTGGAGACCAACCGAAGACTCCATTCCAAAGCTCAAGGGCTGAGTTCTGAAAGGGGCTTCGGCACAGAAGGCCAAGAGGAGCACCTGCAATGAGGAGCAACCTCGGCATTTCTTAAAAAGGTCTTGGGAAGAGAGCCAAGGAGGACGTCACCCTTTCTCTTTGCTGCTGGTTTCTGTCCTGGGACCACAAATCTTTGCTAAGCACCTTTAAGAACTTTCATGGTCTCCACATTCTTTCTCCTTATGACGAGACCAACTCTGGCCCAAAAGTCAAGTTTTGTGCTGTGTATAGTGGACCTGGCCCACAAGCTGGGGTTTATGCCACTAGCCTGGACACAAAAGCCTTAAAGCTGCTGTCAGGATGGGGGACACAAATGTTTTGGGTTGATAAGATTTTGCCACTAGAGCCCTAGCAGAGAATGTAGATGAACCTAGCACCCTGTGGGATTTCAGCCCTGGACCTTCATAAGGCAAGTGAGCAAAGGCAGTCTCAAAACTACCATCTGTCCTCAGGGAAATGGAAAAGTATTCCCAGCCAAGCACAAATCCCATCCCATTTTTAATGTCTCCTTAGCAAGGTCCTCCCCAGGCTTCATTTCGAGCATCCTACAGTACAGAAGTGTCAAAATTGCTTCTGCTTCAAAGACACAAACTAAGTTAGCTGTACCTGGCCTACTCTGGGTCGGATGCCCATTGGCCTGACCTGGGAACAATAAGGATTTATGTGCCTAGTCTGCTTACTGTGGGGCAGTGAGCAAAGTATCATCTCTGCAACAGTTCTTAAGCTCTTACCAGGAAATCTAATTACTGAATGCTGATTTTTTTTTCTCCCCGTGAAAATGTGATAAGGGTATTCCAAAGAAATGTTGGAGCATTGGAGAACGGAAACACTGAATCCCCTGAAGCAGCCCACCAAGCTGTCACTGCTCCTCTCACTTTCGGGCCAATGGTAACTGAAACTCCTAATCTGGTCTGTCTTTTTAGTCATTCCTACAAAACAAAGAGCTGCTCTTCCGCTCTCCACACACACCACCAGAGTGCCCTTCTGGGGCCTGTTTTTCCCCTTGTCCCCAGCTAGATCCTTTGCTAAAGGGTGAGCTGACATTTTCAGTTGATTGTGACAAATGACAAGAGAGTGAATTCATCGAGGGCAAATACTGGTAAGCCGCAGCGGGCTGTTAATGAGGGACTTTCTCAGCACTTTCTGGACTAGAGTTTAAGGAGTAAGAGACAGGCATCACCCACGTTAATTGAGCCTGGTACTTACTAATCATCATCTAAGACCGAGATGGCATGAAAATCTAGCTTAGATAAGGATTCTACCAAGTACCCAGTAATTATGGTCCTAACTGAGGGGGGTGATGAGGCAAAAGCCTAAGCCACACAGAGAGCTCTGAGTACTCACAAGTGGAAGGGACAGCTTCATTTCAGCGTGAAGTGACACTGCCCTCTAGTGGAAGCTGTGAACATCACGCACCTGGATTCCTTTCGGATCCCATCATTCAAATAAAATTCTTCCTAAAGACTGAGAAAACATGGCTAGCGTATGAAGATTCTGTTACCCCACAAAGATGAAACGTCTGTTCTCAGATACTCTGATTTCAACATTGAGCCAGGGAGTCCCGGTCCACTGAAAGGGGCAGGCAGTGGAGAACCCCTGGTCCCCTCAGAGTTTGGGCAGAGAGCCTGCTGGTGCCAGGAGGATGCCAAAGACGTAGAAGAGCCCCAGCAGGAGGTTGAGCTTGGCAGTCCTCTGGGGCAATTTGTTGAAGGTCTGGCTCCTGAACTGTCTCTCAAGTGAAAAGGCCATGGGAATGGTGAGCAGGGGCAGCGCCATGCTGATGGTGTATCGGGTGGCCAAGATGCTGAAGATGAGGTAGGGCAGGAAGAGCAGGGTGTTATAGAGTATGTAGGAGAAGGTGGGGCCAATAAGAATGGCGAGGGTGATGATGCCGGCCTCTCTGTCGGACTCCATGTCCCTGGTGTTGTTGGAATGCAGGATGGCCTCAGTGCTGAGAGCCAAGGGGATGGCATAGACCAGTGGGAAGATGGCCAGGGAGCCCACCTGCACAGCATAGGCGAACATAACAGCCAGTGGGCCAAAGGTGATGAGGATGACCAGGTCGCCCAAAGCCACATATTTGAATCCAATTCCTATGGCCAGAAAACACAAAGAGTTGACATGAAATCAAAGACAGCTAATTAAGGAGACTTTTTTTTTAATGCAGAATAGTTCACCTCATTCTTACTGTCCTTTGTAAAAGGCAAAAGAAAGAGGAATGTGAAACAGGACAGCAAGGCCAATCAGCTCTCTCCTTCTGATTTGTTCTCAGATACAGCAAAGGGGTAGAAAGATTACTAATTAATCTGTTTCCATGCACACTTCCTGCCAGTATACCAATGACCCTCCAAATATAATCTAACAAACATTAAGTATCCACTCTGTTCAGGATACCCCACTATGTCCTAGATGAGAGAGGAAGCTTAAATAAACTGTTTCCTAACCTCCAGGGCCTTAAATCTGCAGGAGGGCAAGACACTGACACAGTGGGTGCTAACCTTTCCAAGCTTCAGTTGCCTCATTTGGGGCAACTGGGGGCTGCACTGTGCACAGAGCACCAGGCCTGGAAGCAGGACCTGACCCAAGTTCAAATGCTGCCTCAGACCCTTGCTAGCTGTGTGACCCAGGGCAAGTGGCTTATCTGTCTGCCTCAGTTTCCTCAACTATAAAATGGAGACGATAACAGTATCTACCTCCCTGGGCTGTAGTGAGGATTAAACAAGACAGCATTTATAATGCCCTTAGCACAGTGCCTGGCACTTATCACAATGCCTGGCACACAGGAAGCTCTACAGAAATGCTGGCTATCATTCTTCATCATCACCATCATCATCACCATCACTACCACCACCATCATCATCACCATCACCATCTCTACCATCATCATCATCACCATCGTCACCATCACCATCATTGTCACCATCACCATCATCATCACCATCGTCACCACCATCATCATCACCATCACCACCATCATCTTCATCACCATCGTCACCACCATCATCATTGTCACCATTGTCACCATCACCATCACCATCTTCACCATCACCATCATCACCATCACCATCATCACCACCATGACCATCATCATCATCATCACCATCACCATGACCATTACCATCCTCACCATCACCATCCTCACCATCACCATCATCGTCACCATCACCATCATCATCACCATCATCACCACCATCATCATCGTCACCATTGTCACCATCTTCACCATCATCATCACCACCATCACTATCATCACCATCACCATCATCACCACCACCATGACCATCATCATCATCACCATGACCATTACTATCACCATCATCACTATCACCATCGTCACCATCATCACCATCATCATCACCATGACCATCATCACCATGACCATCATCATCATCACCATCATCACCATGACCATCATCACCATGACCATCATCATCACCACCATCACTATCATCACCATCACCATCATCACCATTGTCACCATCACCATCATCATCATCACCATCGTCACCATGACTATCATCACCATCATCATCACCATCACCATCATCATCACCATCATCGTCATTGTCACACCATCACCATCATTGTCACCATCATCATCATGACCATCACCATCATCACCATCATCATCACCACCATTACCATCATCGTCATCATCACCATCACCATCATCACCATCACCACCATCACCATCATCATCACCATCACCACCATCATCATCATCACCATCACCACCATCATCATCATCACCATGACCATCACCATCATCATCACCATGACCATCATCACCATGACCATTACTATCACCATCATCACTATCACCATCATCGTCACCATCATCACCATCATCATCACCATGACCATCATCACCATGACCATCATCATCATCACCATCATCATCACCATGACCATCATCACCATGACCATCATCATCATCACCATCACTATCATCACCATCACCATCATCACCATCACCATCATCATCATCACCATCATCGTCACTATGACCATCATCACCATCACCATCATCACCATCACCATCATCATCACCATCATCGTCACTGTCACCATCATCACCATGACCATCACCATCATCACCATCACCATTACCATCATTGTCATTGTCACCATCACCATCATCACCATCACCACCATCACCATCATCATCACCACCATCACCACCATCACCATCATCATCATCATCACCATCGTCACCATCACCATCATCATCATCATCATCGTCACCATGACCATCATCACCATCATCATCACCATCACCATCATCACCATGACCATCATCATCACCATGACCATCATCACCATGACCATCATCATCATCACCATGACCATCATCATCATCACCATGACCATCATCACCATGACCATCATCATCATCACCATCACTATCATCACCATCATCACCATCACCATCATCACCACCATCATCATCATCACCATCATCACCATCACCATCATCACCTGTAAAAGGAGGAGGCTGAAGTATGATCCCTGAGGTTCCTTCCAGCCCGAAGTATATGGACTGGGATCCTCACGTTACACAATGAAAACATCAGAGTTCATAAAATGAAGGGCCAGGCAAGGCAAAGGCCAAATCCTTTTTATGTCCCCAAGACTCTGTTCCTTCCCACAAGAAGCCCGCCCTTTCTGAGCACCCACTGTGTGTGAAGCTCAGCAGGAATCACCCCAGCGTGGTGCATTCCTGCTCCACCATCGCTTCTGTCTACACCAGGATTGAGAGAGAGTTTTCAGCGCTGGGTCTGCCCATAGCCTTAAGCACGGCTTGTTCCTAAACCCCCCAAATGAACACTTGAGTAGCCGAGACTTCCCAGGCCCCACTGACACAAGTGATAAGGCACAGAAGCAGCTGAGGCTCCAGGTTGCTGCCCTGGAGAAGGGAAGCTGGAGGCACACAGGAAAGCCGCTTTCACTGCCAGGGTCTCCAGGCTTGGCTCTTTCCTGTACGGGCATCCTCTCTCTTGTAGACCGTCTGAGGATGGGAGGTGATCACACTCCCTTACCCTACATCAGCCAGCATTCAAGAGCAGCCCCTGGGTTCTCCTCCATAATTCGTGTCTATCATGTGTGTGTGTTCAAGTTATTGATGTTACTTTAACCTCTGAAACAAAGCAGGAAGACCAGTCTCAAGAAACAGGAATGTTAAACCACTTTCCTCAGCATCACGAAGATCAACCTATGTGTGCATGCTGAGGTAAGCCTGGAGAATCAGAGAAAAAGCCTAACCATTCCCGCCTATCTTTGCCGTTTGTCCATCTAGGACTAGTTAAGAACAAAACCAGGCCCTTTCCATTCTGCATTCCTGTGCACTCTGAAGTTCAACCTCTGGTCTTGCTACATTTTTAAGTCAGCGACAAGTCAATAAAGTGTTCCTTGAATGTGACACAGTATCATGACAAAAGCTATGTTTGGGAAATAGGGCTCAGCCCATAGAAGGGCTTGGCAGGATTCCCAGGGAGGTCGTTTGTCCTTCGTTTTCCAAGGTGACCAATGATATCGCAGGGGATGTCTCGCCACAAGCCTAAACTGGACTTAGGTGAGGTAGAGTTGCTCCGAGTCCTCAGCCTCACAGAGTCACTGGAGTCCAGTGGCAAGACAAAAGTCAGGATGACTGTCAATGGCCCAGGATGCAGCGGTTGACCTCGGCACCTTCGATGTCTGACCAAGCTCTAAGCACTCTACAGCTTCAGACACCTTCACGGTTGTTGGAACAAACTGTTCTCATCCACCCACTCTGCCGTGGGAAGTCTAAACATGCTTGGGGTTGACACCCCCCTAACTCACCAATGGGTGTGAGGCCTGTCAGCTACCTTAAACCCGGTTTAGCCAGTTTATGGGGTGTTCAGGGAGAACTAGCATCTCTGGTGTGAAGGTGGGGAGCCCTTTCCAGGGCAGCTCACCCACCTTTGGTGTCCACCTAATAAACCAACTGTCACCTATGGCTCCAAGAAGCTGTAGCATGCTCAGCAGCCATGTCCCTCCAAAAAAAAAATTCCTAGAGGTAGACACATGCCAAACCCTGGCTACGGCAAGTCTCTCCAAATTCTTGCCATGTCTGAGGAGGCAGGACCTCAATGCTGATTGTGGAAGCCTAATAGAAACCCTGCCCCCCTAACTCCTCAGCCTGCTTCCTGGGCTCTGAAGCAGAATTATTGGCTTCCTCTCTCCTCTAGGACAGAGAATCTCAGGGTTAGGCCATCCCTCAGGGTTTTGTGATCTAGTACAATGGACACCTGAACAAGAATCCTTTCCAACAAGTGGCAGCTCAGCATCCACCTACAGACCTCCTGCTCCTCCCCAACCCCCTTCTCGTTATCTTTTATTTTCATCAGCTTCCACCCACTGCCTGAAGTTCTGCTGGGCAGACCTAAACAAAGTTAAGTCTAAGTTCTCTCTCAGAGACTTGAAGACTCATCCCATCCCTCTCCTAAGCCTTTTCTCCTACAGGCTAAAACGGCCCCAGTTCCAGCACTGTAGATGGCCGTGGAGACCCAATGGTGTGCCATCTTGACCACCCTTGTATGAAGACTCTCCAGTTCTTTCCTTCTCTCTCCATCCCACCCAAACAACTGCCTCATTTTATCTCCCTGACCTCCAAACATCTCCTCCATGCACAAGGACACCCCCTACCTAGTTCAGGGCCTCGTCACCTTGCCCCTGGACTATTACCATAGTCTCCTAATGGGTCTCTCTGCTTCCAGAGTCTATCTAATCCATCCTCCAAAGCTGCCAAAATCATCTTTCTAAGGCACAGAAAGGTCTGCTCCCCCAAGGCCTTAGTAATAACTGCTTCGGATTTAAGATCCCCTATATATACAAAGAGGCCAACCTACCTTTCCCAAGTGATTCCACATAACGTAAGCAGACTGCCCCACGCCCCTCCAACACACACCCTCCATTCCAACCAAAGTGACCCTCAAACTCCACTGTCTCCCCCTTGCTTCCAGGCATTTGCAGAAGCCATGAATGGAAAGCTTCTGGAGAGGAGCCTCTCATTTGTCTCTCTATCCTCAGAGCCTGGCACTTGGTACTTAAGAAATATTTGTTGAACTGAAAATCAAAGCCTGCTCCCCTCTTTAAAATAACGACCCCCAGAAATGAGGCCCAAAGGGGGAACAGCTTCTAGTGCCAGAGCCTGATTCCTAAAGCGGTGGTTTGATGACTTTCTAGACTGTGACCTGGAAATTAGGAAAGAGAATTAAGCACCCTGGCGAGCAAAAGGAGTCCCTTTAAGGGATGTCTACACAAGAGAAAAGAAAATGGTCCCGGAGGTCCCACCTTCCCCTCCAAATCTCTAACTCCTGTCAGGAGCCTTAGGGGTGCTCAGACCCAAGCTCTTCACTTTACACAATGAGAACCTCAGGACCAGGAAAAAGAAATGACTGAGCCAAGGTCCCCTTGCACGTAGAGAGTACTGCCAATGCAAGCCTGAGGATTGACAGTGAGTGGTCAGAGGTATCCAGCCCTCTCTGGGGAGCAGAGCAAGCTAGATCCCCTGGGATTTCTACAGAGCAGAATAGGGCCAATAACAGGAACCTCCTGGGGAGTATGGTCAGGGCAGGCCTCCAAGAACCCATGGGAAGCTCAGCCAGGCCCCCATCCCCACACGGAAGCATAGCCAGGAGCAGCCCCCCTAGGAAACACTGCCAGGCCAAGCCTCCTGAACCCACTGGTAAGCACTGCCAGGCCCCCACCCCACCTAGGGATGCACAGCCGGGCCTCCAGGACCCCCTGGGGAGCTCGGCCAGGCAACCCGGACACCCCAGGGAGCGCCTGGCAGGTAGGGTCTCACCTCCGGTGTAAAGGAAGGAGCTGGACAGGCCCCCAAAGAAGATGAGCGCCAGGTGCTCCAGCCTGAGCGGGGAGAGGCAGTAGAGGCAGGCCGCGCACACGCAGCCCAGCGTGTAGAGGAAGACCCCGAAGCGCACGACGTCCTGCGGCTCCAGGATGCGGTCCACCAGCGTGCGGTCGTCGCTCTTCTTGTGGTCGATGCCCTTGGAGAAGTCGTAGTAGGTGTTGACCAGGTTGCCGGCTCCGTGCACGGCCAGCACGGCCACGGCGCTGGCCAGCAGCAGGCCCGGCTGCAGCGCGCCCTGGGAGCGGTAGGCCAGCGCGCTGCCCAGCGCCACGGGGATCAGCGACGTGCTGAAGCTCCAGGGCCGCAGCGCCAGCACGTACGAGGCGCACTTGTGGCGCCAAGACGGCCCCGGCCCCGGCGCGGCCTCGCACGGGCAGCCGTTCCCGGCCTTCTCCCCGGCCGCGGCCGGGGAACCGTCACCCGCCTGGATGTTGATCCCCTCCCCGGGGCTCTGGGCCGCGGCCATGGAGGGGGCGAGCGTGGGCTCGGGCAGAGGGGGGCGGGGCTAACGGAGCACGTGGAGGGGCCTGGGAGAGCACGAGGAGGGGGCGGAGCCGACGGGGCAAGGGGGGGAGAGGGGTACAGTGGGGGCGGGGCCGGCCGCCGGAGCAGAGCTGGGGGTCGGGACCTGAAGAAGTGAACGCGGGGGTGGAGCCGAGCTTCGCTGCTCCCAGGAGTCTTCTGGAGGGGCTCGCCGTAGGTAAAGAAGGCTGGGAGGTCGCCAGGCGGAAGAAGGGAGCGCCCGGGAAAAGGCAGTCCCGCTAGAGGCCGGACCTCCTCTGACCCCACGGATGTCCGGTCTTCCAGTCACCCAGGCTCTCCGTGAGAGGCAAGGCCGGCGCCGGCCAGGATCTTTCAGCCCGTCCCATGGGCCGCCATGTTGTGCGCAGGTCTTTGTCGGCCGTGCGGAAACCGGCTCCCTGAGCACTTAGGGCCCGGGAAGGAAAGGCCCGCCTTGGGGGAACGCTCCCTCCCCCCTCGCTAGAACTGCCCATTCATTTCCAGTCAACAAACTTGTGTTAAGCTATCATGTACCAAGCACTGGGGATACCAAAAGGAAAGGCCGCGATACAATGGAAAGAACACTGGACTGGGTTCCAACCCTGTTTCTGAGGCTTGACCTGTGTGACCTTGGTAACCCCTGCACATGTCACAGTGTTTTTCTGTGCTTCATCCATTCATGTCAGTTTGTAATATTTGTACCTCCATCGCCTAGCACAGGTTACAAAAGAAATGTTTGTGTTTTGTTTTTTTTTTTTAATGAAGACAGTCTCTCTGAGAGGGCAAGTCACTTGCCCAGGATCACAGAGATGGAAGTTGAATTTAAGATCTTCAACTCTGAATCCATTCCTCCTTCCATTGTCTCCCTAAACCCCAGGAAGAAAGATGAGAGGTCAAAAGAGACACTCTGTGGCCCTGTTTCCAGCTGGGTCACTTACCTTCCTGGGTGACAGAAGGTGAGACACGAGATTTCCAACCCTGGCTCATGTGAATAGATTCCATTCCTCACCCAGTCTTGGTTCTTTTCTTCCCTTTTATTTTTTATGTACGCATTCATTCAAAATAAGAGGCTTGGTGGAGTTATCTCAAAATTGTTTCCACCTTCAAATTATTTGAGAGAATGTGATCAAAATCTCTTAATTACTCTGTGTCAAGCATTGTGCTAAATTTGCACATTACAAGTGGCCTAGGGGCTGGGGCAGAGAAATCGACAAAAGGAAAACAAAAATTCATGGTATCCAGGGAATTGTCGACCCCCGGTGACCTTCGGAATAGGAGAGGAGCAAGAGTTGTGATAAGCGGGCACGGTTGCATTGGTGGGCTATGATTTGCACCGCTAGGGGAAATATCCACATTAATAATATCACAGAAGCCAAAGGAAGAAAGTGCGATATGTATTGCGTGAGGAAGGAATCCAAAGTAAGGAAAATCATCGACCTAAATTGGGCTTGATCATGGAGGAGATAAGACCAGAGCTGTACCATTTGAAAAATGAATAATACTTGGGAACAATGTGATAACTCATTTCTGTACTGATTTTACAACTCTGGTGAAAGTATTTTTATGCCCATTCCGCAGACGCAGAGAGGCTAAATGATTTGTCCCGGGAGTCCTACAAGTACCAAGTGTCACAGCCTGGATTCAAACCCAAGTCCAGCTCACACACACCCATACCCCCACACAGTTTCCACTACTCCACGCTGCCACTCGGGCAGAGAGCCAAGAGGAAGCATGAATGGGGAATGCGTAAGGCAAGCCGCCAGACTCGAAGCAGGGTTTGTGCTGGGAAACAGCACACCTGAGCCCTGGCGCTGGAGTGCGTGACCTCGGGGACCTTCACGATCCCTGCTGGTGTTAGGAAAACACCTGGGTCCCCAAGGGTCATTCCACATGTGAAACCCCTGAATGCTACACGAGGGACGCCCGGAGAGGGGGCGGGCCGAGAATCAGTAGCTGCGGCTCAAGTTCATGTGCGGATCCAGGCAGGGGTCCACGCTGAACCCTAACGCGTGGAGAGCGGGGCTCTGACCCGGCTCTCCAGCTACCCCAGCAGAGGCGGTACCAGGGAGAGCTGCCCTGCTGTCTAGGGGGTTCATTTCAACGCAGCACGCACTGGAAGCCGGGTCGGAAGTGGCAACGGCGGTAAACTTGTTGCTGATTGGCCTGTACCGGTGTTTCTCGGCCCGACGCTCGCCTGTCACTGGATGTGTGGTTTGTCCATTTGAACTACTCCCGCCTCCTCGGGGGCCGGGTTCCAGAGCGTCCCTCCTTCCTCTCTGCCATTGGTCGGCATGCCTGCCCATCTCTTCCTCCCATCTGCCAGTTGGTCTGAGCTGTCCGGTGCCCCGCCCTTCCCCGCCCGACTCGGAGGGCAGCCGGGAGGGAAGGCGGGCGGTGCTGGGGGTGGGGGGGTTCCGGAGCGGCGGCGGCGGCGGCGCCTTCGGCAGCTGCACCGGCTGAAGGGAAGGCCGCAAGTAACGCAAGTCACGGTGAGTCTGGAGCCCGCTGCTCGTTTCCCTGGGCCGGGCCGGAGCTGAGACCAGGCCCCCCGCGTTGGAGGGAGGCCGCGGCGTCCCTGGGCGCCCTGGGCCCTGCAGACGCCCCCGGAGCCCAGGAGCCGCCCCCAGGGCCCGTCCGGCCTTGCCTCCAGCCCCCGTTCGAGGCGCCCCCCCGACCCCAGGGCCTCCTGGAAACCTTAACCCCTTCTGTGCCCCCGGCCTAGCCAGAGCCTCCCCAGAAACCTCCTGCCCCGGCGGGGTCCCCCAGAGGTGCCCCCGACCCTCACATACCAGCCAGAGCTCCGCTGACTGCTCAGTAGCCCGCCCCAGAGTTCCCACCACCACCCAGAAGCCCTCCCACGTCCCTCCAGAGCCCCTTATGCGACACCAGAAGTTTCCCTGCCTAGGCAGAGTGCCCGAGGGGGTACCCTGATATTCTCCCAGAAGCGGCTCTGATTCATCAGAGAGCCCTGGGGGTGCCCCCAGAACCCTCCCATGCTATCAGAGGCCCCCCCGCCTCATCACTGACCCCGCCAGAGGCCCCCCCCCCGCAGCTTTGCCCCTAACCTGAGCTCTGCAGTGATCCCTGTCTCATTCCTCCAGGAACTTCCCCCTTCATCAGAGACCCTCAGAGGTCCCCCTCAACCCTACATGCCATCAACGGCTCACCCACTTCATCAGAGACACCCCAGAAGCTCTCTGATGCTCAGCACGACACCCCCAGAAATCCTCCAGACCCATTCCCACACATTCCCCCCAAACACCACCTCTTACCTGTGCCAGGTCACCTCAGAAACCCAGAGGCCCCCCAGTATCCTATACCCCCCTCAAAGCCCACTCACATATATGCCACCTGTTTCAGAAATGCTGTAAGTGCCCCCACGTCCCTTAGCACCCAGACCTTCTCTACCTGTGTTAGACTCCCACCGTAATTATCAAATTAAGTAAACATTTATTAAGTGCCTACAGAGTGTCAGGCACTGTGCTGAGCCCTGAGGTTGCAAATAAAAGAAAGATAGTCCCTGCCCTTGAGGAGCTTACAGTCTAATGATGAAAGACTACATACAAAAAGAGGCTGAAAATGGGGTGGGGATGCCCAATGAAGGGGTTTGGTGGAGAAGTTCAGAGTAGTGCAGCCTAGTGAGAAATGAGGAAGTACCTGAGCTGAGCCCTCTCCTTACATGAAGATCCTGTCCCCACCCTCCTATCCTAGAGGCTGAGGGTAGGGATGGGACTGATGGGATTTTATGGGGCTTATCCCAACCCTGAGCTCCTGGGGCAAGGTGGAGAGGTCATTTGTTTTGGGAGAAGTTCCAGAATAGTGCTGCCGGGTGGGGAATGAAGATCACCTGCCCCTAGAAGATTTCTAGAAACCTTGCTAGGCCTTGTCACACATAACCCGCAGCCCCCCATTTCTGTAGACTGCCGCAGGTATTCTTATCCAGCCCCAGCCGTTCCTGGCTGTCAGATGAGAGATTTGAACTTGCTAAGCTCCAGAGGCCCCTTCTAGCTCCAATAAGGCCCAGGCTCCTTTCCTGGGCAGGGGTTCAGCCGGAGAAGAGGAGGCTTGGGGCTGCTGTTCTTCAGGTGTCTGAAGGGCTGTGATGTTGGTTGTGCTTGGCCCCAAGGGCAAAACCAGAAGTAGGTGAAAGGTACAGAAGGATGAATTTCCACTAAACTTATGGGAAAACTTGCTCTTGGTCCTAAGTCCTAACGGACGGGCCCAGGTCCTAAGAAGTCCAAGTCCTAAGAAGAACTTCTATCTCTGGAGGTCTTTGGGGAGGCTAGATGACTCATTTTCAGGGCCTGAGGTCGGTAGTCCAGTAAAGATAGGATTAGGTGATCTCTCAGCTACAGCCCCGTAAACATAGCTTATACTTCAATAACACTTTACAGAAATGGCTCTAGATGTGCCCATCTACTACAGAATGCTTTAAAAATAGATCTAGGGTAGATCCTACTTTGTCTTAGATCTACCTCAGTAGATCCATTATACTGGGGAACTGAGGACATTTTGCCTAGAGAAAAACAGACTTGGGGTAGATCATTTGCTATTTGTCACAGAGCAGAAAGATTAAATGTGTTTTGTGTGACTTCAGAATAGAGAAGCTGGGGCAGTGTGCCAATTATTAGGAGGTGAGTTATAGCCTCATTTTTGGTAAGAACTGATCGGAATGGTGGGGTTGGTAGTATAAATAGGATTATCCCCATCTTACAGATAAGACAGAAGGATGTTCCATGAGACAAGTGACTTGCTCATGGCCGCCCAGCTGTTTTAACAGGCAAAGAGCTGAGACTCGGTTCAGATCCTTCTCATTTCAAGTTGTGTTCTTTACCACACACTTGTAAAGCAGTGAGTTCCCTGTCACCTGGGAATATATAAGCAGAGGCTGGGTAACCGGATGTCAGGGGTGTTGCACGTGGAATTTGTGCTTCTCAGAATTCAGCTTGGAAGGTGTCACCAAGTCTAGAACCCACGCTTGACCAGAAATCCCCTCCACAGCATATCTAATCCAAAAAGCATTTTAAGACAAGTGGCTGCCTAACCTGGGCTTTAAGACTAATTATGTTAATTCTCTACATACACACACACGCACACGCACACGCACACACACACACACACACACACACACCCCACCAACCACCATTCTGCATGGCCTAGCTCCCCCCTGCCTTTTCAGGCTTTATTTCATGTTACTCCTATGCAGCCAGACTGGCTTCCTACCTTGTCCCCAGACTCAACATTCTGTTTCCTTTCACGTGCCCTGATACAGGCTGTCCCTGTACTTAGAATCCACCTCCTCCACACCTGCCCCAGGACTCCCTAGCTCAAGCGTCTTTCCCAAACACCCTAGTGGCTAGTGCCCCTTCCCTCCTCAAATTATCTCATATTTACTTACTTGGGTACATGTTACGTCCCCCACCAGAATATAAGCCCCTCAAGGGCAGGAATTGTTTCATTTTTGCTTTCATCCCCCAAGTGCCCAGCACTATAGTAGGCGCTAAACCAGTGTCTTGTTCAAATTGAATTGATAACCTCTGATGAGAGGGAACCTACTCCCAAGGCTGCCACTTAAGTCAGGTCTGTACAGCCTGCAGCCCATAGGCCCAGGCTGTGCAGGCCTGGCTTAAATAAAGGCCGAATGACCTCTGAAGGATCTTTCAGGTTTGATAATATTTGCATTTGTATGGCGCTTTCCTGATAGAATTCTGTCTCTGCCCTTCACAGAGACCCTTCTCAAGCTCCACCTCTGTCTACCTTTAGCTATTTCACAAAGCCCTAAGCAAGCTTACCTGCCTCCCCACCCAGACCCCTTCTCCTATGGGCCATGATGTAGCACACAGTGCCAACCTCTCCATGTCCACTCCCAGAAAATAACCCTTGTCTTGTGAGTGGGTCAGAGGACCATCCATCTGGAGCTGGAAAGGGTCTAAGAGTCCATCAAGTGTTACCTCTTCATTTTACAGAGAGGAGGTTAAATGCCTTGCCCAAGGTCACACAGCTAGTGAGTGTCCCCAGTGCGACTCCTGGTGTCCACCACACTGTGCCACACGCTCCAGGTCACCCATGTCATTTGTCTGTGGTGGGCATGCCATGGCATTTGGGAGAAGACTAAGGGTCCATGTTCTTGGGAATGTGCTCAGAACAGGAGCACTGTAGCTTCCCCACGAGTCCCAGGCATAGGAGCCTGTGGTATTTTGTAGCTCACATGGCAGTTTTTAATTTGTCACGGCTTCCTTTGTTTTCTCTGCCGAGAAATGACATTGAGCTTGACTTTCTCGTGTTAGTCTGAAACTGAGATGTGTCCAGGCTCTTAAATTCAGTCATTTGGAAGTCTGAGATCTCTTAGACCTCTTGGGGGTCCTGCTGGTCAAACCTCACACCTCAGAAAGTCAGAAATGGCCATTTGGGCACCTCCTTGCCTTCAAGGTATAATCTCTGCAGAAGTAGGAGAGTTGTCTGGGCCTTTATTCTGCAGGGTCCCCAGGAGAGGCCCACCCGCTGCCATTTGGGGATGGATGTTGCTAGAATGCCTTCCCTGAGCTTCCCAGGGTCTGTGCTGGTCTGTGTTGAGGACATGGGGTTATGATGTCATCACCGAATTTGGCTCCCCGAGGCGGGTAGAGTAGGGAGGGCTGCTGGCAGATTTGGGCTGGCCAAAGGCCGGCCAAGTGACAGCCCAGCTGGTAGAAACGTGATGTTAGGGAGAGAGCGCTGGACCTGGAATGGGGAGACCCGGCTCTGCCACTCGCTAGCTCAGTTTGGCCTTGGGCAGGTAGCTTGTTTCAGTACCCTGACCTTCTTTTCTCAACTTGTAAAAGGAGGATCTTGAACCAGTGGGCTTTCTGAGTTCATCTCCAGCTCTCTTGTTGAATCTATCATTAATTAAGAGTGCGGCATCCCTCTCTGCAGAATCCCCCGGCCCTGGACCGAGCGCCACCATGTCGGGCACCGTGACCATCCTGCAGCAGTTTGCCAGTGGCCTGAGGAGCCGCAGCGAGGAGACCCGAGCCAAGGCTGCCAAGGAGCTGCAGCATTATGTCACCCTGGAGCTCCGAGAGGTCAGTGCAGTGTTGGCATGGGACCGGGGAGGGGAGGGGGGTGCAGTGGCCCAGCACCTGAGCCTGGTGAGCTGGCAGGGTGAGGAGCCTGGCAGTGGGGCAGGAGGCTCTCCACACCACTATGCAAGGTGGCACTTGTTTCTGGGGTCCTGCTGGATATGTCCTTTTTCACAGATGTATGCCTTCCCTGCTGAATATTATCAGTCCTGTCTTCTTGCAAAGCGACTTTACTGATATGGGATTTCCGTATGGAAACATAGGATCAGCAGAAGTCTGACCCTCAGAACCTAGGAGATGGGGCTGTGGCACTGTCTTCCCTCCTCCTCCCTCCCCCCATTCATCCAGCCACTCAGGCTTGAAACCTTGGAGTGGCTCCTGACTGGTCCCTCTCCTGCTTCGCAAAGCCCGTCGTTCCCCAAACTCTGGTTGCTCCATTTGTAGCCTGTCTCAAATCCATCCCTTTCGTTCCACCGAAGCCTCCTGTACTGGAGATCAGTGGCACCTCTTCTCCCCTGAACCATCTCTGTAGCTCCCATTCGTTTTCTAGCTTCCAGTCTCCTTCCTCCAATTTATCCTCCACAGCTGCCAAGTCAGTCTTCCTAGAACAGGGCTGACCCTGTCGCTCCTCTGCCCAGAAATCTCTAGTGGCTCCTGGTTGCCCCAAAGACAGACTCCTCAGCATGTCATTTAAAGGCTGCCTTCAGGAGGCTACCGCCAGGCTCACCAGTCTTCTCTCGCGTTATGTGCCTTCATGTACTCTCTGGCCTAAAAGCTGTTCCCACTCTGAATCCACCTTTGGAAACATGGTTTCTTTCCCATGCCACAAATGCTCTCCCTCCTTACCTCTACTTCTTAAAATCCCTGCTTCCCTCAAAGCAAAGCCCAGGAGCCACCTCCTCCATGAGGCCCTTGCTGATTCCCTCTGTTGTTCATCCTCTTCCCCTCTTGAGATTGCTTTTATGTAGTTATGTGTATTTTATATTGACTTCCTGGGAGAGGTGCTGTATTCTCTAATTCATCATAAGCTCCTAGGGGGAGGACCTTTGGTTTCTGTCTTTGGGTCCCCAGCACTTAGCACTAAGAGCCTTATACATAGAAGGCGCTTCCTAAATGTTTGTTGATTTGTTGTTTGTGTGAGTTACTGATGTCTGGAAGAAGGAGCCTTTCCTCGGGGGACAAAGAAGTTACTCCAAACTCTCCTCAATTTGCAGATGAGTCAGGAGGAATCCACCCGGTTCTATGATCAGTTGAATCATCACATATTTGAACTGGTGTCCAGCTCAGATGCCAATGAGCGGAAAGGAGGCATCCTGGCCATAGGTAAGAGCGAGCCAGCCAAAGAAGGTCTTGTTTCTGGTTTCTGTGTAGTTACGATCAACAGCCCTGGGCTAACAGTGGTCAGGAATGAGACCACACTGGTCCCCCCAGAGTAGGGCCGTGAGTTACTACATGCAGCCACGTTTCAATGATCTGTCCAAGCCCCTTGCTAGTGTTCCTTTTGTGTCTTGGCCTCTGCACATTTGCTCCTCTGCTGGAGGGAGGGCCAGATAAATAACCGTATCCAAAGCTAGATAATTTTGCTGCACGTGAGGGGCTCTGGTGATAACTTTGAAGTAGGGAAACTTGCAACATGTTTTTTTAAAATTCAAAATTAGGCTTCAGTTTTCTGCTTCTCCTCGCCATTTATTCTACAAAATAATTGAGATTGCCATATTACAAATAAAAGGACAGATGGTTTACTTTGGGTATGTTGTATCCCAGCCTCATCTCTTGTCTTCTTTCTTCTCCCTTGTAGCCAGCCTCATAGGAGTGGAAGCCTATGCCACCCGCATAGGCAGGTTTGCCAACTACCTTCGGAACCTCCTGCCCTCCAATGACCCAGTTGTCATGGAGATGGCATCTAAAGCCATCGGCCGCCTGGCCATGGCTGGAGATACTTGCACAGCTGAGTATGTGGAGTTTGAGGTGAAAAGGGCCCTCGAATGGCTGGGTGCTGACCGCAATGAGGGCCGGAGACATGCAGCTGTGAGTACTCTGAAGACGAGTCAAAGCCAGGCTTGGGGGTTGGGTGCATAGATGGATGGATTCTGTCTAGAGAGAAATATGGTCTAGAAATGAATGGGGAATATTTAAATATATGTGTATGTTTACATATGTTTGTGTGTTCGTGTACACACACACACACATAATGGGAAATTATTGGAGATGTCAGAGAAATATCAGTATAGAGTAACACAGCCAACATTAGTCAGAGCTCGTGGAGGTCTAGGTCTTAACCCAGTGGCTAATAAAACTGTCTTACAGTCCTCCGAAGATGGCATCTTGGTTTTCCCCATCCAGGTTCTTGTCCTTCGTGAGCTGGCTATCAGTGTCCCCACCTTCTTCTTCCAACAAGTGCAACCTTTTTTTGACACTATCTTTGTGGCAGTCTGGGACCCCAAACAGGCCATCCGGGAAGGAGCTGTCTCTGCCCTCCGAGCCTGCCTGATCCTCACCACCCAGCGTGAACCGAAGGAGATGCAGAAGCCCCAGTGGTACAGGGTGAGCAGTATGTGGCCGTCGGCAGAGCTCGAGCTCCCTGGTGGTACGGGGTGAGCGGAGCGTGGCCATCTGCAAAGTGCGAGCTTCCTCAGGATGGACATTATTGGGTTTTTGTCTCTGTAGCGGAGCACTTTCCATGCAGTAGACACTTAATGTTTGTTGAATGAAATGTCTCTGGTGGCTGTCAAAGGACACCTATTGAAGAGAGCCTCCCTTTTTCCCTCAGGCTGGGGGTAAGGCTCTTCATATCCCAAGAGCCAAGACTTAGGGTCCTAGAGGTTGTCCAGTCCGCCCCCTTCACTGTACAGAGGCCCAGAGAACAGAGCTTACGCTCCCAAGATCACATATATAATAAGGAGCAGAGCTGGGATTCGAACTTGAAGTTCAGTGCTCTTCCCACTTCTCTGTGCTGCCTTCGCATTGTGTTCACCCATGCCCCAGAAAGTAGGACAGCATTCCATCCCCTGGCCCTGGACCAGGCTTGTTACCAGGAATCCCAAACCAGAGCTCTGGGTTCACTTGGCAGGGCTCCTCACAAATCACTCTTCAACCTATATCCCCATACCTCTTTCTTCCCTGGGAATCCCAGAATTTGGCTCGTATTTAGGTTTCTACAAAAAAGGGAAAAGGGCTTTTGGCTCCCTAGCAACCACTTGGAGTCACAAACCTCTGATAGAGAACTGCTGTGTGAAATGAAAAACCTGACAAATGAAAATTTTTCCAGAAAGAGTGGAGAGAGCCTCTCCCTTTCCCTTGAAACCCAGACCTACAGAACTACCCTGTGGTTGATATCTCCCTTCACCCCAGGGAAAAGAACTTGGTGTGTTGCTTACTTTCTCCAAGACAACCTAGTGGAGGCATCAGTATGCTCTCAGGGAAAAGGGCAGATGCTTGGGAGAGGAACCTATCCATTCAGAGTCCCAGGGTATTTGCATGCAGTTGGCCAGATTGTTGGGTATAGCTCGGATGCCGCTTATCCAGGGCATCTTCCCATCTCTACTTAGCACACCTACGAAGAAGCTGAGAAGGGGTTTGATGAGACATTGGCCAAGGAGAAAGGCATGAATCGGGATGACCGGATCCATGGGGCCTTGCTGATTCTCAACGAGCTTGTGAGGATTAGCAGCATGGAGGGAGAGGTGAGTGCCAGGAACAGTGCCCGGGTCTGGTGCCCTCCTGCCTTCTTCACTGTGGGTTTGCCAAACAAAATCTGAGCTAGGCTCTAGCTCTTCGATGCCCGCCTGTATTAAATAGCACTGTTGTTTAAAAATTTCCCAGGAATTAAAAGTATAGAGACCAAGACTTTGTAGGGAGGGTGGACCGAGAATTAGAAGGTGTCAGTTCACATAAGCGTCCGCTTACAGTGTTGAATTTGGATGTGTTGATGAGCAAGTGTTGGATAGTTCTTGCAAACAGAATGACTGTACATTGGCACTCTTTCTAGTTTTCCCATACATTTTGATGCAGCTTGGGATTCTGAGAAAACATCATGACCTGCTCCTCTGCATCTCTGGGGAGATCAAAACGAGAACGTGTGGCGTCCATCCCTGTCCCCTACCCCCACCCCCCCCCACGGTCAGGATTTCATCAGGTCACCTACCTCTAGCTTAGCCTAGTGCACATGCAGGGGCTATAGCTCCTTGTTATGTCTTCTTGATGAAGCCGAGATTCAGAATTGTTGGGTGGTGGGTGCTAGTTACCCCCCCATGTTTCTCTAGCGTTTCAGTAGATGGTGCTCTTCCCTTAAAGTAGACCCAGGCCCCTTCAAGATGCTGGGGAAACACTGCCGCCCAGCTGGACCATCTTAGAGATGGGCGCCTCTCCATTTTGGCTGTATTGGTTACTCTAAAGAGTCTACAGAGGCCAAGGCTGGGAGCTGCTTCTGCAAGATAATTTTTATTTCCTCCCTTTTGCAGCGTCTCCGGGAAGAAATGGAAGAGATCACCCAGCAGCAGCTAGTCCATGACAAGTATTGCAAAGATCTCATGGGCTTTGGGACAAAGCCTCGCCACATCACCCCCTTCACCAGCTTCCAGGCGGTGCAGCCCCAGCAGTCCAATGCCTTGGTTGGCCTGCTGGGGTACAGTGCCCACCAAGGCATCATGGGATTTGGGACGTCTCCCCTCCCAGCCAAATCCACCTTGGTGGAAAGCCGATGTTGCCGAGACCTGATGGAAGAGAAGTTCGATCAGGTGAGCCGGGAGAAGCCATCCTTTGGCTCTCCACCTCCTTTCCCCTGGTTCTTGTCCTGACCTGTTAACCTTTGCTGTCCCAGGTGTGCCAGTGGGTGCTGAAATGCCGAAACAGCAAGAACTCCCTCATCCAGATGACCATCCTCAATCTGTTGCCCCGCCTGGCCGCGTTCCAGCCGTCTGCCTTCACTGGTGAGCTCAAGTCTGACTTTTGCCAAGTACTGGGGTCATCAGCTCGCTTTGGCAGCACACCTACTGTGCATCCAGGGTTCTCAGAAGTGACTGATGTTCTTCAGCCAAGGCCCCATACATATGAACAGAGACCTTGAAAAGAGCAAACGGCCATCCAGCCCCATTCTGCAGACACTCATCCCTGAGATGCTGACTCATATCAGGCCCCGTAACTAAGACAGAAGAACAGGACAAATAGAGGCAGTGAGGTGTTACGTGCAGGGTGGGCGAGAATTAGAATGTGTCCAAGGAGGACAAAGCAATTAGTAACATAAAACCGTCAAGGCAGAGAGAAATGATTTCAAGAAAATTACCCATCTTTTTTCTATTTCCCCCCTTCTTCCTGCCTGGCACGAAGCCCTCTTTAATGACCAGACAGGCCCTGTTCAATCAAGCTCTAAATGAGCTCTAAATAAATGTGTGATGGCGTCCAAGCTTCAAAAGGGGCTAATAGCTCAGCTCCATGTGATCAAAAGCAGGGCTCTGTGGGAACAGTTACCTTCTTAAGCTCAGGGCATTGCTTAGCAGGGCAGAAAGGCCTCAGAAGGGCCCTAGATTTATGTTTTTGATGTGGGCTTTTTCTGTTGTTTTATTAAATAATACATTAAAATATGTAATAGAAATCTGGCCTGACAGGAACTAGTGAATTCCTTCCATGTGGATATGGGCCACTTGTCTGAAGCTTTCTAGGTGAAAGCCATACCTTGATTTGTTCTGAGTTCACATAAATACAGGCTCTAGGACTCTCAGCTGTATTTGTCAGAGTTGTGGTCCTGGTGACACCGCAGGTGGACAGTTCCTTTTTTTTTTCTAGCATGCCAAATCTAGAAAAGGAAAATGAATCATCATCCTCCCCCCACCCCCCGCTCTCTTTTTCAAAACATAGCTGCATGCTGTAACTCTGAGAGCTGTCAAAGTTATACCCCCTTTTCCCCCTCCCCCAAATAATTAAAAGTCTGGGATCTCAGTGGATAAGAACTTAGGAAGATCTGGGCTCAAATTCTGCCCCAGGTAGAGCTCTGTGACCCTAGGCAAGTCATATAACTTTCCTGGCCTTAGTTTCTTTTTCTGTAAAATGAGGTAGTTAATTGATTGGTTGAACTGAAGATCTTTGATCCTGAGGCTCACTCTCACTTTGTGAGAGTGTCTCAGTTTCTCATTTTCAGAGTAAAAGTACCCTTTCCCTAAGAACTGAGGACAAAGGGCATTTGCATTTTTCTCTATCTTTTATAGTAAAAAAATAAATTATATACTTGGGACATACGGCAGTTTGTTGTTCCCTGTCCCATCAGTACCCCTCAGAGTCCCAGTCGTTCTTCCTGCCATTCTTTGGGTCCCTCTGTGTCTACCATATGTTTCTGGCATAGGGCTTCTGAGACACTGTCGGGGGATTGGAGATAGAAAAGAATCGAGAAATGTCAATATTGAGACAGTGTCAGCAGTTAACACTCTAATTTGAATTGCTGGCATATGGATGTTAGCTTATGCAAATCAGATGGAAAAACATTTGAGGCTTTCCAAATTACAGATCTAATCCCTTACATTAAGTAGCAGTTATGATGAAGATCTGAGCAACAAAAAGATTTCCAAGCCATTGGCCCATTTATTGGAAACAGTTTTCAGTACAAAATAATTTATACCGTCTCTTGGAATCCATTGTTGTGAGATTTGACCTGTATTTCATAAAGATGAATTCAGCTTGATGATTGTGACCCACATAGCCAAGTGTGAGCCTGCAAAATTGCCTTAGAACATGGTGATGGGTCAGTGTTACTCTTAAGAAGACCTTTAAATTGTCTTCTCTTTAACATGGCTTCCCATTTTTCCAGAAGTGCTTTGTGTTTCTGCCTTTAGCATAAGACAGGTGATTCTCAGTGATTCTCAGCGAGCTTGTAGGAGCTTCTTGAGTCCGTCTGATGGCCTTTCCCAGCTTATTCAGTGCCCCCCTTGAAAGGTGAACAGGACAGGACCACCCAAGGCCAAACCCAGAGATCTTTCTCTTCTGTCTTCAGACACTCAGTACCTCCAGGACACCATGAACCATGTTCTTAGCTGTGTCAAGAAGGAGAAGGAACGCACAGCTGCTTTCCAGGCCCTCGGTTTGCTCTCCGTGGCTGTGAGATCCGAATTCAAGGTCTATCTTCCCCGTGTGCTGGAGATCATTCGAGCAGCCCTCCCCCCCAAGGACTTTGCCCCTAAGTAAGCATCGTGGTTGATATCATTCCAGTGACCTCACCTGGCTGGAGGAGGGAGTTTTCTGTGGCCTTTTACGTCAATCCATGCTATTCTCTGGGTGTGAAATATGGCTCATAGTACAGGGAAAACCACCACCTCACCTTGTATGGGAGAAGGGCAGGGATTAGACTTTTCTTAAATCAGGTCGTGTGTATCAGTATTTTGGAAAAGTTAAAAATATGATGTAAATCTTGTAGTAGTGGGAGGCAGCAAGTTTTAATCAATAAAATTCACAACTCACTGAACTTCTCAGGGCCCCAGGCAACTCTAAAACCGTGAGTCACCGAGCTAGGGCCGGCCCCTGTGTCAGTGAAGAGAATTCACGGATCAAGTATTCCCCGCATATGTGCAAATAACAGGTCCAGGCCAAAAAAAGGGAGAGAGGTGGCAGCTGTCATTCACATGATCAAGGGCTGGACTTGGCTGCTCCAAGCAGTGATGCTGATACCATGGACAGCACCCAAATGTCTTCCAGGTGTCACCCCCAAGAATCATCCCAAGGTTGGGAGTGAGGCAAGCTGCTCACCACATTCAAGTTGGCCGTCGCTTTGTTTCCCCACAGGAGGCAGAAGGCAATTCAGGTGGATGCCACAGTCTTCACCTGCATCAGCATGTTGGCCCGAGCAATGGGGCCAGGCATCCAGCAGGACATCAAGGAGCTTCTCGAGCCCATGCTGGCCGTGGGCCTGAGGTATGCATCCCATGAGCTTCTGTGGGGCTCAGAGTAGGCAGGACCTTTGCTTATTGCCAGGGTAAAACCTTGTGAGGTCATGAGCTAGCCTGCCTTGGGCCAGTAGCCTTACCTTTCCAAACCCTACTTTGCTCCTCTGCCTGTGACACCTAGTAATATTTGTCCATCTACATTGCTTATGAGGACTAACTGAAAAAGGAGGTATTTCTCATTGTGGTTATATCCAACAGAAGCATGGGAATGGAGTTTGTAGGTTGTGCTTTCAGGTTGGGGCTCGTTGCTTTCTGAACCTAGATTAACAGTTCAGGCAGTGTCTACCCTGCCCTGAAGGAAGGGCAGTGGCAGCTGGCAGCGGTGATTGGCCAGGGAAGGGTGGGCTGTGGAGTGCATCTCCAGTGCCAGCCCAGCCCAGTCCCTACGCCCTCCTCTCCCCAGCCCTGCCCTGACCGCTGTGCTATATGACCTGAGCCGGCAGATTCCACAGCTGAAGAAGGACATCCAGGATGGCCTGCTCAAAATGCTGTCCCTCGTCCTCATGCACAAACCCCTCCGGCACCCCGGAATGCCCAAGGGCCTGGCCCACCAGCTGGCCTCCCCCAGCCTCACCAGCCTCCCTGAGGCCAGCGATGTGGGGAGCATCACTCTTGCCCTCCGAACGCTCGGTAGCTTTGAATTTGAAGGTAAGAAACTCAGCTGGCAGTAGGATGGGGAGGTGCCGGCCAGAAAACAAGCCGCGCTGAAGCTTTTAAGAGGAACTGGGTTTCGTGTTTTATAGAGGTGAGCCTTAAAAGGCATGAACTTGGGGGGTATTGCCAGAGTTATAACTGAGAATTATTGAGCTTGTGACCTGGACCCCACCCACATGTTCCTAAGTGACCCCGTATTTGGGTTGGGCATTGCTCCAGAGGAGCACTTGATGGTGCCCCATGACAACTTCCCCACAGAGCTGCCTGTTTAATGTTGCTTCAGTCCAGTGGCTCTGGGAGGTTTATCTGTCAGCAGGGACAGTGCCTTGGGTACTTCCCCTGCTGAAAGCTGCTGGATTCTTTAGGTTTTATTGTGCCATTAGATAATGAATTTCCAGGGCTCTGATGAGCCCTTCGAATGCACCAGGGAGATAGGTCATGACAAGAAAGCAGATTTGTGAAATGTGGGATCTGGGTGGCCGAGCACTGCTCACAGCTCCTGGAGAGCCGTGTTGTGCTCAGAACCCTCATCCCGTGGCTGCCCTGCCACTGTCCCTGCCCTGCTTGCCTTGATGAACGCCTAGGCTTGTACCCACATCAGACTTCCTTTTGAGTATTTACGTCTGTGCTCTAAGATCCCTGCCCAAAGACTAAGGAATACTTTAATCCTCCTACCTGAGGACACACAGCGCATGCAAGCACAGCTGAAGCAAGCTCACTTAATTGGAGGGTATGGGAGGGATGGAGAATCATTTCCCAGCCTTCCTTTTTCTATCATGCCACCCTGCCCACTCAGACCGAAGCTACATTTGTTTTCCCCTCCTAGAAAGAGAATTGTCAGTCAGTAAACTTTTGTTAAGTGCCTGCTATGTGCCAAGCACTGCGGTAGGCACTGGAGACTCAAGGAAGGGCAAAAGACATTCTCTCACCTCCCTCAGTCTAAGGGGGAAGACCATGTGTAAACTGCTATGTACAGACAAGCTTATATCCAGGATAAATAGTGAATAATTAAGAGAAGGAAGGGGCTGGAGAAAGTCTTCTTATAGAAGGTAGGATGGTAGATTTTCCTATAGAAGGTAGATTTTAGCTGGGACATGATAGAAGCCAAGAGGTGGAGATGGAGGAAAGCATGACCTATATCTTGAAAACTGAGATGGTGGCTGTGAAGTGAGGGGTCCATCTAGCCAACTGCGGGTGTGTCTGAAACGCCAACCAGTGTCTACCCTGCTTTCTCTCCCTGCGTGCATCCAGGCCACTCTCTGACCCAGTTTGTCCGCCATTGCGCTGATCATTTTCTAAACAGCGAGCACAAGGAGATCCGCATGGAGGCAGCCCGCACCTGCTCACGCCTGCTCACACCCTCCATCCACCTCATCAGCGGCCACGCTCACGTGGTCAGCCAGACGGCAGTGCAGGTGGTGGCAGATGTGCTCAGCAAATTGCTTGTGGTTGGAATAACAGACCCAGGTAAAGTATATTTGCAGAATGAGAGGTTGGAGGGGGGAAGAAGCTGTGCCTTGAGGAGCCTAGGAACATTGAAGTTGTCCTTTTCAGTCCTCTGAGGAGCTGTTAGCCCTTTGTTCTGTGCTAGATGCTAACCAGCAAGTTGCACAGATGCAGTGCCTGCCCTTGGAGGGTTTACCATCTGTCTCCTCCTGATCTCTTTGTGCATGGGCTATCATGCTGACAAGTATAGAACCTTAAGTGAATCCAAGTACTTTCACTAGTCAGCAGCGCAGACTGCCACAGTGCCCAAGATCTTGATTTGGGTCCCTCTTCTACTGCATTGGTTCTGTGTGCCCGTGGGTACATCACTTCCCCTCTGTAGGATAAGGTGCTGCCCTTGTAACCGGGAGATGGTTGAGCTACATGGCTGCTAAGGCCTCTTCTGGCTCCTACAATTTTATAGCAACAGAATTTCAGCTTTCTATGACTGTCATCATTCTTTTCACCAACTTCATGGCTATGGACCTTGTAGAGAAAAAGACTGAGTTGCTCTTTTAAAAACAAGTGTTGCTCTTAAGTAGGCCAGAGTCTTCTCTGCTAAGGGGAAGAAATGCTTTGCTCCATCCTTGAAGGTGAAATAATAATTCTTTCCAGAGATTTTGAGCTTGGCAGCTCCAACCAGTCCTGGCTAGATTGGCTTCTGTGCTTAAAGTCAATCTGTCTTTTATTTCATTCCTTCCCTTTTATTTCCACTGGCAGAAAAAAATCCAGAGGGCCAAATGAGGGAGGGATATCAGGAGCTTTTGTAGCTAGGCTGGTGGTGGTAATAAATACCAAATTCGGAAAGCTCTTCGGGGTCCTCCAAGCTTCAAGCCTGGGTAGCTGGAAGGTTGAGGTCATCCCCATCGCTCGAGTCACTCAAGTTGGCAGCCTTGGCATCACCCTTTGACTCTCCCCTCTCCCTCATCAATGGCCATCCAGTCAGCTGCTAAGTCTTGTCGATTCTACCTTCGCAACACCTCTCCCACCTGTCCCTTCACTCACCTCCCCGGGACTGTCTTTCAGGCCCTCAGCACCAGTTGCCTGGACTATTGCAGTGGACTCCTAATGGGCCTTCTGTTTCTACTCTTACCTCCTCAAATCCACCCTCCACTGGGTTGTAAATTGCTGAGACTGGTCTGACTAGGTTGCTGCCCTACTACTGCCCTCTTTGGTAACTCCCTGTTGCCCCTAGACTCTGGTCCTTTCCCAGACATAACCATGACTCTCCTTCACACCTCGTGCTCCAGGCAAACTGCTCTGCCAGCTGTCCCCCAGACTCAGTGTGCCATCCTTCATCTCTGTGCCTTGCCCAGGCTATCTTCCGTGACTGGAACTCCTTCCTCACCTCCACCTGTTAGAGTCCTTCCAGGCTTAGCCTAGTTATTACCTCTTAAGCAAAGTCTTTCTTGGTCCCCTCAGTTCTTAATGCTTCCTCCTTCCTGAAATGACTTTGTATAAACTTACTTCTGTACATAATGCGGCCCCCCCACCCCCATGGATTGTAAGCTTCTGGGAGGCAGGAGCCTTTTCATAAGTCATTTGTCTTAGTTTCCTCAGCATCTTACACATAGGAAACACTTACTACGTGTCTGTGGAATTTACTGACGTGAGAGAGGCGAGATTGAGTGGACGGGCGCATGGTCAAGCTCTCACTTGCTCTTCCAGACCCTGACATCCGCTACTGTGTCTTGGCCTCCCTGGATGAGCGCTTTGATGCTCACCTGGCCCAGGCAGAGAACCTGCAGGCCCTGTTTGTGGCCCTTAATGACCAGGTGTTTGAGATCCGCGAGCTGGCCATCTGCACCGTGGGCCGCCTCAGCAGCATGAACCCTGCCTTTGTTATGCCTTTCCTGAGGAAGATGCTCATTCAGGTAAAGGGCCTGGCTCTTGAAACTGGGCCATGGGGAAGAGCGCCTCCCAATGGAACTGACCACTCAAGGACTGAGCTCTTGGTGGGCGGGGAAAGGAAGAGGATTGAGCCCATTTAAAAAAAAAAAAACACTGAGTCCAGGGAACTGGAAAGTGGTTTGAGCTCTTTCGTTATTTAGGAAATTAGAACAAGCAAGGATGGGCTGAGACCACCTTCCTTGGAGGGAGCTCTCAAATTAGGGAGGAGTCATTTAGTAAACTGGACCTGCAGGCCAATGATTTATTTCAGGAATAGTTTGGCTAATTGCCTGCTCTTATTAGGGGGTTCTAATAGCTGACCTTTATACCTGGCTTTAAGCAAGAGTTCTTAACCCCATTGGCTGTCTGGTGAAGACTGTGGACCCCTTCTCAGAATAATGTTTTCAAATGCATGAAATACAGAGCATTACAAAGGAGACCAGTCATGTCAAAATATTGCTATCAAAATCTTTTTTCAAAAAACAAAGTCACAGAATTCGTTTAAGCACCTACTCCATACATGCATTGTGCTAAGCACAGGGCTACAAAGAAAGGCAAAAGATAGTCCCTGCTCTCAAGCAGCTCCCAGCCTGAAAGGAAAAATACCTTACAAACAGTGTTTGGGAGGATCAGGAGAAACTTCTCAGAGATGGGGAGATTTTAGCTGGGTCTTGAAGGAAGGAACCCAGGAGGCTGGCATGAAGTGGGACAGCATTCCAGTCACGGGGGTGGCCGGAGAGTACACCTGGAGGCGGAAGCTAGTGTCACTGGGCCGCAGAGCACGGAGGAGCAGTTGGGCTTTCAAAGCCTGGCTGGGTGAGAGCTCTTGCTTCAGGGTTTGCAAAACTACATATGAAATCCCAATTGAAGCTCACAGTAGTCCCGCAAAGGACATAATACCTCCCTAGTTTGCATTTGAAGAAACTGAGCCCCAGAGATTATCCTGGGCTACACAGTCTGTAAATTTTAACAGTCTGGATTTGAGCCCTAGTCTTCTTGACTAAACCAGGACGTCAGTGTGTCCTATAGATTCCTACCTCTCTGTTACCCAGAGAACGAACTCGTGAAGAGGAGCTCAGGTTAAAATGAGCCAGCTTAATGAGCACCGATATTTTCTTATGCTAACAGTTCCCATTGAGAACAACTGATTTCAGTTTTTTAAAAAAGTTTGCCATTAAATCTTGTTGTAGGTGCTCGAATATAAAGTGAAAAACCATGCAATCTTTGCCCCCTCAGAGCTTCCACTCTCCTTGCAGAAAGTGACCAGGTGGGCTTAGCAGTAATTGTAAATCGAAGTGGAAGATATGTATCCGGGTAGGGCCCAGAGGGGCATGTGGCTGGGAGGGATGGCTGACGTCCAGCTGAGCGGAGGAAGGCAGGCAGGCTTCATGGAAGATGTGCCATCAAACACACGTAGCTTACTCTGGAAAATAGAGGCAGGCCAGTTTTCTAATTCGCTGAACTTTATTCCTTGAAGGGTCTAATTTAAAGGGGAAAAAGTGTGAACAATCTTTGGGGCAGTTCTGATAAGTGTTGTTTCAGCAGGGGGCACAGTAGGGGCACAATCAGAGCTTTTCCCAGTACCTGATTGTTCAGAATGTCAGATAGTGGATTGTACAGTGATGAGCCTGGGATCACTGGGTGTATGAGCACAGAAAGATGCTGTGGGAAGGCGCCAGGATTGGCCATCAGAAGGTAAGGGCTCCCATCAGGCCTTGGTACTGGTTACCTGTGTGACTTTGGTCAAGTCACTTAACTTCAGGGGCTCCGCTTCCCCAATCTGTAACACAGGGGGTGGCCATAGGATGCGGGATGGGGGGACACTTTCAGGTTAATGGACCTTCTTCCTCTATCGCTGTCACCTCTCACTGCTGTTAGTGTTCTGCCACCAGCCATCACCCTCTCCTCTTAGCTGCTGTTTGCCTGTAACCTAAGAACTCAGGGTTGCCAGGGAGAATGAGTTTCTTGAGTCAGTATCCTAAAATTTATGCACAAATGCTAAACCGTTAGACTCTCATTGCAGATTCCAGCCCTCTTCTCCTTTGGAATAAAATAGAAGCTGCCAATGCCATTTTTCTCATTGCTCAGAGAGGCTTTGCTTCAGTGTTTGCAGCCATCCCGAGGTTTGTGGGAATGTTTGTCTGTTGAGTTAATCACCCTTAACTTGGTGATGCCGAATGGACGACGTCTCGGATGGTTTCTGATTTGCATCTATTTTTGCCCCCGTACTTAATGGGCCAGAAAAAACCTACTGATTTTTGCATTTACATTTTAAATCTTTAGGTGTGGCCAAAAGGGGCTGGCCATGACTTCTTTTAACAGTGTGCTAGCACTGCCAGGATAGGGTTTGGTGTAGCAGCCATTTGCTGCCCAGTGCCCATCCCTTTTAAAATGGCAGTCTTTTTATAGCCTCATCTCCTAGAGAGACCTCTATTCCTCATTGTTGCAGAGTGTCGCCCACCACTGTGACTTGTCCAGCAGTCATAGCTCAGTGACATTGGGCCATCCTCAGGGAGCACCAGGAAACTCTCGAGCGGATGTGGAAGGGGAGGTGTCAGGCAGGTTTCTCTCCCGGTCCAGCTTGTTAGGGACCACTCTAAAGGTCTTTGATGACCTCTACTGTCCTTGTGTGAATCCTGTCTGCCCCCGCTGTCTCTCTGAGGAATGTCTCTCTTCTAGAATTTCCTTTGCCATAACAAAGCATTGTTCTTTCCTTCAGATTCTGACTGAGCTGGAACACAGTGGAGTCGGAAGAATCAAAGAGCAGAGCGCCCGCATGCTGGGGCACTTAGTGTCCAATGCCCCCCGGCTCATTCGCCCCTACATGGAGCCCATTCTGAAGGTGGAGGAGACCTGGGCAGTGGTCACCCTTTTGCTTTTTCTTTGCCGGTGTAACTCTTATCTACTCTGGAGGAACCGATTGCAGTCAGTGTTGAATGGTGCCATCACAGTCAAGGGGCAAGGTCCAGATCAGAAATGCTCATACACGTACCAGCTGTGTGACCTCAGACATGGCACTTAGCTCTCAGTGCCCCAGGCCACTGTCTGAGACTAGGTTGCATAGCATGTAGGGTCGTGCATTGGCAGACAGTTTCCCCAACAGGAATTCTTTAGGTAATGAATTTTGGTCCCCAAATAGAACGATACTCAAATACACCAAGCCCCAAGACAAGGGGAGTAAGGGCCAGAAATAGTTAATGAAAGATGGTGTGTTTTGAATCTGAATATGCTGAAGTAACATAGACCATTTCATAACATTTAAATCTATGTAAATTAACATCCAAATATAATTTATAGGAATGAGGTATAATATTTTCACATTTTGTTACCCTCAGCTATCAATTAGGTTAGTCTTATGGTCTCGATAGGGAAAAGGTTAAGCATCCATGCTCCAGTTAGACCCTCATAGGAAACCCTGAAAAAAGTCGCTTGGACGTGGTCGGGTTGGTCCTTTAGGAGGTGGCCTTCAAGTACAAATTGATCTAAGAAATGTTCTCTTGGGTGGATAGTAATCTGCCTACCTTTCCTTGTGTCTGCCCTAGGCTTTAATTCTGAAGCTGAAAGATCCAGACCCTGACCCAAACCCAGGAGTGATCAACAACGTCTTGGCCACGATAGGAGAGCTGGCCCAGGTAAGGGCGCCCTGCTTCTTCTGGGAGCTGTCCTCCAGGGTCAGGCCTGCCTGCCCTGCTCCGTGGCCAGTGTGTAGAGGGGTTTAATGGAAGCCCCCTCCCTCTCTTCCTGCAGGTGAGTGGCCTGGAAATGCGGAAGTGGGTCGATGAGCTCTTTATCATCATCATGGATATGCTGCAAGACTCCTCTCTGCTGGCCAAGAGACAGGTGAGTAACCATGGGCAGGGAGGGTGGGGTAGAAAGGGGAAGGGGATGGATGGAAGGGATGAGAGGAATGGGGGGTGGAAGGAAAACTGGAGCCAGGATTGGTGGGCATCCTGAGAATAGTCCCTTATAAACTGCACCTCGCTCACGCATGGTCAGTTCGTTGTCTCCTATGTGCTAGGAATGGTGCTGATGTGGGAGATAGAACTACAGATTGAGACAATCTCTGCTTATAAGAGCCTTCATTGTAAGGAGAAGACAACATAAAGTGCATAAATAACAAGTGTATACAAAGTCGTTAAATGGTTCTGAAGCCCAGTCACATCTTTGTCATTCTGCCATTCTACAGGGCCCCCGATTGTCTCGCAGGTTTGGTATCGAGGAGGTGCCCAGTGCCCCCCAAAGCTCTGGGCCTGGACCCTCCCTAGCTGGAGCCCTGCTGGGAGAGTCACCTCACCTGCTTCGGTTTCCTCTCCTGTAAAATGAGGAGCTGTTGGTAGCCCCTCCCTCCTGGGGGTGTGGTGAACACCAAACGGAATCATATTTGTAAAGGTCATGGCACTGTGCCTGGCACATAGGAGGTGCTTGGTAGATGCTGGGTGCCCGTCTGGCCTGACCTGTCTTTCCAGACTAGATGCACTTACCTGCTTGCTATGCCTTGAGCTCAGTACTCCATCTCCCCTCTGGGGGGCCTACCATGCACCCCCTCCTTATCTTGGCTTCCACACTGTCCTTCAAGGCTCAGTTCTCCAGCGTTCTTCTGCAGGTTCTCTTTCCTGGCTCCCGTAGTTTTCAGGGCTCCCTCTCCCTCTCCTCAGATAAGAACACACCTGTCTCTTTCCAGGTTAAGTTTTCCCAGTAGAATGTATGGTCTTGAGGGCAGAAACTTTTATTCTTTCTGTGTTTTATTCCCAAGGACTTGTAAATGTTAGGTATTTAATAAATGCCTGTTAAATTGGTTTGGATTGGACTAGATAGGATGACCTTCTCGGTGCAACTTTTTCCATGCTTGTACTGAGTGTTAGAAACCTCGGGTCATAGGCCCAGCCATGTAGCTGCCTACACTATTCCTCTGTAATATCAATCCATCTGGTCTGTCCTGAGGCCAGCTCTCTAGGGAGGCCATGGTCCATCCACAGGATCTTCTCTGCACTGACTCAGCAGACCAAAGATGGCGTGGGAGGGCAGCTAGCTGGATGGCTTGCCCCTTCCTCGGTCATGGCTGCCAGAGTATGATTCCTTAGGAAGTCATCCCTGAGCTCCCAAGAAAGGCTCTGAAAGATGGCTCTCCAACGTGCCCCTTTTCTCCTCTCAGCAACTGCAGTTCTGGGGCTAGAAGGCAGGATGTTTAGCTCAGAGAAGGGAACACTTAGAGAGGAATGTGAGAGTTTTCAGATATTTGAAGGTCTGTCTTGTAGAGGAGGGCTGGATTTGTTCTGTGTCCCCAGGGCAAAAGTTAGGCAGAAGTCCCAGAGAGGACAGGTTTAGGAATAGAGCTGTCCAAAAAGTGGTTTGGGTGTGTAGGGAGGACTACTGATTTTTCAGGGGTGGCTAAGTTTGGGACGAGGTCTATCTCAAGATTGAGTGGGCCTAAATGATTGTGGCTCCAAGATTCCCTCTCCTCCATGCTTCTCAATCTGTTGGATAGCAGCATGTAGGGAAAGCTCTTTGAGAGCAGGGGCTAGCTCATTTGGGTACTGTGTACCCGCAGCATTTAGCACTGTGCTTGGCATGCAGTAGGTGCTTAATATATTGACTGATGTGGAGAAGCATAGGCCTTCAGTTTACGTGTGTCCAGCCCTACTTCATTCCTGGCCATCTAACCACAGCCTTCACTTTCTTTTTGAATTTAGAGTTCTCTCATAGCTTCCCTTGCCAGTTTTTAAGGTTGTGGAAGCAGATCTTAGGTCCTTCTGGAAAAGCTTTTTAATCCCAGGAATGAGAAAAAAGCCCAGTATATTGTTCCCTTGTCTGCTAGAGGTTTGTGGTTAGCCAGCTGTTTAATCTGCCCAGACTTAGGGGACCCTCTTCCTGGTTTAGAAAAAGACATTCTGTGTTACAAAGAAACTGCTTTGGGTACAGCTTCTGACTTCTTGTCGTCAGCTAAGAGAGCACTGGTGTTTTGCCTTTCCCCTCAGTTCTCCAAAGACTTGACTTGTTGGTTTTTGCTTCTGCTCCAGGTAGCACTGTGGACCCTGGGTCAGCTGGTGGCCAGCACTGGCTACGTGGTGGAGCCTTACAGGAAATACCCAACTCTGCTGGAGGTGCTGCTGAACTTTCTGAAGACCGAGCAGAACCAGGGCACCCGAAGGGAGGTAGGACACTGAAGCGACTTGACTGTGTGTGGAGAAGGAAGAAAGGAGAAAGTCTGGAGGGTTCCGATTTTCCTGTGATCAGCCCTCTTTCTGTGATCACAGGAGCCTAGATTCAGAACAGGCCAGGGGCTCAGAGGTCCTCTGGTCCAAGCCCCTCATTCACTAGATAAGGAAATTGAAGCTCAGAGAAGTCGTGACTCGCTTGTTGTCTCTGGGACTCTTACTCCCCATCCAGTGTGTTTTCCGTAGCATCATGCTGCAGGTGCGCGTAGCTGACTGGTGGTCAGAGTGATGATAATCATAGCACTTAGAAGGTTGGTAAAGCACTTGGCATATAGCCTTACAAGAGCCCTGGGAGGTACATGCTTCAGCTATGACCTCCATTTCCAGATGAGGACACTGGAGCTCAGGCGAAGTGATTTGCCTGGGGTCACACAGCTGGGAAGCCTCTGAGGTGGGGTTTCCTGACCACATCTACATGGCCTCACTGCCTAAGAATGGCCAGGGACCTAGAAAGAGCGTCAGGGCAGGGGGAGCAGTGGGGTGTCTGGCAGCAGCAGGGGAGGGCCTAGTTTACTTTTCCCCTTTCTCCCTCAGGCTATCCGCGTGTTGGGGCTTTTGGGGGCTTTGGATCCCTACAAGCACAAGGTGAACATCGGCATGATTGACCAGTCCCGGGACGCTTCTGCCGTCAGCTTATCTGAGTCCAGATCCAGCCAGGATTCCTGTGAGTGGAAGGGGGCGTTGAGCCTGCCGTGCCCTTGAGCTTTGACACTCGGGCAGGGTATCCTGTGGTCCTCAAAAGTATCGCGGCACTTAATCGTTTTTGAATTAAGAGTCAGTTTCACCTGGTATCGGTGTGACGTTTGCTGTTTTCCGCTGAGCCAGAGTACGCCTTCATTCATTAAACAGCTAGTTATGGAGGGCTTGTTCTCCGCACAGCCCTGGAGGAGGTAGAAGGGGAGAGTGAAGAAGCAATCCTCGGCCTCCTGAAGCTTCTGGCCTGGGGGGGCGGGGAGGGGCCGGGAAGAAGAGCGCTTCTCCTTGAGGTTCTTTGTCTTTTTTCAGCTGTTTTTATTCTTAATCCTCAGAGCGGGTATGGGAAGGAGAAATATGTTGACATCTTATTTTTCTCAGTGTTTCTTTGATTTAATTCATTCCCACAACCCTCCTGGGAGGTAGAGTTGAGAATTTGTTCTCCCTTTTGAAAGATAGATTTTGCCCTAGATTTCCCCAGAAAACCAGTTAACACACTCGTAGCCAGGGCTCCTTTATTTCCACTAAGTACCAGATCCATTTGTCTTCACTGCCTTTCACAAAGGTATTTTTGTCCTCGCAGTGGGCGATATTTGTCCTTGCCTTTGACAGCCACTTCAGGTACCCATTCCTCACCAGTTAAAGAGACCTTTATTTATTAACTTCTTAACTTATGTTGAGGCGATTAAGCCTCCCGCTCCCTTCTCTGGCCCAGAAAGAAGCTTCAGATCCGCGTCATTGGGAAGAGAAAGCTCAGGGGCTACTTTCTTGCTCGCATCTGCCCTCAGTCCCTCGCCTTCCAACCAGTTTGAGTCTTTATTGCTCTCAAGCCCCTGTTAAATCACAGGACTTCTCCTGAAGAGTCTGATTTTTCTGGGCAGGTATCATTTTCTATTAACTCAGCTGAATTCCCCAGGGGTTTGAGGGCCAAGCAGCTGTTGAACAGATGTTTGCTTAAATGAATCTACTAAATTTCAATTACTTTCATTTGGGAGAGTAGTTATTTTTATTGGTCTCTTCAGCTGCTGAGATGTGCACAATAACCATGAGAAGTCAAGTCAGACGCATACCATTGTGAGGACCATAATCCATGAAGCAGACTTCTAGGGTCTTGTTGTTTGAGCAGCAGAGAAAGGCCCTAGTGTCCCTTACTTCCACTATGATGGTGGTCCTTAGCACAGTGCTGGATTCTTCATGATGTTAGAAGGGAAGAAAGGTGTGAGAAAGAGCAGCTTACCGATGCTTACTCGCCCTCCCCAAAGCCAGCCGTGTGTTGTATTTAGAGGCTGTCTCTTTGGCTTTGTCCCAGCTGACTACAGCACCAGTGAAATGCTGGTGAACATGGGTAACCTGCCTCTCGACGAATTCTACCCAGCCGTGTCCATGGTGGCTCTGATGAGGATCTTCCGAGACCAGTCCCTCTCCCACCATCACACCATGGTCGTTCAGGCCATCACCTTCATCTTCAAATCCCTGGGGCTTAAGTGCGTCCAGTTCCTGCCCCAAGTCATGCCCACATTCCTCAACGTGATCCGGGTCTGCGATGGTGCCATTCGGGAAGTAAGTAGGCAAGGGAATGTCTCCCTGGCACCTCTCTTCATATCAGCTGTCATCCCCTCCAGCTCCTGGGTGACCCCATGCCTGCTGTGGTTTTGTCCCTCATAGCTTCCACATTCCAGCTCTACCTGGTCCTGCTCCCTGGCTCGGATGGCCCTGGGGGCTTGCCCTGCTATCTGAAGGGGCTCTGGTTTACTCTTGAAACCAGTCCTGTTTGTCATCTTAATTTACTGGACTAGATCCAGAGGCTCCTCCTCCCTTAAGGTAATGATCGCAGGACCGTTTTACCCCACTGTTTGTTTAGGAAGCCTGCTTGCTTCCTGGTGATATGACGGTGCTTTCTCCCAGCTCTGTTCTAATCTGAAAAGACCTCCGTGCTTTGGCACCTCACCAGAGCCAGTGGTCAGGGCTCTGGGAAGGGTCCATCCAGACGAGGTCGAGAGCATACCAGCTGCCAGTCCAGGTAGATTTATTCCATTTGCTCTCAGTTAGAGTCCAACGCATCAGATCCCCGAATGCCTTGTTTAAAGAGTTGATGGAGCAGGTGTGTGTCAGACAGAAAGATTTATTCCAACTGAGGGAATGACTTGGAAAGAAAAGGTGGAATTCCTCAAACAGGAGTCAATCACTTGTTGCCCCCTCCCATTGCCCAGATGTCCTTTGAGGCAAGAGGGGAAGTTATTCCTGGGAATGGTTCCCTCAACTTGACCATCCCGCTCCAAACTTCAGTTTTCTCCCCCAAATATTGATTTTCAGGTGAAAGAAATTAGTTTAGAAAAAAAAAGTAAAGGGGAGATGAGGGGGCTCTCTGGGCCACTAAGGTATGCCAGAATTGCCTGGTGGTGACGTCAGGTTGCTACATCTCCACAGATCAGGCAACCTGGAGGTTTCCTTCATCAGAGCCTGGCTGTGCTCTCTGGAAGGAGTAGGGCAGCTCTTTTCCTTCCAGTGATCCTTTGGTCTTCTCTGACCTCCCTAGCACCCAGAATGCTTTGATGTTCCCTTGCCTAAAGTCTATCATCCTGCCTGTGTGAAGAAAATTCAGTCAGAGAATACATAGTTGAGGAGTCTTGGTTTCTCCAGCCTCCCCAATGGTGGCACATAGCTCTCTGGAGCACTTACTTCAGTGAAAAGATTCCTGGGAGATGGGAGTCAGCCCTGGAACGGCCAGGTCAGGCCCGAGTCGGCAGGAGCTGCCCTGTGCATCACCCAGTCATTCACGAGTTTGCCCAGACTCCCTCGGAATTCGTCTGTTTCCTGCCAGTGCTGCTTCTTGAGGCCGCTGCGCTCCGTCTGGTTAATCAAGTAGCCTTGCATGAAATCACTGTTCCTTTTATTTGTCCTAGACTTCTCCCAATCCAGTTTCAAAGACGAAACTAGAAAGGGAGGCTCTGGATCTATATGCTTTAGTGGAGAGAGCAGAAGCACAGATAATGGGAAAGTCATTTGTGTTTGACACTGAAATGTGGTTATATGATCGATTCTTAAACTGGCTTTCCATTGATCCTGGGAATTGATCATGCCATTAAATTAATGAAGCTACTGTGAAGACACGGCTCCAAAGGGCTGGGAAGAGAGTCCCCTCCTACTCCCACCTCCACCTCCTCCCCATCCCCCTCCCCTCCGTAATGCTATCACAGGCTTGGATCAGTTCTCCCAGCACTGATACACATAGGATCTCATCTGCTCCTTAGAGCACTCCCTGGGACTTACTCCCATTTATAAATGTGAGATCCCAGTACCGAAGGTGGAGGGGCCTGGCTTTTCTCACTCCTCTCTCCCCTCTCGCCCTCCTTATCACTCCCCTCAGCTCTGCTGTTGGCCTGATCCTAGGAGTGGATCACCAGCCCAAGCAGAGCTACCCTTTTTCCTTCTTCTCAAAACTTTGCTCTCTGGGTAGCTCATACCCTCTCTGGAAGCATTCAGACATAAATTAATCATTGTTTTTTAGCTTTTTTAAAGAGAATTCCAGACTTCCAAACATGTTGGTAATGTTCACAATAAAAATTGCTTAAGCAGAGATATTTTTACTGAGATATTAAAAGCCAAGTTTTGCCATAAATAAAAGCCTCCAGATCATATAGAGCTTTCTAGTTACCATATTGGAATGATGGCAAATTAGGGTTAAATGAACCGAATAAATATTTGTGGTTCACAAAAAGCCTCGCCCTCCCTGCCCTCCCCAGTCTTAGTCCAGGCTGTCTCTGGGCGTTAGTCGTGAGGGCTGGGCAGCACTAACGTCTCCTTTTCAGTTTCTATTCCAGCAGCTGGGGATGCTGGTGTCCTTTGTGAGAAGCCACATCAGACCTTACATGGACGAGATTGTCACCCTGATGAGAGTGAGTAAAGCCTTTCCGCTTGGCCGAAGCTGGGGAGTCCAGAGGGGGCTTGGAGCAGAGCTGGATGAGAGGCCCTTTCCATCCCTGACCCACTGCAGTGGAAAAGCTTCCTAAAAACCCAATTGATGGTTGATCCAAAGCACATTCAGCTAGGTTTAGAAGGGTGATTTTGTCCCTGGCCCCCCAGTGTCCAGGATCGAAATCTGTGGGTAAAGTAGTCACTGGCAAAAAAAGAATGTGGTGGTTTTTGCAGCACCCGCTGCAGTGGTGCAAAACTGTGGGCTTGGATTGGACCATTTCAGAGCCCACTAGCTTGTTAAGTGCCAACTAGGAGGAGGTGGGCATGGCAGCCCACTCCTTTCAAAAATGGAAGAGATGGCAGATGAGAAAAGGGTCATTTGCCAGCTCGGTGGCTATTAACGTGGTTCGCAGCATGTAGGAAGCTGTTGCCCGGGTGACTTCCCATTGACTTCAGCACCATTCTTGGTGTGCGGAGTGGCAGGAAGGCTTCCTTCCTCGCTTCTACTGCATAATTTAAATGCTTTTGTGGGGAAGGTAGCTTGAGAGCTGTTCAGCCCTGAAAACACCAGGAGGTTGTTTTCTTGCCTGCAACACCACATCTTTATGTAGTTGGCTTAGAAGGAGCTTCAGGGCCACAAGGAAAATTGCTGACTTCAACTCCCCAGGCTCAGCACCAATAACTCTGGCAGGTGTAAATAATTGAGAGTGGTGTGGCTCCCCCTGCCCCAGAGCCTTTTCAGAGGCTCTCACACAAGGAGCACTTCTGTGGAGCTCTGAGGAGCCTGGTGGGGGCATTCTCAGGGTTCTGCAGTTGATGTCGTCTCTGATTGATTTGTTCAGCCAGAGCTTTGAGGCCAGGACACTTTGGGAGGCCGGGCCCACACCTGCAAAACATGGCCCGGGGTGGCGCATGTACAACAGGGACCCCATTCTTGTGATTCTGGGTCCAGAGCATTTAATGAGCTCCCCTGGACAGAAGAGAAGGCCTCTTTGTGCACGGGAATCCAGCCAGCATCTGGCGGCAGCGGCTGGCCTGGTGACTTGGGGCAGAGGAGTCCTGGGGGCTAATGGACGTTCTCTATGGAAGGTTGAAATAAAACGTGATCCAACAAGTCATTTTGGCTGTGAAATCCATGGTGGGTCATCCCTTATGAGCCCCGTTGACTTGGGAAGGGTGCCTTCTCCAGGCTGTACCCACCTTCTAAGACTGGGTCTTTCTCCCCATGGCACTTTTTTTAAATGAAGAGAAGGCAGTTTCCCTGGGGCCTTCTGACTAGGTTTTTTACCGGCTTAATTTTTGATCTCTTCATAATAAGAACTTAATTTCCATAGTCCCTTTCCTATAAGCCGCTAAAAGTGCTTTTGTTTACAGCCAACCCTCAATTATTCAGGGCCCAGGAGGATTGACTTGCCATCTGCTTTGTCTTGGTTAGTAGACCACAACATTGCTTTCATCCTGGGATCTCCTCATTAGGAGGTTTGGTGGAAAGGGGTGAGCTGCTGACTTTCGCAGATGACTTCAGAGCAGTCCTGCCTAGAAACTAGGACTTTGTGCCCATGACTTGTTATGATAACTTTTTTAATTTGACCACATGGCTCATAGAAACCATCTTCTGATGTCGCCACCTTCTCCTCTGCACCCATCTATGCTCTGATGAATACCTCAGGTGACCCTCTCTATCAGTGCCTGGCTGTTGTTCCATTGGCTAATTAGCTAAAGCTCTCAATCACACCAAAGTAACCTTACTGTGCTTTTGAGGGAGCTTCTCTCTGGCCTGTACATGTACATCTTTTTTATGGAACAGAAGAGACCCTCTTGCTTGAGCCACCTGGAAGTGGCTTTAACATCCCTCATTGGGGCAGCTAGGTGGCGCAGTGAGTAGAGCACCAGCCCTGGAGTCAGGAGGAGCTGAGTTCAAATCCAGCCTCAGACACTTGACCCCTGTACTAGCTGTGTGACCTTGGGCAAGTCACTTAACCCCAATTGCCCTGCCAAAAACAAAAACAAAATAAAACATCCCTCCTCTCTCTGTCTGTGTAGGAATTCTGGGTCATGAACAGCTCCATCCAGAGCACCATCATCCTCCTCATCGAGCAGATCGTGGTCGCTCTGGGCGGTGAATTCAAACTCTACTTGCCTCAGCTGATTCCTCACATGCTCCGGCTCTTCATGCATGACAGCAGCCCTGGACGCGCTGTCTCCATCAAGGTGAGCAGCCGGGGGTCACAGAGGAGGCCCGAGGGAGCCTAGCCTTTGAAGCCTCCAGAGGAAGCCTCTGCCATGGGCAGAGGTGGGAGTCAGACTGAGAGGCCTCATGGGGGTTGGGGGTGGGGCAGAGCTGGCCTCCGAGAGGCAGGAGGATCTGAGTCAAAAGTCCCAGCCACGTGACCACGGCAAGGCTCTTCACCTCTCAGTGGCTCGCAGATCTCTATGGTGACAGTTGATCAGTTTCTACATTAGGAATTTCTGAGCTGATGAAGTCACAGGGTTTTCCTCCCCAAAATAAAGCTCCTAGAAGCCTACATATGAGTGTCAAGTGAATGTCTCGAGCTGGAGTGAAGGAGCAGGTGCCCCAGAGCAAAAGCACCATTGCATGCTGGGCAGTTCCCAAGAGGGCCGCCACCGGGGAGAGAGTGTCTGGGGGCAGGGGGGTCATCCATGGCTGGGCAACCGACATCTCCCCCTGTTGGGCTCACCTGGTCCAGAGCCACATCTCATGGGTCACGGTTTCTCTGCTGAGTGGACTTCATCACTGCCATCTTCCTCCGTTAGCTCAGCTCATTGAGGCTTGTTTAGTGACAGTCCTTTCGTTTTCCTCTCCCAGTTGTTGAACGCAATCCAGCTGTTTGGGGCCAACCTGGATGACTACCTGCATTTGCTTCTGCCTCCAATTGTGAAGCTGTTTGATGCCCCTGATGCTCCCTTAGCAGCTCGCAAGTAAGCAGCTGCCCTTTGGCTCCTTTGATGTTCTTGGGCCACCTCCCGTTTGGGGGTTGTTTTAACTCCATTCTGTAGTACCAAAATGTCCCAGGCTTATTTAAATCTGAACTCTCCCTCTCCCACTGCACCCAGTGTTAAGTCCATTTTGCCCAAGATGCCCTGGCCTGAGGAGGAAGCCCAGCCTCTGAGACCCTCCTCCTTCTGATTGATTGTAGGGCAGCCTTGGAGACTGTTGATCGCCTGACCGAATCCCTGGATTTCACTGACTATGCATCCCGAATCATCCACCCCATCGTACGGACGCTGGACCTGAGCCCAGAGCTGCGCTCCACAGCCATGGACACTTTGTCTTCACTCGTCTTCCAGCTGGGGAAGAAGGTAGTAAAGGGTTCCTGGGAAGGCAGGATGGTTGAGTTGTAAGCTGAGTCTCTCTCAGCGTAGGGAGACTCTATCTTTAGCAGGGCTAGGCAAGAAAATCCCCAATTATATGATCTTTCCCCCTTAAAACATGAGGAAATAAAAATTGGGGTGTTTTTTTTAGCTCTCGTTAATATTTAGGATTTTCCCCCTAAATCCTGCAGATATGACTAATAGATCCACCTACAATTATGACTTGTCTTTTCTGAATTTTTCTCCTGTTTGTAATAGTACCAGATTTTCATCCCAATGGTGAACAAAGTCCTGGTGAGACACAGAATCAACCATCAACGCTACGACATGCTCATTTGTAGGATTGTCAAGGTGAGCCCGTCTGCTTCTTTGTTTCTAGTCCCCAAGATCTTTCCCTCTTAGTCATTTTTTAGGGTCTTGGATGGTGGTAGTAAATATACCTGACTTAGCTGGCTCTGTCTTTCTTACTTGTTCATCATTTTCCAGTGTTTGATTCATCTCCCTCCTGTCTGTATTGGCATGGCTGGCTGGCGAGTGTCCTTCCCCTTGGCTATATTGGATATATTTCATCTTTATTTACCTGTGTGCATGTTGTTCCATGTGTCCCTCTGCCCCATAGAATATAAGCCCTTCGAGGGCAGGGACATGTTCCCTTTTGGTTTTGCATCCCCGGTGCCTAAAGGCATCTAATAATCGCTTGTCAAACGAATGAATGACTCCCACACATGGGCAGCTCTGTTTGTGCAGAATTCTAGCCTTTTACTCTCCCCTGGATTAGCCTGTTGTAAACAGTGTATGGAATTTTCCAGCGGGGGGAAGGAAGTGGAAAGCAGCCCATCTGAGTTAAAGGGCTGTTGATGTTCTAGGAGAGTCTAGCAACATCGCCAGCTGACTGTCTCCATCTCTGGTTACAGGGCTACACGCTAGCCGATGAAGAAGAAGATCCTCTAATTTATCAGCATCGAATGATGAGGAGTAACCAGGGTGATGCCTTAGCCAGTGGACCAGTGGAGACCGGGCCCATGAAGAAGCTACATGTTAGCACCATCAACCTACAGAAGGTAGGTCCATGGACAGTTTCAGGGAGCCAGGAGATCTGGTGCTGTCTGGGACTAGCAGTGCTGGAAGCTGCCCTAAAAGTCTGGATAGTAGGAAGACAGGTCTGGCTGTTTTCATTTTTAAAGGGGGAATATTAGGAAGTGTGGAAAGCTCTCAGTTTGAATGACATGCCTGCTGTCAGAGCTGTGATAGGGGGCACTTTGTGGCAAATGCCACATGAAGAGAATTCCAAGTTGGCCTCACCCTTGAGTCAGGACCTCCAGAGTCATCTATCCTGGATTTACCAAAGAAGAGACTGAGGCTGAGAACACGGACAGGTCTTGCTAAGATCTCCTAGCTGGCAAGCTTTCTAGTACACTTCTTTACTACGCTTAGAGATTTCAAAGGAGGGGTCTTTGGTGAACCCAAATGTAATACATGTTTATTGTGTCAACTTTTAAGTGAATATACCGGGTTGTTCATTTCAGCACTCTACATTAGTCACTGATGCCTTCATTGATAGTGGTGTCACACACACGCACGCACGCTCTTCTTTCATCCACCCATTCTACCTGTGTTGTTTATGTGGTGGCAGGTCTAATCAGCAAGCTGGGGGATGGTTAACCCCATGTGGCCATGCTCAGCTTCAGGCTGTTCTTTGCCCATTTCTCCCAGCCTTGACATGACTTAACATAGAAGACGTAAAGGAGACCTCATGCAAAAGCTGTTGGCTTTTCTCAGGTGGCTTCCCATCCTGCTAAGCCAGAGTTCTAGAAGGAGGACAGGTTGCCAGCCCCACCCAGTGCACACCCTGCCAGAGTAGAGCTGAGCTGAGCTTCCCGAAGCAAGGACCCGGACATGGGCATAGGCCAGAGTTGTTCATCCAGCCCAGGGCATTTACCTCCTTCCGTTCAGGTGACTGGCTGCCCTACTTCAGAGCTGACTCAGGGCCCCTTTGGCTGCTGGGCAGTGGCCCAGTCACCCAGTTTTCTGGTCCCTGGTGTATCTTGTTTGTTGGCCTATGTGTAGGAATTTAAAAGTAACTGCCCCCTTGGTCCAAGGATAAAGACTGTTGGGTCAGTTGTACACACACACACACACACACACACACACACACACACACACACACACACACGCACAAACTTAGGATGAAAAAGAGAACTGATGAACTCTCGAGTACATATTGAAACATAGTATTTTTCACTTTCTTTATTTTTCTTGCCCCCCACCCCCAGCTTGGCTGATGTGGAAATATATTTTTGCATGACGTCATCTGTATAATGGGTATCATATTTCTTGCCTTCTCAACAGGTGGGAGAGAGGTGGAGGACGGGAAAGAATTTGAAAGTGAAAATAAAGGTTGAAAATTTAATAAAATAAAATAAATCCAGCCCCCCCCCCCCCCAAAAAAAGTGGTGCATAAACAAGCACAAAGGTCTCTGCTTAGTAGGTGGGGCTCAGGTCACCCCCAAAGCTGCCTTTTGCTAAGCAGGGAGTCTGAGGCTTTGAGGAAGATTGAAGCTGGGGACCCCAGGACCCCAGCAGCTCTTTGGCTTCTGTGCCAACCCAGCCGTATCAGCTCTGTGCTCATCACCTGTTGATTTCCCAGTAATGGATCTAATCACCTTGGATCCTTTGGCTGACTCTCTGCAGAAAACTCGGCATTCTCATTGGAGGAGCCTTGTTTTGGGTCTTCCCTGTCCACCAGTTGGAGCCCACTGACTTTCATGACTTCATATAGCACAATCTTTTAAAATTAACTTTGACAATATTTTGGTATATTCCAGCCAACTGCTGCCCCTGCCTTCAATTTTAACTATTACTATTTTGAAGTTATACCCAGAAGCTATTTAATTGCAAAAGGTGTACCTTTCCAAATCTAGGGAAAAAATCATGAAATAACTGAATGCATATTTGATATTAATGACTGCCTGCCACTGATGGACATTTTAGGCCTGGGGAGCAGCCCGGAGGGTCTCCAAGGATGACTGGCTGGAGTGGCTACGCCGGCTGAGCTTGGAACTGCTCAAGGACTCCTCATCCCCGTCCCTTCGCTCCTGCTGGGCCCTGGCTCAGGCCTACAACCCTATGGCAAGGTAAGGCAGGCCTGGAAGGGAGACTTCCCCTCCTCTGTGGGGGTTCAGGACAGAGTGGCCATCAGGAAGCAGGCTTCCTTTGGACTAAGAGCCTTATGGTCAGCCTTCTTCACTGTGAAAATAAGTCAGTGATTAAGAAGAGGAGCATTTCTGAGTTTTTCCCCCAGTGGGGCAAGTACAAAGAGGGCAAACTCCCACGAGGATGGGAAAATCTGAGTCTCATTCCTCCCATTGGGTAGCATTAGCCAGGGGCGTCGCAGCCCAGACTCAGCAGGGCCAGGCTTGCCTGCTTCCTGGTGGCTGCTGTCACTGCTGTCTTTTAGGAGCTGTGGCTAACTATACCCCCAGGGAGTACTACTGAACATTGACTGTTTCCTCTCTGTTTCTGAGGATTCTCTGAACCTGTTGTGCAGGTTTTTCACACTCAGCTCATGTACAGTACTACCCTGGTGCTCACAGGGACCCTCCAAGCACATCTGACCCAGCTCCCACTCCAGACCTTTGATTCAGGAAAGCTTATTTCCCTTACTTAGTTCTCCATCAATCTCTTGACTTCATTTTTCAGTTGAATGTTTTCATTTGATTCCCCTGCCACCCCCATCCCTGGCAGGCTTTGTGCAGAATTCAAAATTACTTTGAGTCACAGAGTCCTTCAGAGTTACTCACTCTCTTACTGGTTGCCAGGAAGGGATATAGGTAATCACAGATGGAAGCTTTGGAAGCACTTCCTGTACACCACCCCCCTCCCCCCAGTCTGATAAGATTAAAGGACCTCAGGAGGAAACAGGAAGTCGAGGCCATCCTGGGCATGTGGGATCAATTTTAAATAGTTCAGTCTTTGAGATGAACTCTCCTGGTTGCTAAGGCCTGTCATTGGAGAGAGGCTCGGTAATCCTCTTGGATCCTGTGGGTTTGGATTTTCATTCTAACACCTCAGGTTTCTTGGTTCTGGCTGTAACTTTGCTTGGAACCATCCAAGAGTTCTGCCTGTTTTTTAAAATAGCAGCAGATGCTGTGTCTCATTTCCTGATCCCCAGGATTTGGGAATCGACAGCCTAACACCGAGGTCCCTCCAGGCCCTGGAGGATTCCATGAATTTCCTTGGAAGACCACAACCGATGTACTAGAAGTTACTTTCTCCCCTCTCTTCATTGATTCAATGTGATGATAAGCAAGAAATGTCTCCGAAGAAGTAGTTAATCCTCATCCGTTCACCATGCACATGCATCCTTGCATCCAACCTGTGCTGCCTGCCCTCAGGAATGTCAAGAGCAGGTAAACTTGCAATGGATTTTTCTCATGCCCATTTCTCTCCCTGCAGGGACCTTTTCAATGCAGCATTTGTGTCTTGCTGGTCTGAGCTGAATGAAGACCAGCAGGATGAGCTGATCAGAAGCATTGAGCTGGCCCTAACATCCCAGGACATTGCTGAAGTCACACAAACCCTCCTCAACTTGGCTGAATTCATGGAGCACAGTGACAAGGTGAGACCATCCTTTCCATTGTGCACACTGAGTGTGGCAAGGAGCCAGCTGGTGGGAGGGCCCCCCAGTTAGTCCTCAACCTCACCTGCCATCTTTCTTATGCTCTGAGGTCTCCTCCTCCCTCCAGGGTCCGCTGCCGCTCAGAGATGACAATGGCATCGTCCTCCTGGGTGAGCGAGCAGCCAAGTGTCGTGCATATGCCAAGGCGCTCCACTACAAGGAGCTGGAGTTCCAGAAGGGCCCCAGCCCTGCCATCCTTGAGTCTCTCATCAGGTAGGCCGTTAACATGCCTGTCTGGATTTCTGTTTGCTCTTCCTGTGTCGCCCCGATGCCAATGTGATTTCAGGGCTTCTGGCACACTGCCAGGTCCAGCGAGCACATTTGGGCCTATTGAAGCTACAGATGGCACTCACCAGTATTCCCACAAATTTGTAATTTTGGGCCCTCTCAGAACCTGGGTTCCCATTGTTTTCTGATGAGTGTTTTAGCTGACTGATGAAATGTGTCTGGAAGCAATTACAAGGCCATCTCAGAAAGAATGGGCAAGAGGGACTCCATATGTTGCTGGTTGGATGAGGATCTATAGGGCATGAAAATTGTTCCTAGGCCCTGAAGGCAAACCCAAGAGCGGACGCTGCAGCTCAGTGCAGAAAGAGCTGTCGTGATGATGTGCACCATTGTCTGCTGTGTTCTTGCAGCCTTGGGTTCTGTTTGCATTTTTTAAGTTCATCTGTGTTGGTTCCTCAGTCCTGTGCTGTTTGAGTTCTGAATTCTGAGAATTTAAGTAATGTCCTCCCCCTAAGAGGCTGCCAAGGTGGCATAAATGCTTTACTGTCATGAAACTGAAGATATTCTCTTCCTCTGCACATTACCAGAGAATGTTCATCTTTAGGATCGAATTATCTTTATTTGAATGGTAACGTTCATCGTTTCACTACAGTTTTAGTTGAAAGAAAACAATGCCCAGCTAGTAATAGCTTTCTCCAGCATGGTTGGGCGGGCCTGATGTGCCAGGCTGTGCTGTGATATGATGTTCCCTTCACTAGAGAAGCTCTTTGGGTGGCTGAATACTCTCCTATGGTTGTGTTTGGTTTAAAGAGCAGACCTGTAAGAGGAGGACAGGATGGAGGGTCAGGGAGAATAGGAATGCAGTCTGCTTTCTGCCCAAAAGCAGCTGCTTTTGTGGGTACTCCCAGTACCGCATCAGGAACAGGTTTGCAAAAAGAGGCGTCACCTAGGAGATGATACCTCCTTGTTTCCAGGTGATAGGTGGGAGGAATCTGAAACGTGACACTTTCTCCATCTTCTGCCTGAGTAGCTGGGGTCTGTTCTGCCATGTGCAGTGTGGGAGGAGCTGGACAGACTCTGGCCACATACACAAAGTGTCCCATCAGCTCCAGGGCTAGCTTAGATCAATTTCCATGTTGCCGTCACTGCCACTCCCCTCCTCCCCCCACATGGCCACCCTTATCTGCCTGGCATCTGTGGTCATCTTCCTTTGGGAAAATCACAGAGACATTATCGATAGAGACAGTATTCCAATAGGAGAAGCTCTGGAAGCTGGAGAGAAAACTTCCAGGGGTCATCGAGGCCTTCCCCTGATTCTCAGCCCAAGTATAATGGAAAGCAAATTCTCATCTTTTCAGGCACAATTCCTTGCAGACCAGTCTTGACCCTTCCTTGACCTCTTGCTGATCCTTTCAGACTCTGCTCACCTTCACTTTGACCTGCCTTAAGCTAATCTTCCAGGTTCTCTCTCCCCAGCTGCCATAGCAGCTCTCACTGTTGAATTTTTTGTGTAAGTCACACTGACCTGGCAGCATTCTTTTCCATTATAGTTAGCAGCGTGACCGGGACAGGCCAAATGTGAAATGTAGCCCTTAGGTTGGAGCTAACAGTGCACTCGTGGGGACTCGGGACAAAGTCATGTGAACGAGGGTGATAGCACTTCAGAGGAAATTCAGTTGAAATTCAGTTTCCATTTGGTAAACGTTTATTAAACACCTTTTATATGCGAAGTGGAGAAAAGCAGCTATATGGAACATAAACTTCTTGAGAATAGGAGCTGCTGTCGTGTCTCTTCTTTGTATCCCCAGCATCTAGTCCACTGCTTGGCACATAGTAGGTGCTTCATAAATGTAGGAATTGAATTGAACATTGGCCGAGTGAAAAAGGATACTCTAAAGAATGTAGTGGCTTGTTTAATTCAGCTGCAGTCTGGTGTTATTTTAACTCTTCTGATCGAGATATCAGTAAAACAAACACCTAGGCAGGAAGGCAGACTCTAAAGCCAGCAACCCAAGGCTAGCAAGGAGTGTGCAGCTGGGAGAACTGCCTCTGTTCTCAGGAGAGGTCCCCTTTCTGTCCTCCTTTATCTGGAAATACGTGTGTGTGCTTGCATACCCTCCTCTCTGACAAAGTCTTAAGGAAAGAATTAGTTGGCCAGATGTGGTGGTACATGCCTGTAATCCCTGCTACCAGGGAGGCAGAGGCTGATGGATCGCTTAAACAGGGGGATTCTGAGCTGCAGTGGGACTACCCCCATCAGGTACTAAGTTTGGCACCACATGGTGGTACACCTCCAGGAGCAGAGGGACCACCAGGGTTCCTAAGGAGGCAGGGTCAGAAACACCTCCTTTGGGGTGGGGATCATGCCCATGAGGGGCCGCTGCCCTTCCAGCTAGAGTGAGATGGAGAAGTCTCAGTTTCAAAAAAAATAGAAAAGAAAGAAGCAATTAGAGGTGGCTTGTCAGATGAAAATGTTACTTACCTTTGGAACAGGCTCCAGGTGACCTCCAGAAGTGACTGTTCCTAAAGGTCCAGAGCCCATTGTAGGCTAATGGATTGGGAACATTTTTCCTATTTTCTAGCGAAGTGCTTTCCCCTCCCCTTCCTCCCAAGAGAAGCTTTCCCCTGATATCTAGGCAAAGCGTTCAGGCCAACATTCCTGTTCTGGTCCTGGTGGCATGCCGAGGAGAAAGAAGAAGAGAGACTTGCCCACTGCTTCTCCAAAGATCCTAAGCAGTAGAGTTCATTCTTTCTCTCCGCCTCTCCTTTCCAGTCTTTTTTCTCCTCTTGTGCTATAGTGTTGGTCTGCTTGTCGAGCCTCTAAGATATTCAGCCCAGTGGCACAGAGCCCAGTGATTGTTGGGAAGTTTTCTTTTAGAGTGCCTGCCCCCCAGGAGGCCAAACTTTCCTTTCGTTTAGTTCTTCTTTGCTCTTTTTATTTGTCTCAAATCCTAGCATCCACCGTTATCTCTATCTTAAAATCCCTGGCTTTCTAATCGTAGGACCAAAGTTGGTTCCCTGTAGTTTCCAAAGGACAGTACATTCCAGGCCTCTAAATACAAGCAGTGTTGAGGAAACAGGATTCCTTGAGTCTGGTTTGTTAGAAGCAGGGCTGACCAGGTTTAAGAAGGAAGGAAGACAGCCTTCCCAAAGAGGTACTTCTGTAGGGCAGACACAGTTTCCAGAGAAAGAAACCCTCCCTCCCTGTGCCTTAACTTCCTCATTTTGCAAAGTATTTTGAGACAAGGTGATGAAAGCTGTAAAGAATTTTGACAGTAGACTAGCTGCAGGTATTGAAACCCAATACGTAGGGACACCAGTAGCTGATCTCTTGTCAGTACCTGCTACCCACAGGCACAGAAGCACACTGGTGCCCTCGTTGCTCTCTCTACTACCATCTCTGGTCTTCCTTCCCTGCATTTTCAGTGTCCTGGGTTTCCTGGAGTTTAAGATAGTACTTAGAGGTTCTTCCCCCTTATTCTAATAGGTACAGTGGTTAGAGCCCTGGGCTTGGTGTCAGACTCAAACTTTTACTAGCTGTGTGACCCCCAGCAAGGGATATAACTTCTCTCAGCCTGTTTCCTCAACTGTAAAGTAAAGATAATAGCACCTTCCCAGAGTGGTTATGGTAAGCAAAAATCAAGTGAAAAAATATTTGGAAAATGCTTTACAAACTTTAAAACACTAGCTGTTGCTGAAGCCTTTCTGATTTTCCTGAAGGCTTTATGTCATGTCATATTATAAAGACAGATAAAGATTGGAAATTTAAAGGAAGCATGGGTTTAAATGTTTATTGTAGAGATAGAAAAATGTTAGAACATTTAAACACAAAACAAAGTTTTTACGAAGTCACATGCCTATGTACAGCATGAGCCTTGATGCCACCCTCCTCTGTCCTTCAGCTACTATTATTAGAGTCAAGCCCCCAATTGTCCCTTTTCTTACAAAATGAACAAAAATAGATATATTAACTATGAACATTTTTAGGCAGCGAGTCTGTTTTCTGAAGGAATCCGAGTTCATTCTCCAGATCCCTGCCTACCTAAGATAATAAAATATACTGCTATTTCAGCCTGTTACCTGCTTAGCAGTGTTTCTAAGCCAGTAACATTTAAATTAAAAACAAAGACTGCATCCAAGAACCAAACTTGTTATTTATAAATGACTTAAGTACAGTGAATTGACTTAAGCTTTCCTTCTCTCTCTGATACCAAGGTTCCCTAATTCTTCTTGGCTTGTAACCATGGTGGTTATTTTTGCTCCACTGCAGTATGAAGTCCTAAATCAAAGCAATATGTTTCTGGGAGAGAGAGAGAGAGAAAGAGAGAGAGAGAGAGCGTATTCACAGGCACCAGACATTTTTTAAATGAGTTTTGAGATGAGGATAGGATAGAAAAACTATAGCATTATGGAGCATTTAACTGTTTGGAGTTCTAGTAGAATTTTAAGTTACTAAAAGAAATCAGTCTGCTTCTAATTTCAAAATTCTCTGACTAAAATTCCTGCTTCGTGGTTCTAAAGAATGAGAATGGATCTCCGTGTTAATTGTCTGGGCTCAGAGTGCTGTGTTTCCATTGGACTTTGGTGAAATTCCTTGCCAGCAGCCCGTGTACCTAGCAGTTCCCTCGTTCCCACTTAGTCTGGTGAGAGCTTCTAAAAGTGACCTATGCCTGCTACGGTCTCTCTGACTCCTACCTGGAATCACTCTATGTACCTCATTCTTTTCTGTACTATACCATGATTGAGGGCAAGGAGGTGAGATGCTGAGACTCTGCAAGGCCCAGTTCCCTGGAGTTTCCTCTGAGCAGCTAAGACGTGGGCTAGCTCACCTTCAGCAGAGCAGTTACCCTGCTAAAGAATCTTGGAGACCAAAAGCAATTTCATTGGGTTTTGAAATAGAAACTCCTTGCTACCCTCACCCTCTGCCCAACCTTCGGTATCTCTCCTGTGGTTTGAAATAATACAGTTCAATTTAGCAAGAGATTTGTTTTCTGGCATCACTTAATCCTGGCCCTGGAGAAAGTGTAAGACATAAACTCCTGATTACTTTCTCCTGAAACAAGAATCACGTGGGAAAAGACTAACCATAGGATTCCTTTGGAGATGCTGCGGTGTCCGAAGATGCAGGCATTTAGGTCCAGTCCTGACCCACCGAGTTTTACATGTCTCCCCCTATTTGCCGGCCCTACCGCTGGTACTGATTACGTAACACTGGTGTTTGGTTGAACCCGACAAAGGTTTGAGCGATTTCATTGGTGCTTGATTACAGGCGATTTCCCATCCCTACCCCCACCACACCACCTCATTGCCCACCCCCAGCCTTATTTATCTCCTAGGATTCAGCACCCCTTCTGTAGTGCAAGGTGCTTTTTAGGGTTCAAAGTCTTCAGGGCGGATCTTCATCTCTACCTTCTTGAGGGAGTAGCTAGAGCCATGCCAGCCGTACCAAGTGATGCCATCTGTGTGCTTGTTGTGCTCACCGTGGCGATAATAAATCCCATTGAGGTTGGAGTCTGTGCAGCAATTATACCAGTATCCGCCTGTCAGAAGAAGCAGATGGATTCTAATAAATCCATGTCACTTAGTAAATAGGGACCCATGGGCACCCCAGACGCCTCTCAGCCTCAGTTTCCTCATTTGTAAAATGAAGGGGTAACAGTAAGGACAGCACAACATATTGTAGCCCATAACAAACACTAAAGCCAAACGTCAGTGATGTGAGTCCTCTCTCTGACCAGCTGGCATCGCCTGCTGTCAGCATTCCCGCCCTTCCCTTCTGCCTCACCTTTCCTGAGCTGGACACAGTTGTCCAGGCACTTGTCATTGTCCTTGTCCGTGGTGCTGAAGGCCGTGTTGTTGTGATAAAGGAGGGCATCGCGCCCTGCATTGCCGCTGTAGTTCCCCACAAAGATTCGATAACTATTCAGCTCGTTACTCAAAGTGAAGTGACTGTATTCAGCAAAGCGTACGTCACCCTCCCAGTCCTAGTGGAGAGAGGAAGAAATCCTATTTAGGAAGCTTACCAGATTGTCCTTTTCTAAGAGGTTCAGTGAAGTCCTAGCAGTGTGTCTTTTTTCTTAGACTTGTATCTTTTCCAGCAGAGAATCTCTGAAAACGTGGTTATCTCTCCTCCTTCTTTAACTGGAAATCAGGAAATCTAGGTTTTAGACCCAGCTTTATTGCTGGATTCGGCATATAACCTTGAGCTAGCCTCTGTTCTCTGTTCTTCATTACCCTGTCTGTGGAATGTAGCTCATAATGCATTGTCGCTGTCTCCTGCTCAGAGGTGAATGTAAAAACGTAAATCACCATCTCAGAGGACCTTGGGGAGCAGGACTGCGACTCTCTATAGATGATTTTGTCCTAAAGAGAGCAGTTTCCTTGACCAGAATAAACTCTCAAAAGATAAGCAGAGCCCTGCCCCAGCAACTAGAGGCAGGCTGTGCCCTGGCCTCATGCTGGGTCCCTGCTCCTCATTGAGCTTGCTCTGGTATTTACCTCCATTTCAATCCGCAGAGTGGTTGGGCGCCTGGACAGCCGGTGGATGTTTTCATTCCCAAGCCAGAAATCCCCACGGATGTTGCCAAAGCCCACTTTGTATTGCTTCCAGTCACGGTGGAAAGAGACGAGACCACTCTTCCGTCTCTGGATTATGGTCCAGCCACCACCTGCGGTTGTCATATCACAGAATACCTGCGGAGGACAAGGTGGCACAGACTTAGATTGGTTGTCTAGCTGCCACACAGAAAAAAATGAGTAATTCATGTCACAGACTTTGCTAAAGATGCCCGATTTCTTTCAGAATGCCCCCTTGGCTTGGCTTGGATGAGAAATCACACTTGGTGGGCAACTACAGAACGTTACATTGGCTCAGTTTTATATGATCGGTGTTCTTCCTATTAGGCTTCTTCCATTTTCCTCTCTAAGGCTGTGAATAATGTCTGTAGTCTCTGTCTCTATCGAGGTAGGAGGAACTAAGGAGGAAGGAAAAGGTCAGTGGTGTGCTTTGAGGGGCCTCACCTCGAGCTCAGGGCTTCCCAGGAACTCGTCAGCAGGAAGCTTATACACACCGGTGATGCGGTAATTCTTCTGGTAGAGTGAGGAGCAGTCATAGACAGCATCTGTTAGAAAGTGGAGCAAAAACCACAGGGATGAGCATCTCAACACAAGGTGCTTGCCTAATGTGGAACTTGGTTTAAAACAAAGGAATTCACATTAGCGTTAATTAGGTGAAAAGTTTTTAAATTGATTTTAAGTGTGGTCCACTGTTGGTGATAACGCAGCTTAGCAAAGTGGACAGAGAGCTGGCCTTGGAGTCAGGAAGATCTGACTTTACATTCCCCTGTGACATATACTAGCTGCGTGACCATGGGTAAAAGTCGCTTTCTCCCCCATAAATGTTTCTGGGCAATTAATTCTCTAAGTGGCTGAGAAAGTGCTGACCTGCTCTGGTAGAGGGAGCTTCCTAATTGCGATTTCCCTGACAAAATGAAATAAGGAGTTCCAGTTCCTAACCCTATCTCGATATTGGGGGTTGGTGTACAAAGGATTTCCCCTCTGGCAGCATTACCAGTAGACCCAAACAAGTGATTTAAAACCTTCAGAAATAGATGGCTGGCTGTTGAAATAGAGCAGGGCCACAGATGCAGCTGTCTAGTAACAGATTCTCCCACTAAACAGGTCCTCACGTGGAACTAGGAAGCTCCATTTCTCCTGCCAGTGGCTGACTTGGAGTCATGTTATACTCTGTCGATTGCTTTTAGTTGGGGCCCAAGCAGACGGATTTCTTTATTTTATTTAAAGTTTTCTTTTTCTTCTTCCTTTAATGTTTTTGGATTAGAAGTGTATCTTTTAAGTGCTAATGCCGACTTTAAAATGCCAAATCTCCCCCATCAGATTTTCAAGTGTTTAAAGCACCAAAGTAGAAGATTTCTCCCAAGTGAATTCAGTATCAAATTAAATGGAGCAGCACTGAGACGCATCTCTCGTTTGTAAAACAGGGTGCATCCTTGACTAGCTAAGAGGAAAAGGGGTCTCAATGGCTCGGAGCAGCCTGCATTATCAAGGAGGGCCTTTGTCCTACATCATCTGCCCTCTCTGTAGAGGGTAACTGCTAATGCAAACCAAGGCCGTAATTATAGTAGATGGATTTCACGCTCTTTTAAAATCTAATCTCTCAGCCACTTAATGCTCTAATTTCTCTCGCATCTTTAATAATGCCATGCTCTAAGGCCACAGTGAAAACACCTTCAGATTAACCATTTGAGATCCACTCTGGCAGTATCATTAATAACATGAAACCCGCAGTGCAGTGGCTAGATTGACCTCCTCTGGGCTTGATGAAAGTGATTTTTGACTGTCCTTGAAGGTGCTACTCACTGTGATACACTTAGTCTTGTATCACCGGCCCACCTACTCCCCCCTTTCTGTGTTGGCAAGAACTGAGAACATTGTGGGAAGGGCAGAGAAGAACCTGGAGGAAGAAAGAATCCCATGGGCCTTTTTGATGCAGTGGGTATCATTCTGTTGACTCCTTTACAGGACCCAAAGAGAGGAACATGGAGGGATTTGAGAGGGCAGATAATAATGGGCGTGTGTGCGGTGCATCATATTTCACAGTATTTTTACACAAATGATCTCAGTCTGCAAGTGTCTTTGCATAACAAATGCGTGTGTTGTCCAAGAAGGTGACTATCTCCATGAATCTCTTCACTGGCCCAGGGATAGGTAATGATGGAATAAAATAAGAAATCTCCTAGGGGCAGGAAACCTGGCAGAAGAATAAATGAGGTCTATTCCCAGGGAAAGGTACACTCTGGATCTTTCCCTTGGTTGGCAAGCTGTCTCTTTTAGTGTTCCTCTAATTCACCTAATTGGAGTCTTACATGTTTGTTAGGCTTGGGATTGTTTGCCCACAGCACCCACGAGGGGTCCCCATCCCTTATAGCTTTGTCAGTCAGTCAGGAAGTATTGTGCCAGGTACAGTGCTACATGCTGCAGAAATGGAGAAAGGCAAAAACCTAGGCCTGCCCTTGAAAGGCTCACAATTTGAAGAGACACTAGGTCCAAACAACAGAGAGACCATAGAGAAGGCCGTCTCTGAAGGGATAGCACTGGAGGGTAAAGGTCCTCGATGCTGGGATTCCAGAGAAGATGTAATTGATGACTGATGTGGAACCTCCTGTGGGGAGCTTACTTTTCTGGGAGATACAGCTAGCAGAGGGAGTTTTAAGGAACTAGAAGAGAGGAAGAGCTGATAAAAGTGGCATTATCAGACTCCTCCACTAACCTGATTTCATTTTGCAGGTAGCATTGGTACCCTTCTATAAAATGACCTGAAGATGCGCAGGTGACCCCAAAGACGGTACAGGAGGCAGCTGCTTGGAAGTAACTCTTGGCATGTTGGCCTGTTTTAAAAAGTTCGCAAGGTTCTTTCGTGTTAATATTTTTTTGAGCCAAATTGAAACCAGTGACCTGTTGATTAGAATCAGCCTATGTCACAAGGTTAAGTGTTTCCTAGCCCTTTGATCCATATTGAGCATAATTCTCTCATTATGGGGAAAGTTGGGACACCCACAGAACCCTTGTCAGCTTGCAAATAAGCATCTACTATAACAGCTATCTGGTTCTAACAAACACCTTTGACCATCAGCTAGGCTGAGCCAAACAGAAACTGCACATCATTTTAAAACAAGCTGTGCTACTAAAGTCCTGTTCTACTTCTCTATGGCATGGAAGTAATTCCTATTCCTCAGACATTTCCAGTAGGATTCTAGTTTTGGCAGGAACTAAGCTGGAAGGAGTTTGCATAAGATTCTAGAGATGAAGTGTAGGTCTGTCTCTCAAGGGATCAGTATAGCTAAAATCAGAGACTGATCACCAGGGTGTTGGCAGTGGGATCATGGATCATTTCTGATGCTGCAGTTCACAAAGACCATCTCACAGGTTGTAGAGAGTGCAAACTGCAGTGGGGTGTGGGGATGGAGGGGTGCCCCCCCAACAAAATCAGAACCACACAAACCCTCCCCCCTGACCTTATGCCCATTTTGTTTGTGGGTGAGCTTAGGAAAGAGACAAGAGTAGGAGATATGGGAAGCTTTTTGGTACCAGTACATTCTGAATTCAAGAAGCTAACTCAGAATAGCTTTGGCTGTATTCGATTGGCTATGTGCCAGTCAGAGTAGACAGAAAAAGAGAAGGTCATGGGTCTCTATTGGCTAATTATTTCATTTGTGAGGAAGGGGCATTGGGCATGGAGACCTGTGTTCGCTTACTGACTTGCTCTGTGACTTTGGACCCATGGCTTCCCTCCTCAGTAAAGAGAAAGTGATGTTTGAACCTTACTATCTCCTAATGATGTGAGAACGAGAGGCAACTGAAGTCATTGGCAATCTTTTAAAGGAAATAGAAATGCAATTAAGCTGACCCCTTTGTAAAGAGGGGTGGGAAGTGCATTGCCCCCAGAGAATGAAGAACTCTATTCACAGGTTCTTGGGTTCCTTGCATGGGGGCAGCAAGGGATGCCATGGTTAAATACAGGACAAAAAGAGGACCGGCTGAGGGGAAGCTTTCTCCTTACCTGCCGAGGTCTGGGTGACTGTCTGGGCTGCCTGGAGCTGCATCATGTCAATCTGGTTATTCAGTTGGGAGAACTTGCTCTCGGCTTCAGTGAGGCGCATGGCCATCTGTTTGGTGTGGCTCTCCAGCTCCATCACCTGCATGACCACGTTGACCCAGTCGCTCTCCTGCTTTTTGCTCAGCACCCCCAGCAAGCTGGTCAGATTGGCGATCTGGGCCTTGAGCCCCCTGGCTTCCTCACAGCAGGCAGCAGCCTTGAGTTGAGCAGGTGTCTTGCGCTTTGGGGGCTTCTCTAGCCATGCAGGCTGACTGGCAAAGCTTAGGGCCAAGACGAAGAGCCAGGCCAGAGAGTGGAGCGTCATGTTGGGCATGTGATATGTGTGAATGGGGGGCTCTTGAGGCAGACTGTTGAGGATTGCTAAGAACTGTAGCAGATTGGAGCCTTTGGTTTACTCTCAAACTTTCTTTTTGCCACTGTCCTTTTTATCCTCCAGTGATCTTTCTTTCCCTCTCAAGGCCCTTTTTCCTCCCCCAAAGCTCAAGTTCTTGAGGGGTATTTCTTAACCCTCCTTCTAAAGCCTTCATTCTCTACAGAGCCAGCATCTTAAATATATTTGCTTTCCATACCTCCGCCCCCACTGTGGCCCTGGTGCTAGCTCCTCCCACCCCATCTGGGAGGATCAGGTGTCTATTGGGTGGAGTCCTACAGTCTTGGGCCAGAGGAAGGGGGAGGAGGGACAGAGGCAGAGAAGGCATGAGTGTGTTCCCTTGCCGGAACAATCTCTGGGCTGAGAGGGGACTGGAAACTCGTGAGTTTCCAGTTAGCTTAGCCTGTTGGATTGTGACCCTGCCAGGGCCTGGCTGATCTGTATTAGAGAACAGCCTGGGGTCAGAAGAGGGTCCAGATCCAGCTTTTAGAATTATATAAGGTGAGGGCAGAAGCTATCCAAATGGAAAGGAGAACCCCCATTCACTCCCAGAGTCCTGTGAATGTAATTCACGCTGTGTTAACCAGAATCAGTTCTCTTGGACATGTTACGTTTTGGCAGAGTGCTGAATGCATTTTTAACTAGATTGGTCATTCCTTTGTTCGATCATCACTCCTTATGCAGCAAAATCTCTGCTCTACCTGGATCTTACCATTGACTTATACCTGCTCAAATATTCCTCAGCTGCCTTTCCCTGTAACTTTGCTGGAAGTCTGAACTGGGAATCTTTCTAGTGACTTAGAAAAATCTCAGAAACAAGAACTAGAGATGAGTCTTTGAAAATAACAATTGTAATTTGTCCCATAAGACTTGCCCTTTTGATATAATTTCTCTCCTTTTACATTTGCTGTCTCCTTGGGAAATAGGATTTGGTTAGCTTTCCAAGACTTGTCATCTTGCAAGAAGGTATACAAAACTGGAGTGCGTGCAGATAAGGATCATTGTGTCTTGAAGAAATCAAACCTTTGTCGGGGATCCCCGGGGTAGATGTCGTGTTTCAGGCACACTCTTTGAGATCAGCGTAGCCAACAACAGCCTAGTGCTTCAGTGAAGATCTTGGCCTGAAAAAAGCCTGCTGTTGATCTCCTCCTCTTCAAGTCATGTGGTATTGGCTTCTCTGCTTTACATGCTGTGTCCTTCCAGGAGAATGTAAACACCTTGAGGGCAGGGACCGTAGTTCTTTTTTGTCTTTGTACCACCAGTGCCTTACACACTGGACACTTAAATGTTCATGGGATTTTGTTAAACTCCCTTCAGGATTTCCTTCATCTTCTTCATATAAGAGACAGTGACTCGACCTTGCCCAAAACATGCTCCTCTTGGCATTTTAAGAAGCTGCTCTAACAGAAATAGTTTTAATATGTTTGGGTGTGGTCCCTTTTTCAAAAGGAGCAAGCTAGGTAAAGGAAGAAAGAAGGGCTGCAGTAGCATCGTATATTAAGAAGACGTTCCTTTGAAACACTCCAGGAACAGACAGGGAAAGAACACTGGGGTGAGAAGCAGTAGAAGCAGAACCAGAATGGAGCATGTCACTTATCTGGACATCTGCTGGGCTTTGCTCATGCTCTCTCGATCCTTCCTTTCCTCTTCTCTCTCCTCTCCTGTCTCTGTCTCTTCCCTCTCTTGTGCTTTTCTCTCTCTTCTTCTCTCCACACCCGGCCTCTCCAAAGCAGAGCACCTAGTATTTCCTTGCCTGCCTTAAATAACAGTTTCATTCTTCAGAAGGTGAGTTAACCAATAAGGGGCCCTTCTCTTCCCGATCTGATTCTCACCAATAATGAGGTTTTTGGAAGGTAGAAATCAGTGGAACCTTAGCAGAAAGTGTCCTTTCCATCTTAGAATTATTCAAAGAGGAAAGGAATGTTTGTAATAGTCTGAGATACGGACTACATTTTGGCAGAGTAAATTCCAAAGAATTCAAAGAAAAGAGGGTTAAAATTTTATAAGGGCAGGTCAGCCTAGGAAGGATAGTGAGTTTTTAAGAAAGAAATTTTGGATATACAAAAAGTAACAGGAGGAAAGAGGGAAATTGTCTTTTTTTAAAAAAAAAAAAAGATGGATGCACAGGGAACTTGCTGACCCACTTAGATCTTTAAAAGACACACACATACAGTAGAAACAAAGACAGATAACAGAATGAATGTGAAAGTATGGCACAGTTTTAAGAATGTCAGGAGTACCAAACCTCTTAATGAGCTGAGATGGGTAAGGAAAGGAAAGAGCAACAAAAAGGATTTTTTTTTTTGGAGGGGGGAAGGCAGGGCAATTAGGGTTAAGTGACTTGCCCAAGGTCATACAGCTAATAAGTGTGTCAAGTGTCTGAGGCCGGATTTGAACGCTGGGCCTCCCAGCTGTCCCAACAAAAAGGATTTTTTAAAAATTCTTTTAGGAGGGTCATAGGAAGGATCAGCCCACTCTGTTGTCTAGGGTGGGCAGGTAGGGAACAGCCCAGCAGAGAGACACAGAGCATTGCCACTGAAACTTTATTTTAATAGTTTTTGTTTTCTCTGTTAAAGAGGACACATTTTGGACTAGAAAGGCCAAAACGAAAATGGCCCAGCAGGAGCCAATACCCCAAATGAGTAGGAGGATGGACAGAGAGCACCCAACTGCCTTCAGTGCCCTGGGCTCAGAAGAAAGATATCCTTGGGTACTAGATGTGAATGTTCACCCACCATCAGTCATCTTTGAAAGATCATGGAGAGCAGAAGAGATACTGTTGAACTAGAGAAGGCAAATATCCTCATTTTCAGAAGAGGGAAGAAAATGGAGGCTGCAGACCAAAGGCCAGTGAGGTTGTCTTTGATTCTTAGCAGAATTCAAGGATGCATTTTTTAAAAGGATGGTTGGTGAAGCAGCTGTCAAAGGAAGTAGGGATTACAAAAAACCAGCATGTCTTCATCAAGAATGGCTCTTGGCAAACTAAGCTTATTTCCTTTTTGGACAAACATTCCTGCAGATGTGGCTTGCCTAAATTTTAGCTAACTTTTGACTGCCTCCCATACTCTTCTTGTGGAAAAGATGGATGGATGTGAGCTCTCAATGATAGTACAGTTAGGAGGTTATGGAATGACTGGACCCAAAGAGCAGTTATTAATGGTTTGATATCAAAAGGGTTCAGCAATGGAGACAGTCAACAGACTTATATTAATAATCACTTACTATGTGCCATGCACTGTGTTAAGTGTAGAAATTGACTTCACAAGTACAAGATGGGCAGGTGTGACTGAACAGCAATTTATCTGAAAACAAGATAATAAAGAAAACAAGGGCTTTAATGCCCTGCATGCTCAGAATGAGTCAGCAGTCTAGTACAGAAGTCAAACACACTTTTAGACCACATGAAGAGGCATAATGTCTAGGACTGCAGAAACAAATCTCTACACTGACCAGACCTTATCCTAGAGTACTGTGTTCAGTTTGGGTTAGCATTTCTGTTGCGTATCAGTCATTGTTCAGTCATGTCTGACTCTGTGATCCCATTTGAGGTTTTCTTGGCAAAGGTACAGGAGTGAGGGTTTGCCATTTCCTTCTCCAGCCCATTTTACAAATGAGGAAACTGAGGCAAGCAGGGTGAAGTGACTTGCCTAGGGTCACACAGCTAGTGTCTGAGGCTGAATTTGAACTCAAGAAGTATTCTTGACTCCAGGCCTAGCACTCTATGCACTGTGGTGCCCCCTCGCTACCAATAAAGGCATATTGATAAGCTGGAGAGTATCCACAGAAAGACAGACAGGGTGGTAAGTGGAGAGCTTGCCTCATAGGGTTTGGTTGAGAGAATGAGAGCTATTTCCCTTGGGGAAAAGAAGATTTGTGGAAGACAGAATGATAAATATCTTCCAAGTGTCTGGGAGGCTGGCAGGTAGAAGAGGGATCAGACTTGGCCTGCTTGAACCCAGGGGTCATTACAGATAGGGAAACTGAGGGAGACCCCTGCCTCCTAACAGGTGGTGCTATCCAAAAGGGAATGGATGGTCTGCCTCTGGGTGTCACTTGAACCTCACTTGAGGTTTTCGAGTGGTTAGTGATCACTGCTTGTTGAGTGGGATGTGGAAGAGACGCCAGAGATCAGGAATGGTTTGGACTGATTGACCTCTGGAGTCCTTTCCAGCTCTGAGATTGTGCAAATATTGAAAATCGCGATCTACAATACACAGCCCCACAGTCAGACCTCTCTACCTTCTTGCATAATATAGTCTGGGCCCCTTTCCGTATCCAGAGCTTCCATCCCTCTCAGGGGACAAATTCTTTTTAAGTCACTAGAGATACTATGATAGGCCAGGTCTGACCAGGCTGGTCCGTTACCTCAGGTTCAATATTAGAATGAAGTAAGACGTTCATCTTACTGAATAAGATGAATGTCTTAATGAACAAAAGGAGATGTATTTCACTATAACAGGGGAAGGACATTCGGAGCAGGAAAATGTTCGTGGAAGTTATCCCCTTGATTCAGCTAAGCCTAGCTTTCCTATGCCAATGTTGGTCACACTGCTGGTCTTTGGTCAGAAGCCTGAAGGAGGAGCTCTAGCCTTTCACACGCTGGCTCTTTGTGTGCTCAGACCCCCAGGAAGCTGCACCAACAGGCCAGGCCTTACTCCTCTAAACCAATTAGATCTTGAGGACAGTTTCAGTACCTTTTAAGGAAAATTTAGCCTGACCTCCATGGAGCAGAGCCTTAGGATACTAAGCCCACCACAGATACTAAATGTGATTTTTCATCTAAAAGAAAGAGCAGGAGATGATCAAGGTATGCCCAGGTTTGTTTCCTACATCCCTGGCCTGCTGCTGTATGCTAAAGTGAGAAGGAGTCCTATAGCAGGCTACCACCACAGCCTAAAGATACTGTTCAGAACTGGCACCCAAACAAGTCTGCCTGTCTTAGCTTCTGGCAGCATTAGTTCCCCATCTCTTCAAAAACCTGCACTCAAGTCGTCAGCCTCCTCCGGGATCCCCTAAGCCCCAAGAAGATGATTTCATTGATCTAGCCTCCAGAGGGGATTGTGCCTCTTCTTCTACCATGGCATTTGGAACACTAAATCCTCAAGTGATATCTTAGCCCTTGCCTTGGCAAGCAGATTTAAAGGAAGATTGGAGTTTGTTGACTTACTGTCCATTTTTTCTCATCTGTTTCTAATATCCTCCAGCCAGGAAGGGGCTCTTGGTGGGTACCCACGCGTATACTGAACGTGACTCTCACCTACAGCTGCTAGCCCTGTGCAATCCTTTCCAGGAAAGGTGACGAGTTGTTAGACCATGTAAAGTATCTCAAATTCAGCAGTCGTGCCTCTTGCCTGACATCTGCTTCCTGGAAACAAACTCTTGATGCTTGCATAAGGTTCCTTTCAACAGTTGGATTTTCCCTGAGTTGCTGAAGGTTTTCTTCCCAAGTTGTTTAGCTGCCTGAATGTAAATAAATCTGAAGATTGGAAAAGTGAGCCAGGGAAGGAAATACCCCACACCAAAAAAATTAGATTTTCCAAAGCAGACACAAATCAACTGTCTCCTCTTCCCTGCATGGCTCCAAAGGTGAAAATGAAGCTCTCCTTTGGAACAGAAATCATTCAAATATACCTAAATATTGGGGAAGAAGGGAAAGCATTGTTGTCTTTCTCTTGATCTGGCCCTGACTTCCAGTCAGCATCTTCACTCAATTGTTTTTTGATAGCCATGGCATATATTTCTGCAGGCAAAGTAAGGAAAATGTGAAATTTATTCTGGAGCTCCTATGGCTCTTCCCCTTTCCCCCACTGGTGATGAGGCACCAATAAAGGACCCTAGGAAATGAACCTTCCCAACCTTCCTTTCTTTTTGCACAGAAGCATTTAGATGTTTTACAGCAGTGTGAATGCTTGGGTTTTTTTTTTGTTTTGTTTTGTTTTTTTAAATTTATTTTTAATATGTTTAGTTTTCAGCATTGATTTTCACAGGCGTTTGAATTACAAATTTTCTCCCCATTTCCACCCCCCCCCCCC
>CM053622.1:808635309-808651539 GCA_028646595.1 Phalanger gymnotis | reverse complement strand
ACTGAATCTGGGTGTATTTTCGCCGCCTGGCCATGTTCCCAGCCAACTTACTTAACCCTCGCGTTTTTCAGCGGGGTATGACTGCTTGTAGACTAAAGAGTTCTATGTTCCACGCTTGGGCGGATGCGCTGCCTTGCCAGCACTCCTCCTTCCCCAAGAACCCCCTACCCAGACTGGGCTTAAATCTTCAGCAGGCTCTTCACTCCTGCTCTGATCAGCCACTTAATTCCTCCCACCAGGTGGGCCTGGGGCCAGAAGCAACTGCAGCTGTAGTTCTAAAGCTGCTCCACCTCCGCTGCCCCAGGGGCAGTGGCCAAACCGCAAACTCAGTCCCCACAGCTTTTCCCACTAACCTTCTCTGTTGTCTTTGCTGTTTGTGGGTTGAGAGGTCTGGTGGATGCCACAGCTCAGTAATTCAGGATGCTAGAGCACACTCTGCTCGGCTCCTGGTCTGGTCAGTCCACGGTTTGGTCGGTTCGTGCCACGCGCACAGGGCTCTGCTCAGCTCAGTTCCGCTCCCCTTAGCTGGGAGCTGGGAGCTCTGTGCGGGACAGACCTTACCCAGAGACCATCCAGGCTGTCCTTGGCTGGAGCCCTGCTTCCCTCTGCCACTTTGTGGTTTCTGCAGCTCTAGAATTGGTTCAGAGCCATTTTTTCATAGGTTTTTGGAGGGACTTGGTGGGGAGCTCACGCCAGTCCCTGCTTTCCGGCCGCCATCTTGGCTCCACCCCGAATTTTTGTTTTTGACGGAGGGTTTTGGACCCTGCACCAGGCTGGGAATGTCCTTGAAGTGGTCCATCCATCTTTTACCTTTTGGTGACATGTGTCTAGCCTATTCTTGAACATCTCTGAGGAAGAAATCTGGGTGATTATTTCCCATGTCTCCCAGTGCTATAAAGACTGATTTCAGAGTAGTTGAGGTAAAGAAGATTCTAGGATCAGGTAAATATTTACCATCCTAGAAGAATCTACCTTTTGAGTGATTGTAAGTATGTTAGTACTTGCACTCTTTGGAAATCTTTTCCAGCACACAGCTTGCTTCATTGACAAGACTTGGACTGACTGCCTTGTGAGGGGGCCTAAGTGGCTAAAGACCCTGAGGATTGTCTTCCCCGAGCTGGGGAAGACAAAAAGCAACCTATGAATGGGAAATGGAGAGCAGGATTTTTCAGATTCAGGGGGAGTTTTCAACACCTGGAAAGAAAAGAAAAGAAAGTTGGAGAGGGAGAAACAGTGAGGGAAAGCAGTGCTTGGTGGCCTGAATATTCATCGTCTTCTTTGTTTCTGTTGTTTAGTCAGTTTCCAGTCATATCTGACTCTTCATGACCCCATTTGGAGTTTTCTTGGCAAAAATACTGGAGTGGTTTGTCATTTCCTTCTCTGGCTCATTTTACAGGTGAGGAAACTGAAGCAATCAGGGTGAAGTGACCTGCCCAGGGTCACATAGCTAGTAAGTGTCTGAGGCCAAATTTGAAGATAAATCTTCCTGACTCCAGACCTGATGCTCTGTGCCATATGGCACCACCTAGGTGCCCTAAGTTCCCTTTTTTTTCCTTGTTTGTTTGATTAGCTAGGTTTTTTTGTTTTTGTCTTTTTGTGAGGCAGTCCAGGTTAAGTGACTTGCCCCGGATCACACAGCCCTAAGTTCTTCTTTATTCCTACCAAGATTTCTCAGTTTTGTTCATTTCTTCCTTAGTCCTTTGCAGGCATGGGAACTAGTCATCATCCTTCTCATAACAAGCTCTTCCATAGACAGTTCAGTTCAATGTTGACTGAGTACCTACTATGTGTTGGGCACCTAGGAAAATGAATAAGATTCACTCCGTGCCTTCAAGTATACCCTCCAGTAAGGAATGGTATCATGGAACACAAAAAGAGTTGTTCCTTTCTCTTCTCCAAACTCCAAGGAGGATGTTACCAGGAAGAACTGAAAGCAGTTCTTGTCCATTCTGCTCCCCACCCCCCTCAAGTGGTTTGCTCTGTCCTGGATCTTTGCTTCAGGATGCACAGGTAATTCATTTTATCATTACCTCTGCCTCATCAAAGACAGTGTAGACCTTAGCATCGGGTATGCTAAGGCCAGGACAAAGACAAGAGCTCCCCACAAAGCTAGCCTCTTCACTGGAATAGGTGAGTCCTTTACATACCATCCCTCCACCAAAAGGGACCAAATGCCTCCATCACTGGAACCCCCAGACATGGCTGCTGACTCCAGCCAAAGCTTTAATGGGGAGCTAGGACAAGACGGCAATTCCTGCTCTGGGCTGCCCCCGGAGCAAGGATGCTTCCCTCCAGGCTGGTGATCTGCCATCCTGTCTGAGGCAGGACTGAGTGGAAAACAGACCGGTCATTCTTTAAGAATGTAACAGAACTTGAGACGATTGTGCCTGAACAACCAATTACCAGTGCGGAAAGCTAGGCTGCCTGTGTGGAAGGAGCTGGAGCCGGACCGAGCACTCTCCAGAGACTAACAAAACTTACCTCACAGCATCTTAATTCTAAACATATGTCCCAAAGGTGTTGACACTGTGCTGTTTGCGAGGGTAAAGCTGGATTTAACAGTGGCTCCTTGGCTTCCAGGAAAAGTACCCAGCCCTGTTCTTCCCGTTCTCTCCTGCTCCCCCTCCTCCCCAGCACTGAGAAAGAGCATTTGGTCTAGAGAAGTGAGGATCTGTTCAAAAAACACTCACTTCTCTGCAAAAACACATTCCATGCCCCTGGACTCACTCATTTCATAGCCTGTCAATATGCCACCAATAATCTGTACCCCCCTTGAAAAGCTCATGTGAGCAGAGAGTGGAAAGGAAACTTTTTATATAACCCAAGCACAAGCAGCAGATTGTGACTTTATAGCTTCAAACTTCTAACACTTAAGTGCCTTCTATTCAGCCATACCCACGAAATCAGATCTTTTACACATAGTCAGTGGAGCTCAAGTTTATTTTTGGCTGCTACTAGCCACCTGTAGGCTCTTGGTAGAACAAATTGCCTTTATAAAGCATCTTTCAAGATCCTAAGCAGACTGCTATTTATATGGCGTAATATAATTTATTGGTGACACGTCGCCCCAAACCATCAGGGTACGTGTAGGGTGAGTGTTCTGGTGTTAACTGTTATTCAGGTTAAAAGTCTTCCAGGCTCCCTCATTGCTTCCAGGCCTTTGTGGGGAAAGGTGGAACTAGGTTCATGTAATTGCAGACCCCTCACTCTGACACAGTCCAGGCTGCCCTGCACCAGTCTCCAGTTTTGATCAAGCACGAACAGGCCTGTCAAGTGAACGTGCAGAACTGTCTGACTCTAAAGAGGGTACCCAGAAGGGTAGTGGAAGCAGCCATGTCGTTGCCTGGTAGAGAAGCATCTTTGGCGACAAACAGGTGCCCAGCAGGGCTGCCTGATTAAATAGTGCTTGTGAGCCCATCTGGAATAATAGGCCCCAGTGGAGACCAAGCTCCAGCAAGGGTACCATTGGTTTCCCTCCCCGGGTTCTTGTTTACCTCTAGAATGGAAGCAAAGAACCCAGGGTGACATTCCTGTCGCATCCACATTGGGGCCCACTCTGTCAGCCCCTTTTTTCTTTCCTTTCTCCTTCCTGACAGCAGATTCCTGCCCATAGTCCCCCTCCAAGCAGAGAACACTTCATTTTCCTCTGAGTGGGAAAAAGCAGCAAGGAAAGGGAGGGGTGGGGGGAGCACCAGAAAAAGGAGCAGTGCTCATTGTTGTAGAATAAAAGATAATGGCCAATTTGTCAGGAAGTGGTGACAAGAAAGATAAAGTTGGAAGTAATTAACTGGCTGACACTCTGGGAGTGACGCGCCTGCCAATAGCTCCCTAAATCAGCCCGAGCCTCGGAGATGTGACAGGCGTTCATCATTTTTACAGCACGCCTCTGACAGGGCCCTTGGCTGCAAACCAAGCCAGCCAGATTGCGTTCGTAGACAGTCAGAGGAGGGGGCGGCCACTTTGGTCCAGCTTCAGCACCACCGAGCCTTCCTTTTAGCCAAGGATGCCCGGAGGTGGCACGGCTTCCCTGGCTCACCTTGGTGCACCAGGTTCGTCTCTAGGAGGCAGGCTCTGTCTTGGGCAGAGCTTCCCTTTAGTTAGGCAGTCCTCACTCTGGAAGGAAAGCCTAATAGACGGCCTGATGGTCTGACCTCAGTAACACTTCACTCACCTCCCTGTCCTCAGGGAGACAGATGGTTTTTTCTCCTCTCAGACAACTCTTACCTGTCCCTCTCTTGTGCTTTCCCTTTCTCCCCAGCCCTCTCTCCTGTCCTTCCTCTCAGACCCCCCACTACGGCTGCCAGTTTCGTGTCTCTTCCAGACATTTAGACAGGGCTGAAACCACTTAAAGTAGGAAGGCAAAGATACACGGTAAGATTCATCTGTGTCTGGGCCATTCGTCCGAGGCTGGGCACCTTACAACAAATCTTATCTCATTTCCAGCAGCCTAGCATTTGGTTCACTCAGAGCCCCAAGGACACAGGGCACTCTGGCCTGGACACCTTGCAGAGAAAGCCTGCCTTCTTTTCCTTTCCCTTCTGTTGGATTCTTCTAAAGTTCTTGACACAAATCAATGAAATTATGATCCTACCAGACCCCTGAGTCCTATTTGCACCTGCCTCTGAATTTAAATTGGGTAGCTCTGAGGATTTTCAGTCTCTCCCTTGCTTTTGCCTGCAGTCTGCATTTAAATTGGTGAAATGCATGTCAAGTCACACTCTCCCTCCCTGTAACATTTCAAAAGCTCTCACTTCACTTTCTCCCGTAATTGCCGTCTTTTCCCTTTCCAATCACCCCAATCAAAAGGAGACCAACTTGCCTTTCATTTCCTCAGGCTCTTCCTTCTACGGTGTTACCAAAGTCCCTGAGAAGTTAATTGGGTGCCTGATAAAGACAGGACCCAGCCTCCCTGCCTTCTGCTATAGTTCATGTAGAGATAACAAAATGGTGTTTATAATATGCTGAAAGACCTGGATCTTTGTGAGAGAGGAATAGGGTGGATAGTATCCACCAGCACAGAATGTTCTGAGGCACAAAAAGCAATGTTGGGCTTGTCCCCCAAACTTAGCAGGTTTGAAATCTTTTCATCCAGACCATAGAGCAGCCCCCTAACAGCTGGCTTGTATGTGCTCCCTGTTAATGCCAGGGGAATTCAGAGAATTCTTACTGGACAGAAGACCAGATGAGATGCAGGCTGTGGTCCACGTTGGAAATAGCAGAGAGAGCCCAGGCCCAAAGTCACTTGGGAAGCAAACAATAATGTCCCAGTAAAACCCAAGAGCTCCCCCAGATGTGACTGTAACCTGTCTGGCTATGGACTTGGCAGCAGGGTTGGAGTTGATGTAAACCATCACTTAGCTTTTAATAAACTGAAGGTCATCAGGAAGGGCAAGGACTGTTGCCAGAGATAGAGTTGAAATCTAGAGGAGTCATAGGAGGGAAATTACCGAGGCAAATCACAGAGAGACAATTTAACATCTTTCAAGCTCCCTTTGGAGCTAATAGCTTTGGAAACCTACTAAAGGGGAATGATGACATTCTTTGTTTCCCAAGTGTCTGACTAGTGCCAGTACCCTTTAAGAGCATCACTTGGGGCTTAGCTTGGAGGAGAGAGCATGTTTTGCTGTGACCAGGAGACATTCTGGGTTTGACCCTCTTCTTTTGCAAAGTAAGAGACTTTGATGTAAAAAACGTTATATCAAACTTAGATCATTAGAAAGAAGCAATCCTGGTTGCCACAGTGTATTTGAAATGAAGGATAGTTGAAAGGAACGGGTGGATGCCTGTGGGGAGCTCTTCTGCATCCAAAGAGTTTATTCATTTCGTCTCTTTGTTTGGATGGCTTGAAATGGTGTGTTGTGGAGTGTGTAGAAAAGGGGTTGACATTCTTGTGTACATTGGGCTGGGCTGGCTGATAGGGACAAAAGAAACTTCAATGCGGTCTACCCCTTATGCAGATAGAATCAAAAAGAGAGAGTTCCTCTTCCCTGCTTTGGAATTTGTGGAGTTATGGGAAGGGTGTCCCCTGGAACTCCAAGACGCCAAGTAGGCGCTCAGCACTGAACAGAACTTCTGTTGTGAAAGTTAAGGCCCCAGGAACAGGTGCGTGTCCATGCCTGCCTTCCCTGTCCTTTCTGGTATCCCAGGGAAAGATTCACCCGAACCCCCTTTTTCTGTGTCCAGTCTCTCCCTGTCATCAAGCACATTTATCACCTCTGGGTCGTGCTCTGGGGACATTCTTCCCTGGGCACTTGTCTTTTCTGTATATAGATTGGCAGCCCATTTGAATCTCACAGAACACCTGTCCTAAATCAGTGGCTAGAGCCAGCACTGGGTCCTCAGAGCCCTCTGCTTCTTATCATGTCTTGCTGTGGAATCCTTGCCTCTTTAGCCTCAGTATCTGCTAACACAGAAAGTCCTTGGTAGGAATCTACAGCTTTTCTGGCCTCGGGAGGTGTGCCCAAGAGGGGGAGGCTGTTTTTGGAAAATGTAGTCTGCCTGTCGTTTTTCTAAACCCTGAAGCCTTGGGGATGTTGCTAAAATCTGTCTCTCTCTGTCTGTCTCTCTCCCTCTCCCCCTCCTCTTCCTCTCCCTCTTCCCCCCTTCTTTATGTCTCTCTCCCCCTCTGCCCTTCTCTCCCTTTCTCTCTCTTCCTCTCAATATATCTCTCTCCTACTCTCCCTTTCTCTGTCTCATCTGTATCTCTCCCTCCCTCCCTCTCTCTTTCTCTCTATATCTCTCCCCCATCCTCTCCCTTCCTTTCTGCTATTTTTCTCTCCTCTCCGCCCCCCCCCCCCGCCATTTTGTTTTTCTCAGGTTCTTTTTCCTGGTGCACTGCTGTGTAGGTCTGGTTTGTGTTGTGAAATACTCCTCTGCTGCTATGAACAATCACCCCTTTAGAAGCCCTAAGCCTTTCAGTGTTAGCAGGGAAGCCCACAGGAGAGCTTATACACAATGAGCTTTATAAAATTCCAGCTGACCCATAAAATGGCAGGTCCTCATTAAGGGGTCTCTTGAGCAAAGGCCCTTTCTCAGCAGGAACCAAGTCTTTGGCTCCTCCCCTTAATCTCACTAAAGTCCTTTTGGGTTTGAAACACGCATATTTCAAAGGACGGTCATGTGCTCCCCAGGCAGGAAACAGAGTTGGAAGCTGTTGACTCCTGAATTCTGAAAGAGCTTGTTGACCCACCTTCCCCCAACATCTACCCCCACTATTCAGAGGAGAAGAGAGAACCCTCAGACTCTGTAGACCAGATGAATCTCGTGTGAGCCTGTTCCTTTTCTCTTTGCCCATAGAAATCCCTGCCTCAGTGGCCTGATTTACTGTCGCAAAGAAAAGGCTTTTAGGATACGTAAGTAGTTTCTAGGAGATAATAACTGGAAGAATCAAGAAGTGTGGGTTGGAGGTAAGACAGGTGGAGACAGCCTTATTGATTGGGAGTGACTGAGTGACAAGAGAAGCTGGAAGCCTTCTCCCCAGCCCTTCACACTCTCACACAGTTCTAATTTACAGCATTGTTCACTAATTTACAACATCCAACCCATAAACACATCAAAAAGATATTTACTGTATAGACATAACATGTCAACTGTATAAACATTATATATGTGCATATATAGTATGTGTAAGAGCCCATTAGGTTATAAGTTCCTTAAGTGTAAAGATTGGATCTTTGCTGTTCTCTGTTAGCAGTACAGTGCCCAGCTCAGTAAAGAGATGGGAGGAAGAGGTCCGGGGTGGGATGGGCAGGGACGAGGCAGAATGGAATATCCTAAAATGTCTGCCTCTGTTCATCACTAGGTTGGCAACCTGATCCAATTAAAATCTGCTGAAACTTCGGCAGCTTTTCTTAGGATTCTCCTATAGTCTTGTACACACGGACAGTCAGTCCACAAAGGCAAAAGGCAAAAGGCCAAAGGGAAAACACAGCTTAAGAAGAAAGCATCCTGGCGGAAATTAAAGTGATACAAGAGCCCATGGCTGCTTAATAATGCCTCGGTGCCGTCTCTCACTCTCAGAAAAAATGCAGCGTCTGGGTCTAATCTCCTTCAGATCCTCAGCTCAGATGACAGTTGAGGGACAGCGAGAGGCCTCGCAATGAACCTTCTGGTGTGGCCGCAGCTCTCCACCAGGGAATTGTTAGGCCATTTAACTAGGGATGGGATTGTTTTTTAAGTTGTTTTCAGTACTAGCTAAGAGGTCACGGGGAAAGGGGATGATGGGTAGCACATTTGCTGTGGCCTTTAAAGCCGGAACCTAAGATAGGTGTGTCCGCCAATCAGTCAGTCAGCATTTATTAAGCACCTACCATGGATACAGAGACAAAAATGAAATAGTCCCTGCCCTCAAGTAGCCTCTGTTCTACCTGGAAGTAGCATCTATACGAGGGGCGTCGGGGGTAGACAAGAAAGGCAGCACCATGTGAGGGCAGGCATCCACCCCCAACCTCTGGAATGGCTGCATGTGTTAGTTTTCCCATTTACTTGCACTGCTAGGATACAACCCTCATTCTGAGGCCTCACTGATCTGAACCGATTCCCAGGCATTGCAACCATCCCTTGGAGCTGGTCCAGAAGTCTTTTGCTCTTGACTCCAGGAGCTGATCTAAGGTTCCTTTGCTAGGGAGTCCCAAGGCTTTCATCTTTCACTAAATGTTTCTAAATTGTCTGTGCTCACTGGGCTCTCTGACCAGTTTAGTTCACTTGGCTCAGAATTGCACCATACCCGTTCCCTAATTACCACTCATGCCACTGCTGCTGCTATCATAAATGAATGTACTACCCTGGAGTCAGGAAGACCTGAATTCAAATATGGCCTCGAACACTTCCTAGCTGTGTGACCTGGGACGAGTCATATCACCTGTTTGCCTCTGTTTCCTTGTCTGTAAGGGGAATGGGACAGCAACAGCACCTGCTACCCTACGAGGAAGGATCAAATGAGATATGTGTAAAGCACTTTGGAAGGCTTCTGTTGTTCAGTCCTGTCAGACTCTTCCTGACCCCATCGGGGGTTTTCTTGGCAGAGATACTGGAGTGGTTTCCCATTTGCTTCTGCAGCTCAGATGAGGAAACTGAGGCAAATAAAATGAAGTGATCCCACAAGGCCCCTTTTCTATTTGAGTGTGACAGCCTTTGCTCCCTGCCCCTCTCCTGCAGTTTACAGTCCCAGAGAGTGGCCTGGGGCATTGATCATGATTTGCCTTTCTGAATCCAAGGTGGGATGCGGAGGCCAGGTCTCTGTCCCTTACAGCGTGTTGCTTTTCATTGCAGAATATGAAGAAATCATTACTCCTTTATTCTGGGGACTCCCCTTCCCTTATTACTGCCCTGAGAAAACAGAGCCCCCGGCTTCCTCATGCAGAGCTGCTGTCTCACAGTGCCCTCAGAGGCAGCCTGGCATCTTGAAAAGAGCCGTGAACTAAGGGCCTAAAGCCTCGAGTTCAGATCCCAGCTCCGATGTCTCAGGCACCCATATGCCCTTTGGACCTAAGCTTTCTCCTCTCCTCTGCAAGATGTGGATGGAAACACTCCTCAGAGAGCTGCCATGAGGATCATGCTTTGTAGTCTTCATTCCCCCAGAAGCGTGGGCCGCCCTTAGCATCCTGTGCTTGTCCCAGTCAGGTTTTCCCTAAATTCAGTTCAGGACTTTACATTTTCTGATTAAACTTCTTTAGATTGGCCCCTCATTCCCCCACAGCGTTTGGAACCCCCATTCTGCCCTCTGGCAATGACTCTTTTGTTAAAGGGCAGAAGAACCGCACCAGCTCACCAGACCAGGCCTTAATAGTGCTATGTCCCTTGCACGTTGAACCTCAATCTCATCAGCTGTACAGTGGGGAGAAGGCGCCTCCCCGGGATTGGGGAGGAAGGTGCTCGGGCCACCTGAGAGCACTAGAGAGATGGTGTGGCTTGTCAGCGGCCTACATGCATCATCTCCACCTTCAAGTCAAGCCTAGAACTGTCTCGCAGAGCCCTGAGGCCCTTCTGCTCCAGCCTAGCAAGATTGACCCCAGTTCTGGCAAGAGCTGGAGCAGCTGCCAAGGGAAGGAGGCAGCCAGGGCCTGAGTTACTCCCCTCCCCCATTCCCTGCTTCCTTAGAGCTTAGAGCACTTGATTTTCTAATACCATTTACAAATATCAACTTATTTTGCTGTCATTTTGGGCATCTGGGGGCAAAAAAAAAATGTTTCCTTGTCCTGGGATCCATAGTGGGCTTTGTTTTTCATAGTGTTTTTACCTAAATCAGCTCCTTTCATCTTTATAACCCCCCTGCGAGGAGGGCACTGTCATCCCCATTTTAGAGAAGAGAAAACTGAGACTAAGAGAAGTGCAGTGACTTGCCCAAGGTCACACAGCTAGTAAGGCAGGCTATGAACTCTGGTCTTCTGATTCCAAATCCAGTACTGTCCATAGCACCCCCTAGCCACCAGGGATGACCTGTATTTTAGTACTTACATTGGTGCTTCCCCCATTCTTCCCCACCTAGAAAACGCTTGTTCAAAGACTATCTGAGTCTTCATCCTCCCCCTTACCTCTGGAGCGCAGGCTTCTGGCCTGTGCATGGGCTTAAGAGCTTCTCACTGTCCATTACAGGCACTAGTAACCAAAGCTCACTGATCTGCACAGCCCTTTCCTTTGCCACGTCCATTCTCCTAAGGCCCTGCACTGGAAATACTCAGTTAGCCACATTCTTCTAGCTCCAGTGGGCCTGTGCCAGAAGCCAGGGAGGCAGCCTGACTCTATGCAAGTGACAGGTACAAGGAGAAAAGGCAGGGAACTCCCAGGAGAACCGAGTCCTAGAACTTGAGACCACCTCACCGAGCCTCTGGTCCAGCTCCCTTATTTTACAGGAGAGAAAACCAAAGCCTTTCATCCTTGCCAGCATCACTCAAGCACTGAGTGGCGGAGGCAAGACTCCAAACCAAGGCCTCTGGTGCCAAATCCACGTCCTTGTACAGTGCCATCTGAACCCAATTGGAGATATGGACTCTATAACTCAATTCAACAAATAATCACTGCCTACCGTGTGCCAGGCCTTGGTGACAGAGCGCAAAGCAGAACAGCCCCCAGCCCCCCAGCCTGATCCAGAGAAGAAGGCGGTGGGGTGCCACTAATAAAGAGAGGGAGTCTGCATTTGGTAAAGACAGTGACCAGAATCTCCAGGAGGCCCTGCTAGAAGAGCATCCTCCCCGCTGGCCACAGGGAGGAGAAAGCCTCCAGGCAGCTCTGTGTCACTGTCTGGTGCACACTCTTGGGAGCCTCCAGGCAGCTCTGTGTCACTGTCCAGTGTGCACTCTCGGGAGCCTCCAGGCACCTGTGTCACTGTCTGGTGCACACTCTAGGGAGCCTCCAGGCAGCTCTGTGTCACTGGTGCACACTCTTGGGAGCCTCCAGGCAGCTCTGTGTCACTGTCCAGTGTGCACTCTCAGGAGCTTCCAGGCAGCTCTGTGTCACTGTCCCGTGCACACTCTTGGGTCCCTTACACACTTGGCTGCTTTCATTTTATTTTCAGCTGCCCTGATTACTTAAGGCAGTTGATGAGTTGGATTATTGGCATCCCTTGGGTCTGTGCAGCCACAGAGGAAGGCGCTTATGCAGACTCGCTTTATCTTTGGGGAGGTTCTAGAGCCCCGGGTGGCCTCTGACCTGTGGCAGGCATCCTGGAGGCCAGGCTCATGGGCTTGGTTCAAGGAAGGAGGCTCTAGGGAGGGTCCGGTTGTAAGTCTGCTTACTTACAGGGGCCTCCTGAATTGCATCACTCAAGCAGGAGGAAATCATTGACGTTCTCTCCCCACTTCTACTGGAATTAGTGCCCAGAGGACAAGCAGGGTTCTTTGGCACTCCAGTGTCTCCCCGCGTTCCAGCCCCATGAGGCTAACCACCTTGTCTTTGTTTTCCTAGCATCAATAATAAACTGCAGCAGCCAGAGGCGGCCGCCGGCGTGCTAGAGTATGCCATGAAGCACTTTGGAGAGCTGGTGAGTCCTGCCCTGGCCTGGAAGGCTGGGCATCTGTGAGCTCATCCCAGGTACTGGTCATGCACCCTCACTGGGCATCACCCTCTTCCCGTCTTAGAAGAGAGAACCAGGATACACACAGCTTGGGACATAATTAAAATAACAATGGGTTTGTAAAACACTTTATCTTTGTATCCTCACAACTGTGTGAGATAGGCCCTGTTTCCCCATTTTATGGAGAGGAACCTGGGGCAAGAGTACACTACTTGTAAGGGCTTTAAACAAGATTAGAACAGAGCTTTCTGACTCCAAGGCTAGCACGCTATCCACTAGGCCATTTAGCTGTGCCGGGAATTAGAGACCTTGGGTTCAAGTCCTACCCACTGGCAGTCTGACCTTGAACAAGTCATTTCCTTCTCTGGGCCTCAGTTTCTTCATCTGTAAAATGAGGCCTCTAAGGTCCTTCCCCGGTTCTAACATTATTTGATTGGAGTAATGAAGCACTATGTCTTTAAAATGCCATCTGTCAAACTCACCAGAAAAAAGAACAACTCAGATTATAAATGTTCTTGTTGTGTTTTTTCCACTATTGATGCACACTCTGCCTTTCCCTCACCAGCACCGTCTGTGATTCTGTAAGCATGGCAGGTGCTGTGCTAAGTGCTGGGAATATAAATATGGAAAAAGAAAATCATGCCTGCCCTCTAGGAGCTTACACTCTGATGTCATAATGTAGTTTAATAATGTAGTATCCTTAAGCTTTCCCATTAGTCTGTGTGATCTGATCTTTTGGATTGGCGATATCTCCTGTCACATGGGCCCCATCGGCTTCGTGTTGAATTCTTTGGGAGTCAAGGAGACTGCAGTTGGGAGAGAGCAGAGACCAAGGCTACATGTCTGATAAGTTTCCCAAGATGACAAGCCCTAATCCATCATGTCTTCAGCCCATTTCTTTGCGTAACTAGAATCAGAAAGCAGGTGCTGATGTGCTCCCAAGGGCGTCTGACACTCATTTTGTGGAAGGAAGAGACAGGGCTCAGAAGATGCTCAGTTCTCTCCCAGAAAGGTTGTGCGTTCCTTTGGCATTCTCCAAGGCTAGCCTAGGATGTGTTGGTTGAAAGAAGTTCCTTACGGAAAACCGGTCCACCAGAGATCAGCCATGGTGGTTCAAATGCCCACTTCAAGTGAAAGTTTGCTCAGTCTCCAGGGTCCAGAGGTAGCTGTTACCTCGAGGAACATTGCCAAAAAGAGGCCCCTGGTTCAATTTTTATGTGTAGTACTTACTGGATTTCTTGGCCAACCCTGCCCTCCCTCAGCACAACTGATCTAAGTGCCTTCTCATTAGGTCTCAGTCTGGTTCCCCATGTAAGCCTTAGTGTTTTTGCAATCTTCTATAGTTTCAGAATCCTGCCCTCCTCCCACTCCCTGTAGCCCCTGACCTGATCAGGGATCTGAGCTCCCCTGCTGTCCATGTGCTCCTACAGAACTCAGCAGCATGCAGAAGCATACCAGGAATTCAGGGATGTTGGCAGAGCACAAAGCCACTGATCCACCTTGGAAAAGAAATTTAAACAGCCTTCTGAATATTGTGCTCTGTAATTTAAATGCTTAGGTGGTCTCCTTGCAGTCAGTCTTATCCAGTTTTTCCCTTTTGTGCTGTTTGGAGCCAGGCTGTTGGGAATGCAGGCAGTCGCATGTGGTTTTGCCCTGATGAACAAAATGCCCAGTTCCAACCAATGTCAGTAAAGCAAGATGGCAGCAAGAATAGTCCAGGGACAGTGAACTGGCCTGGACGAGCCTGGTTCAGCTAGAGTTCTGCCACAAGTGAGAGGGCCCACGAATTCTCCGAAAGTGCCTGGCGCAAGCAGAGGAAACATGGAGATTGGATAAGGCATTGTCCCTGTGCTCGTGGAGCTCCCAGGCCAGTGGAAGGCCAGGACACTAACCCAGAACTAGAATACCCAATCATTTATTATGAGTGCACTAGTGAGAACCAAACTCCATTGCTGAACCTTAGAAAAAAAAGAAAAATGTGCCCATTTTCCAGCCACTCCTCCAAGCCCCCCACAGCAATATAGACCCAAATGTCCAAAAGACCTCCTGTGTAGAAGGAGGAGAGGTGCTAAGAAAAGTTGAGTGCAATATCCCGCTCCCTGGGGGTCACGGAGAGGCAGGTCAGTGGCCCCAGAAATGTTTTCAGTTGATTCGTAAATATATGTGCAGACCTGGTTTACACTTACTATACACTAAGAGCTGCATTTGAAAAAGTAGTTTTTTGAGGTAACTTCCACTTTCCTTCATTTGGGTCTTGACCTCACAAGAAAACCACAAATGCCCTGCCCTCTCCCCCAAGAGAAAAAGACACAAGTAAAGGACAAGAGGAGGAGTCTTTGTCCTGGAAGGTCAGGATTCCTAGCCAGGGATTCCTAAAGAAAGAAGGCATTCGAATTGGTCTTTTAGTTGTTGTTATCTTTTGTTTTTATACCACCTTCATTTCAAAATCTGTCACTCCCATGCTCTCCCCTTCCCAAAAACCCATTCCTTATGATAAATAATATAAAGGAAAGAAAAGAGGTGGGGAGGGGAGCACTCAGCAGAATAGACTCACACATCAGCTGAGTCTGGTGGTGTATGCCTTGTTCCATACCCATAGTCCCTCACCTCTTCAAAGGAGAGAAAGAAGTGCCTTTTCTCGTCTCTTCCTCAGGGTCAAGCTTGGGGGTAGCGAGGGACTTAATGCTGTGAAGAGTTCAAAAAGCTGAAAACATTTTGAGGCATTTCAGCAACTGTTGGTACTCCTGTTTCCCAAGCTGGGCCCAGGATTACATTGTCCATACAGAACCATATGGTTTAAAAGTAAATCTCTGGGCAGCATCTGCCGTCTCTTGGCAGAAGCTCTTCAGCTGATGGTGCCAGAGCCCAAAAGATAAACTCAGATGGGAATGTGAAGGGGGGACAGGGTGGGGAATAGGCAGAGAAAACACATAAAAGCAAGCCGGTCTCTTACTGAATTTTGGAACTGCCATTTACGAGTCAGGTTCTGTTGCCTTAAGACTCCACTTGACTCAGCGCTGCTCACGTGGAGGACTCTGAGTTTCAGCGTGGCACCAGCTCTGCCCAGGACCCACAGGGCCGTCATGGAATTCATCCTCTGGTCCCTGCCACTAGCAGAGCTGCCAAGGACTCAGCAAGAGGGAACATTGGTGGAGCATCCAGAGACAGGGAAAAAAATCTTCAAAGATTTCCAAGCAGACTTCGTTTATTTCCTCAAAGTTATAATCCATTAAGGAGAAGCCCAGAGATTAAAGAGCTAAAAAGAGTAAGGCTTCTGCTCCAAAAAATGTGTGCTCATTTATGGCCAGTGATTGTGCAAACCGCAGCCTGGCTGCCTAGAGTAGGGAGGTTAAGCCACAACCCCCAGAAAGTAGCTGCCACTCTTGCTACCTGACTCAGCTCTAGCACTGGTACCAACAGGGCCCTGGCAGCATTGCCAGGTGTCTGCTGTCCCCATAGAAGAACTGCCCTCCTGCCCCTCACCAGCCTCAGGCCCCATTTCCTATTGCTCTGCTGACTTGAGCCCACGAGTAAGGGAGGGAAGGAGGTGTGGGGAGAAGAAACACAGGCCAGCGTTTGCTCTCAGAATGTCCTGGCATTGTTTCGGATGTTACACAGAGGCACCAGCATTTCAGGCCTGTACCAAATCAGATGCCTCCAAGTATGTTGAAACTCTTTGTCCAAACACAGACTTGAATAAACCAGGAAATTAAATGGCATCCACAATGTGCTTTTCAAATCAGACATAGAGTCCAGCACCTCAGAAGAATATGTGGCATACAGAGTGTCCCAGCTGTACCACAAATTCCCCAGCACATAAGGGGCAGCTGAAACTCCTCTCTGTCTTCCCCACCTGACAGGAGATCCAAGCTACCTGGTATGAAAAACTCCACGAATGGGAAGATGCCCTGGTTGCCTATGATAAAAAGATGGACACAAACAAAGATGACCCTGAGCTAATGCTGGGCCGGATGCGCTGCCTGGAGGCCTTGGGAGAATGGTAAGCTTACATGAGGATGTGAACAGTGTGTTTGAGATTTGCCTTTTTGACCTTTGGGCTCTCTTAAAGCCACTCATTAGTTTATTTTTTTTTATTTAATATATTTAGTTTTCAGCGTTGATTTTCACAGGAGTTTGAATTACAAATTTTCTCCCCATTTCTACCCTCCCCACCACTCCAAGATGGCGTATATTCTGGTTGTCCTGTTCCCCAGTCAGCC
>CM053622.1:808585534-808634809 GCA_028646595.1 Phalanger gymnotis | reverse complement strand
TGTGGGATAGACCTTACCCAGAGACCATCCAGACTGTCCTGGGCTAGAGCCCTGCTTCCCTATGCTATTTTGTGGGTTCTGCAGTTCTAGAATTGGTTCAGAGCCATTTTTTATAGGTGTTTGGAGGGACTTGGCGTGGAGCTCACACTAGTCCCTGCTTTCCAGCTGCCATCTTGGCTCCGCCCCCGCCACTCATTAGTATAATCCACATCTCAACTTTATTTGACTTGGTCTTCTACATAACCTCATCATCATTTCCCAAAACCAGAATCCCCCTGACCACCACCCCGCAGACCCCCATCTCATAACTGCAGTTTAACAAGATAAAGTGATACTGATTGACCATGTGTGACAGCTGGACCTCATTCCATACCTGTGCTCTGCAGATTAGAAGTGGGCCTCATCACCCTCAGGCTTTTGGAGTGAAGATTGTTTATGGCTTTGGTCTTAAAGACGTTAGACTTACTGTAAAGTGTCTTCTTGGTTCTTTCTTCACTCTGCATCAGTTCATACAAATCTTCTCAAGGTTCTCTGAAAGCTTCATTGCTGTCATTTCTTATGGCATAATAAAATTCCGTTATGTTTGTTCAGCCATTACCCACTAAGTACACCAGTTTCTCGATACCACAAAAAGTGCAGCTATAAATATTTTGACATGTATGGGAACCTTTTCCTATATTTTTGACCTTTGTGCTAAATGCTTAGTAGTGATATTATTGTGTCAAAGGGTAAGAAGTTTATTGACTAAGTATGCCCCACAGTCTCATCCGTTAATCAGCTGTGTTTATGTTTGTAAATGCGCTCACAGCTGTTGAGTACAAGAGCATTTTTAAAGGCCTTAAAATAGGCTGTGATCTGTAGAGAAAAGTTAAATTTCAAGGCCTGGTGTTTGGTTTTCAATCTTTGAAAGAAGTACAAAGACTGTGCTTGGCAGAGAGTCTGGCACATAGTAGATGCTTAATAAATGCTTATTGACTGATGGATTTTAGATAGTGATGCTTTTCAGGTATGGCCACAAGAGTGTTGGCCCCTCGCTAGTCTATCTCTGGAAGAAGTCCAGTTTCTTAAAGAGACATTTTATCGAAGTCTTTTGTCTCTACATCACAGTCATTTTCTGCTCTAATTCAAACTCTTCCTTAGGAGAAAAAGCCCCTGCACATTCTGCAAAAACCCCAAGTAAGGAAACACCCAATAAAACGTGTCTGACAGTCTGCCCTAGTCATCCCCAGTGGGAGGCAAAGCTGTGTTTCTTTCTTCTCTCCGGGACCACTGTCCATTTTTCTGTGGCCCAGAGTTGGGCTTCCTTTCAGGGATCTTCTCATCTACATGGGATGGTTCTCTTGGTTTGACCGCCTTGGCTCTGCATCATTTGTTGGTCACTCTGCCCTGCGGGAAGCCCGAGGCCCCCTGGCACCGGCAGCCAGTGCTGTGGCCGAGCCCAGTACCTTCTGACGACACAGCTATTCCCCACACTGTCCAGCGGAGAGGGGTGTCAGGAAGCAGCCAACCATCCGTTTGTAATGGGCTGTTCCTCTGGTCTCAGGAGCTCCCAGAGGGGATGAGTGAAGAGAACATCTCCAGGATTCAGAGCTCTTCATTTTTTTGTGTGTCGTCGAAGTCTAGTAATAATAACATTTATAATTTATACATTCATAATGCACTTTAAGGTTTGTAAAGTGCTTTACAAATAGTACTTCATGTGATCCTCACAACAACCCTGAGAGGTGGCTCTATTATTAATCCCCGTTTTACAGATGAGGAGAGTCACAGCTAGTAAGTATCTGAGGCAGGCTTTGAACTCAGGTCTTCCTGACTCCCAAATTTAGCATCCTGTCTACTGGACCACCTAGAAGTCTGGTGAAGACCGTGGGCCCCTTCTCAGAATAGTGTTTCTAAACGCGTAAGATGAAATACACACCATGGCAAGGAAATCCATCATATCGAAATAGACATAATTTTTTTCCCGTCCTATTTCACAGACTCCCTGAAATCTATTCATAGGCCCCTTGGAGGTTCATGGATCTCAGGTTAAGAACCCCTGTCCTGGGCACTTCTTGACAAGGATCCCAACTAGACTCTAACAGATTTCATTTACTTGTGTTCAGAGGCAGAAAATTCAAGGTGGGTGGTTTTAACAGACATACTACAAAAGGGTAACCAAGAGTAGATGAGAGGGTACTAAACTGGCACTGTGAGCGGCAGTGCCTGGTGCTGGCTCTGCCGCAGGGAAGGCCTGACCAGGTGACCTCGCCTCTCCAAACCTCAGCTTCCTCTTTGGAGCCAGGAGGAGCCTTGCACGTCCTCCCATCCAAGGACCTTAGAAACTAGCTAATCAAGGCCTCTCGTTTCACAGATGAGGAAACTGAGGACCACTTACCAGTACCTCTGTGGTTAATGCCAGCTGGGGTTGAACTCCCATTCAGCATTCTTTTTACCGTTCCATAGAACCTCAATGATTTCTGAGGTCCTATCCAGGTACAAGAGTCTGGGACTCTATAATATGATCCTCGCTCTTGAGTGTGCTTTCTCTGATTTTGGCTAATCTGATGTTAATTAATTGAGTAATTGACCACAGGCTCAGTGGATGATGAGTGAAGACCTTGCATCTAACCATTTCTGCCCTGTTTCAGTTTTATTCTGAGTATTCAAAGGCCTGAGGAGTAAGCAACACTGATGGACTTGTAAATGTAGTCTCTCATTAGGTTACTCCATACTTAAGTACAGATGTCAGTTTGGGAGTTATTGCTTTGACCTGTACCTCACTAGTGTTTACCCATCAGAGTCATGGCATCGAGGGAGTCTCTGTGTATACATATTGGTATCTATACAGAAGAGGTACAAAGTGATGTTGGTGGGAGAAAGAAGATTCAGGAAATCTTCGTGCAGAACGTGAGCTCGCCTTCCAAACAAATGATGTAATTCAAGAATCAGGCCACAGAAACAAATAGTAAAGGGGTGATTTACCTCCTTTGTGAAGTACCTCCCTGTGTGAGCTTTTACCTACAACCAGGTGGTTAGGAAGTCAGGCTGATGGTCTCCAGCCGTGGGTAATGTTGGCCTAAACTGAGACTTTTTCTTCTTTAAGGGGACAGCTCCACCAGCAGTGCTGTGAAAAGTGGACCCTGGTCAACGATGAGATACAGGCTAAAATGGCCCGGATGGCTGCTGCAGCTGCTTGGGGTTTAGGTAAATCATTCTGTCTGGGACCAGCGGGGCTGTTTGTGGGCACCGTGGCACGCTGGGCAAATGCCTGCTCTGTAGAAGAGTCAGAACTCTATGTGCTGGGTCATTTCAAGTAACTAACATGACCAAACCACAGAGTGGACACCATCAGGAGGACTGGGTTTAGTTTGAGCCTTCACTGTCATTAGCAGCTTTGTGTCACCAGACCCCAGACTGATGACGATTCGCAACATCCAGTCCAAAGAAGCCCAGTGAGGTGGGGAGGGGAAAGGGGGGATGGTAGGTCCTAGGCAAAGTGCTTTGCCAATGGTACCCAGAGAAAGATGGCTTCACCTCCACCTCCACCTCTGTTCAGTCTCACTTCAGTCACAAAGCTTGTCCCGTTCCTTTAGTGAGCACTGGGATCTATCCAGAACATTTTTCAAAAACAAACTGCTTCATGACGAGTCATCTTTCACTATTTGCTTTTGCCCAGGGGCAGGGAGAACGGATGAGCTGATGTTCCTGAGTAAAAGTCAGGAAAATGCCTTGTAAAAATAGGCAGCCCTGCACTTTGCAGCTAATGAAGCTGATATCTCTTCTGCAGATGGCTCTGGAAATACTGGAGTTTGATGTCTGTTCATTCCCCTTGGGGAAGTGAATAACTCTTCCTGGCTACAATCTTTTCCCCAGCCATCCAGTGCCTAGCGTGACAAAGGTCCCTCCATGCAATGGCCCGGCCTGTTTTTCCATTGGCTTCTGAGAGCCTCCAGGGGGTTGAAGAGCCCAAGCACCAAGGGAGGGAGGATCTTTGTCTAGGCCAGTGTCTCATCCATGTAACAAGCACATTTGGGTGCAGCTGGGTTTTCTATGGCTCCCTGGGGTCATCTCACACCCCTTAACGGTGAGGAGAAGAGCTTTCCCATCCCGTTGTTGATAGCGTCAGAAATCTGCCTCCTCGGTCCTTAGAGTCGAGGCACGTTTGGACGTTTGGCCTATCGAGACACATCAGGTTCGTGTGTTTGTGAGGCCTGGGCCTGGTGAGAGGTCACAGTTCGGTTTCTTCCTCTGCTGTTGGTGCAGGTCAGTGGGACAGCATGGAGGAGTATACCTGCATGATCCCCCGGGACACCCACGATGGAGCTTTTTACAGAGCCGTGCTGGCCCTGCATCAGGACCTCTTCTCACTGGCTCAACAGGTAAAAACCCACCTTCCCCGACACAGGTCAGCTGAGCTCTTGTAGATAAAGTCACCTTCCTCATCATCTCCCCTTCCCACCCAACTTAGAGTGGAGTCTGCTAATAAAAAGCCCTCTCTTTCAAGGTAAGAAGCCCAGGAAGCTGAAGGAGAAGTTTCTGTTCTCAAAAGCAGTCCATATCCCTCCCATTCTTTTTGACTCAGTCTCTCCCCTAAGTCCCAATGTTCTCTCCTTCAAGCTCCCTTTGAGGGTTTTCTTTCCAATGACCTGTATTCTGAGTCCTGCACCTGAAGCCAGTGGGGACCCAGTGAGTTCAGATGCCAGGAGACACAGCAAGCCTATTGCGCTCCTGAGCCTACTGAACTACTTCATGGGTGCTGCTCACTATGGGCCCAGAAGCACCCACAGCCTTTTCTGTTCTTGGGCCTCTGCTCTATGAGAGAGAGAGAGGGACCAGGCACACTATGTCATGCCCCTATTCATTATTGCTTCCTCGTTTTTAATCTTCTTTGTCCTCACTTCCCTTGGAGAGAAAAGAAAGCTTGTTAGTTTGTGTGAGTAGAATTCAGGGAATGAACGGATAGTCTCACGCTGCAGCAAATATCAATCCCCAGGTCCTTTCTTGGCCATGCACTTGTTTCATACGTCGATTACTTTCCAGGGAAGCTGACACTTTATTTGAAAATTCTGTGCTGACTTGCAGAATTACATAATGGAGTAATCAAATGTGCCCTGTCAAGCCCCAGATGTGCTTTGGGTGAAGGGCATGGATAAATGATCCTAGCACTTAAGGGATGAGGGTTTGGTAATTAACCTTAAACATTTAAAAAAGGAAAAGGTATGGATGAGAGGTTTTTAAATTGATGGCACGGATTAGGATGTAGCCGCAGTCCCGCAGCTGTACTCAGGACTCCTGTGTACAGGAAGAAGGAGTTAAGATTGTGTTGCCCATTACAGAGTCAGAGAGGCTCCCTCTGGGAGGTGCCCACATCCATGGAGGAGGCTGGGGCCCATGTTGTCCATTACAGAAGTGTGCGGGCATGAGTGCTGAGGAGTTCTGAGGCCAAGTGAAGGGGTGACTCCTGTAGGAAACAGGGCTTAAGCCCATTTGGGTTCTTGTTTAGACCCTTTTCATTTCATTAGTGTGCACGACCAGGAAATCACATGGCTGAGTTGTAATCCGGAGATAGCTGCTCCAGACAGTAGAGGACATTGATCATCTTATAGCCTCTCCTAAGGTTCAGCTCCAATAGCAGCATGGCCCAAAGGTGACCCTTCGTTCTCGAATGCTGTTCCACTGAGAGCAAACACTGGCTGGTCCCAGCGAGCCAGGAACAAGTCCGATGCGTGTCTGTCATCCAGGGACCAGCCTGGCTGCGTCTGTAGAAGCTCGCCCTCATAAGACTGCGGCGGCTCTCCAAGAGCTCCCACAAAGTCCTAAAGAGAGTGTGCCCTTTGGCTATGCAGGGAATACCCACCCTGGTGAGATCACCAGCCTTGGAAGCATTGATCGAGGACTCTCCCATGTCCACAGTGGTTTAACTGCCCCCTCTCAAGCTGGGACAGATTCCTCCTGTCTCATGATATTCATCTTGCATTTCCTGCTTTGATGGAGAGCTGACTTGTTTTTCAAGGCATTCAGACCTGAGAAGAGGTTTCTTTCCCTCTTAGGTCAATTCTCTCCTTTTGTCTTCCACTTCCCCACAATGAAATGGGAGGAGGGAGGTTTCTGCACCTCGTTGGGGAGCCCTGATTCAGGCACCCTGAATCCAGAGCCCAGTTTCAGCGAGTTTATTTCTCCCTTTCTTCTAGTGCATCGACAAAGCCAGGGACCTGCTGGATGCCGAGCTCACGGCCATGGCAGGAGAAAGCTACAGCCGGGCCTATGGGGTGAGTGTGAGACCCTCAAGATAGCTTTCTTTTCTTGGTCCATTTGCAATATTTCCACAAAATGAGCTGTTTGTGCTTACCGGCCCTTGGAAACATGCCTGTGCCTGGTCTGGTTAGCAGATAACCTGACATCAGAAGGGCTGGTTTAAGCTAATCCTCTGTGTTGGATTCCTCATGCAGTGATTAGAATGGAATGTGGTTTGCTTCCTTCAGGCAATGGTTTCCTGCCACATGCTCTCTGAGCTGGAGGAAGTCATCCAGTATAAACTCGTCCCTGAACGACGCGAGATCATCCGGCAGATCTGGTGGGAGAGGCTGCAGGTAAGGAAGCCTGTGAGAAGGAGTGCATGGGCTTGTCCGCTGAATGCTTTCCCTTGCCATAGCTACAAAATGTTTAACTTACATTTAAGGCAATAAATATGGATTAAACCCGTGCCTTACGCAAACACTTGGCCAAGGGCCAGGGTAACTACAGAGTTTAGTTCAGACGAGTGTCCTGTGCACCTTCACGGTACTTACACTCTAGTAGATTCAAAGCAACATTCCTCAGAGGCCTTCTCAAGACAGAGGACTTAGCTTCTGCCTAGCCTCCTCTTATTAAGAGTCCTATAGACCCAAGACAAAATTTTCTCTGTCTGGCAGGCTATTAAGGGGAGAAACCATGGATGGCAGTTAGGCCAGAGCTTAGGATCCTCAGTGATCTCACTCCCTCCAGTATATAGGAGAGGTGCATTCCGTGAGCTGGCCACCTTCATGCCACTCCCCAGGCTCTCTGATGGGATGCTGTCCCTGCTGAACAGCCGCCTCAGCTGAAAATGCCCTAGGCCACCATCACAACTTTCACTGAGAGGTCTTTTGCTTGGAAAGGGCTTTTCCTTGTGTTCACTGCATCACTTAGACCACATGAATGAGCGCAGGTTGCCAAGGCAAGCTCTTTGAATTCCCTTGTTTATACATTTCAAGGCAAGCTCTTTGAATTCCCTTGTTTATACATCCCTCGATGACCAAAAAATCCTTCCATTGCTTGGCTAAAGGTGGGCAGTGAATGAGCATATAAACATACAATGTCACCTCCTGAAACCCTTTACCTTCTTCGGGAACTGAGCGTGCCCTGGGCTCGTCAGTCTCCAGCATCCACCCCCCCACCCCAGAGGTTCTGTCCTGCTACTCATTCCCATCGTGTCTACAGACTGCTGACCAGAGGCAGCTCCATGCTTTCTGGGCCACGCAGGAAGCTGGCCGGAGCTTCCTGACTCCAAGCAGGCTTCCCAGCACATTCCACTGGAAAGAGAGGGCAGCCCTAGGCAAGGAGACATCCATGAATACAGCTGTTTATGGTCCTGAAAAAAAGTACATACAGTTCTTTTACATTTTTATAGCATTTTATTAGTAATCATGAAATGTCTGCTGAATGTTTTGGTGGAAAGTTTCTGAGCACTGGATAAAAGGTTCCATGAAGCAAATATTTCCTTTCTGACTTACATGCACCCTCACTTTTAAGTGTCACTAGTGATTGGGGTGCTACAGTGTCCAAATCAGAAATCCGATGATTTTCCTCATGGTATAATAAGCAAAACTTTGTCCTAGGACAGACTCAAAAGTTAGAGCACTGGGCCAGCCTTGGGTGGAGCTCATGCCTGTCTCCAGTAGGCTCAATCCAACATGGTTTCCCTAAGCCATCCTTAGAAGGGGCCAAATTATTTTAGCATCTGGGAGAAACTGACAAAAGTGGGATTGGATAACAGTAAACAACTCGTTCTTTGTACTTTCTGTTTTCTAACTTTATAAACCATTGTTGTTTTCATACTTCTGGGATTGGAAGGACACTGTGACCCAGACCCCAAAATAAAACGTGACATATGGTGTGAAAATTTGGCTTTTGTTGATGGGATGCTATGGAAATAGAAAGGAGCCGTTGCGGCCAGGAAGCTGCCATGTGGGGCTCTGGTCTTTGAAGTCAAACGTTGATGAATTCATGGAATTCTAGAACTGGAATAAATTCTGAAGCCCATCAGCCCCTGTTCTCTCCTTCTCCAGAGGAGGACACTGAGGTCCCATGTCCCATAGCCAAGCAGACCTATGATTCACGTTGTTACTCTTCCGATAACCGTGACTATTCTGTTGTTGGCCATCCTGGCTCCAGCGGAGGAGTCAGGACCTGGGTTTCAATCCTGCCTTCAATGCTAACTAGCCGTGCGACGGGGCAAAGTCACTTAATGTCTCATCTGTGAAATGGGAGGGTTGGACTTAGTGGATTCCGAGGTCCCTTCCAACTTCAGAGCCGTGATCCTGTGATGAGGCTTTCTGCTTTTTCCAGGCTCTATCTTTATAGTTAGCCACTTCAGCTCCACACTACCCCCTCTGCTCTTGAATCCTTCATGCCCTTGTCCTGTCTCGGCTCATCTTGTGACAAACCCCATCCTGAAACATTCCCACCATCCACCTCCTCTACTTCCAGCCGTGCTGACTCAATCCATCCCCACTTCACCATATCCCACTGCACCAAGGCACCTCCCTAATTGACTCTCGATCTCATTCCCCACAGGCAATATTCCAAACCTCCTCTTTCTCCTTCAAGTTTCCTGCACCTCTCTCCCCTCCTCAGTTTAAAACACTTAGTACAGTTCCTGGCACACAGTAGGCACTTAATAAATGCTTCTTCTCTCTCTTCCCCCATATCTACTGCCTCAGTTCAGTCCCCCATCACCTTTCACCTGGATTATGGCAACAGCCTCCCTTGATCTTCCTGCCTCCAGTTCATCCTAAACACTGATATCAGAGATACAGCCATGTGACTCCCCTACTCAGTCAGCTCAGCACCTCTAGGATAAAGTAGAAAACTCCTCTGTTCAGCTCTTAAAGCCCTTTACAGCCTGTCCCCAACCTTCCTTATGCTCCCAGACAATCTAGCCTTCTCTCTTTTCCTCTCATATGACACTCAAATCTCCTCTCTCCATGCTTTTGCTGTGGCCATCCCTCATACCTAGAATGCCCTCCCTACATCACCTTTACCTCATGAAAGTCCTCTCTGTCTTTAAGAAGCAACTCAGGCCTCACCTTCTATATGAGGCTGTTACTGATTTACTTCTCTTCCCTCCCCCGCACCCCCAAACTGCCTGACTGCCCTGTGTTTAACTACTCATATTTATTCGTATTCATATTCATGTATTTATTTTTTATGTACGTGCCGGTTGTCTCCCCTGAGGGAATGTGAATTCCCTGCAAATAGGGATTATCTCCAGTGACTAACACAGAACCTGGCACATCGCGATAGGCCCTGCGTAAATGCTTGTTGTTGGTATGATCCAAGTGGTGAGAAGAATTTAGCCTCCTTAATGGTTTTAACTTGAAAAATAGTTTGCATGTGTACGTGAAGGTGGCACTTTTTCTACTGTACACAAGGAGGGAATTGCTAGATGGTATGCTTGTTCAGTCTTATAAGACTGAGAAAACTGAAGGCAGCAAAATGAAACCTGTTCAATAAAAGATTTTCTTTGTTATTTGGGGATTGAAGGCGGAGGGGCAGGGCAGAGCATTGATGTGAGACCCTCGGAAGAAGCTAATTCATTCTTCTAAACGTGCCATCACTTAGGGTTGCCAGCGGATCGTTGAAGACTGGCAGAGGATCCTCATGGTACGATCTCTCGTTGTCAACCCCCATGAGGACATGCGGACTTGGCTTAAGTATGCGAGTTTATGTGGAAAGAGTGGAAGACTGGTGAGTGCCATCTACCCAACAGCTTCCCACCGAGGCCGGTATCAGGGGAGCCTGGGGAAGAGCAGATGGCGTTCCTGTTCCAAAGCACTTAGAACCTATTCTCTTCATCTTGTTTTTAAGGCCCTTGCTCATAAAACTCTAGTGTTGCTCCTGGGAGTTGACCCTTCTCGACAGCTAGACCATCCGTTGCCAACTGTCCATCCTCAGGTGACTTACGCCTACATGAAGCACATGTGGAAGAGTGCACGCAAGGTCTGTATCCTCCTCAGCCTTCCCTTCCCAAGGAGTCTCTCCCCGTACCTGGCCCATGAAGTCACCTGACCAATTTGGATCATTGGAATGATCTGTGATTTCACTGGTCTGCCTCCACTCTCCATTGCCACGGGTCAGCGATCACAGAGTCGGCTCCTAATCTCTGCCCTTTTAACATTCCCACCTGACCTACTTCTCATCACTTCCCTTTTTAAAGAAGGAAAGGGAGTGCTAGGCCGTCAGGACTGATCTCTTCCCTTTTAACATTCCCACTTGACCTACTTCTCATTGCTTCCCTTTTTAAAGAAGGAGTGCTAGGCCGTCAGGACTGCACCTGATATTTAGGCTGTTGGACAGATTTCAGAAGACAAGTTAGCATACATGTCTGAAGAAGTTATCCATGCTCTGTAGGCTTTCTAGTGATGCTGCTTGCATGTCCAAAGGGTGGTAATTCACAGAGAAAGCTCAGTCCTTGCTCTTTCTGAACAAATGAAGTGTCTAGATGTTCAGATCTTCTATTCTGAAAAGCTCAACCTCTGAAGCTGTCTCCTGGAGACCTTCTCGAGGCTAGTTGAGTTTGTTCAGGATTTCGCTGTTCTCTTTTTTTTTGTCATCAAACTGGAATTCACAAGCAACAACACCCACGGTGTAATGATGCCAGAACCAGGGGGAAAGTCACGCTGGGAGCCAGGGTCACATTCCTCCTGTTCCCTTTAAAGAGAAGCCCTTTGGAAATAGGGCTGTCCCTGGTTTGTTTTTTAAAATCTCACTAGACCATGATCGTGTTAACAAAAAATAAGTGGCCCCATGTGAGACCAGTCTTTCTCCCAGAGCCTGACCAATGAGTAATTCAGATAGAACTGGCCAAAACTGGCACCTGCTTTGGCCATTTTCTCAGTCAAGAGGAGGGAGACAATGATGCTGCCACCGCTGCCACCACCCTTCCCTCTCCACTGTGATTACCACATGGCAGAGAAAGGAATGGAGATCATTAGTTAGAACTAGGGTGGGGCCATGTTTTACCGCAGACCTTTTTCTTCTTCATAATGGGGATAAAGCACTTCTGGGCATCACTCCTGATCTGTTTGGGTGGAGATTCAGCTTTGTGGGGGGTTGTCCCCGTATTCCTTAGAGTGCCACCCAGAGTGTTAGCCACTAGTCTTGGGCCCCAGTGCCTTGGTCCTCTCCTGAGACTTTCATCTACCAATGACCCAAGGCTCTTTCTCCAAAGAGTGAGGACTTTGTTGAGATTGCTTTGTGAGAGAGGCGGGCTTTTCTCCGCACTTCTGCTGAGTTTGCCAGCCCACAAATTGGTGATGCACGATCTGATCTCCCTCCAGTCAAATGGAAAAAAACAAAAGGACCCATTTTGGCCAGTATCGATATGAATGCAGTCTGGGTTCTTGCCCAGATTTAACCATGGAATTTCTGAGTAACTTTGCAGGAATGGACCACTACCATATAGTGCAGCTCGTGAGGGTGAGCCTAAGTTCTGGGCTCACCCCCAAGAAAAGTTTCAACCACCCAGATTAAAAATCAGGAAGCATGTTTAAAACTTATGGTGCTTGGAGTTAAAGCTTGGGCCTAGAAAGACCACACTGGCCTGTTGTAGGAACCATCATGAGGAACCTGGTTACATGCAGTTGGCAGTTTATTTGTAAACCAACATACAATTTTCAAAGTACTTTGACGTGCCTGGTCTCACTTGATCTTTATAAGCACTCTGTGAGTAGCTGAGTCTGGGGTGGTTTAAACTTTACTCCTGTCCTGTAGGTGAAGAAATTGAGACTCAAGGAGGCTAATAGGGAAAACACTGCACCCCAAATGAACCCAACTCCTTAGCGCTGGCCTGTGCTCTTTTTATTCCCTACCCACACTACCTTCACCCTACAGACTTGCTAAGTCTGATCTGAGCAGCACCATCTTTACCCAGAAAAGGAGGAAAAATGAGTGCACTTCCCAGTTTGTTCCAAAGTGTAAGCTTATGCAGCTGTGCTCTTCTCTCCCGCCCCCACCCCCACCCTGCTTCACAGGGACCTTGGAAAGAGGAAGCCGACAATGAAACATGTCCCTCCTTGACAGATCATGCTGTCTTACCTCTTCACATACCTGACTAACCATCTGTCCTTGCTTTAGGTACTAAGGAATCGCATGAGAACATATTCCCGTGCTTTGCTGGGATACCGTAGCCAGCCTCTGTGCGACTAGGAAATGCAGCTGAGCCATGCAGCCCCACACACATGAGCTTAGAAACCTAGCCCTGCTTCCAGGCTTTAAACCAGTCTGTGCCGACTCTTCCTTCTAATAATGATAATAATGCTAATTAGCATTTAGGTGGCACCTACTGGTGTCAGGCCCTGCGCCAAACACTTTACAAATAAACAGTGCCTCCTTTGCCCAGCAAACCCTGGCATTTCAGCCCTCCCTGGGATGCTCTTTACAGAGGAAGACTCCCTCGTTCTGTCACGGGCCTGGAGTATTAACACAGTTCTTTCTTAAAAACCATTCTGCCTACCTGTAAGGCAGGTGCCTGTGGTGAGCGATGGAATCCCACTCTTGAAGACAAACGTGTGTTTCAGCTCCATCCCCATGTGTGGATTCATGCCTGCCACGCTTTTCTGGATCTTGGTTAAAACACTTTAATAGGAATTAATTCATCATGTTGGACGGTAATTGAGGTTGGCTTCCCCAGCTCCTCATCCCCCCAAAAAAGCTACAAGTTATTTCTGGCTAAGAGATCTCTGTCTTAGTCTCCTTAAAGACTTCTTCAGGGGCCATTTTTAATAGAAAAAATACAGACAGCTTGGCCACTTAATGATGGCAGTGGAGCTCATGGTTGTGTTTGTTTCAGTGGTTGGTTTTTTTTCTCCCTCCTCTTCTCCAAGGAAGGAGGCGTAAGTGGTTTCTATTAGAAATTGTCCCCTTTTTGCACAGAATTGTTACTGCTGCCACTGCCCATTCTCCAAATCAGTGAATTTGAATTACGCTTCCTCCCTTTGTGTGTTCCATACTTGCACATTCCGTTCATCTTAGCCTCCGGAGATCTTTCAAAATGGAATAGACACCATCTGTCATGAGTATTTTGACATACATTGTCATGGGTGGTTTAGCAATTTATTTGTCTAGAGGCGTGAGGCTTGGCCAGACAACCTCATCGAGTCCCTTCTGTCTCTGACTGCAATCCTAAGCCTTTCTGGAGGCAAGGCACCTGCCACACACCTCTCCTCTCCTCTCCTCTCCTCCCTTCTCTTCCCCCCCAAAAACCACAGTCATACACACTTTGGCCTTAGTTTGCATCATGTCTCCCTTCGGGCTTTGGCATTGAGGTCACCACGTCTTAAATATTAAAGCCCTTTGCTTCTTGACCCCCGGTCCTAAAGCTGAAGGACATTTCCTTATCTGGTCCTTCCTTTCCTTTGTCATCTCACAAGCTTAGTGACTGCCGCTGCAATCAGAAACTTCACCTGCCTCTTTTCCTCTTGAGCAAGCCCAGTTTGTCCTGTTTTTCACATCCCTGCTTGGGTATCTAGGACAGTACGATCTTGTGAAAAGTCCAGAGATCCTGCCTGCCCTCCCTTCCCTCTTCACGTGCTCAGCTGGCCCAGCACAAGCTATTGCGTACGTGCTCTTTCCCAGACTGCCTCAGTGCACTGTCGTGGTTTGCGGGAGAGCCGGGTTCAGAAACTTTGCTAAGTTGTCAAACTTCTTATCAAGCCTGGCCACTGGATTCTCTACACAGACCCCCGGACCTGGGAGGGAGGCAGAGAAGGGGGAGAGGTCACCGGCAGTGACCCACCTGCACTGTCGTCCCTCCTGACACTCTGCTCTGTTCCAGATTGACGCCTTCCAGCACATGCAGCACTTTGTACAGACCGCACAGCAACAGGCGCAGCACGCCATCGCCGCCGAGGACCAGCAGCGAAAGCACGAGCTCCACAAGCTCATGGCCCGGTGCGTTGCTTCTCTCTTCCCCACTCTCCTGGTGCTAGGTGCAGCGCGACAGGCTGCTGCTGTAGCCAGAGCCCTCTGGGTCTGTCACCCCCTCTTCCCCCACCCCAGCTGGAGCATTCCCCATCAGGTGGTCCCCTGGCAACCCCCCTGCAGCTCTAGACCCTCAGCTTCTTTTCTGTGGTGGGACCCATTCAGTCACAGTACATGCTCCCCTGTGATGCAAAGGGAGGATCCCTGGATATGGGATTTGACTCTGGGTTTCAATCCCACCTCAGCCTCTCAGTACTTTATGACCTCTCTAGGTCTTGTTTTCTCATTTGTAAAATGAAAAGAAGCACTTTCCCTTCAGGGGTTTCCAAGGCCCATACAGCCCCTTGAACCTGCACCTGCCCAATGGCCAGTTGGCTTTGCACCTCTGTAGATGCCTAGCCCACCCTCAGCCTTGGGGCTAGGAATGAAGGAGAAACAGGAAAAGAAGAGTGAGTCCAGACATGATTTCTCTAAGACCCCGTTAGCAGGGAAGCTTCTTCTGTATGACCGGTTCTCATCAGTTTCTAGGCATCTCGTATTCTCTTTGAAGGTGAAGGAGAGGGAAGGGATCATTGACCTAAAGTCCCCTCCTTAAGCCCCTGTTTCACCCCCATGTTTCCTAGACATCCCGGCAGCTCTGGGAATTCCAGCCAGCCAAGCTAGAGCCCAGAGGCCTTAGTTCTAGTTCTAGGCCGTGTCACCAGTTGGGCGGCCTCTGGCAAGTCCCTGGACCTCTGGGCTTATTTCTTCTTCTAAAAAGTGAGTGAGAGGTGACCTTGCTGGTTTATGCATCACCAGAAGGACCTCAGCTCTTTAGAGAAAGAACCTGCCCCATTCCTGAGCCTGGGCCTCTTGTCCTGACAAAGGAATCCTTTGTGGTGTGTCTTGGCTTGGCTAGGTGCTTCTTGAAGCTGGGAGAATGGCAGCTGAATCTCCAGGGCATTAATGAGAGCACCATCCCCAAGGTCCTGCAGTACTATAGCGCCTCCACAGAGCACGACCGCAGCTGGTACAAGGTAACACGTGGGTGGCACAGGCCCTGGGGAAAGGGGGCCTCAGAGGTGCCTTTGTGTGCCGTTGGGGGCCTGTGATGGCCTGCCTTCTGCACCCACTGCAGAGCTGGCCAAGGGGACTCCTGACCACAGGTCACCGTGTTACTAATGTCACAAGAGATGACCGGCCTTCTTGCATTCAGTTTGTTCCCCGGGGTCACTCGAGCTAGATCGTGTGTGGGTGGCAGGAAGGACCTAGCTGGGGGAGGAAGAGAGCAGTCATTTTTGGCTGCCTTTTCTCCTCTTGGGATCCAGAGTGAACTCTGAGGACCTCAGCTTCCTGTAGGCCAACTCTTCTCTCCTCTGATCTTGGATTTTTCAGTCCTACCTTGTGCTCTGCCCTGGAAGTTAACATTCTCTGTTTGTGTTGGAAGATTCTGAAAAGCATCCTGTTAGGTCACAGGAAGTGTCTCAAAAAAACAAATAACAAGATTTAGGAAACATATGAAAGATGTTACTCAGTAACAAGAGCTGGTTCTCAGCAGTGTGTTAGGAAGACATCCATTTCTTCTTTAGGAATGTCTTTAGGCTAAGCCGTCTCATCCCAGGCCTGTGATGCCGGGAGCAGATCCGATGAGCACTTTGTAGACTTTTAAAGTGGCAGCGAAATGCTGATGAAATGCAGTTAGTGCATTTATTTCCCCATCCTTAACATGAGGAAGAGTAGATCTTGGAGTTAGGATGGCCTGGGCTCATGTCACCTCCACTTTATCCTGGCTGGGTGACCCTAGGCGAGTCACCAACCTCTCAGGGGCCCGGTCATTTCTTAAGACAGTAAGGTGCTGACCAGCACTGCTTTGGGGAGTTCCCTCATCTGGGAAATTCCTCATTCCCTGTACGGGCAAAAACAAATCTAGGTACACGCTTTATGTTAGTGCTTTGTGGCCTGGTGGATTTAGAGTCAAGCTTTGCCACTGATTAGCAAGATACCTCATTTTCCCTCAAAGGGCCCATATTTCCTCTTGTAAAATGCGAGAGTTGGAATAGATGGCCTCTGAGATCCCTTCTGGGTCTAAAATCTGGGAAAATAACACTCTTTGTTCAAAACGTGCTTGGTTGAGCTGGTCAGAGAACATGAACAATTCTCGAAAGGATTACACGTTGTTAGTAACTACATGAAAGAAAGCCCAATCACTAGTAATAGGAGAAATGCAAATCAGAACAACCCTAAGGTTTCTTCTCCTACCCTGAAAATGGGCAAAGATGAAAGAAGCTGGGAGTAGTCAGTGTAGGAGGCATTGTGGAAAGACGGGCATGCTCATGCTTTGTTGGTGGATTGAATCCAGGTACTCTGGAAAGCAGTTTGGAATTTTGGAAGTGAAATGCCCGTACTCTTTGACCCAGACATTCTGGTACTAGATATAAAATACAAGGAAATCGGTGACAAAAACAAAGGCCTTGTATACACCCAAATATTTATAAAAGCATTTTGGGGAGTAGCAAAGATATAGAAGTAAAACAGATGCTCCTCAGTGGGGTTGTGGTGTAGGAATGTAATGATTAGATAATACTGTGCCAGATAAGAAATAGCGAATATCACAAATACAGAGAAGCACGGGAAGATGTAAAGCGACAGGGGCAGATTGAAAAAAGCGAGGGGTGCTTCAGAGTCATTGAAAATCCCACTGGCCCAGCTTTGACATGCCAGGCTTAGCACAGATAGGCACCTCCATGCCTTTCTATGGGGCTGCCTGGGACATGGGAGAATCACAAGCTCTGCAGGCACAAATCCCCCTGACGTGACCTTGAGAGGTGGGGCCCCTGCTGCCTCCCCTGTAAGGTCAGAGGATTGCACTAGCTGCCCTCCAAGGTCCCCTCTGCAGCTCTAGATCCAGGATTCTGTGACCGGGCCATCTGTGCTTTCTCCGGCCTAGGGCACAGCCAGTAAGGAAGGTGCCGCCGCCACCAGAACAAATCGGCAGCTCCGCCGTTGCTGAGGGTCTTAAGTGCTGGCTGAGCACCAGCGAGAGAGCCTAAGAAAAGCTGAGATCAAGGATAGGGTTCCCTGGCGGTTTTCCTGGTTCCAGGTACATCTTTAATTCAGCACAAGCACCGTGCAGCCTCCCACACCATCTGCATCCGTAGCATTGTACGGTAATGGAGAAGTGCGTGTTCAGTTACCAAAGAAGTTCAGTTCATTAGCTATTTATTAAGCAGCTACTGCACGCAAGCAGTACGACTTTATGCAGGTAGCCCAAAGACTCTGAGATGAGTGTGACTCAGGAGGTGAGAGGGGGTGCACCCAGATAACTGAAGTACTAACTAAAATGTTCTAGAGGCACTCTTGTCATGGGTCAGAGCATGGGCGGGTTGGAAGAGGCAGAGGCCACTTCCTGCAGTGGGCAGCAGAAAAGGTCACATCGGGCCTAGGCCTCAGACATTAGAAAAGAGTTCCAGCAGGTAGAAGGAGAGATTTATTTAGAATGGGAACTGCAAGCGCAAAGAAGTGTTGGTAGGACCAGGTGGGATATGTTCAAGAAACAGTGAGTAGTGAAAGGAAGACTAAATTATATTGACCATCCTGGGATCAAGCAGGAAAATGTGAGCAATTTAAGGAAGATTTTCAGCCCGGGAGAAAATAAAGGTTGGTCAGTTCCATGATAAAGTAGATTGTTTTGAGCCTCGGGATCTAGTCCTGTTAAACAATGGTCCATGCAAAAAAGCCTAGGATTCTTAGGGGCCTGCGGCCTCACTATAAGTCGTCACTGTGACACGGCAGTCAAAAGAATCAGTGCTTTCATTGTGTCCAAAGTGTGGGGGAAGGTGGTCCTGTTGGGCTCTGTGACTCTGGAGCCACCTGCATTCCTCGTTGTATTTGGAGTAGTATGTCGTAGAGACGGCAGTAACAACCCTACAGTAGACTAGGATGGCCAAGGACTGGGTACCGTGCCGTGTGAGGTTCGGTTGGAGGACCCAGGTGTATTTAACCTGGGAAAACAAAGACTTAGGAATTGTAGAATTCTGAGTTAGAAGGACCTTCTCGGGTGGCTGACTAAGCCAGCCCGTGTCCAACAGGACTCCCCGCTCTGACCTTCTCTGGACCCCCACCGCCTCTCAAGGCAGCTTACCCTGCTCTTAGAGTACTTGAGGTGCTTGGGAGTCTAAGCCAGCCTCTCTGTAACTCACCCATAGCTCCTGGTCTTGCCCTCTGAGGCAGGACCCTTCTCCCAGGGAGCCTTTCCCACACCTGAAAATAGCTGCTGAGCCACCACCCCCTCTAAATTCCTATCCCCAATCCTATGACGTGGACCAGGGCCCTTCAGCATCCTAGGTGCCCTCCTGTGGATTCCCTCCTCCTTACCAACATGCTGCTTAACTCGGGCAGCCAGGTGTGGAGAGCTCTGACCAGGCCAGAGTGTGGAGGAGCTCTCTCTCACCTCTTCATCTGTGAGTGCTGCCTGCCTTAAACAAGCAGTCTAGAGCAGTGGGTAGGAGAACAAGGCAGGCTTGTTCGTAGGCCGAGCTTAGAGCGTGGAAGAGGAGCTGCAGAAGAGCCTGCGAACAGTGGAAGCCATCGAGAAGCCGGAGCTGGCTCACTGTCCAGGGCATCACAGAAGGGATGCTGGATTAGGCACTGATGAGACAAGGTGGCACCAAGGTCCCTCTCGATTCTGGGACCTTGATCCTTGATCCAGCATTGCCTCCAGCCGTCTCACGTGGGCTCTGTACCTACATCCAATCTCTCCTCACCGCAGGCCTGGCACGCCTGGGCGGTCATGAACTTTGAAGCCGTGTTACACTACAAGCACCAGAACCAGGCCCGAGATGAGAAGAAGAAGCTCCGTCACGCCAGCGGGGCCAGTGTCACGAGCGCCCACACAGAGGGCAGCAACAGCGAGAGTGAGGCTGAGAGTGCAGACAACAGCCCCGTCCCCTCACCTGTGCAGAAAAAGGTCACTGAGGTGCGTCAGGTTGGGTGTGCGTGGGTGGGTGTCATGGAAGAGGATAGGCCCTTTTCCCAGCCTGTGCAGAAGTGTGTCACCAAGGTACACGGACGTGTGTATATGCATGTGTGTGCATGTGTGCGTTCGTGCCCGTGCACATGCTAGGACAGCCCCCTCTCTTCACTTGTACAGAAAGAGGTCCCAGAGCATGTTGGTGATTTGAGATCTGGGCATCAATCAGAATGTGTATGTGGGAAGAGTTACTGCATGGCAGGGGCTGCTGGCTGAGACCCAGCCCCAGAGCTGAAAAACAAACTCCTCCAACTCCATGCTGAGTGAATGAGCATATTGTCTGACTGCACCTGAACGTGTGGGTGGGTGCGTGTCTGCAGTTCCACTCAGATAATGTGGTCTGGCGTGACTCATTCTCCTGCTCCTCTGCCTTTCCTGATCTCTACACTAGCACACTAGCAGACCCTCAGAACGTGTCCCTAAGTTTCATCCCCTCTCCAGCCTCCCACTTGTGGGGGATTTCTCTTAGCCTGAATGTAGCTAACACCCATGTGTTCCAGCAGGATCTGTCCAAGACGCTTCTGATGTACACGGTGCCAGCTGTGCAGGGCTTCTTCCGCTCCATCTCTCTGTCCCGGGGCAACAACCTTCAGGACACCCTCAGGTACCTGGCAATCAGAAGAGAGAATGTAAAGCCCTGACTGGCCCAGAGAATGGCAGCCACTGTGCGTGTCACCCGCTTCACCCTCGCGCTGCTCACTGTTAAAGGATTTGTGCATGCAGTCTCCCTTTGACAGCGTTTGAACACATAGAGTTGACCATGATATGTAGTATGTGTCCTAATGCAGAAGTGCAGGGAGGAGCCTTGGAGCACACCCCAGACACTCTGGGCAGATGAACAGTGTGGACCCAGGAGGAGCGACAGTGCTTCTGAAAACCCCTTCCTCTGGGCCCCTGAGCTGTTGAGAGCGCTGTGTAACAGGAGAAAGCTAGTCTGGGGGCTGCAGATGATCGGGATGGCTTCTGCCTCTTATCTGGGAGCCACAGCAAGCCAGTTCTCCTGTTCTCTCCAGGCCCTCCTTGGAGCTATCACACAGGAAGGTCCGCTAGCTGATTTATCCCTGGGCTCATCTCTCACAGATCCATGTGTCTCAGAGTGGGGCACCTGCTTAGGTCTCGGGGATGATCCTTGGGTAATGGATGTATCATGTTCCTCATTGGTGTTTAATCAAGAGCAGCAGCCATCATTGCCATTTATTTGGCATGGGCTTCTTGTTATGTCCGTGGAGAAATGAGGGTAGTAGTTGGTCCATGGGGCCTGTTGCCCTCCTGGAGCAGTCCAACAGTCTGTGCTGTGGATCAGGAGGCTCCCTCCTCTCAATATTCATGGCAGGAGAGGGGTAGATATGCCCCTCATCATCTCATTTTCCTTCCCCAGAGTTCTCACCTTGTGGTTTGACTATGGGCACTGGCCAGATGTAAATGAAGCTCTCGTGGAAGGGGTGAAGGCGATCCAGATTGATACCTGGTTACAGGTGAGGCTAGGCTGATTTCTGTCTCCTCTGAGCTGGCATCAAGCCTTACGCAGGAGCCAGTACCCCATCTGCCCTTCAGGGAAGGAAACAGAAAGTCTTTGACTGTTAGACTCTGGTTCTGAGTTTTAGGCTATGCTTTCCTAGGTACCTGTTAGAGCAGGGAAAATGCTGGCTTGTTGCCCAGGATTTCTTTGGGGATCCATGACTTTGTAGATGGGGTCACTCTCCCCACCAGTGTATCTTGTACCAGTGCGTGTCGTGTGTTTGCTGTGGCTGCACAGCTCCTCACCCTGTGCCTGAGCTAGTCATGAACCTCATGCCATCCAGCAAGTCTGGCCCTCCAGCAGCTGCCGTTGCCTACCTCCACCGAGCGTTTGGTGTGATAGGCACAGCCATCAGCGGCCCAGGGCTGGCTTTACACCACAATGAGGCACACTACAGAAGCAAACTACAGTCACTACTCCCCACCCAGAGCAGTAACTAGAATCACTTCTGTATCTCCTGTGAATCCCAGGTCATCCCGCAGCTCATCGCAAGAATCGATACTCCCCGGCCCTTGGTGGGGCGCCTCATCCACCAGCTTCTCACAGACATTGGTCGGTACCACCCCCAGGTATGCTGGGGCTTCAGGCGTGTCTTCTTTAATACACCCCACTCTTGTTGCCCAAGAGTCTTATTTAGGCTAATTTTGCCTCGGGAGGAGGGGCTTGGGGCGGTCTTTAGGGGATTGGTCACTCCTGCTCCAGCCAAGAGCTTCCCTCCCTGGGGAGAGGTGATTTCCCCTGAAAGTTTATTGTGCATCTTCCCAACTATTGAAATAATTCTTAATAGCTTAGCTGAACCCGCTCAGTATTGTCCTCTTTCTTCACCTGCACCTGTGTAAGCCATGTTGGCCGCACCTTGGGCACATGTACCCACTTTCTCTCTCGATTTGTTTCAGGCTCTGATTTACCCACTGACTGTGGCCTCTAAGTCCACCACCACGGCCCGCCACAATGCAGCCAACAAAATTCTGAAGAACATGTGTGAGCACAGCAATACCCTGGTCCAGCAGGCCATGATGGTGAGTCTTACGCAGATCCTCAGAACCAGCTCGCTCACCTGGCACCTGAGTAGCCTCCGCAGCATCTCTCGTCTCCTCAGGAAAAGGCCAAGTGTGCCCTCTAGCGTTCAAAAAGAGAATCTCTCCTGTTCCACCCGGTGAAGTGCCTGGACCCACTTCTCCTTGCTGTTTCCAGGTGAGTGAGGAGCTGATCCGAGTGGCCATCCTCTGGCACGAGATGTGGCACGAAGGTCTGGAGGAAGCATCTCGTTTGTACTTCGGGGAGAGGAACGTGAAAGGGATGTTTGAGGTGCTCGAACCCCTGCATGCGATGATGGAAAGGGGACCCCAGACTCTGAAAGAAACCTCCTTCAATCAGGTAGGGACAAGAGGGCTTGAAATGAGCAAACCTGAGACCCTAATGAGACCCCCTTACCATCCTCCCTCACCTAGGATGCCTATTTGATCAACATGCCCCTGGGCAAAGGCCGCTAAGAATGTAGAACCATAAGAAAGGTGGAAGGAAGACAGCTGCAACACTGGCCTTGGATCCACCCCATGAGGGTCCTGGGGATCCCATGGGACCTGTTGTGAAATCCTAGTGTATAACGTCACTTCTTGTCCAGCCTCCTCTTCAGAGGGAGGGGCTTGGACAAGTTGGTCCCTTCTAACCTCAGGACTCCACCCTCCCCACACTCACAGCAAGGACTCTTACAAGGCCTCCAAGGTTGGGTTGTGCATCTGACAGTCTCTAGGTGATTGCCTCATCAGCAATCCTGGTCAGAATTCATCAGTGCCTTAGCTAGGAAGGAGCTCCACAGGCTCTCTTGACAGTTCTCCTGATGGTTCACATTTCTCCAGTGTTTTATGGTTTGCCTAAAGCCATCCTATGAAGTAGGTAATGCATGGAAATACAGGCCCCCAATACTGTAAGACTAAAGATAAAGCGTATTGCTAAGTCACAAAACTGAGCAACCACATAAATCAGTACAGTCTCCAGGAAAAAAAGAAAGGAAGATAAAATATTAACAAGGTGAAGCCACGACAAACATAGAGGAAACTAAGACCATTATCAGAAGATGCTTTAGGCCAGTAAAACTACCAGTTCAGAGGAAGTATGTCTCTGCAAAAATAAAAACTACCCAAGCTAACAGGAAATAGAAATCACAAAGACAACCATGAGCTCAAAAAGGAATTGAAGAAGTTATGGAGGAATTGACAAAGCAGGGGGGAACAGGCCAATTGGATTGACAAGTGAGTCCTACCAGACATTTAAAGAGTGATTGTTATCTGTCCTACAAAAGTTATTGGCCAACACAGAGCTAGCAGTCCTCTACCAGATTCATTATATGAAACAAAGGTGGTTCTGATTCCCAAGCCAGGAAGACAGAAAGCATAGAACTGTAGGCCAACCTCCCTGATGAATATTAATGTCCCCAAAATGTAAATAAAGTCCTTACAAGAAAATGATTAACTGTGATTATGTTGGATCCATACCAGGAATGGTGTGGTGTAAAGTTAGAAAAACTGTCAGCATCATTTCTCTTAAAAACAACAAAAACCACATCGTTATCTTAGCAGATACAGGAAAAGCCTTTGACTAAATGCTTTAAAGAAAGAAAACAAGCTATAGGCATAAAGGGCCCTTTCTCAAATACTATCAAAAGTATTCCTCTAAAAGCAAGAAGTAGCATTCCTTGTGATGGAGAAACATTAGAAAATGACCCAGTAGAAACCTAAGGAAAGCAAAATTGCTCCTTCTCTCCACTTGGCCCAGTTCTAGACACGCTTTCTATACCAATATTACACAGCAGACTGCCAAAAAGCAGCTAAATCCTTACTACTTGTAGATGACATGAAGCTGTTGGGAAACCTCAGAGAATAAGTGAAAATTCTGGTAGAAGTGATGACTTGATTCGAAAAGTGGCAGGTAACAAAGTACAGCTACGTTAAACAGTAGCATTATATATACTGTATTAACAAAAAAAACCAAGACAAAATGAAAATAAGAGAATTGCTGTTCAGAATAACTACAGAATGTATAAAATATCTGAAAGTTAGCCTACCAAGACATGTGCACGAGGTCACTACAACTACAACGCAATCTTTACAGAATAAAGACGTACTAAATAATTAGAGAGATAATCAGGGCTCACAGTGCCAGGACAATGCTATCCAAATGTCCCAGTTTAATTCTACCTCAGATTGTCAAGGGGATGCTCTGTGAAATTAAGCAAAAGAATAGCAAAAATCCATTTGAAAGAACAAAAAGGTCTGGAAAGTACAGAGGAAGGAACACTCCAAACTGTGCCCTAAAGTAGCAGTCATCAGATCTTTTAACCAGTACCAACCAAATGATTCCAAAAAACAGAAATGTCCCAGGAATAGAAAGAGATAAACGAAAACCAAACAGAAGCCCACTGTTGGCAGACTCAAGAGCATAAATTACTTCTGAAAAGATTTCTTTTTTAATAAAGGAATAAATTAATTACTGGTAAGACCGGAAAGCAGTTTGGCAAAAAGTAGCATTTATGCCAACAAACCTCTCATGCGGGATACATGATGTGGCTGCAGAAAGTCACGTCTTGATAGAATTAGAGGGAAATAGAGAATGTGTTTCTCACAAGGTGGGGGGTGTCGCGATCCTGAACAACAAAAATAGACTCTCTTTTTACATAAAATTAGGATTTTATATCAACAACAGCAGGAAAGGTAGAATACGACCAAAAACGGTCTGTTGGGGAAGAGTATTAGCACAGAGGGCAGTGACGTTCCAGAGCAGCTTCGGGATTCAGCTCCTGTCTCTGACGCGACCTTTGTGACTCACTTAGGCCCCAGGCCTCATTTCCTCCCCAGTGAAATGGGATGTTTGTTTGGTCTGATGGCTCCTTGCAGAGCCGCAGTCTGATGAAAAACAGAAAACACTAAAAGCCATTTGTTGGTAGATAAATGATCAAAGGACATGAATAAATTTCAAAAAGAGAATTAAAAGTGACTATTTGAAAACTGCTTCAAATGACGGTGAGTCAACAAGCATTTGTTAGGCACCTATTATGTGCCAGGAACGGTGTTAGGAATGCAGATAAAAAGTGAGATCATCCTTGTCTTCAGGGAGCTTATGTTCTACCAGGGGATAAGAAACATTTGCAGAATGGTCCACAACACCGGGGTGGGGAGTAGGGGGTGGCCACTTCAGAGGGCGACCCTTGAGCTTAGCTTCTAAGGGAGTTGGAGTGCCAGCCAGAAAGTGGGTGTCCTGGACAGAAGGCAACAAGTCCAGTTGGCCAGAGCCCAGCACGCCCCAGCTTTAGTTGGGGGTTAAGGGAGGAGAGTGATGGGTGATGGGCTTGAAAGGATAAGGGAGCTGGCTCATGAAGAGCTCCAGGTGCCCAACAGTGTGGTCTGTTTTCTGTGCTCAAGGCAGCAGGAGCCACGGGTACTCTCCAGAGCCCCTGGAAATTGTCTCTGTTATGAGGATGAGTGATGCGAGGAAAGGGGGACCAGGCTTTTGGTAACATTTGGTGAGAAATGAGGAGCCTGAGACCCAGAGAGACTCAGTGACTTGCCTGGATTTGGAGTTAGGCCCTTGAATCCAAGGTGCGCTCTAGGATACCCCACCTCCCAGTAAACGAGCCTTCTCATGCTTCACAGCAGAATTGCTTCTGTATTTCCGGCTGTGAGTTGGCTTAGAAAGCACCCCAGCTTGAAACTAGCTTCTTTCTCCTTCTTTCTTCCCAGGCCTATGGCCGAGACTTGATGGAGGCCCAGGAGTGGTGCCGAAAGTACATGAAGTCAGGAAACGTCAAGGACCTGACCCAGGCGTGGGACCTCTACTATCATGTGTTTAGACGAATCTCAAAGCAGCTGCCTCAGGTAGGGACCTTCAGAGCCCCTGAGGACCATATCCCTGTCCCTGTCCCCATCTTTGTGGACCTGGGAATACCCTGGGGCATCAGAAAGGAAGAAAAAGCATTTATGAAGCCAACGCATTTACTAGATGCCAGGCCTTGTGCTTGGGTTTGTGTCCATGAAAAATACAGGCAGCATTCATTGCTGCCAATGCCGACAGCTGTATCTGCGTTCTCCTCAGGCAACAGAAAATGACTTTTTTTTTTTTTTGGAGAGGGGAAGGCAGGGCAATTGGGGTTAAGTGACTTACCCAGGGTCACACAGCTAGTAAGTGTGTCAGGTGTCTGAGGCTGGATTTGAGCTCAGGTCCTCCTGACTCCAGGGCTGGTGCTCTACTCACTGTGCCACCCAGCTGCTCCCAGAAAATGACATCTTGTGCTGCTTCTTCCCAGCTCACCTCTTTGGAGCTGCAGTACGTCTCACCCAAACTGCTGATGTGCCGGGACCTGGAATTAGCGGTGCCGGGCACATATGACCCCAACCAGCCCGTCATTCGAATTCAGTCCATAGCACCTTCTCTCCAGGTCATTACATCCAAGCAGAGGCCCAGGAAGTTGACATTAATGGGTAAGAATCCCCATCAACTGGTCGTGCCCTGCCCCAGAGCTTCCGCTGTCCTTGAGGCCTCCTTGTGGGGTCTCCAGGGCTCTTAGGGCAGGAGAGCACCAGCCCTGCCAGGGCTTGCCAAGCTGGAGTGGCTAATGGGAGGATGAGGCCAGAGAAGCTCTCCTCAGGCTGGCTCAGGTGGCTCTCAGGAGCTGTTTGCTCCCTGCTTCAAAGCACAGGGGTCTCGAGCGGCGCCTCAGGAGGCATCCACAGGGACCAGACACTGGGTCCTGGCTGGGCTGTGTTAGAGGGCCTGGAAGGTTGATGTCAGGATGGTCTTCTCTTGACTCCTGTCTCTCTATTTCTGACTCCTTATTGATACTGGAACCTGAATCCTCCAACCCACCCAGCTCAGTAGCAGTGGGCGGTAAATCCTAGCAACACAGGGGCAAGGGCCAGGCACTGGGCACATGCAGTGCTGGGGCTGGCGGGGGCGGCGAGACTGATAGCATCAGGGCAAGGGCTGGGTGCACGTGGGCAAGGAAAAAGGAGGCCTGAGACACTGGCAAAGGCATCTGTTTATTAAGCACCTGCTGTGTGCAGAGCGCTGTGCTGAGCCTCAGAGAACTATGGAACAAATTCTGGGAGCAGCCTAAGGGAGCAGGGAGGGCTTCCTGGAGGCTTTGGAAAGGAGGTGAGCCTATGAGATGCTCTAGGTTATGGCCAGAGCCACTCAAGGCTGTTTCCTTTTCGTGGGAAGTTGGGTTGCAAGATTAATTTAATCTATGGTGTGAAGGTTATAACATTTGTACAATGAACTTGGTTCACCAAATGGACTCTGAGCTTCCCTCTGTGTCCAGAAGAGCTGCTCGAGTCCTGCTTCTGCCGCACCCTGAGGCTGTAACTCTGGACACAAGCCCACTCACTGCCCCTGGAATTGTTGTCGATTCGGTCATTTTCAGTTGTATCCAGCTCTTTGTGACCCTGTTTGAGGTTTTCTTGGCAAAGATACTGGGATAGTTCACCATCTCCTTCTCCAGCTCATTTTACAGATAGAGAGACCTAGGCAAACAGGGTTAAGTGACTTGCTCAGGGTTTGAAGTCTTCCTGACTCTAGGCCCAGCACTTTGCCCACTGTGCCACCTTCCTGTCCCCCTGGAGTTTACTATACCAGTTAGATCACAGGATCACGCCAAAAAAAAAAAGAAAGAAAAACAGAGTAGATTTTTACCTGTCTGAGACAGCTTAGGCGTGATCATGCCTGAAGGCATGGGGCTTCTCACCCTGTTGTTCTAGGTCATCAGAGATGGCTGTGCCCTCATCGTGCAGTTGAATGACCAGCTCCCAAAATATGATCCCTTCTAATGGCCCATGGGCCGGCCTCTGACAATATGAGTCTCTTTATCTCTTTTTAAAATAGCTGGTATCAATTTATATTTAATAAAAACAATTGACTTAACATTCTTTCATCGGAATGTCATCAAAACCGGTGGGCTTCTCATTCATTGTAGGGAATTAAATTGGGGGGGGCGGTCAGCGATCTGGGAGAGCCTTTGCCCTCCTCGAATGGCCTGAAAAGCCTTCACCTGAATTCTCATCTTCCCCTTTGCTTCCAGGCAGCAATGGGCATGAGTTTGTCTTCCTTCTGAAAGGCCATGAGGACCTAAGGCAGGATGAGAGAGTCATGCAGCTCTTCGGCCTTGTCAACACACTGCTGGCCAACGATCCGACGTCTCTTCGGAAAAATCTCAGGTGTGTGAGGCCAGTGGAAATGTGGGGGAAAGTCAGTCGCCATCTAGGGCACTCCCACAAGATGATCTGTGGTGCTGCAACTGCTTTGAGAATCATGTGGTAAAGCTGTGTACCCAGCACAAAGGTCACGGGAAGCCAAGATATCAAGTCTGGTAACTTTCTGAAAGATTTTAGCGTGCTAGACTTTCGTTGTTAAGTTATCGTCACTCTCCTCCGGAGTTTCCACAGTGGAACAGTGCTGTGATTAATTTAGAACAGTGGTTTTGAAACAGGACCACAAAATCATAAATAAGGTTCTCAGGTAACCACACATTGACATTATCCATGTTCTGTTGTATTTTTATTTGCTTTGTTAAATGTTTCTCTGTGGCATTTTAACCTGGTTCGGGTGTTGCACAGTGTGGTGGACCATGTATTTGACACCTCTGGCCTGAAGAACAGCAAATTTGATAGCACCCAGGCCTTGAGAGACTCCCAGAGACTCCCTCTGGAGCCCCAGTTCAGTGTCACTCTCCTTCCAGTTAGGGATACAAACAGAACCCAATGGCCTTGAAGATGGGCCACGCCTACCCAGCCAGGTCTAGTCATTGAGGCCAGAGCGCTCTCATGTTAGCACCAGTGTGAGCCCCATGGGGGGATGAACTTGTTTAAGGAAGATGTGTTTAGGCTGCTCACATTGTGTCCTCTGTTGATAAATGTGCATTGGCTCCGTCCCCTCCAGCATCCAGAGATACGCTGTCATTCCTTTATCCACCAACTCAGGCCTGATTGGCTGGGTTCCCCACTGTGACACGCTGCACGCACTCATCCGAGACTATCGGGAGAAAAAGAAGATCCTTCTCAACATTGAGCATCGAATCATGTTACGAGTAAGAGACAGATGATAGTCAGGCACACCCACCCCACTTCTAAGCCCAAGTCAAGGCGGGAGTGGGGGTAGGGGTGACTTTGGTTCTCTTTTTCTAGAAATCCCGAGGATGTGGGGAGTGGGGGCAGGAGAATAGCAGGTGCCTTTCCTCAAGGCTTGGGCCCTTGGCTGGCCCTGGTTGGGAGTAGAGGGCATCCCTTCCTTTCTGGATAGATTTCTCTAGGTAGTACTGGGTGGCTCTGGGGGGCATTCTTGCCTCTAGTTCACTCTGAGGTTATTATTATGGCATAAGTGTCCAACTAATATTTTAAACCTAAACCGTCTTCCTTAATGGAGAGCCAGAAGGACCTAGAAATGGGGCAACTATTACATGTGAGACACTGGAGGCTTCCTTTCTTTATTGGGCCCAACCTGCAATTTTGTAAATGTGGGGAGCTCCTTGTGAGGACCTCTCTCCACGAAAGCAGACTGGCACCATCTCTGCCGCTTATGTCGGGCACTGAGAGGTTGGGTGATTTACCTAGAGTTGCACGGACTTAAAGCCAGGTCTTCCTGCTCTCTGTCCACCATGTCACGCTGTTCTCAGTCTGGAAGATACAAGATTTTAAAAAGGTATGGTCCTTGTCCTCCTGGGGCTCACAGTCTAGCATGCCTCAGACTCCAACCCAAGCTAGGCTGTGAGAGGGCCTTTGGAGGACCAAGGTGCTGTAGGAAGGCAGCCTGAAGGGGAGCTCTTCCGCTAAAGGAGATGGGCTCTAATTAGCCCCAGGGAGGCAGGTGGAGCTACTGAGCAGACAGGGCTGTGGGTGACTGTCTTAGCATTAGAGATGGCTCGTCAGCACTGTAGCCTCTACCAGTAACCAGGAGGCCTCAGACTGCAGGCGAGGTCCTCGTTTTTGACACCGTTTCTCTGGTGATTCCTTAAGCTAGTAGTCCACCAGGCTTGGTGACCTCACAGTTTCTCATTTCACTGGGCCCTTATCCAAGTCATCGCCGTGTCCCCTTGGGGCACTGTGGCAGAAATGCCCACTCTTCACTGAGTAAGGTGTGTCTTGTTTCAGATGGCTCCAGATTATGACCACTTGACTCTGATGCAGAAGGTAGAAGTGTTTGAGCATGCTGTCAATAACACTGCTGGGGACGATCTGGCCAAACTGCTCTGGCTGAAGAGCCCCAGCTCCGAGGTACCTCAGGCTGCTGCTGCCGCATGCTCATCTGGCCTTCCCCAGAAGGAGTCGTTGACTGGGGCTCACTTGTAGTCAGCAGTCCCGGGAATGCACGTATAAGCCTTGTGATGTCTCAGCGGTTTGAACTTGCTTTGTCTTTCTTGGCCTTTGTCTTTTCTTGCACTGGTTATAGCCTTCCTAAGGCCAGTCTGGGTCACTCTCCCTCTCTCTCTCTGTGCTGTATTCTAGGTGTGGTTTGACCGAAGAACCAATTATACTCGTTCTTTAGCAGTCATGTCGATGGTTGGGTATATTTTGGGCCTGGGAGACAGGTGAGTGACTTTCATTCTCCATCCTTCCAGTCATCTTTTTTCCCTTGCAGTTTTAACCACCTAACCATCACTGTTTGGCCTTTTGGTTAGATTTGGTGGCTGGTTAATGAGCTAGTATTTCCACGTGACCTTTTCTGCTGTGTATCCTGCTGTACTCTAAACAAGCCAGGGTCGGATTTCGAGTCAGAAAATCTCTACTGCCTGCTACTTCATTCAGTATTTTTGTGTAGGGAATGGGATTTTTTGCTTTTAATCCTCAAAGTGTGAGAAGAGTGACGTATGAGTGAGCCTGTTAAGGACATGAAGGGACACACCTGGCCCATATATGATCAAGAATTCCTGACCCTGGAGAACCAACCCAGGCGGTGGCCATCCTGACTCTGCTCGAGGCAGAGCCCTCCTCCCCCAGGCAGCCCATTCCCCGTTGAACTCTAGGGACTTTCCCTGTGGAGCCAGCCCTTACTCCTGGGACTGCCCCCAGGGCTTGATAAGAACAAAGCTGGTCCCTTTCCTGTGGGATAGCCCTTCCTTTAGTGGAAGAGCCTTCTCGTGTCACACTCTACCTCCCTTCTCGAGCCTCCCAAGTCTTTTCTTTCAGTTCCTCAGCTGACCCTAGTGTGGTATGCTCTCAAGACCCCTACTCTTGGGATGCTACATTCTCCAAAGCCATGGGTACCTATACTGCCAACCTCTGAACCCAACCAGAGAGCTGCAGAGCAAGCTCTGATTTGGCAGCCCACTTCTCAGGAGCTCATCCAGATGTTTGCAGGGAACATCCTTCCTCGGGCATTTTTTTGAATGGCCTCTTGATGTGATGCAGGTGCTGCTACTGTGGAAATAGGTAGCACATGCCTGCCTTGCACAGTTTCTTCACTGTTAAGTGAAGGCCCCATGTGAAGACTCCATGGGCCCTAGTCCAGCTGTAGGTGCTGTGATCCTGTATATGGGGTTTTGGCCAGCTCCAGACTCGGCTGTCATAGGCTGTGCAATCAGCTCGAGAGAAGAAAAATGCAGAGGGTAGTGGCAAACCCCTTCCCCTAGAGTGACTTTATTAGGATGCGAAACCCCTGGATGACTTAGGTAACAAGCCCTGTGTGGTTGTAGGGTCTGAGTGATGTCCAGGGGCCTCCGACGAGTCATTGTAATAAGTGGCAGGATTAGAGCTCAGGCTTTCCGGACTCCTCTGCCCAGCACACTGCTACGCCTTCCTGCCGCCTCAGTGTGAGAGGTTGATATAACTCATTCAAAAACACACTTTTAAATCTCACCTTTTTGCTTTTAGGTTGCCCTTGTAGAGTTAGAACCAACCAAAGTAGAATTTTTCTATACTTCTGTACTATAAAGTTATCCAGCTCTGCTGGTTAAAAAAAAAATAGGAATCAGAAAATGCTTGTAATCGATACTCAACAGCTGAAAGCATTACTTCAGCTACCCTGCCTGAGTTTGTCTTATGGTCTTGTGTCCCCTGCACATACATCTACACATTCTGTCTTGGTATTATTCGCTTTGCTCTCTCCTTCTAGCCTATAAACTTATCCTCAAATCACCAGTAAGTTTTTTAAAATGCACACGCCTTGACTATGGTGCAGAGCCCCTGTTCTCTGGTTAGAGGGTGCTACGGAGCGCCGAGAGAAGGGCCTTTCCCACACGGCCGCTCAGGGCCTGTCTGCCAGGCAGCCAAGAGCCACAGGAAGCTCATGGTCAGGGGCCACTTCTGGCTCTCCCAGATACATTCTCATTCAGGGCCTCAGCTATCGCTTGCTGGTCGATTGATCTGTCTGTGCTGCTCTGATAATTCATGCCTCTGGTCTCTTCTCCTTGGAATAAAGACACCCATCCAACCTGATGCTGGACAGACTCAGCGGGAAGATCCTGCACATCGACTTTGGGGATTGCTTTGAGGTAAGGAGGTGGCCTTAATTCTGCCAGCCCTGAGGCATGGAGAGGCGGGGAATTCTCCCCTTTGCAGCCCTTCCTTCTTGAGCAGTTTAGGATGGCTCTAAGCCAAGAATGAGTACCCCGTCCCTAGGCCCGCCAGGCGGAGTGGGGTCCAAGGTGCCCTGTCACTCCTCAACCAAGTCCTCCCCTCATCTTCTTCCCACTGTCCTTTGTTGCAAGCCCCTGGAGGACATAGCAGCCCCTCTTGGCAGCCCCCTCAGCACGTAGCACCGTGCTGTGCACAGAGGACACGTCGCTCAGGTTTTGTTGATCTAATTTCTGTATATTGAAGTTCAGTGACAGGGCTTTCTATGTTCTTCATGTAATCCTTATGAAGCTTTCCCCATCCCTAGTGCTTAGCACAGGGCCTGGCACATAGTAGATGCATAATAACTGCTGGTTGATTGAAATTTCTGTTGGTTAATTCAAGATGATTTGCGGGGAGGCGCTTCTGTTGACCTGGTTTCAGCTTGGGAAAGTGAACCAAACAGTGGTTTTTTGTCTGTTTATCATGCACTAGGTGGCGATGACTCGAGAGAAGTTCCCTGAGAAGATTCCATTTAGATTGACAAGGATGTTGACCAATGCCATGGAGGTGAGTGGCAATCAGGAGCGGGCAGTTTCGGAGTCGAGATGAGTTGAGCCAAGAGACTCATTCCCCAAGCCCCACGGGCTTGTGCAGGCAGCAGAGCCTCCCACCCTGCATCCAGGGAGGGCCCCCACAGGTCACAGTCCCTCTGACAGAGAGGTAGTGGAGTCTAGGGACACAGGCCGGCTTCTGTCTAGGCACTGGGCTCCAAGACTACACATTGCCATGCAGGTGACAACATAGATAGAGAGAGCTTTCTCACCTGAAAGTTCTTTATATTAGTCAAATTACGGGTCCTAACTCTTCAGCATGTTCTAGGTCAGTCCTTTGTCTAGTTGAGAGTGTTAGACAGTCAGCGGTCTTTCTTGCCCTACCGGAGTCCTGGCCCTCTCACTCCTAGCTCCCTTCCACTGCTGTATGTTACTAAGAGGTATGACTGACTTCTCTTCCGTAAGGAATACGATAGAATACCTTGGGGTGAAAATGAGCACACTGGAACCTGCAGCCCTTCTAAACAAGGTCTGGGTCTCTGCTTCAGGTGACAGGCCTCGATGGCAACTACAGGATCACCTGCCACACAGTGATGGAGGTGCTTCGGGAGCACAAGGACAGCGTGATGGCCGTGCTGGAAGCCTTTGTCTATGACCCCTTGTTGAACTGGAGGCTTATGGACAGTAAGTGCTCAAGAATGCAGGAGAACAGAAACTCCCACCCACTAGACTGGAGCCACTCCCCATCTCAGCTGGGCCCCAGAACCCCAAAAACAAAGATATGTCCCCCTTCTTCTGGGGTGGTTGGGGCAGGCAGGAGACATGCATTCCCAGCTCCAAATGCTAAACAACCATCATTACAAATCCTTAGAATGCAGCCCATTTGTAAGTTGGGAACTTAATGTAGCTTCTTGGCCCTCACCACTCCTGCCCTAAGAGCATGAAATAGTTGCTAAAATTATGCTTAAGTGCACAACAGTGTTCACTTTTTAAAAACCTCCCCTTCCATCCTTAACTACATAATCAAAAGAACTGCTTATTAACCATTTAAGGGCTACCTTAAATCACTTTGAATTTCTTTCTTTCTCACCATAGACATTTCCTTAATAATGACTGATCTCCCTCTGGTTTGGTCTGCAAGGCAGAAAACTAAGTTTGGACAGGAAATAGAGTTTTGTCTTATAGGAATCATATTTTATTCAATTCTTTTTTCTGCCTATTGATGGAAATTTTCCCTATCTACCATCAGATCCTGTTCCTACCATCTTTCACACCTTCTCTGAGTCCAAACATGGCAGTGGATAAGAATTAACACCGCATGTCCTATTACACCCTCCTGTATCAAATAAGGGCTACTTTCTGAGTATTGCTGGTTGAAAAGGATCAGGGCTTCATGATTCTAAGAGAATGTCCACCGAGTTTCCTTAACCTCAAATGAAAGCATAAAACTCTCTTCAATGTTAGTTTTATTTCTTTCCCCAGCAAATACGAAAGGCACTAAGCGATCGCGAACGCGGACAGACTCCTACTCAGCCGGCCAGTCTGTAGGTGGGTGTATCATATAGGAAGAGTGGGATGTGGTTCTAGTTGACCTTGGAGCATTACAAGAGCAAGACAGGCCTTTTCTTCCAGCCCTTAGTGAAGGTACTTGTCACCTCAATGTCATGTGCCAACGTGGAATCTGAAGGTCAACACCACCTTTTTTAAAAAATATAATTTTATAGTTATATGATAATAGAACACAAGATATATAACAACATTGTAAAGAAAAGCAACATTGCAAACCATAAGAACTATGATCGAATAAATGACCATCATTGATTCTGGGAGACTGATGTTGAAGCATACATACTCTACTGTCTGACAAAGGTGGTAGATGTAGGGTGCAGAATCAAGCATATATATTTTTAAACAGAGGCATTTGGCCTTGCCTGAATATGCATATTTCTCATAAGGAATTTCTTTTTCTTTCTTTTTTCTTCAGTGTGGTGGTAGTGAAGAGAGAAAGATTGGGGTGGGGTGGGGGGGTGAGAGAACATTGATTTCTGCTCATTAAAAACATAAAACTAAAATATAAAGGTAGAGGAAATGAGAAGGCATGTCTCTACTCTCGACTTGATTCTGAATAATAAGGAGCAAGAAGTAATTGGCGAAGTAGAAATTATGGCAGTCAGAGGAAGAAGGGACCGTTTGATTTTTTTTTTCACCTTCTTGAATATTTTTTTTCCAATTGCATGTAAAGACAATTTTTAATATTTGTTTTTTAAAATTGTGAGTTCCAAATTCTCTCCTTTCCCTTCCCCTACATGTACAGTTATGCAAAGCATTTCCATCTTAGTCATGTTGAAAGAAAACACAGACAGAAAGAAAAAGTAAATAAGTGTGCTTTGATCTGCATTCAGATTCCATCGCCTTTTTTCCTGGAGATGGATAGCCTTTTTCATCATAAGTCCTTCACAATTGTCTTGGATCATTGTATTGCTGAGAATGGCCAAGTCACTTACAGTTAATCATCGTAGAGCACTGCTGTTACTGTGTACAGTGTTCTCTGGGTTCTGCTCACTTCACTTTGCATCAGCTCATGTGAGTCTTTCCAGGTTTTTCTGAAACATCCCGCTTATGATTTCTTACAGGACGATAGTATTCCATCACAAGCACGTGCCACAACTGGCTCAGCCATTCCCCAGTTAATGAGCATCTCCTCAATTTCTAATTCTCTGACACCCCAAAAAGAGCTGCTAGAAATATTTTTGTACGTGCCGGTTCTTTTCCTTTTTTTTCCTTCATCTCTTTGGGATACAGACCACTAGGTAGTATTGCTAGGTCAAAGGGTATAGACAGTTAAATAACCCTTTACCTATAGTTCCAAATTGTTCTCCAGAATGGTTGGATCAATTCACAACTCCACCAGTAGTTCTTCAGTGTCCCAGTTTTCTCACATTCCCTCCAGAATCTGCCATTTTCTTTTCTGTCATATTAGACAATCTGACAGGAGGGATGTGGTACCTCAGAGTTGTTTTGATTTATGTTTCTCTAATCAGTAGTGATTTAGAGCATTTTTTCATATGACTATAAATAGCTTTGATTTCTTCATCTGGAAACTGCCTGTTCATATCCTTTGACAATTTACCAATTGAGGAATGACTTGTATTACAAATTTGACTCAGTTCAGATGTTATGTATTTGAGAAATGAGGCCTTTATCAGAGAAACCTGCTGTAAAAATTTTTTCACAGTTATTATTACTGTGATTACTTATGATTACTGTGTATTTTCCTCCATCTCTCTCTCTCTCCCTCCCTCCCTCCCTCCCTCCTTCTCCCTCTCCTCTTTCATTCTGTCCCTCCTCAAAAATGTTTTGATTCTGACCACTGCCTCCCCCAATCCACTCTCCTTTCTATCAGTACCTCCCCTCTCATATACCCTTCCCCTCCGACTTCCCTGTAGGGCAAGACAGATTTCTGTACCCAGCTGAGTATGTATATTATTCCCTCTTTGAGCTAATTCTGATGAGAGTAAAGTTCATGTTCAGCAGTCCACCTGCCCCCATCCTCCCCTCCACCGTAAAAGCTCTTTTAAGATAACATTATATCATAGTCAATTTACACCTATGCTCTCTACGTGTACTCCTTCTAACCGCCTTAATAAGGATAAAGTTCTTAGGAGTTGCAATCTCAATTTCCCATGTAGGAATATGTAAACAGTTTAACATTATTGAATGCCTTAGGAGTTCTCTTTCTTGTTTATCTTTTTATGCTTCTCTTGAGTCCTGTATTTGAAAGTCAAATTTCTATTCACTTCTGGTCTTTTCAACAGGACTGCTTAAAGTCCTCTATTTCATTGAATATCCTTTTTTTTTCCTCCTGAAGGATTATACTCAGTTTTGCTGGGTAGGTATTTCTTGGTTGCAATTCCTAGCTCCTTTGACCTCTGCAATATCATATTCTAAGTCCTCCATTCCTTTCATGTAGAAGCTACTAAATCTTGTGTAATCCTGACTGTGGTACCTGATATTTGAATTGTTTCTTTCCAGCTGCTTGCAATATCTTCTCCTTCACCTGGGAGCTCTAGAATTTGGCTATAATATTCCTGGGAGTTTCATCTTGGAATCTCTTTTGGAAGGTCATCCATGGATTCTTTCCATTTCTATTTTACCCTCTGGCTCTAAGATATCAGGGCAATTTTCCTTGATAATTTCTTGAAATATTGTGTCTTGGCTCTTATATCATGGCTTCCCGGTAGTCTAATAATTCTTAAATTATCTCTCCTCAATCTATCTTCAGGTCAGTTTTTCTAATGAGATAGTTCATACTTCTCTTTCGTTCTTTTGATTTTTAAAATTGTTTCTTGATATCTCATAAAGCCACTAGCTTCCATTTGCCCAGTTCTAATTTTTAGGGAATTATTTTATTTCAGTGACCTTTTATGCCTCCTTTTCCATTTAGCCAATTCTAATTTTTAATGAGTTCTTTTCTTCAGTGAATTTTTGTACGTCTTTTTCCCTTGGCCATTTCTGCTTTTTAAGGAGTTCTTCTCTTCAGTAATTCTTGTACATTTTTAGTCTTTTTTGTTGTTGTTGTTCATTTTTCCAGGCTACTTCTTGACTTTTAATTTTATGTAAAAGTTAGGCTCTGTCCCCAGGGTGGAGGGGGCACTGTCATGAGTTTCAGGTTTTTCATGCTGCTGTTTTCAGAGCTAATTGTGGAGGATCTGTAAGTTTTCAGTTCTTCCAGTGTGGTGTAATCTGAGGAGAGGTGTGGTCACTACTCTCCTGGTTTGTGCTATGGTCTGTGAGCAAGCACAAGCACTCTTTGCAGCCCTGGAACTGTGCAGGGTCCTCCATCACAGGCTCTAGTGTGGTAATGCACCTCCTTACCCTGAAACTATGACCTGGACCTGTGTATGGGCAATGCAACAGAGTCCTTCACCCAGTACCAGTGAAGGGTCCTCGGTAATGTCCTTCCTGGTTGTCTGACCCCCTTACCATCTGTGGGATGAGGGCTCTGGAAGCCACCTCTGCCAATCCATTGCCCCCAAGGCCTGTTGCTGGCTTGCTGGGGGGCAGCCTGTGCTGGACTGTGTTCCACTCTCACCCCAGTGAGTCAGATCTTTCCAGCCAACCTCCTAAGTTGTCTTAGGCTGGAAAATCGTTTTGTCTCATCGGTCCTTTTGTTGATTCTGCCACTCCAAGATTCATTTTGAAGGATTGTTTAAAGTTATTTGGAGGGAATTTGGGAGAGCTCAAGCAGGTCCCTGCTCCTTCATTTTCTAAGAAACATTTAAAATGATATTCCTCTGGAAGTGATGAGACTATCATCACCCATTCTAGGGAGTTCAACACATAATCAGCAATTTTGGAACATAGTAGGTACTTAATAATAACAAGTATTTATTGAATGCCTCTTGTGCCCAGCACTGAAAACTTGAAGTTGCTCAAAATGGAGCATTCCAGTCTCAGAGACTTTCTGCCGTGACCCACTCTGTTCCCTAAAAGGTCATTCATAATAGTAAATCTGAGTAACAGCCAGTGCTTAGGGTACACCGCAAGGCTATCCAGCATGCCCACATGTCCCTAGCCTCTCAGACTCATCTCCCCAGAATGTGTGCTTCCTCTCATGATGAGGCCACCATCCTCCCAGTGAACAGCCTTGGAGAGGCCACGACTCTCCCCCTCGCTCAACAGCTGCCGAGTCTCGAAGACTCTTTGTCCTCTGTATCTCATGAATGTCCTCTCCACTCCTGCACTCACCTCTATCCCGTCCCCTCCCCATGTTATCCTTCCCAGTACAGAAATGTGCGCGGTGCCTTCCTGGTCCCCTGCTCTGATCAAGGCTCTGCTCTCCTCACATGTCTGCCTAATGAATAAAATATGAACTCCTTTCCCCATGTTCCTAATAGAATACAGGCTCCTCAACAGCAAGGAATTTTTTGCTTTTGTCTTTATATTTCTAGTGTCTAACACAATGCCTGGTATATGGTATGTACCTAATGTGTACTGACTGATATTGCCCTTCAAACCCTTCCACAATTTATCCCAGTTCCACCTATGTATTTCCCTTTATGTGAGCTTCTTCCAGCCAAACTGGACTGCTTCCTTTTCCCTGTTCCTGCCCTCTCCATGCTTTTCCTCACACCTCCTCTTTCTCTGTCCATCTCCACCTATTGAAGTTCCTCCCTTCCTTCAAGGCAGAGCTCAGGTGCCCCCTTCTCCTTGATGCCTTTCCTGATCTCCCAAGTGTCTCATCTGGATCTCTCCTGGGAACGTGGCCCATTCTACCTTGTGGCCATGCCCTCTCTCTCTTGTTAAGTCCAAAGCTCTTTGAAGGCTCCCCTGCACCCTGCACATCCAGGGGACTTGGTCGATCTTTTTGAATCAAACTGACAGAGGGTATCTTCCTCATGGGAAGTCTTCCTCTGGTCCTTGACACTGTGCTATCCCACACGGAATGCTGGGAGTGGCAGCAGCCAGGGCCGGGAAGGGAATATGCATTCAGACAGCACCTACCTTGTGCCAGGCACTGTACTATTCCACAGAGAATGCTGGGAATGGCAGCAGCCAGGGCCGGGAAGGGAATAAGCACTCAAACAGCACCTAACCTAGTGCCGGGCACTGTGCCCAGCACTTGACAGTTTTTGTCTCCTGTAATCCTGACAACCTTGGCAGGTAGGTGCCATTATCTGCATTTTGCAGATGAGGAAACTGAGGCAAACAGAGGTTATTGACTGGCTCAGGGTCACACATCTAGTAAGTCTCTGAGGTGGGATTTGAACTTGGGTCTTTCTGACTCCAGGCCCAGCATTCTAGACAATGCATCACCTAGTTGTTCCTTATAAGATGAACCTGGGAGTTCCCTCTTCCAATGAAATCACAGGTCCAGTCCCTATTCCCAATTTAAAAAAAAAATCCTATCAAAGACATGTAATATTTTACTTGGGTAATTCTACATAATGCACATTCTTTTCTGCTGAAGACTGTAATTATTCAAATGTGACCTCCAAAATCTGAGACCCCTCCTGCCTCATAGAAATGTGGTGCTCTGAATTCTGAGTTGGGTTTCCAGTCAATGAAATAAGCACTCGTGTGGCACTATAAAGGGGCTGCTCCTGACGCCAGCCCTCATTTCTAGCCACACTTTAAGTCTGGCAAAAATACTTTGGACCTCACAGCAACCTGGGGAGGTGGGTGTTCTTATTACCCCCATTTTTCAGATGAGAAAGTAAGGTTCAGAGACGTTAAAATGGTAAACATCTGCGTTCAAATTTAAACCTGGTCTTCCTGGCTCCACAGCTCTCTGGCCCCCATTGTGTAGCTTGAGACCTTCTGAGAAATCCATTTTGCTTGATGGAATGAAGAATAATTTCTGAATAAGTCCTAGCAGTGACATCTCCTAACAGCAGTCTAAAAAGCATTGGTTTTCTGTCCTGGTATATCTCTTGCTATTTTCTCAGCTTCTTTTTTGTTTGACTAAACACTCTGTTCTTCCTGCCTAAGAAGGATGTAACAGCTTGTAGGTAGGGACCACGTCTCGTCCAGATTTCCTATGTCCCCAGCCCAGAGTTCTGTGCACAGGAGGTCACTAAATAAATGTTTGTTGATCTGATTGGAGCTGAGGAGGGTTTGGTCAAGGCCTTATAAAACAACCATATCTGGAGGGTCTGGGTTTTTTTTTGTTTCTCTTCCCTTAGAATTATTGGACAGCATGGAGCTTGGGGAGACTGCCCATAAGAAAACAGGGACCACAGTGCCCGAATCCATCCATTCTTTTAGTAAGTACAACCATGGGTGTCTTAGGTTATGAGGGGTCTGATGGAAAGAAGTGCATGTGTGTGCTGCCTGGAGAGGTCAGCAGAGGTGGCCAGTCCTGGGGAAGAGGAGGAGTGTCTCAAGCTTCTCTCTGTCTCCTGCCAACGAAGGTGAACAACAAAGCCAACTTGGCACGCCCACGTGAAAAACTCTGCTCTGACAGCCCTCTGAACACTGCTCTTTCTCCTTTTGCCTTTCAGTTGGGGATGGTTTGGTGAAACCAGAGGCCCTAAATAAGAAAGCTATTCAGATCATTAACAGGGTTCGAGATAAACTCACTGGTGAGTATGTGTTTCTGTTTACTCGGAAGGAATGTAAACTTCGTGGAATGCATTTCATTTCTTTAAGTAGATGGTTGGCATGACTTTCAGGCTTGTTGTTAGGGCCTAGGCTTTTACCACCAATTAGCTGATTAATTAGATGGTGCTTTTTCTCTGAGGTCAGCAGTTATGGAGGCTTTCAGGCCTGTCTTGTTGATGACCTGTACCAGTAATACAAGTCAAGGTCATAGGAATATACTTTGGTTAAATATGTTTTCCTTCCACGAGCTTTACCAGCATGAAAGGCAGCTAACCCATCAGCCCATGTGGTCATTCCTTGTGTAAATTCTGTTTGAAGTTATAGAGAAAAGGCAAGGGGGTCTCAAACAAAAAAGTCTAAGACTGGACTTTCAGGCAGAGGGTTCCTTGCCTACTCCAGCCCATCTCTGGGCTAGAGCTTGGTAGACCTAAAAATAGATGACCATAAAATAGATTATAAATATGGCTCAGAGTGCTGGGCTTGGAGTCAAAAATACCTAGGTTCTGATCTCAGGGCAGCAAGGTGGTATCATAGTGCATAGAGCACTGGGCCTAGAGTCAGGAGGACCTGAGTTCAAATCCAGCCTGCAATATGTCTTAGCTGTGTGACCCTGGGCAAATCACTTCACCCTGTTTGCCTCAGTTTCTTCATCTGTAAAATGAGCTGGAGAAGGAAATGGCAAATCATTCTAGTATGTTTGGCAAGAAAACCCCCAATAGGGTCACAGAGTTGGACATGACTGAAAAACATCTAAACAGCTACAAAATCCGAGCCACCTCCAACACTTAATGGTTGTGTGACCATGGTCAAGTCACTGAACCTCTGTGTGTCTCAGGCCACTTCCTGCATCATATGTGAATTCTGATCAGCTCACTTTGAGAATTCACAGCTGAAGAAATTCTAGATCCTCCACGTAGATTCACATTCATGACACAAGCCTCAGAGATGCTCAAGACAGTACTCTATGGTGACCAAGAGGAGCTTGGACATCTTCCTACAACCTAACTTTCTCCCCCTTGCTATGAGGCTATGAGGAACCTGGAAAACAGCTCTGGCATCTTTCATGCTCACCAAGGAAAACTCCTATGGATCCAGAAACAAGAGGGCGAGACATGGGACGGGAAGGTCTTTGAGATGCTTTGTGAATCCAGTGTAGACAGAGCTTTCTTGTTCTTGCTCTCCCAGGTCGAGATTTTTCTCATGACGAGACTTTGGACGTTCCTACCCAAGTTGAGCTACTGATCAAGCAGGCCACGTCCCATGAGAACCTCTGCCAGTGCTACATCGGCTGGTAAGCCTCCCAAGCCACTTGGGAAAGAGGAAGCACGGAGGTGGGTGGGCGGGTGGGGATGGTGCTGACCCCATACAACAGCACCAGGGCTGAAAGTCAGTGGAGGCCAACCCATTCCTCTAACTCTTTGGAGTTAGAGAGAAAAGGCAAAGAAAAGTCCATTAGACTTTCTCAGTTCACATGTACAGAATAGGAGAATAATAAACACCAATTGAGAAAACAAACCCTACAGTTAAAATAAGAAAGGGGAAAATGGTTTGAAGGAGTTGGTTGTCCTTTTACCACCAATTCAGAGACAGAAAGGGTGGGAGAGGAGAGCAGAGAAATGACAGGAGGTGACTGGGGAAGTGCAGCCTATGATCTGTAATTATGACCTCAAGGACCATGCCTTGGCCTGCCCTGGTAATCGCCCCAGGCATGCTTTAAGGCAGGAAATTGAGGAAGGGGCTCACACTTAAACGTTCTTCTGGGATGCAGAGGAGGCCTGAGTCCTTGACTGGTATTGATGGGCATGTCCCATACTATTAGTTATGGGAGAATGCAGGGAGTGCCCAAGGGATTGCCAGACCTTGATCTTTCTTATTTCAATTTCTTCCCTTTACGTTTTGAAAAAGCATGCATAATTAAAGCCTTATCTTTGTCTTCTCAGGTGTCCTTTCTGGTAACTGGAGGCCCTGAGGTGCCCGTGATTCTTCTCTGGAGGCTTTTGTACTCCAAATGTACACTTCCACAAAACAAAACAATGGCCAGATAGCCTTTGTCAGATAGTTTGCAATGTAAATGAAGAGAACTACTGTATATTAAAGGTTGGCTTGAGCCAACTTTAGAGCTGCTGTCGAAGAATATACGTTGTCAGAAACACAAGACTTCACTTGATTCCCAGGACGGTGAAGAGGAACATACCAACACCTAAACAAAGCACTTGGTCTTTGGGGTCAGATGGTCCATAACTTTAGAAATGCGGGTTTTGACTTAACTCACAAAGAAACTCATCATAAATGTTTTCCAGTTAAAGAACAGCCCTGTCGGCCTGATCCTTACAGACTCAGCAGAGTCAGTTACAGGGAGAGAAAGGGACAGATTTGGGGTGATGGACTGAGAGCCTGCCAGTGCCTCCCTCCCTGGCCCTGCCAAGCGGCGGCAGCACCCAAAGCCCAGCCCAGGGATGCTGCGCGGCAGTCACCACTCTTGAGGCCTGGGTGTGGGGCCCGAAGCAGGCAAAGCAGAGCGCGTGGACAAGGCCCCTCTGCCTCTGCTGGGGATAGCCCAGCACAGGGTGGAGCCCACCTGCTACCCCTCCCTCCCAGCTCAGTTACAGAGCAGGATCCAGAAGCAGTGAGCGAGACCTGAGCATTTCACGGTCAGAGCAGAGGAGTTGCGCAGAAGGTGGCATGCGATGAAATGGTGATGGGTGTCAGACGGAGGGAGGAAAGGTCTGAGGCAAAGAGGGAATTAGCAGTAAATGTAAGAGGAAGTGCACAAAGTATAAAGTATAGCCATGTCTAGAGGCCATGATGTATCTGAACAAAAACTTTTGTGCCAATAAACACCAAAATGTTATAAAAGACCTTTGAGGAGCTTCTTATTCCCGATCTTAATGGGAAGGAGGGAACATGGAGAGAGGCAGCCAAAGTACTTTGTCGTCAGACACTCATTCTGGAAAATAAGCTCCTCAACTCCGCACTTAACTATTGAAATACTGTAAAGTATGTGAAAGGAGCCATTGACCAATGAGGACAGTGAGGCCTAGAAAGGCCTGCCTTGCCCAAATCAGCTCCACTCAGTATTAAGCACCCTTATGTGTAAGGGACACAGGATGCAAAGACAAGACAGCATGGCCCTGTCCTCAAGGAACCTATACAAAGACAAGTAAATACAAGGTCATCTGAGCAGAGGTGTCCATTGGAAGTCATGAAATAAGTCTGGAAGGGCAGGTTGGAACCAGATTCCAGAAAGCTTTAAAGGCCAGGCTGAGGAGTGTGCTCATTGTGCTGAAAGGCCCTGGAGTGGCCACCTGTGCAGCAGTGGATTAGGGAGGGAAGATAAAAAAATAATTAAGGCGTTATAATAATACACCAAGAGGCAACAGGGGCCCGAACTAGGGGAAGGGGTGTGGAGAAAAGGGCTATTGCAAGAGATCGAGGAGGTCAAGACTAGATGACAGATGGGGTATGTGGGGGGAGGGAGGGGGAAGACTTGAGAACAAGTCCAAGGTTGTAAGCCTCGGTGTCCTCCAGAAAACCCAGGAAGGTGAAGGAAGGAATAGATCTGGTACGAAAATGTTCTGTTTCAGACACGTTTGTTTTATTCAAGATGCCAGCTGACATCCAAGTAGCTGGATGGATGGATGGGTGGATAGATGGGTAGATAAGCACTCTATGCTTGGTGCTTATAATTCAAATACAAGGAAAAGAAAGACATTCCCTACCCTCAAGGAGATTAATTGGGAATAGGGAAAGACAGTGAATATAAGGAGCTGAAGGGGGTGCAGCTATCTAGGTTAGAAGTGAGTTTGGCTGGTTTGGCCATCTTCAAATGCGAAGTTCTGGAGGAAAGAGCATTTAGGGTGGAGTAATGCCTACCTTGAAAGGGAACCAAAGCAGATGTGGAAAAGCCTTGAGGGTCTGGAGTGGAGCCCAGGGAGATGTGAGAATGGCTGGCTTGGGCTGGTTCCTGAGGAGGAAGGGGCATGTGGGTGTGAGAGCACTTCCAGTTTGAGAAAGGAGCTGAGCCTCAGAAGCACATTTGTGTTAGAAGGAAGCAACACCAGACCAGGGTTCAAGAAACAAGTTAGGGCTGGCTATACAGATCTGACTGCCATGCCTGGACTCTGGAAACAAACAATCTCACCAAGAGAGATTATAGATGAAGCCGGGGTAGCCTCAAGGCACATTCCTGCTTAGGTAGATAAATTGGACTGAGAAGGAGCCACTAGGCAGAAGGTGCAGGAGAGAGCCATGGCACAGGAGCAGAGAGGGAAGATCCCTGGCAGAATTGAAGTGGCCAGCAGTGTCAGATGGGCTGAGCACTGAGAAAAGGCTAGCCTGAGGTGAAGACCAGGGCTCGTAGGGGAGAAGCCTCAGAGACAAGACCTGGCTAAGGCAGGATGGATACTGATAGCTGGAGCCAGGCCAGGAGAAAATTTAGCTTATGGGCAACACAAATCTTGCCACGCTGGAGCCGGGGCCAGTGCCATAGCCAAAGTGCCTTCTGCGGGCACCCCGGGCCCAAGCTCCGGGGCTCTGAAGGTCTCCGGTGGATCCCTCAGCCTAAGCTTTGAAGGCTTCAAAGTTGTTGGCCATCAAACTACTTTCTGCTCTAACTCTTTGATCTGGGCCCAAGCTGGATGCCATCTTAACCAAGTTTCTGGTGCAGTTCCCAAGCCCTTTAATGCCAAATGGCAAATCAGAGGATCAGAGCTCACTGTCAAGTACAATAAAACTTCCAACTGTTTGCTCAGTAATGGGAAGATTAACAACTTCCAGGGCTGCCCTGGGGGGAGTCAGCATTCTAGGCTCCAAAGTCCCCTCACTCCCTACCACCACTAGCCTCAACACCTAGGCTTCCTTGGGTACGGAATCCCTCAGGCTACCGGGGCCAACAGGCACCTGATCGCCTGGTGTTCTTATGCACCATGGCTGGGCAGGACTTGGACAACCCAACAGAGCCACCAGGAGAGGGGCAATGGGGCAGGCCTGCCCCCTGTGATACTTTTTTTAGTGTGGAAGGAAGTACTCAAAGAGTATAATAGCCTGGGAAGATGACAGGGTCAAATGAAAGTGTCCCAAGGATGGGGAGGCCCCAAACGTGTTTGCAATCAGCAAAGGAGCAGCATGTGGGTCAAGATGGAAAGATGAGAGAGTCAAAGAGGCAACCACTTTCCTTCATACCACACACATACACACGCGTGCACGCACACACACACAAGCAAGGGAGAGATATAAGGGCAAAAATGAGTAGGTGCCTCCACCCACCAGTTCCTGAGGACAGCCAGAACTAGGCGATATTGGAATTGGGAAATATTTAACAAAACAAAATAAAACACAGATAATATCTGGTTTTCTAAGTCAAGATGCAGCCCGAAGGGCCTTTACGTACAGTTCTATGCCCCACCCCCTTTCTAACTGAATTGGGCACCAATGGCTAGAGTTGAAGAAAGGGAAGAGAGGGGCACGCAATCCTTTATTTGGGCCCAGGTAATGAAAGCCAGCCAGCTCCTCAAGGCGCCATCCCTGTGTACGGCACCAGATGGCGCTCCAAACCCTATCCTTTTCAGTCCCTTCTTACATTTGATTGGGATTTGCCTGGGATTCTCAGCCCCGGTTCCGTCTATTGTGACCTAAGGGTATGAAAACATTCCAAGCAATAATTCACAATTTATCAAAAATGGCTCAGCCCACCCCCTCCCATCCTACTTGAGAATCTGATCTCCTTCCCCAAACTTGGGATGATCCGAAAGGATTCTCAGAGTTTTTAGGATGTATTTATTGAGTTAAAAGGCTAAATTAGTGGTCATTTAAAGCCCCTAGGGGATGCAGCCTCTCCTAGGAAGGTCTGAAATCTAGACTTCCCCCGCCTCCACCCGGGTTTTGATCAGGTCCCCCTGAATGCCTTTCTTTGGGCTTTTCATGCCCCACTTTCAAAGAGAAAGTCTCTGTCCTGGCAACCCTGGACAAGCTGTCTACTCTGCGTGCTTGGGGCAGGATGGCTGGTCTGGATTGGTCATTTCCCAGGGGTTTTTTGGGGTGGGGGGAGTGCCACCCCAGCCCCTGCACATTGCAGACCCTTATTCTCTTGCTGATTTCTGGTGGGTGTCTGGTCTCCAGCATCGTCCAGTATTTCCACTAGGCCCCAGGGGTCCCCAAACAGACAGGGTGGCCACATTCCCTGGCCTTGCCTCCAAGCTCACCATCCCCACTGCACCTCCTGTATCTATCCTAATATTTCAAATGTCCCCCTCAAAATACAATATAAAATGACTTTAGGCTACTGCTTCTTGTTACAAATACCCCGAAGCTAATCAACCAGATAAGGAGAATGCAAAAAGAGAAAGAAGGAAAAGGACAGCCAAGAGGGAGGGAGCTAGAGGGAAAGAGCTGGGGGGAAATGGCAGGAGAAGCATTACTCTAAAAAATATAAGTGTGAGCTAATGTTGTGGAGCAGTTTCTTTAGTATGTGAGAGATCTAGAGGTTCTGCTGTCCCGGGGACCCATATAGGTTTTAGGTCAGATTTAAGGAAAATTCTTTGGACAGAGATGGAAAATTAGTGACCAGAGACAGCTAGGAAAACTTGAAAATCTGTAAGTACAGAGTAACTAACCCTGGTGGCTTCATGGAGGCAACAAAATGGATCCAATCCAATAATCCAATGCAATAACTATTTAAGCACCTGTTATGTCCCCTCCATTCCCAGAGATCTATGGTCGTTGCTTAAAATGACCCATTTATTATTTTTTGGCCCATTAAATTTTTATTGGTACCTTTTGTTTTCACACTGCTAAAATTTCCCTTCCTCTTCTTCCCAGAGAATCCTCCTATGAAACAAAAATAAAATTTCCCAATGTTTTTAGTTATTTCATTAAATATTTCTCAATTACATGTAAAATTTTTTTTAATTTAAAAATTTTGAATTCCAAATTCTCTCCCTCCTTCCCCTCCCCCTCCTTGAAAAGGCAAACAATTTTATAAAGATTATACATGTGAAGTCATGCAAAACATATTTCCATATTAACCATATTAGAAAATACAGGAACCCCCCCCCTCAAAAAAAAGAAAAAGAGTTTTTAAAAAGTATGTTTCGATCTGCATTCAGACTCCATCAGTTCTTTTTCTGGAGGTGGAGAGCATTCTTTATATTCTTTATTTCATTTATATTTATATTATTATTTATTAGCATATTCTTTATATTCCTTTGGAACTGTCTTGGATCATTGTATCATTGCTCAGAATAGCTAAGTCATTCATGGTTGATCACTGTACAATATTGCTGGTCCTGTGTACATACAATGTCCTCCTGGATCTGTTCACTTCACTATGCATCAGTTCATGTAAGTCCTCCCAGGTTTTCCTGAAACCATCCTGCTCATCATTTCTTATAGCACAATAGTATTCCATCACAATCATATACCATAACTTGTTCAGCCATTCCCCAGCTGAAGGGCCTCCCTTCACTTACCAGTTTTTTGCCACCACAGAAAGAGCTGATATAAATATTTCTGTAATTTCCATTCTTCTATGATCTCTGGAAAACAGACCCAGTAGTGGTATTGCTAGGTAAAAGGGTATATACATTTTTATAGCCCTTTGGGCATAGTTCCAAATTGCTCTCCAGAATGGCTGGATCAGTTCACAACTCCACCAACAACACATTAGTGTCCCAATTTTCCCACATCCCCTCCAACATTTCTCACTTTCCTTTTCTGTCATATTAGTCAATCTGATGGTTGGTTGTTGTCCTTCATTCTTGATGACATTACTACGTTGGAGTCAAGGTACAGTGTATCTGCTTGTGGCTGATCAGATCGATGTGAGCTTGCTTAGAAGGCTCTAAGTAGTCCATACAAACATATGGAGTGGAGATGTCTCTAAATTTGCGCGTCTCACATTTCTTTTGAGCTACTGCAATTTTGCATTTCTTACAGAATACAGCACTTTCCTTGATGTAGTCCTGTGCTGGAGTTTACCACATCTCACAACTGATTCCAAAGTTCTTCAGAGACCTCAAGAATGTCCTTATTGTCCCGCGTTCTCGCCGGACACACCTGCTGAACCCTCCTAGGTGAGCAGCCGCCTCCCCAACCGGGCTTCGGACGTCTCCGGTCCCCTTGGCAACCAAGGGGCAATAACCAGACAGCGACCACTATATTGTGCAAGAGGTTGCTTTATTGGAGTCTTCACAAAATGTCTCTCTCCCTTCCTCCTCTCCACACCTTATCTAGGGAAAGCAGAGGACCTCCCCAGCGCCTCCTTCGGGGGCGGAGCGACAACCTTTGAAGCCACTCCCGCCATAGGCGGTGACTCCAGGTGTTCTCCTTTCCTCCCAGGAAGCCCGGTTCTAGACCCCT
>CM053622.1:808517067-808585034 GCA_028646595.1 Phalanger gymnotis | reverse complement strand
AAGAGGTTGCTTTATTGGAGTCTTCACAAAATGTCTCTCTCCCTTCCTCCTCTCCACACCTTATCTAGGGAAAGCAGAGGACCTCCCCAGCGCCTCCTTCGGGGGCGGAGCGACAACCTTTGAAGCCACTCCCGCCATAGGCGGTGACTCCAGGTGTTCTCCTTTCCTCCCAGGAAGCCCGGTTCTAGACCCCTGACACCTTATATCATTTCTGACTGCCATGTGAGCACTTGTCTTATGTGAGCTCTCCATAAAAGTCTTTTAGGCAAACGTACTTTGGCATTGGAACAGCGCAGCCAGCCCATCAGAGTTGTGCTCTCAGCAGTCTGAATGCTTGGCAGTTCAGCTCTAGAAAGGACCTCAGTACCTGGTATCTTATCCTGCCAGGTGACCTTCTCTTCCTAAGCCTGTTCAGTTTCCCTGAAGGGAGCGCTGGTATTGTTGTAAATCAATCTGATTCTTGTGAAGTGGTACCTCAGAGTTGTTTTAACTTGCATTTCTTTCAACAGTGATTTAGAGCGGTTTTTTTTTTCATTTGACTATAGACAGCTTTCATTTCTTTGTCTAAAAGCTGCCTGTTCATACCCTTTGATCATTTATCAAGTGGGGAATGTTTCCTATATTTATTAACTTGACTTTGTTCTTTGCATATTTGAGAAATGAGGCCAAACAAAAAAATTTCAAGAGAAAAAAATCAAGAAATACTTTGAAAAAAATTGACAGTATATGTAGCATTCTACATTGGTAGACCTGCCCACCTTTACAAAGGAGTAGGAAGAAGTGTGACCCATTTTTTTTTTACTACCAAGGCATCATGAGAGCAATAGGGCACAGCCCACAAAGAACGAAAAATCTTGTTCCTCTATTTGTTTTTAGTTTTTGGAGACTGGGTGCCTCTCTCTTACCTAGACTGGAAATGTACTGGCCACTCATAGGATTCATCCCGATGTTGATTTATGTGGAAGCTGGGCCCATCTGACCATCCTTAGGCACCCTGGTGGCCCTTTGCTCCCAGGGGCTCATCACAGAGGGCTTCAGTGGGGACATCACCTCTAACTCAACTACAGCTTATGACTCCCCAAATCTATCAACCTACCAACCCTAGCCTTCCCAGTGGCAGAAACTACAGGCCTGCACCACCACACCCATCCTGACTTCATGATCTGCCTCCTAACTGGACTCTCCAGGACCATCCCTCTACCTGTTCCTGCCTGCTTCAGGACAGAGGTGTCAAACACACAGCTCAACAGCTAGTAAGTAACTGAAGCTAGATTTAAATCCAGGCCTCCCCTGATGCCAGGTCTAAAGTCTTCTCCATCACTCCCAAGTATACTCAAACCAGATTAAAATGTAATTAGGAAGTCGTTTTTAAAATAAAAAAATACAGTGAAACATATATGATATTAATATGTGGTTTTCTAAATCAATATTCAGCTCACAGGGCTCCTTCTATACTATTAGCACCCCTGTTTCTGTTTGAATCTGACACTACTGTTGTAGAAAACGATACCACCACCTGCAGGGGACTTCAACACACATACTGATCCTCCAACACCCTGACTCCCCAGTTTCCTATGACCTATTCCTCCACTCCGTCACCAACACGAAGAGAAGAAACACACCCGTTACCCTGCCATCACCAACGGGTTTGCCTCCAATCACAAAATGGCGCTAACTGGATCTACTATAAAATTCTGGATCCGCGCTACACAAAACGGATGTCCCGACAGCGCTCTCTTCTGGCTCGCTTCCAACCTGTCAGACTCCTTTGCTAGATCTTCATCCTGGTCACCCCCACTAACACTGGACCTTGTGCTCTGCTCTCTGTATCTTATATCAGTTAATGATCTCATCAGCTCCCGAGGGTGGGTTTAATTCTCTTCTCCATGCAGATGAATCTCTGATCTATTTATCCATTACAAACCTCTACCAAGCAACAGTCTCATCAGTCAGCCAATAAACATTTACTTATCACCTACCATGTGCCAGGCACTGTGCCGAGCACTAGTGATACAAAGGAAAGTAAAAGAGAATCTGCTCTCAAAGAGCTCACGGTTTAAAGGGGGTGACAACATACAAGCAAGCAAGCTATATGCTAAATAAATTGGAAATCATCGACAGAGGGAAGGCACAGAAAGGAGAGGCATTGGAAAAGGCTTCCTGTAGAAGGTGGGATTTTAGCTGGGACTTGAAAGGAAGCCAGAGGAGCCAGGAGGTGGTGATGAGAAAGGAGAGTTTTCCAAGCATGATGAAATGCTTGGAGTGAACAGTGTCTTGTTCAAGAAAAAATAAGGAGGAAAATGTCACTGGATCACAGAGCATATAGTGTGGGTTAAAGTGTAAGACTAGAAAGTTTAGAGGGACCGGCAATACCCTTAGTAGGTCTACACCCCCCAAAGAGATCAAAAAAAAAGGGGGAAAGACCCATATGTACAAAAATATTTATAGCATCTCTTTTTTGGTGGTGGCAAAGAACTGGAAACTGAGGGGACACCCATCGATTGGGGAATGGCTAGAACAAGATTGTGATGGAATACTACTGAGCTGTAAGAAATAAGGAAAGAGATGGTTTCAGAGAAATCTGGGAAGATTTGAATGAACCGATGCAAAGTGAAGTGAACAGAACCAGAACAATTTCTATAGTAACAGGGATACTGTAAAGATCACCAACTGTGAAAGGCTTAGTAACTTTGATCAGAACAATGATCCCCACAATTCCAAAGAACTTTTATGGTCAAGTCTGCTACCCTCCTCCAGAGAGAGCTGATACACTCAGAGCACAGATTGAAGACAGTTTTCTCTTTCCATCTCTCAGCTTGAGGAAGTTTTTCTGGCCGTCCCCCACACCTTCCCTCCTGCACTCTGACTTGGGACCTCCCTGGTTTCAAGTCCCAACTAGAATCGCATCTTGTATAGGAAGCTTTTCCCAACCCCTTCAATCTCTAGGGTCTTCCCTCCCTCAGTAATTTCCTATTTATCCTTTATACGGCTTGTCTGCGTATACTGGTGTGCGTGTTGTCCCACCTATTAAGCTGTGGGCTCCTTGGGGTCGGGGACTATCTATTGTCCCTTTTTTGTATCCACACAGTAGGTGCTTAATATGTTTTTGTTTGATTGATTCCATGATCCCAGGAACAAGCCGTGTGCCCTTGTCATTTCCCTCCTCTGCGCCCCAGCTTCCTCGTCTCTAAAAATGGGCAGAGTTGGTCTGCATGGCTCTCTCTAAATAGTGGCAGCTGGCATTTATACGTGACGTTTGCAAAGCTCTTTACAGTTATCCTCTCATTTCACCCTCACGACCACTGCGGGGGGCAGGCGCTATTATTACCCTCATTTAACAGCTAAGGAAACTGAGTCACGGGGACGTGCCCAATCTGAGACCGGCTCTGAACTCGCTCTACCCGCATAGCCACGCGGCCGCCGGTAAAAGTGGCATCTTTCACGTCTGGGCCCGTTTCCTCTTCTGTAAAACGACGGGGAAGGGGAGGTTGGGCTAGATGAGTACCCAGGATCTACGATTCGAGGTTACATTTCCGGCCTCAGTTTCCTCTTTTGTAAAACGAAGAGGTCGGACCACGTTACTAACCGAACCCGGACCCCGATTCTCTGCGGCCAACGAAGTACGTCTGTAACGTGCGACCGCCTGGGCTGCCGGCGCTTCTCTGCGCATGGGTGCTCAGGAGCACGCCCACCCGCCGTCCTCTCGCGAGATCTCTGGAGTTGGGGGGGCAGGAAGATGGCGGCTCCCAGCGTCAGAGCCGCGAGACCCGGGCCAGAAGCGACGGCGGCAGCTGCGGAGCCGAGCGGGATGATGGTGCTGCCGGGGTTCAAGGATGCGGACAGTTTCGTGAAGGTGAGCGAGCCGAAACCTTGGGAGCCTGAGGGCCCCTGCCTTCTGCCCCGGGCCTTCCTCCCTGAAGGGCCGAGCCCTCGGGGCCGGCCCTGCCCTGGGCGCCGCCTGAGGGGAGAGACACAGCCTGGCCAGACCCTTGTCTGAGAATCTGCCCCCTCTTTATGGAAACTGCTGCTGGACTCCCCATGTCCCTCTGTCCGTCCCCTCTGCCCGTGTCCCTCTCCATCTTTCTTCTCTTCTATCCCTCCTCTTCCCTCTCAGGCCATTCCATCTGCTCATGTCGCTTGGCCCATACCCTGTGTTCATCCGCTCTGCCCATGTCCCTTTGTCCATCCTCCCCTGCCCATCCCCCTCTGTCCATCGTTCCCCACCCCCCAATCTTTCTTCCCTTCTATCCATCCTCTTCCCTCTTTGGCCATGCCCCTTGGTCCATCCCCCCTGTCCATCCTCCTCTGTCCACCCCCCTCTGTCCATCCCCTCTGCTCATGCCTCTCAGTCCATCCCCCTCTGCCCACCCCCTGTATCCCTCATCCTCCCCCTCTGCCTGCCCTCCATCTCCTCCCCCCACCCCCTTAGGCCATCTGTACCTCCTCTCCATCTCCCCTTTGTCCATCTCCATGTCTGGACCTACTCTGTCCATGCCTCTTACCCTGCCCCCCCCCCCCATCCATCACTTTTCTTAATCACTTCTGCCCAAGTGAGAAACTCCAGGGTCATTGTAGGAGCCTAGATCTAGGCCTGGAAAAGACCTTAGAGGCCGTCTGGTCCAGCCTTCTCATTTTATAGATGGGGAAACTGAGGCCAGGGAGGATAGGCCACTTGCCTGAGGTCAGTAATCCCCAAACCCAGGATCTCTGATTCCCAAACCAGTGGTCTTTCTGCTTCAGCCCTTTCTTCACAGCCTGGTGCAGTCCTTCCTGTCTCCTTCCCTTTTATTTCCCTCCCTGCTCTTTGGGATCTGTGATTCTCTTCTGTCCACTGCTTCAAGGTTGGGTACTCCATGTCCTGCCTCCCTGCCTGTCCTCCATTCCTGGAATGCTCTTCTTCCCGTCCAGACCCTGGTTTTCCTCATACGTGAAGCTTTTTTTCATCTTCCCAGCTTGTGGTGCACTTTTTCCCATAACAACATTGTATTCATTTTCTATATTTTTAAAAATCTACTTGTATACGCACATCTTGTTTCAAGCTTCTCAAAGGCAGGGAGCTGTTTTGCTTTTCTTTGAACCCCTAGTCAGGGGTGGGGAACCTTTGACCTAGAGGTCACTTGTGGCCCTTTAGGTCCTCAAGTGCAGCCCTTTGACTAAATCGTATGACCTAGAGGGCCACGTATGGCCTTGAGGCCGCAGGTTCCCCCAACCCTGCAGTCCTTTGCAGAGTGTCTGGTATCTAGAAAGTACTTAATAAATACTTCTTGATCAACTGAAATTTCTCTTTGTATTCCTAACACGTAGCACAGTGCCTAGGACTTAGTAAGCTTTTTTATAGTTACCTCACTCAATAAACATTAAGTACCTGCTATGTAACAGGCACTGTGCTAAGCATTAGGAATACAAAGAAAGGCAAAAGATAGTCTGCTCTCAAGTAGCCCATAGACTCTTGGAGACAACATGAAAACAATTTCATACAAACAATATTGCGGGATAAGTTGAAAGTAATTAAGAGAAGGATGACACTAGAATTAAGGGGGATGATGGAGAAAGAAAGGCTTCTTGAAAGGGTTCAGATTTTTAGCTGGAACTTGAAGGAAACCAGGAGACAGAAAATGAAGAGGAAGAGAGTTCTAGACTGGAGGAACAGGGGGAATGCTCGGAGTTGGGAGATTGTGTGTCATGCTCAAGGAACAGCCAGGAGGCCAGTGTCACTGAACCCAAGAGTAAGATGTAAGAAGATTGCAAAGGGTCAGAGGGGTCTGGGTTATGAAGGGTGTGAAGGGTTCGAAATGCCAAACAAAAGATTTTGTATTTCATCATAGAAGCAATAGGGAATCACTGGCATTGATTGAATGGGATGAATAGGGAAAGTGGAGGGGAGAGAGGTTAAGGGAAAAGATAATGAGTTCCTTTCGGACATGTTGTCTGCTATACGTCCAGTTCAAGATTTCTGAAAGGCAGTTGGAGATTCGAGATTGGAGGTCAGCAGAGAGGCTGGGGCAGGAATCATCAGCATAAAGATGATAATTAAATCTTTGGGAATTGATGAGATCACCAAGTTAATTAGTATTGAGGGGGAAGACAAAAGGGTCCAGGACAGAACCTGAGGGATACCTGTGTTACAGAGGATGTTCTGGAGGAGGATCCAGCCCAGGAGACAGAAGGAGCTGTCAGATAGATAGGAGAACCAGGAGAGAGCAGCGTGAGAGAAGAGGCTGCAGAATGAGGATTGAGGAAAGGCCTTTGGATTTGGCAACTAAGAGATCATTAGTAACTTTGGAGAGAGCAGTTGTAGTGGAATGATAAGGTTGGAAGCCAGATTGTGAGGGATTCAGAGTGACAGGAAAGAAAGTGGAGGCACCTATTGTAGATCGACTTTTCAAGGAGTTTAGCCAGAAAAAGCAAAAGACACGTATGATGATCCTACCACAGAGTTCTGACCCTCACCAGAAAAAAAAAAAAAAGGAAAAATCTCTTGTAACTAGCAGTGTGCTGGTAAATGTTTAACAATCAGCTTGGAAATGCATGACAAATTTTAAAATTTAATCTGCATTATTAACATTTTCTGCATCACTTTCTTGAATCGAGATAATCAACAAAACAATAAACAAAGCCCTAATTTATAGTATTTACTGGTTTTCAAGGTGTAAGCGCTCACGCTGAGAATTTAACAATCATCTCTTTTGAGCCTGTACAGCTGGCTCCAGCACACACGTAATGCACATAATAAAAAATTCTTTCATTGGCTATATCCAAAAAATGCCTGTCTCATTACGCACCTTGAGTCCATCACCTCTGTCAGAAGGTAGACAGCACGTTTTATCATGAATCCTCCGGAATGGTGGTTGGTCATTGTGTCGATCAGAGTTTGTCTTTACAGTATTATTATTTTATAAGATGTTCTGGTTCTTCTCATTTCACTCACCTCAGGCAGGTCTCCAAGTTTCTCTGAGACCTGTCTTTTCTTCATTTCTTAGGCACTGTATTATTGCATTACATTCAGCCATTGCCCAATTGACGTAATAGGCTTTTAATAAATGCTGATTAATTGATGACCTACTACATCAACGTAGAATGAGAGTCAGTGTGACAGGGAGAGTAGAGCCCTGGACTTGGAGTCAGGAAGATTTGGGCTCAAATCCAATCCTCAGATGGTAGCTTTGTGACCCTGGGCATGTCATGTAACTTTCCCAAATCTAACTTTCCTGACAGTAAAATGGGATAATACCTGAAGTGCCTTTTTTCAAATGACCTCATTCTTTTAAATTATAATGTGTTATATAAATCAGGGCTGTCCAAAATGCGATTTATGCGGCCTGCCTACAAGCATAGAAATTTACATAAATGCTTTAGTAAAGGAAGGCCAGCTACTACAGAGCTCTCGCTAAAATGGCAAATCAAAATATGTTGTCTGTTGTTTCAATAAAAACCTAAGGTTGGACAGCCCTGATTTAAATGACTTCTATTGTTAGAGTATCAGTTGTTGAAAGGAATTCTAAAGACCTAATGCAGTTCTTCTTCCCTCATTTTACAGATGAGGAAATTGAAGTGTAGGAAGAGAAAATTTGCCCAAGTCTCACAGAAAGCAAGAAGCAGTTTGGAGATGCAAACCCAGACTGTTTAACTGTAGATCCAGAGTTCTTTCCACAGTACCACACTTTGTCTGTATTTGCTTCCTTCCTTGTAGAACGATATGCAGAAGGGGATCTTCCCATTAGATGATAAATTTCTTGAGAGCAATACCTCTGCATGTTCCCTAATGCCTACCAAGAGTAACTTGTACCTGCTAAGTATTCGATAAATGTTCAGTTCTCTTCTTGTAGGACCTGGCCCAGATGCTGCCCTCTTCATGAAGTGTGCTTGATCCTTTCCCACATAATTAATAACAGTAACAATTGCATGACTCAGGACTCAGCCCAAGTCCTGGTTCTGACATAGGCTGGCTCCGTGACTCTGGGCAAGTCGCTTAGCCTTTCAGGGCCCCAGGCAAATATTTAAGACTGTGTGTAAGTTACAGACAGTTGGCCAACTGCATTGGTAGAGAGAATGTTCATTTTGCAAGTTTGGACCACCAAAAGGTTTATGAAATGCTTTCTTCACAGCCACCATGTAAGACAAGCAATGCAGCTATCATTATCCACATGTTACCAGGCTCCAAGAGATGAGGTGGTTTGTCTGCAGTCACAGATTCTGAGCCAGATTTTGCCCTTACAAGTCCCATGGTTTTTCCACTTTGCCACACTATTTGGAGGCAGCTCAGTGGCACCACAGTCAGTAGAAACTGGGCCTTGAATCAAGAAGCCGTGAGTTCAGATCCAGCCTCAGGGACTTACTAGCTGCGTACCCCTGGGCGGGTCCCTTCATCCCTGTCCTCTTCAGTTTCCTTATGTGTAAAACAGCACCTACCTCCCCAAGTTGTGAGGATCACATGAGATGTGTAAAGTGTTTTGCAAACCTGAAATTGCTGGATGAATGCTAACTGGTGTTATTTGTTTTTTGACAGTTTGCTCTTGGTTCTGTGCTGGCTGCTACAAAAGCTTCCAATGGGCTGCCACAGGCTGGAGATGAGTATGATTTTTACCGAAGTTTTCCTGGCTTCCGGGCATTCTGTGAAACACAAGGAGAGAGGTTACTTCAATGGTAAATGCTCATTGTCATTTCCTCTTATCAGTGATGGAAGTATATTTTTTTAAAAAGTGGTAGAGATTTTTTTTTTGGAAAAATTATAATGTGTTTGTTGATTTATACTTCAGAGTTGTATCCGTATTATGAAGGTTACCATGAAAATGAAGAAGTTTCGGTTGCCTTATGAACTTTGAGTTACCCTTTAGAAGACTGTTCAGCCCAAATTGAGTTTGTCTTTTTGGATTAATTAGGGGACTGAGAAATGGGCACTTGCCTAATTTGGCCTCTGATCGAAGTTGTAGAATTTCAAACATAAGTGTTTACTAACTACTATAAATATGTCCGAAGAATTAAAACACTTTTGAAGTTTGTAGACGAATCATGCCCTGGATCTTAATATTTTTTTTAAACAGTTATGTCTCAGGGTCAGAAAAGCTGACTATTTCCTGATTACTAGAGTGAGAGGCTGAGATAGAGTGGGCATTGTCTCTTTAGAACTGTGAAACACATAGAACTAGCAGGCACTGTAGACATCTCGATATCCATCTTCCAAATTGTCTGAGAGGGGAGCTGCAGTTCAACAAGCTTATCTAGCACCTGCTGCTTACAAGGTATTATTCAAGGCACTGGAGGTACACAGATGGAAAACAACACAGTCTCTGGCCACAAGGAATTTGCAGTCTTGTAGGCAGTTGTACAGTAAATACAAAGATAAGTAAAGCACATAATAGATGAAAATGAAGACCAAGAAGAGGTGGCCAGCAGTGATCCAGGAACATGAGAGGACAGAAAGAATACATTCATATTGAAGCAGCAATTCAGTGAAGGTTTCACCTGCGCTGAGCCTTGATAAGAAGGATCTTCACCAGCAGGGATTAGAATAGGGTGCATTCTAAGTATGGGGGAATAGCTTGGGCGAATGCCCAGAAGTGGGAGCCTGTGCTGAATTCAGGAATCCAATAATAATGCAGTTTGGAATGTTGATGGCACGAAGGGGAATAATGTGAAGTAGGGTAGAAAGGTATTACGCATTTGTGTGGGGCCTCTGAGGCTGCCTAGGAAGGCCTCTGAAACATGGCTTTCAAGTGGTTATCCAGCCCCAGTCTGGATGCTTGGAGCTATTTGGAAGACCCATTGGTGCCAGGCAGAGGAATTGGTATTGATGCCATGGGCCAGAAAGAGGCCCTGAAAACTTTTGAGCATGACAATATGTATCGGTCAGACTGCTGTGTTAGGAAGATTATTTTGGCAGCTGCATGAAGGATGAATGGAAAGGGGAAAGACTGGGAAGGTGGCTTTTTCAACACACAATCCCAGGGCTTGGCCTGAGACACATTAGCAAGTTTTGGTGGGCTACTATTAGAATGACAGACAGTTAAAGTCACAGCACAGTTGAAGCCTCTTGAGTGCCTTCCTTTCCAGTGTTCTCTAGTTTACAAGAAAATAATTAATATGAGTAAACCTTTTTCTTGTTCCCTTAGTATGAGTAGGGTCATGCAGTACCAAGGCTGTCGTAGCCACATTAAGGACCGAAGTAAGGTGACTGAATTGGAGGACAAGTTTGATTTGCTGGTTGATTCCAATGATGTTATTCTTGAAAGAGTGGTGAGTAATGTGGCCTGATGATCCCTATATAGCTAGGAAATGAAGGTCCCTTGTGACAGCTAAGTGTCCTGCACTCAGAGGTGCTGCTAGGGAGCATACACTAACAAGTATTATGTCTGTGGTAAGGCCTACAAAGTCTTTTATAGACGTTATACCACAACAGTCCTCTGAGGTTCCACAAGTATTATTATAATCGTTTTCTTATTGGCAGAAACAGAGGCTTAATGAGTCGTCTGAGTTCCTGAGGCAGTGTTTCAACCCAGGTCTGTTCTAACACCAAACCAGGAGCTCTTTTTCACCATACCACATGCCTTCTATCATAGATGAAGCAAAACTCTTAGTATGTTAGAAAAACAATGTGGTATTTCTCACTGGCAGTGCATACTTCCTTCTTCTGGGCCCTAATTTCCTTATTTCTAAGGAAGGGGCCTCTATAATCCCTTCTAATGCCAAATCCTGTTGTCCTCTGGAGCTCTGAAGAATTTCTTCTAGGCTCATCTCAGCTCAACTCAGGAATCTTCAGTGATTATTCCAGCATGAGCCGGAATGTTCCTGAAATGTTTCCGTTTCTGTTTCTTAGGATTTCCTGGTCTTCTATCACATTGTAACAAAATGCCTTGCATTTTGCAAACCAGTCTTTGTGAAATTTAAAGCAAATGACTTAGCAGTTAAATATCGCATCTCTCATTACCTATCATCATATATGTGTGTGTATGTATATGTGTGTATATACACACATGCATAGGAGAGGTAATGAGAGACGTGATATTTTACACACACACACACACACACACCCCCTCGAGACGTCTCCCTTCGGTCTTCAATAGCTGCTTCCGCTTCACTATCTTCTTAACTCACTACAGACTGACTTCTGACCTCGTGATTCAAGAGAAGCTACTCTCTCCAAAGTTGCCAGTGATCTCTTAATTGCCAAATCTAATGGCCTTTCGTCCTTCCTCATCCTTATTGACCCTTCTCCAGCATTTGAAACTGCTGATCTCTCGCTTCTCCTTGATCCATTCTTCTCTTGAGGTTCTTGTGATGCTGCTCTCTCGTTTGTCTCCCACCCGATGGATCTTCTCATTGGTGGATCCTAATCCAGGTCACTCCTGCTAACTGTAGGTTTCCTTCAAGGCTCATTTCTTCTCCTTTTATCCTCTGTCACTTGGCGATCTCATCAACTCCCACGAATTCAGTTATCGCCTCTGTGAAGATGATTGTCAGGTCTTTTGTCTAGTCCTGACCTCTCTCCCAATCCCCAGGCTTTCATCTCCAGTTGCTTATTGGACATCTCCAACTAGATGTGAACATTTCTAACTCAGTGTCCAAAGGTCAACTCACTGTTTTTCCCCAGAAATCTTCAATTCTTCCTAAATTCCTTATTACTGTTGAGAATACCACCATCCTCCTAGATACCCAGAATTGAAACCTAGGACCATCCTCAGTTCCTCCCTTTCTTTCAACACCCTCATATCTAATCTGTTGCCAAGTCCTGCTGATTTTACCTTAATAATGTCTCTCCTCTGACACTTGCCACCACTTTGGTGCAGGCCCCCATCCCCTCATATCTGTATTATTGCAGTAGCTCCTGGGGTGGGTGTCTCTTGCTTCAGGTTCATCCTCTACTCGGTTGTCAGATTGATCTTCGTAAATTACAGGTCTGACCATGTCACCATCCCCCTATTCAGTCAACTCCAGAGACTCCCTATTACCTCTCAGATCAAATAGAAAGTCATTTGTTTCATATTCAAATCCCTTCACAACCTGGCTGCTTCCTGACTTTCTAGTCTTCTTATGCCTTACACATATTCTACGAACCATCGACACTGTCCTCCTTGCCATCTGTGGTCTTCTTGGAGAAAAGGGACTACCTCTATGCATGGAAAACTGTCCCCCTTCACCCCCACCTTCTGGTTTCCTAAAGGCCCACGTTCTGCAAGAAGCCTTTCTCAGTCTTCCATATTCTTAGTGCCTTCCCTTTGAGACAACCCCCAGTTTATCCTGTGCAGAACTTGTTTGCACATAGTTGTTTGCATGTTGTCTCCCCATCAGATAATGAGCTTGTTGGGAACAGAGACTGTATTTTGCCTTTCTTTGTATCCCCAGCACTTCTTAGCACAGTGCCTGCACACAGCAAGTGCTCCATAAATGCTATTTGATTTACCTTATAATCTCTTTTGGCTTTTGATTTTAGGGTATTCTCTTGGATGAAGCATCAGGAGTAAACAAGAATCAGCAGCCTATCCTCCCTGCAGGAATGCAGGTTCCTAAAACAATTGTGTCCAGCTGGAATCGTAAGGTGAGGATTTCTCCTTACCCAGACTGCTCTGATACTGGCTGACTATAATTCCTAATTTAAGCTATGAAATGGACTTTTGCTAATTAAAATTTCAGTCCTTATTTTGTGGACAAAGCTAATCTCTGATTTAGCTTGCTGTCCAGCATGGCACCTACTTATGCTATTTTTGCTTCCTCCATCAGAGCTGCCTGACCTTTAGGGACTTCATTCTTTAAATGCATCTTCATTGATGAGAAAGTTAAGACATCTGTTGGAATATTACTCTTCTAGTTTATTTGATGCAGCAAAGCTCTTGTAAGGGATATTAGTGTAGACCAAATTGAGGATTTCTCTCTTTCCTTAGGCAGGAGAATATAACAAGAAAAAACAGTCCGAAACTTTCCGATTACTTCATGCCAAGAACATCATGCGACCTCAGCTAAAGTTTCGAGAAAAGGTGGATAATTCCAACACGCCATTTGTCCCCAAAATCTTCATCAAGCCCAATGCTCAGAAACCTCTGGCTCAGGGTAAGTTGTCTTAGTCAGCTTTTCTTTCAGAATGGGGGCAATAGAAATACTGAATGTGAAGCTAGGAAACTATAAAACCATCCCACTTTTGGCTGCTCCATCACATGAAGTCTCAGTCCCTTCAGAAATACAAAATATTGGAATTTTAAGTGTTCTTGCATGTGTAAAATCGACTTTTTTCTGCATTGGTCTCCAGCACTCACCAAAGAGAGACGTGAGCGACAAGAACGCCCCGAGGATTTGGATGTGCCACCTGCCTTAGCAGATTTTCTCTATCAGCAGAGAACTCAGCAGATGGAGCAGGATATGTAAGGGATTAGCCATTGCTGGGGGTGTGGTTTATAAAATTTAGCATGAAGTGGACTCTTAGCTACCATTTAGTCAGATAGCCCCAAAAGAGATTGCAAGTGGAGTCCAGAGTCTCACAATTAGAGTAATAGTAAATAGGAGATTCCAGCCCAGGGCCTCAAATGAAGTCAAGGGCTCTCTTGTGTTAATTCTCACTTTCATTTCTTTGTCATTCCTGTAAATGTGAATTTGCCTTAGAGAATCAGAGAAACAAATTTGTAGAAATGAAATGTTGAAAATTATCAGTTAGCCTTTTGATATGTAGCCTAAGTAAGTCTGTGTGAGCATATAACTTTTCATACAAGTCTTGGTAGAGAAATATTCCACCACATCAGTGGGTCATGTACCTAATACCCTGGCTAACACCTGTCTCTCCACCCCCCCCTCACTGTCAAGCAGCTAGTTTGATATTCCAAAACCTAAGCCCCTATGCTAGAGGGCAAGGAAGAGGTCATCTTTTAAAAATCTCACACAGCCTGTAGCAGGATGCCTTGCTCATAGCAGGCACTTAATAAATATTTTACTTTTCTCTTTTTTTTTGGTTCTTTGGTATGAATTTTCACTTTGCATTTTAAAATAATCCATCTAATATTACTACATATATAACTTTACAATAGTAACCTCTCAGTAACTCTTTGTCAGTCCCCTTCTGATCCTTCTAGTTTTACATTCACATATCCTTGCACATTTTATACACATTTGTAATTATTGTGTATATGCTTCCCTTTATCCTGCTTTATTTCATCTATATTCCATTATATCTGCCATTTCCATATTTTTTTTATTTTTCCCACACTCTTCTTAATGGTGTTATTCATCCTCAATTTCCTTTGTTGTAGTGGGGAGAGTGAGTGCCCTGGGGTCTGGCAAGGCCTGCCAAGCAGTCATGGACCTGGTGACCGTTAGTGGAGGCCAGCCTGGCTGAGTATAGAAAAGATCATTGTTAGTTTGGCCACCAGATGATTTCTTTCCATAGTAACTCACCTAAACTATTCCTAAGACATATAAGGGTTGTAATTTTTGTCAGTAGATGGAGAGCCTACAATAACTGAATTAGAGATCCTTGAATTACAATAGTAAAACAGTACTCTGCCATACTGCTATACCATGACTTGTCAGCCATTCTCCACTTTTTGAAATTTTTGCTGTTAGAAATAAGGCAATTTTTGTGATTTCTAGAATGTGTATACCATTTAAAAATTTACTTTGTTCTGAGGCCTTTGTTCTCATTCCCTTTCCCCAAATCATAATAGATCAGGGTCCAGGAAGGCTGCCATTTTTCCTTTGGCTGATTTCTTTTTCAATTCATCCAGATTTGCTCATCCTTATCAGTATGAACTGGATCACTTTACTCCACCAGATGCAGTCCTTCAGAAGCCACAGATTCAGGTTAGTCTCCAGCCTACATTCTAGAATGGTGTCCCTGCAGGAAGGGAGTGAAAATCTACCAATATTCATTTATTAATCGCCCTTTATGTGTCTGGTACTATGCTAAAGACATAAAGATGAAGCTAACCAGCGTCTGCTTGCAAGGAGATCTTCTAATAGAGGAGATAATGTGTACAAATACATAGGCATATGTGAGATATATTCTCAGGATGTAGAATTAACTTCAGGAAAGGCCTACAGCAGGTTATCTAACCTGATAAAGGCTGAGAGGTCTGGGTGAGGAGGGAAAGCATTACAGGGATGGGGCCAGCCAGCAAGTGCAACTTTATTGAGACAGGAGGTGCAGCAAGTAGCCAGTGAGAGATACATACAAGCATATACACATGTATATACATACACACATAGATATAGGTAGATCTGAGAGTCATCTTCATAGAGATAGTTGAGCCCATGGGAGCTGACAGAATCACCAAGTGAGAGAATGTAGAGAGAAAAGAGGACCTAGGGCAAAACCTTCTGGTACACCCATACTTAGTAGGCATGACATAGTGATGACTCAGCAAAGGAGATGGAAGGAGAGGTTAAAGAGGAGAATCGAAAGAGGGAAGTATCATGAAAACCTGGAGAAGAGAGAATATGCAGAAGGAAAGAGTGGTACCAGTCTCAGGTGCTACAGAGAAGTCAGAAGGCTGAGAATTGAGTAAAAGCTGTTTGAGTTGCCAGTTAAGAGATCATTGGTAACTTTGCAGAGGTTTTATTTGAGTGATGAGATCAGAGGCCAGTTTGTAGAGATTTTAAAGAACAACGAGAGAAGTGGAGGCACGAAATGGAGACAACTTTTTCAAGGAGTTTAGCTGAGCAGGGAAGAGAGATATAAGATGATAGTGATGGTTGTAATAGGATCTAGAGAGGATTTTTTAAAAAGGAGATACCTAAGTGTTGTGTTTATGGCTTAGGTTTGTTGGTAGTAAATGACAGCAAATTTGGAGAACGTCTCCCATTCATCACTTTGTTTTGACTTTGGGGAAGATAATCACCTTTACTATTTCTAACAGTCGTTTCTTGGTCTAGATGTACAGATCTATAGAAGAAACACCCTGCCATTTTGTATCTACCCTTGATGAACTTGTGGAACTCAATGAAAAACTCCTGAGTTGTAAAGACTTTGGTGTAGATTTGGAGGTAGATTTTTTTTTTATTTGAAATTTGACCTTCTTTTATTTTACTTATTGGGAAAGCAATTAAACTGTAATTTCTTGTATTTTCTTCATAAAAATAAGTCTTTCGAAAGTTCAAAAGCTGGACTTTGAAGTAATATATAGAATGAGATCTGGTGACATCCTTTTTCTGTGTTCCATCTCCTCTTTCTGTTTATGTTAGCACCACTCTTACAGGAGCTTCCTAGGTTTGACATGCCTCATGCAGATTTCCACCCGAACAGAGGACTTCATTATTGATACCCTGGAACTTCGATGTGACCTGTATATTCTCAATGAGAGCTTCACAGATCCATCCATTGTTAAGGTCAGCTTATGCTTTTGAACTGTTATTGTGTGATGACTGGGAGAGCTGAGCAATGTGTTAAGCCTGCTAACCATTTCTTTTCCTATAGACTCGGTTAATGTGAAAGAGCTAGAGCTATGTTTCTGACTAGAGTGAGATGGGCTTGCTCTGTGTTTAGCTTTTTATTTAAACACTTGACACGTGTGTAGGGAATGGGACATTGGCTTTATAGAAGACTTGGGTTCCTGTTCAGGCTTTGCTGTTTATCACCTGTGTGACCTTGGACGAGTTATTTAACTAACCTCTCCAGGCCTTAATTTCCCTCTCTGTAAAATAAAAGCGTCAGACTAGATGACCTCTAAGCTTCTGGCTCTGATCCAGAACAGATGACATTTAACTTTTAGCCATATTTGTTTACTTTCACAATTGACCAAATACAAACAGTTTATGAAGCCGGTAGCCAGCTGTAGGCCAGTGAGCTTGGTTTTTATTCCTGCCCAAATTCTAATTATTCAAGATTTATTGAATAATATCACAGAGATACCTTTGTTTGACCTTTGTTATCATAAATATCAGGCAAAACACAAAACAGAGAGGTAAACTCACTAAAGGTTTTCACCAATGATCACCCAGTGCAGAATCCTAATTGAAGAAGGATCCCCTGTAGGTGGTGGGCCCTCCAGATACTCATCTTTGTGTATGGCAGTGTTGGCCTCAGAACAGGAAGACAGTTAAACCTAAAAGAGTGTGTGTCTATGTATCTGTCTGTCTGTCCGCATGTGTAAACAGCTTGTCCCACTAGCTTCACATTGTAATCTGGACAACTGACATTTTCCATACACTTATTTTTTCTTGTGTAAATGGTTGAGTGATTACAGATGTCTTCCAGAGGTTCTCTAATGTTCTGGGTCTTGATGCAACCAAACTGAGGTCATCCGTGTGTGTGTGTGTATGAATAAACACAAATATATACAACAGAAAATAATAAATATATGAGTTGGGCACAGAAGTGAACAGAAGGTGAGAGGGGTGGCTTGCCTTCAGAGATCAGAGATCTTTTAGTAACCCCAAACCTTTCCCAGAGACAAAAGTCTTTTTAATGCCAGCGTTGTGGTGTTCATGGAAGGTGAGAGCCTCTGACGAATCAGACGTGAGGATTACACAGAGGTTGTGGGGGGCGGGGCCAGGCCAGGAACATCAGAGAAGTATCTAAATGAAGGCTGTCATCAGAGAAGTAGGTGAGCCTAAAACAAAATGGTCTGGCCCCTTGTCCAGGGTGAAGGAAGCCAAGTAGACGATGCAGGCACTTTTACTGGTATCCTCAGATAGCAGTGGAGAGAGAGAAAAAGAGGAAGGTCCCTTAGACATGGGGCGGACTCCCTGTGGCCAACGTTTTGGCGGCCTTGGACAAGAGTTGCACAAGACAGGCAGGTGTGGATAGGCTGCAGCTTTGGTGAAGAGTACATCTAAACTCATAGAATCATAAGACTTTAGTAAGTATTTGAATATTATTAAAGAGATAGTGTGCAGACTTCTAGGAAAGTAAGTGATGATCGCAAAGAAGCCACATAGCCTCAACAAGAATAAGTCATAACAGACTCACCTTATTCCTTTTTTTTATTTTGTCACAGTTACTAAACTGGTATCTCAGAGGAACGCTATAAACATAGTTTGCGTGGATTTTAGTAAAGCATTTGGTAATGTCTCATGCTATTCTTGTGGAAATCTGATAGAGATGTGGGCTACATAATAGCATAAATAGATAAATTTAGAAATGGTTAAATGAAGTAGCCCTTTATGGTAGTGGCAAAGAATTAGAATCTAAGAGGGTGCCAATTAATTGGGGAATCGCTGAACAAGTTACATGGTTTCACAGAAACCTGGGAAGACTTGTATCAACTGATGCAGAGTGAAGTGAGCAGAACCAGGAGAACATTTTATACCATAATAACTTTGAAAGATTTAGGAACTCTGATCAGTATAATGATCAGCCAGGATTCCAGAAGACTCATGCTGAGACAAGCCACCCACCTCCTTATGGAAAAACGAAAAACTCACAATGCAGAATGTGACTTTTTTTTTTCACATGACCAACGTACGCGTTTGTTTTGACTGACTGCATGTGTTTGTGGCAGGGTTTTTGTTTTTCTTGATTTTTCAATTAGGGAAGGAGGGAAGATAATGTGGATTTTTGCTGATTGAAAAAAAAATTTTTTAAAGAAATGGTCGAATGGCCAAATGCAAGTAATAGTCATTGTGGTTCAGTATCAACTTAGAAAGACGTCTCTAGCGCAGCGGCCCAGGGATCTGGGCTGTTTAACATTTGTATCAGTAATGTGCTTGTCAAAATTGCAAATTATAGTTATAAAATCAATTAATAGTGAGCAGTTTTTTCTTTAAAATGTTTTCTTTCTTTAAATCAATAAAAATCCTCGTTTCCTTTTTACTTTCCCACCCTCATTGCGCCCCCCCCCCCTTCCCCCATAAAAAAAGAAAACAAAAAACATACACGGATATATAATCAAGCAGAACAAAACCCTGCATTGGCCATGTCTGAAGAAAAACGTCTCAGTCCGTACTCTGAATCCATCACCTCTCTATCCAGGAGGTGGGTGGCCTCTTTCATCGTGACTACTCTGGAATTATGGTCTGTAATTGCATGGATCAGAGTTCCTAAGTCTTGCAAAGTTATTGGTTTCTACAATATTGTTTTCATTATAGAAATTGGTCTCCTGATTTTACTCATTCATTCTGCATTAATTCATACAGGTTTTCCCAAAGTTTCTCCAAAGGTGTCTCTTCTGTTATTTCTTATAGCACAATAACATCCCATCCCATTCCTATACCATAGCTTCTTTAGCTGTTCCCCAATTGATAGACACCCTTCAATTTCCACTTCTTTGCCCTCACTGCAGAAAGAGGTCCTGTGAATATTTGGGAGGTATAGAAATAGTAGTGGTATTTCAGAGTCAAAGGGTATGCAAATGGTTTTCTGGGCATGGTCCCCAAATTGCTTTCTGGAATGACTGGATCATTTCACTGTTTCGATAACAGTTCATTGGTCTCCCTGTTTTCCCACATCCCTTCCGGCATTTTTCATATTCCTTTTCTGTAATATTAGCCAACTTGATAGGTGTGAGGTGGTACTTCCCAGTTGTTTTAATTTGTATTTCTCTGATTATTAAAGATTTTAGAGCATTTTTTTCATGACTACTGATAGCTTGGATTCATTTCTTTGAAACCTGGCTGTTCAAAGTTCTTGACCATTTATATTTGAGAAATGATTGTCATTCTTAAAAATTTGAATCAGTTCCTTATATATCTTAGAAATGAGACCTTTATTAGAGAAATTTACCGCACAGGTTTTTTTCCCTTTGTCCGTTTCTCTTCTAGTTTTAGCTACATTGGTTTTGTTTGTACTTTCCCAGTTATGATCCTTAATTGTGTATTTCCTCCTGTCCTCTTCTCTTATACCTTTTCTTCTTCTTGTTTCCTACTCTGCTTTTTAAAAAGAAGAATACAGCGGTGAGAGAGGTGGGTGCTCTGGAGCTGGTGTAATCTTCCCTTAAAGTTCTCCTCAAGGTCCACCCTCTTTAGTTAAAGTTTGTTTCTCCCTTCCCCTTCTGTTTCCCTTTTGAGTAAAATGTATTTCTGGACCCAACTCTGTGTTCTTCCTTTGACCAGTTCAGATGGAAGTGAGGGTCCAGTGAAGTCTCCTGCTCCCCTTTCCATCCTTCTTTCTCTGGTCTTCTGCTTGCATGCTCTGATGCTGTAAGATCATTTGCTCCATTCTTTCTCTCCCTTTCCTCTCCCCGTGTTCTTCCCCTCCCTCCCATTCTTTAAGATTATTAAAACATAACAAAACCACTTCCAAGCCCTCTGTCTTATTAGATTCTTACTGTTATCCTTGATTTTGATACAGTTCTGATGAGATATATGTGTCATCTCTCCATATGAGAATGTAAGTGGTTTATTTTTGTTTACCTTCTTGTGATTGCTTACTCCTGTTTCTCTAGACTCTTTTATATTCTAAGTTTCTACACCGTTCCAGTCTTATCATCAAGGATGCTTAGAAATCCTCTATTTTAATAAAGGTCCATTTTTTCCCCTTTAGAATTATATTGAGTTTTGTTAGGCAGGTTATTTTTGGTTATGTCTATTTTTTACATAGTGGAATATCATTCCAGGCTCTCTTTTGCTAAATATTGTGTAAGCCTAACTGTGGTTCCTCTGTACTTGAACCGTGCTTGTGACTACTCTTCTTTCTGGCCGCTTATAGTATTTTTTTTCTTTGACTTGGGGGCTCTGGATTTTAACTGTAATGTTCCTGAGAGTTTTTATTTTGGGGTTTCTCTCAGTAGATGACCATTAGATTCTTCCTATTTCTGGTTCTAAGAGATCAGAACAGTTTTCTTGAAATACTATTTTCTTTTTTTGATCATGGATTTCTGATAGTTCAGTGATTCTTAAATCACTCCTCCATAATCTTTTTCCAGCTGAGAACTGCTCAGAACTCAAAACTGCTGTTTTTGCAGTTCACTTTTTTTTTTTTGCTAGTCTTTTGGTTTTATTTTAGTATTTTTTTTTCCTTATCTCATAGAATAACTGTTTTCTGTTTGGTCTATTCTCATTTTCAGAGAGTTTGTTGCTTGGGCAAAGTTTTATAACTCCTATGTGAAGCTGTTAATTCTCTTTCAAATTATTTTTTTTCATAGCTCTCATTTTTTTTCCTATTTTTTCCTCTAGCATTCTCATTTTCTTTATAAAAACATTTTTTTTTACTGCTGCTTTATCTCTTCCAGGAATTCTAGTCGAACTTCTTCCCAGGCTGTTTTTCCTTGAGGCTTTGCGTGTAGATGTTTTGGAGTCATTCTCTCCTTCTGTATTTGTGTCTTAAGCATCCTTATCACTGTTATAGCTCTTTATGGTGGGACTCTTCTTTTTTTTTTTTCTTATTTTTCAGTCTTCTGGCTTACTTCCAGACTTTGGATTTTATGCTAGGTTTGGATTCTGCACACTTCTGAAGGGAATGTCTGGGCTGAGCATGGCTCCTTCAACTGCTTTCTTAGGGTATTCGTTGTAGGCTCTTGATTCCAGGATCTCAGAAACAGCTCAGGTTGGGGACTTGTAAGTTTTAGTGCTCCCACAGTGGTCTCTTATAGTGCAAAGTCTAATTATTGCCCTTCTGGTCTGAGCTCTACAAGTTCCTGACCTAGGTTTACATCTGAGCAACATACATTTAGGCTTGCCCCTGGTTAGAGTTTGAGCAGACAAAGCTACCAGTCAGCACCTGTTGCTGCTTTCTGCACAAGCTCAGGCCACTCAGGGAGGGGTCGTCTAGAATCTCTTGCTCTGGTGCAGCCTCCATCCTCTTTTAAGCACCTATGCTGAAGGATGCCTTGCGGCAGGTCCTGGCTAGATCCCATCCCCAGTGTCCAGAGTCCTCTTTGTCTATCTCCCTTTCCCAGCCTACATCAGAAAATGGCTCGTTATGACTTTTTTTTTCTTGGATTTCCCAATCAGGACTTGGTCTGGTACATTTTCAGTATATTTGGGGAGAAGTTGTGGAGATGGAAACTCAGCTTCTTCCTACTACTCTGACATCTTGACTCTGCCTCAATAAATAGCATTTCTCGTGTGCCTGCTCTGTATCAGACACTGTGCTAGGTGCAAGGGATACAGATTCAATGAATGAAACAATCTTCCTGCCTAGGGAGTTTACATTCCAATGAGGAAAACTAAGCACCAAATCAATATGAAGAGAATGCACATAAACAAATACGAGGTAATTAAATACAAAGTTGTTTGGCGGCGGCATTCATAGTTGAGGGAATCAGGAAAGGCTTCATAAAGAAGGCAGTGCTTAACCTGCATCATGGAGGAAGAGGGGGAGCGGAGGAGGCTGTGGGTTTCCAGGCATTTGGGACAGCCAGTACAAAGAGACAGAGATGGGAGATGAGCATGGTTTGTGAGGAACAGAGAGAAGGGCAGTTTGGCGATATTGCAGAAAGCCAGAGGGGGAGTAATGTCCAAAGACAGATTGGAAATAAAAACAAAACAGCAATGTTTATATTTTATCCTAGAGGCAATTGAAAGCCAATGAAATTCGTTAGAAAGGGGAGTCACATGATCAGATCTGTACTTAAGGAAAATTACTTGGGCAGCAGTGGTTAGGATGGATTGGAGGTGGGAAGGCCAAGTAGGAGGCTACGACACTATTCCAGGCAGAGGCGAGGAGGGCTGGTGTAGAAAGAAGGGGCTGTTTGAGAAACGTTGTCAGAAGCAGCAAGATTTATTTGGCAGCTGGCTAGATGTGTAGAGTGAAGAAGAGTGAGCAGTAATGCCAAGGTTAAAAACCTGGGAGACTGGAAGGATGCTGCTGCCTTTGCAGAAATGGGAAAGTTAGAAGGGGGTGGTAGTAAGTTGGGTAGGGGTATGGATAATGTGTTCCATTTTAGACATGGTTGAATTTGAGATATTGCCAGGACAATCATTTGCAATATCAATAGGCATTTGGTGGTGTAAGATTGAAACTCTGGGACACACTGGGGCAGTTTTAAGCTATTAAAGCCTTAAGACTTTTGGGACATGCCGTATAGATCTAGGAATCATGTGCATAGAGATAATAATTAAATCCATGGTAGCTGATGTGGTTCGACTTGAGGAAAAAGGGAACAGGAGGGAGCCTGAGATAGAACCATAGAACACACTCACAGTTAAGGAATGTGAATTGCTTGATAATCAAGCAAGATTGAGAAGACAGAGCACTGAGTATGGAGTCAGATCTGGCCTTAGACACTTATTAGCTGTGTGACTTAACACTGTTTGCCTCAGTTTCCTTATATGTAAAGTGAGCTGGAGAAGGAAATGGCAAACCACTCCAGTATCTCTGCCAAGAAGACTCCAAATGGGGTCACAGAGAATCTGACATGACAAAAATGGCTGGAAAACAACAGCAAAAGTAGGAGAAGCAGGAGAGATTAGTGTCCCAAAAGGCCAGAGAAGAGAGAGTGCCCAGGAAAAGAAGGTGGTCAGCAGTGTCGGATCCGCCAGACAGGTAGAAGGATGAGCACCAAGAAAGACTCTCAGATTTGACAGTTGTTTAGTAACTTTGGAAAGAGCAGTTGTGGTTGAATGAATTTGAAGCAGTAGAGATTGACAGGAGAAGAAGGGGAGGCAGTGAGGGTCGGTGGCATTTTCTGAGTTTGGCTATAATAGCAGTACATCAGATTGAGGGAAGGGTAGAGTCCGGTGAAAGTTTTTCGAGGTTGGGACTTGGGGAGACTGGGACATGTTTGAAGGCTGTATATCAGTGGAAGAGTAAAGAGCGGGGATGAGGAAGGTTGCGATTTATTGGAGAAGATGGGAAGAGTGAGAGCAGGGACACAGAGCTCACACACTGGCTCACAGAATTAAGATCCAGGAGCGTCTGGCCAGATTAGAACAGTGAATTGAATCGAATAAGATGGAATTTAATAGGGACAAATGTAGGAGTATTACATATTTGGGTCCAAAATTCTCCTTCGCAGATGCAAGGTGGAAGAGACATGGTTGGATAATAGTTTACCTGAGAAACTGGGGGATTGGTGGATGGCAAACTGACTCTGAATTGGCAGTGTGCCAGCAGTTATTGCGCTCTTGGGCTGGGTCGAGAAGCAAAGCTTTGGAGAGGAGGGGACGGGGGTGGGGGGGAGGGGATAGTGATGATAGTACACTCTTCTGTCTTTTGCTTTAGACAGCTGGGATAACATGCTCATTCAGGAAAAACAGCGATGGGTTAGAGACCACGGAGCAACGGCAGTCAGGATAGGGAAGGAGCACAAGTTCGTGCTCTATGACAAGGGTTAGGTCAGAGAGGTGTCAAACTCACTTCCCAAACCAGATTTGTGTAATTGAGAAATGTTTAACAAAATCAATAAAAATATATACATAATGTTAATTTGTAGTTTTCTAAGCCTGCAGTGATCCCACTACATTTGATAGCACTGGTTAGAGGAATCGGGAGATGTTTGGACTGGAGAAGAGAAGGTGTGGAGTGGAGGGGAGGAGGGAATGATAACTTGTCTTCAAGTATTCCAAGATGTGGCAGTAGCAATAATAATTATTATGATACAATTGATGCCAGTATACTAATACTTTACGTATAGTACTTCATTGGAGCCTCACAACAACCCTTTTAGGTGGGTTGGCAAATACCATCATCATCTGCATTTTATAAATGAGGAAACTGAGATTCAGCCAAAGTCAGTGGCCTGTCCATGGGCACACATCTAAGAGGTGCCTGAAGGGTAAGTCTGGGGCTTTTTCACTCCATATCCAGCACTCCCTCCTCTTCACCATTCTCTCCTGTAGAAGGATTGGAGAAGACAGAACAATGGTTCTAGACTAGCTCTCACAAGAGGGCAAAACTGGGGAGAGAGAAATTCAGGTTTGATTAATGAAAAACTTTGTAGAAGCCATCCGGAAGTGTTGTGCCCTGCAGGGGTTGGAGATGCACTGGTTAAACTTGTAGGAGGGAAACCTATGTAGGAGAAGCTAGACTGGCTGGCTGCTCAGGTCCCTTCTGATTCTGCAGTTCTTTTCACGTCCTCAGAATTCTCGGCCATGATTGTTGCTTGGCTCAGTTATTCACCAGATTGAGACAAGCTCTTCAAACTGAACCCACAGCTAGTCTCCATTGGGATTTCCAACATGGGGCTCAGTCACTGGGGCAGAATTAGCTTCGGTGCCCTTCATGGTTTTGGTTTTGCTTTCCAGGTCTTCCATGGTGCTGATATGGACATCGAGTGGCTGCAGAAAGACTTTGGGCTGTACGTGGTGAACATGTTTGATACCCACCAGGCAGCTCGTATCCTCAACCTTGGCAGGCACTCCCTGGATCACTTACTGAAACTCTATTGCAATGTGGAAACCAACAAGCAGTATCAATTGGCTGACTGGAGGATACGGTATGTTTCTTACTGGTGACTCCACTGGCTTCAATTTGGTGCTCAGATGAACTCCTCTTTGGAGCACTGGCTTTATATCTCTTTACAACCTGTATGATTTACAAGGTTGTTCTCTGCCTGTTCTGTACAGAGTGTCATCATAAAAGCAACAGGGAATTTCAGAGGGATCGTGCACGCTTACATGGGCTGGATTTGTTATTGTGGGTAAAGGGAGAGAATGGGGAGGAAAGAATCATTAGTAACTCCTAAAGGAAAATTGTAGTCATTGGGTTTCCTTGTGCAGTTCTCTTCTCTTGTGCTTTAAGCTCATCTTTCTGGCATATCTGGTGAGGGGCATGTAGAATATGTTTGAGACAGCAAAATGTGGCAGCCCTTTTAACTTTTTACCTGGTGTTTAATAGTAGTATAATGATGTGACTTGGCATTTGGACTTGCTTGGAGCTCATGATCCCATTCCCCAGCTTCCCAAAACACTGCAGTTCCTCCCTTCAGTTGGAAGCACCACTAAGCATTGTGTCTCCTTGTTGGTGATTGGGAAGTAACCCAGCGAAGTAAAATAGCAATCCAATGAACCTGTTAGCAAAGTAGCAAGGGTAACAGCTCATGTTTCTCTGTGCCTTAATGGCTTACAGAGCGCTTCCCGCCCCCACAGCCCTGGGAGGTAGTTTGTACACATCTTGTCCCTGTTTTCAGTGGAGGAAATGGAGCCTCAGAGAAGACAAGTAGTTTTCCCAAAGGCCTCTCCAGCTTGTAAGTCAGGCCTCCCTGCTTCTAGGCCTCTCTCTGTGGGCACTATGGCGCCCCCTGGTGTAAGAGAGAGCACAACAAAAGCCCTCAAAAGCCAAGAGGAGCCCTGCCTGAGGCCAGGTTTGAGTCATTCACCCTCTCTCAGCCTCAGCTTCCACCTGTAAGGTGGGCATAGGAATACTTCTAATACTGATCACAGTTTGTTCTGAGGGCCAAAATAGCTCCTCAGAGGAGCATAGATAGAGGCCTGAAAGGCACCTTTCAGGGCATCTGGTCCTACCCCCTCATTTTCCAGATGATGAAGCTGAAGCCCAGAGAACTTCAGAGACTTATCGACTCTTTGAGGCCCTGTTGCCCAAGAGTCCCCCCTACCAGCACCATCCACAAGTGGCCGTCCATCCTGGGCTTCTGGACCTGGACAGAGGAGGCGCCTCAGGGTTGCTCTAGATGAGCAAAGTTTTCAAGCCTCAGATGGTCTCTGCATTGTTTGCTCATTGCTCCTAATTCTGTTCTTGAGGACCGAGCACAAGTCTAATCTGTCATTTGTGAGACAGCCCTTCAGTTACCTGACGACAACTCTCTTCTCCCTCCTAAGTCTCCTTTTCCCCATGCTTAACATCCACAGTTCCTTTGATAAATGGCAGGAACTCAAAAGCTTTTAACCATCCAGGTGGCTGTCCTCTGGAGCTTCTCCAGCTTATCAGAGTTCTTCTTAAAACAGTACACAGAACTAACATGGCCAGAAATAGCCTTTCCTGGTTGAAATCAAGGTCCTCTCAGTCCTAATCAAACCTTCCCTTCAGGCTCTGCTGCTTCCCTCTGTGTGTAATGCAGGTATTGGTAGGAAACAAGCAGTTTGTACTTCTTCAAGGCCTCACTCACCATATCCCTATGAGACACTCTTTTCACCCAGTTGCTAATCTGTGAATTTGAATTGTAGTAAAAAGGTGCTGAAGTGAATAATGTAACATATACATTGTGCTTTAGGGCCTGATGAGTCTTCATTCATTCAATAAATATTTATTATATATAAAAACCCTATGCCAGGTGGTGTAGGAATAGTTAAGATAGCTGCCACTAGAAGAAATCACCAAAACTTCCTTTATTCTTGCATCTTCAGACCTTTGCCTGAGGAAATGTTTAACTACGCACGCCATGATACTCATTACCTCCTCTACATCTATGATAAGATGCGTTCAGACCTGTGGGAACGAGCAAATGGGCAGCCAGCTCAGTTGCAGGTGGTGTGGCAGCGGAGCAAGGACATTTGCCTCAAGGTATGGCCTTGCCAGAGTCCAAACAGAAGCCTGGGGGGAGCTCCCCAGTCGTTTGTTCATTAGGGGATTTCTGTTCATTTCTTTTACTCTTTCGGGGAGCACAAGTTTAGAGTTGGCCTCTTAAAGGCCAAAAACACATTTACTTACCCATGTCTTAACTCTTCGTAGAGGTTCATCAAACCCATTTTCACCGAAGATTCGTACTTTGAGCTGTATAGAAAGCAGAAGAAGCATCTCAATGCCCAGCAGCTCACAGCCTTTCAGTTGCTCTATTCTTGGAGAGACAGAACAGCCCGGAGGGAAGACGAGAGTTATGGGTGAGACAACCAGGCCTAGGCAAGCCTGCTGGCAAAAGAATGATGAATTGACTGCCCAGATCTGTCACTGAGTCTTTGCTGCTGAGTCACCACTTTGTTTTATGACATTTGTTAACTTTCCTGGAGAGAACTTTGGGAGGGGGCCCCCCCAGTCTTACTAAGCTGACTGTGCTTTCTTTTGCAGCTATGTCCTGCCCAACCACATGATGCTGAAGATAGCTGAGGAGCTGCCCAAGTGAGTCTGTGTGCTGGCAGGATGGCAGTCTCAGGGGTCCCATAGTCTTCACAATCCCATTTTCCTGATTATTGGTCAGAGACTTTTCTACACAGAGACTATTAGTATTAATTATGTCCCTATGATGAGTCCTGAAAGTACAAGCATAGGTACAAGGAAGGTCCTGCTCTCACCAAAAGGAAGGAAAGATTCATGGGGTGGGAAAGGAAGCAAGGAAAATCTATAATGGCGGTAGGCCTTGGCTTGGACCTGGAAGGAAAGACTCAGGTTCCCCTTCTCTGACCCTCACCTGAAGTGAATGTTTCCTTGACCTCAACGAGTTAATAGCGACTAACAGTTTACCGATAAACCTTTGGCCTTTCATGAGGCCATTGGACCTGACCTTGTATCCACGGGTCGCTCTTCTCATCCGAATGTTTTTAAATGCTGTGCTTTTTTGAAGATAAACAGAGTTGTTTTTTGCCTTTAGGGAACCTCAGGGTATTATTGCTTGTTGCAACCCTGTACCTCCTCTCGTGCGGCAGCAAATCAATGAAATGCACCTTCTAATTCAGCAGGCCCGAGAGATGCCTCTTCTTAAGGTAGGAGGATCTTCTGCCTAAAGACGCTGAAGACTAGCACGCCTGCTAGGTCTTCTAAAACCTCTTTCCCACCGGGCACCTTTGGGATTTACACTACCCAAGGAGACATAGGAAAATGATTGAGGTCAGATACGAGTGTGCATTTCTCCTGGGGTTTAGCTGCACCTACACCATGGGATGAGGGCCTTGGGTTCTTTCCTTTCACTTCATGACCTTGACCCAAATGTTTTTTCTTCTTTCATATTGAGGGTCCAGTAGCTAGTAATGACAATGTCTAGAACAGGTTGCTTATCCGTTGAGAGGAATTTTAACCTTTTTTTGTGCTGGTCTGGTGAAGCCTATGGACCTCTTCTCGGAATCATGTTCTTAAATGCATAAAATAAAATGCATGAGAATACAAAGGAAACCAATTATATTGAAATGAAGGTGTGATTTTTTTTTTCCCCTTTTCAAGTACATGGACCTGTTGGTGACTGTGTACAGAGCATATCCAAGTCAGGAAAACCTGTCAGGCTGTTTCTGCGGTCAGACATGAGGGACAAAATGCCTTTACCTGAGGTGGTGCCATATAGAATTGAAAGGGTGTAAGAAGCTTTGGAAGAAAAAAATCATCAAGACCAGGACAAGCCACGGGGAGCAAGGCGAGGGAGGAGGAAGAGGCCCTTCTAAGGGTTTGAGCCCGCACGGACAGGAGAATTCATAGAAATAGGGAAGTTTAGGAGGAGGAAATCATGACGAAGGTGGATCCAATGTTAGACATTCTGTGTTTGAGACGAAGACAGGATACAGGAGGGTCTGGCCTCCTGCAGAAAGGGGTGCTTGCCAGATAAGCAGGGTGCCTGGGAATGACATGTGGAAGGGTTATATGCCTAAAAGGAGAAGCATACTGCGCATAGCGTGCAATACATGTTGGAGGCATAGTTTATGCACAATTCTCTTTTTCCATTTTACTTTGTGGGCAGAAGTGCTTATTTTACTCGATGTTTAAGTTTAGAATTTTTAAAAGTGGCGTTTGAACAGAAAGAGGTGAGGCATTATGAGCCATAGCAAGTAGGCTGGGATGGCTGGGCCATCAAGTGTGCATGAAGGAGGAGGAATGTTTAGTAAGCCTGGACAAGTAGGAAGAGATGTAAGTGCCAAACAGAGGAGTTTATCTTTGATCCTAGAGGTAATAGGGAGCCACTGGAGTTTAGTAAGTAGGCGGTGGCATGGTCAGACATGCACTTTAGGGAGATCACTTTGGCCACTGAGTGGAGGATGGAATGTGGTGGGGAGAGCCTAGAGGCAAAGAGATTTGGGTCTTGCTGTCCAAACTGCTCTTTCTTGACTTTCTTTTTTCTGTATTCTTAGTCTGAAGTGGCATCTGGAGTGAAGAAGAGCAGACCCCAGCCTGCTCCTGAGGTACAGTGCTGTATTTCTTGGGGTGGGTTTTATATGACCAGATAGATGCAGACTACCAGAAATAACTGTCCTCTGTTGGGGTGGCCCCAGCTCTGGCATCTTTGTCTTCATAGCAAAGCTATGGCAGTATTTCAGTTTCGTTTATAGCAGTTTTTGTTTTGTCTGCTTTTTTTTAATACAGAGAATAGAAAATGCTTTATTTGGACCTCATGACTATTCCCGTGCTCCTTCAGATGATTATCTAAATGTCGCAGCCATAGGTAAACCTCTGATTTATGTGGTAGTCTTAATTTTTGCTTACAGTTCAGATTTGGTTCCTTTTAAGAAACTTGGATGAAGCTTCAGGAAAATTTCGAATCTGAAAGTCTTGGATTGTTTCCATTTCTGTAGGACCTGGGCCACTTCAAAAAAGGGCAGCCCTCTTCTCTGACAAAGATGAAGGTGAGACCTTCTCAGATGCTGGCTGCCTTATTGCTACCGCGGTCATCACATTATTCAGTGTAAGTAATGGCATGGTTTGTGGTAGACCTCACTTCACTTAATTTACATTATTGAACCAATCCGGTGTCTGGGGCACTGAGATTCCAAATGTCAGACAGGGTAAGGGAGAGAGGGAGAGAGGATTTGTTTCAGCAATCTGGCTAGCAGCTGTTGTGGCGGTGAAAGACCAACACAAGCCCAACAACAAGAACGCTGCCAGCACGCTGCAAAAGCCCAGGTTCTTTTGATCTGCTTCACTAAGGAAAGCAACGTTAAGGGGTTGACAAGCTTATTTTAATCCAGCATACAAATATCATTCACTTAGTTCAGGGGGAAAAGCCAGCACCCTGAACTTCAGAGCAAAATACAAACGAAGTACAAACATCGACAGACAGACCATGTCTGATTCAAATCCCAATACATAGTTACCAGAGTTAAACAAAGTCCCAGCATGTGGGTTTACGAGCTAGAGGGCTTTTAGCTACAGCTGCCCAGAGTCTCTGCATTAGCGCACTAGCACAAGTGAGAGCCCTGCGCAAGTGGCTCTGTCTTCTCTTCTTATACCGTTTCAGATGTCATCAAACATCATCTGAATGACCAGAACCTAGGCTGCTATGATTGGCTCCGGAGTTAGCACCTCCCTTTAGGACCCTGGGAGCTTCACACCCACATAGGTTTAGCACCTAGTAGGGGTTAGGTCCTGGGGCTTAGCACCTAGTAAGACTCAGTGAAATACACTGAATTACTCAAAGGAAACAGAAGCCAAACTCTTCAAGGGCATTTGGTTGAACTAAGTGCTAAGAGCCCATTTTGCTTACCAACACAGGATTTAAGTGCTGACTATGTTTGTCTCAGTTTCCTCAGCTGCAAAATGGGGATAATAATAGCGCCTATCTCTCAGGGTTGTTCTGACAGGGTTGTTGTGAGGATCAAATGAGATAATATTTGTAAAAAACACTTAGCACAGGGCTTGGCACATAGTGGGGGCTATAAAAATACTTGTTCCCTTTCCTGTACTTCATGGTATAGCAATATTCTATTACATTCACAAGCCATTAGTCATTATTGGACTCAGAAGTTTCCACCTTTTTGCTATCACAAGTAATTTTGGTACATGTAAATCCTTACTCTGTGTCATGGACCTCTTTTTGGCATAATCCCACTAGTAGGATCACTGGATCAAAGCATATGAACAACTCAGTCATCTGACATAATTAAAAATGATTGTAGTCTAAGTCTTTTTTTCCTATTCTAGCTGTATTTATTTTATATATGCAAAACCTTTTTCATATAATGAAAGTCTTTTTTCTTTCATGAGATTCTCTATATCATAGTTGGTTACAAATTCCTTTCCTGGCCACAACTGTGAAAGAAATTTTCCATTCTTTCAACTTTTTAATGGTGCATCATATGAGAGCCTGAGAAATACTTATATTCACTAAGATTGCCATTCGGAAGTCTGCATAGATCCATCAAATCCAGTTTTTCCAACATTCTTTTCAAGTTTACAATTTGTTTCTTGTTTATCTTTGTTGGGTTTGTTAGGCTGTTATAGAGGACTGTTAAAATTGTCTGTAATCAGTGTCTCGCTACCTAGATCTTTACTTATTTTTTTTTTAAGAACCTGGATCTTATGCCACTTGGTGAGTCAATAGTAATATAATCTCAGTATTACTTGTTTTTCTTAATGCTATCCTTGATTTCAGTTACTGTATCTGAAAACATGATTGCAATTCCTAGTGTTTTGGATGCAGTTGAAGTATAATCAATTTTATTCCAGACCCTTCACTTTGAATTTGTATGGATCCTTAAGTTTTAGATATGTTTTGTGTAAGCACCAAATTGTTGGGAGCCGATTATCCTCCTAGGCATCCAGGTTTGCAATCTAGGCGTTATCCTCATTCTCCCTCACCATCACCCCCCTTTTCCGATCCATTACTGACTGTTTGTCTGTTGTGCCTTCCTATCTCAAGTGTGCCTTATTGTCTTCTCTAACACTGCCGCTGCCCTGGTATGGCGCTTCGCTAGTGCAGTAGCGTGCTGGCGGCTCTGCCCAGCTCAGTTCTTCCCCCTTCTGATCTGTTCTCTGCTCAGCTGTCAGACTGATCTTCCTAAAGCGCAGGCCTGATCACGTCGCCACCACCGCCCATCATTCAGTTAATTCCAGTGAGGTTCCCTGTCACCTTCAGGATCAAATGTAAAATCCTAGGTTCGGCGTTCAAAACCCTTCACAACCCAGACCCTTGTGCCCTTTTCAGTCTTCTCACGCCTTACTTTTCTCCATATGTTCTTGGATTAAGTGACACTGGCCTTCTGTCTGTTCCTTGAGTGTGTCACACCATCTTCCAATTCCAAGCATTTTCCATGGTTGGAATTCTCTCCCTCTTTATTTTCTGCCTCCTAGTTTTCCTGGCTTCCTTCAAACACCAGCTAAAATCCTACCTTCTTCAAGATGCTTTTCCTCATCCCCTTTAATGCCTTCCTCCTGTTGATTATCTGCAGTTTATCCTTCATGTGTCTTTGTTCATAGTTGTTTTCATATTGTTTCCTCCACGAGGCTTTGAGCTCCTTGAGAGCGGAGACTTATCTTTTGCCTTTCTTTGTACCCCTTAATGTCTAGAACTTGGTAGGCATGTTGATTGACAAATCCATTCTGTAAGTCACTCCCTTTTTGTTGGTGAATTCAGTCCACGAATATTCAAGATTATAATAGTTTGGTTTTCCCTCCATTAGATCTTGTGATATAACTAATTAAAAATCAGTGTAAGGTACAGTGCTGCCTGCTTTGTTTTTACAAGCCCGATATTACTGTCTCCATACAGCCACCCTTCCTCTTGTCTGTACCAAACAAATATCTTTGTAATATTAATCAGACATCCACATACATACACATCCCCTATCCTGGGATTCAGCTTTTATTAGTACAAATATTTTTAACCCTTTCCTTCACAGACAAGGTCATCTGTAGTTTAGGAATTGTCCTCTTGTCCCATTCGCTATTTCTTTATAATAATCCTTCACTTTTGGCCCTGATCTCCTAAATATTTTACTACTCCCTCATCCCTTCCTTTCATTTCTCCTGATAACCTAATTCTCTCTGTTACCTTTTCAAGGAATTCTTTTTTCAAGTTCTTTTTTTACTTACCTTTGTACTAGGCATGACTTTAAAGTACTCTCGTCTTAGCTTAGATGCCACCTAGTCTAGCCCCCTATATTAGAGATAGGGAAGTGGAGGTTAAATGACTTGCCTGGGGTCATACAGATAGAGGCAGTGTTGGAGGTGGGATTTGAATTCAGGTCCTATGACTCAGAACCACAGCATTTTCCATGGTGTCATGCCTGCCTTCAACAGCATTGATTCATTTCTTGCTCTTTATTTCCATCTAGTTCTTGACCATCTGGAATAATTTTCATATGCTGGTCAATTTATAATTCAAAAGCCCTTTACAATGCTAAGATTTCTCATTAGGAGATAATTCAATTTTCTGAGCTTATTAAAGCAACCGACAAGCATTTATTGAGCCTGTTCTGTGTGCTTGGTGTTATGCTGATCTCTAGGGACGCAAAGAAAGGACAGAATCCTATCCTTAAGGAGTCCACGCTTTAACAGGGGAGGTAGTGTCTGGGTACATAATGTACTGAGTAGATGAAGGTCACCTAAGGGGGTTTGGGGAGGTGGTGGATAGACTGGGAAAGGCCTCCTGCAGACGGTGAGATTTCAGGAGGGAAGTCAGTGATCCTCAGAGGTGAGGGCAAAGCTGGCCCTGGAGCTGGGAAAGCCTGGGTTCAAGACCAGTCTCAGACCTCCCCCACCAGTCTGTGTGATCTTGGGCAGGCACTTAACCTCGTTGCTTTAAGCACCTCTCCAAGAAAACAATATAGGTGCCACGCTGCATTGGCAGAGGGAGTCCTTTTATCCAGGAGGTCTCCATGCCAGTGAAATTCCAGGTGCATTTCCTACCCCAGTGATACCTTCCTCTTACCTCTTTGGGGTGCCCATTTAGGAGGAGATCTTTAGATCAAAGATAACAATAATAATAGCTAGTATTTACATAGCTGTCGATCCTTGGGGTTGGGGTGGGGGGAAGAAGGGGAGTATGGCTAGCTTGATCACTTTCTCATTATCATTCAAAATTGATTTTTAGAATGATTAGATCAAAGCAGAGCTCCACCAACAGGACGTTACTGGGCCTATCTTTCTGTAGTCCCCCCAGCTTTATTCTGCCTTTTGTCACCCTTGCCAATTTGCTGGGTGTGTAGTGAGACTTTAAAGTTACTTTAATTTGCATTTCTCTATTAGGGATTTGGCACCATCTTTCATATGATTGTTAATAGTTTGCATTTCTTCTTTTTAGAGCTATTCCTATCCTTTTGTCTACTTATCCTTTGGGGAGTGCCTTTTGGTTTTATACATTTCTGTAGTTTGAATACCACACCCTTATCATGAATGTATCCCTCTTTTTTCTTTAAAATTTTAATTTGATATCCATACTCTTTAAAATTTCAAAATATTTTCCCGTTGCTTTATTTTCCTTTTATGCTACCCTTTTCTGACCTTTCCAGATAGTGTCGTGTGTTCTTCAGTGAACTGGTCAAAAGTGACTCTGAAATGCTTGTAGATGATCTCACTGGGCTGCTAGAAATTGTGAATTTCTGCCTCTTTTTACAAGAAGCAAATACCTTGGAGTGAAGGGACCCTCCCTTAACATCCTGCGAGTCTCCAGATCTGGGTCGTTTTCCTTTTTCTCTCGGGATCGTGAGATGCTTTGTCTTCATTAAATGGCATTTATATTTGTTGTGTTGGGAGATTTCTACTGCCACTTTTGCTTCAGTTTCAAAATATCAAATGGAAGACTTTCATTAATTAAAGCTTGAGCATTCTTTGTGAAAGAATACCAGTGTTCAGTGTTGGTATTCAATTACCAAGTGTTCTGTCCAAAATGATGACATGGCAGAAGGCTCCAGAGATCACTGGAATTTCTGGAACTCTGACTGTAGTAACTGTGTGTTTATCTCTGAATGCCTTCTTTAGCATATAACTCAGCATCGTGGCCCCAGAATGCCAGCAGGCTTTGTTCATTTCTTGGGGAATCATTGTTTTTAAAATGTGATTTCATGTGACTTGCTTAAAGGCTTATTCATGTCCCAGGACTGCCTGTCCACCATAGCCACAGTGGATTTCCTGCATTGCCATTCACTTTCCCCATAAAGATAGTGGCAGAAACATATTTTCAGTGGGTTTTGCTTTACAGTCTTTATGTCTTATTTTTGCAGTCTTCTCTTTTTCTTTCTGTTAAAGAGCTTATTTTTCATCCTAGTTATCTCAGTAACTGAAGGCTGGAAAGAATTTGCTGTGGCTATAAACTTTGCCCCTATTCCAGGATACCCACAAGAGTCCTGCTGCCTGCCCTGGTGTTGCCACCAAGAACACAGGCCTGGGTGAACAGATCACTCTTTGTCCTTTGGCCTCTGGATGCAGGTGTGGTGGGACAGCCCCACTATAGATTGACGTAGGAGCTTGGACCTGCTGTGGTTTTGACCTGGGCTTGGCTTTCTAGGCAACCTGACTCCCCCTTTCTGGGGGCTCACTGTCTTGGTACTGAACTTAGTGTGGATACCCAGTTGGCTTTAGTCATGTTGCAGCTCAGAACTCCTGAGCTTAACAATCCAGTAGCCTAGATTAGAAGTGTGTACCACCAGGCTTGGCCCAGAGCATCATTTCCTTTTTTTTTTTCCTTCACATTTAGAGTTTTGAGTTCCAAATTCTATTCCTCTCTCCCCTACCCCCTCTGTGAGATAGTAAGCAATCAGATATAAGTTATACATGTGCAATTATGTAAAACATTTCCATAATAATAATTTTGTACAAGAAGATTCAAATAAAAGAAAAAAATGAAAGAAAGTAAAAAAATAGTATGCTTCAGTCTGTATTCAAACAGTATCACTTCTCTCCCTGGAGGTGGGTAGTATGCTTTGTCATTGGTCCTTTGGGATTGTCTTAGATCATTGTATTCCTAAAAGTAGCTAAGTCATTCACAGTTCTTCATTGAACAACATTGATGTTACTGTGTATAACATTCTCCTGGTTCTGTTCACTTCATCATGCATCCGTTCATGTGAGGCTGTACAAGTTTTTCTGAAATCATCCTGCTTGTAATTTCTTATAGCACAATAACATTCCATTACAATCATATACCACAGCTTGTTTAGCCATTCCCCAATTCGTGGGCATACCCTCAATTTCCACTTCTTTGCCATCACAGAAAGAGCTGCTATAAATATTTTTGTACACATAGATCCTTTCCCTTTTTTTGGATGTCTTTGGGATATAGACCTAGCAGTGGTATTGCTGGATCAAGGTATGCACAGTTTTATAGCTCTTTGGGCCTAGCTCCAAATTGCTCTCCAGAATGATTATATCAGTTTACAACTCCACCAGCAGTACATTAGTGTCCCAGCTTTCCCACATCTTCTCCAACATCCAATATTTTCCTTTTTGTCATATTAGCCAATCTGATAGGTGTAAGGTGGTACCTCAGAGTTGTTTTAATTTGCATTTCTCTAATCAATAGTGATTTGGAACATTTTTCAATATGACTATGGTTAGCTTTGATTTCTTTGTCTGAAAACCACCTGTTTATATCTTTTGACTATAAATTGGGGAATGACTTGTACTTTTAAAAATTTGACTCAGTTCTCTATATATTTGAGAAATGAGGCCTTTATCAGAGATACTTGTTGCAAAATTTTTTTTCCTAGTTTTCTGCTTTCGTTATAATTTTGGTTGCATTGGTTCTGTTTATGCAAAAACTTTTAAATTTTATATAATCAAAAATATCTGGTTTATGTTTTATAATGCTCTCCATGTCTTCTTTGGTCCTAAATTCTTCTCTTATTCATAAATTTGACAGCTAAACTATTCTCTCTTAATTTGCTTATGATATCATCCTTTAGGTGTAAATCATGTACCCATCTTGACCTTATAAATGTGAGATGTATTTTTTGCCATACTGTTTTCCAGTTTTCCTCGCAGTTTTTGTTCCAAAAGCTTGGCTCTTTCTCTTGTACTAGATTACTGTAGTCACTTACTGTAATGTAATTTGTATCCATTCTATCCCACTGACCCACCACTCTGTTTCTTAGCCAGTACCAGATTGTTTTGATGATTACTGCTTTATCACAGTTGGAGATCTGGTATGGCTAGGCCACCTTCTTTCACATTGTTTCATTGATTCCTTTGATATCCTTGACCTTCTGTTCTCCCAGTTGAATTTTGTCATTATTTTTTTCTAGCAGAGAATCATTTCTTACAGCACAATGTTATGCCATTACATTCTATGCCACAATTTCATTAGCCATTCCCCAACCGGTCGGTGGGCCCCCATCTTCCTTCCAGTTCTTTGTTACTATTAAAAGTTCTTTTCTAACTGGTTAGGAATTTTCTTCCTTTCTTTGCCCCCCCCCCTTGGCGTGTGTGCCCAATAGTGGTCTTGCTGTATAAGGCGGGGGGTGGAGGTGGGTAAGAATATAATGCCTACTGTGTGCTAGGTGAACACCCTACAACTGTATGTCATTTGATACTTATAACAACTTGTGAGGTAGGGGGCTATTATTATTTCCATTTCTTAGTGGAGGAAACAGGCAGAGATAAAGTAGGACTGTCTTTGGACCTCGCGTCTTCCTGACTCCAGGCCAGCACTCAATATCTACTGCACCACGTGACTGGAAAGCTCTGTGTTGCAGGATGGATAACTTAGCGTATAGTTGGATTTTTGTCCATTTGAGGTTTTTCGCCATCTTTGCTGCATTGTCAGTTACCATGTTTGTCATTTCGAATTCTTCCTTCAGTGCGCTTATTTCAGGCACATAGATGTCGGTTCTTCATATCTTCTGTTGGTATTCTGTCCCAATCCAGAATTTCTTGGCTGTGTCCATTCTCTCTAGAGTTACAGCTCTTCTTGAAGTGATTTTTTTCCCTCTGGGGGTTTCTTCTCACTTTACCCCGCCATTGTAGGATAATTAGACCTTTCGGGGCTATGATGTTGCCACTTTTAGGAGGTGTTCTGTTCATTCAACCTATGTTCAACAAGCATTTACTGAATATCTGCTGTGTGCCACGCACAGCAGAAAGATCACCAAGAGATGCCCACAAGAAGAAGGAAGCAGGGGGGTTTTTTTTGCCTTATTTCAAAACTTGCCAATCGATGTTTTGCCATTTTTAAGTTCTTCCCCGAAATGTTCATTGTTATTTTTATGACTTGACCCAGAAGCCAGGTGTCATATGACTTAGACTGTAGCCATAAGCACTCTGGCAGTGATGCTTTGACAAGTTTCTCTACCACTCAGGCTTCATGCTCACTTCCTCTTTGCCTTTCTTGGTGACCACAGGAGCCTAGTGCTGACGAAGAGAGTGGAGGGAGGCTGACTGCAGCACAGAAGAAGGCACGGAGCATCATGGAGTCCTTTGAAAATCCATTCAGGATGGTGAGTGGCAGCTGGGCTGCCTCCACTGATCAGGTGCCCTGGCTGGGGCTTCTCTTGGGTATGGGGCTGTGAAGCCAGTGGGTACCTTCTGCTGGCGTTTCCCAAAGCAGAACCAGCCACAGGATGGGCCCAGACTGAAGTCTTGCATCTAACAGAACATTGTTGGTTTTCTCAGTATCTACCTTCAGAAGAGAATCGTGCCTACATCTCACAGTCAGCAAAGTTTGACCCAATGTCGAAAATCTACGAAGTAAGTTTGCTGAATTTTTTGAGGTTCCCAGTTCCCTGTGAGACGAATGAAAAAAGGGGACGTTCGTGTTCTGAATCCTTTGGGTCGGATATCTTCTAGGAGGTCCCATAGTGTGAATGCTGCTTTGCAATAATCACTTAAGATTAAGCCTCTTAATAATAATGCCTCAAATTTGTATAGCCCTTAATACTTTTCAAAGCACTTTATCTTGTTTGATCCTCACTAGGGGATGGATAAAGATGGGAGGGGTCTTCCCTGAGTCCAGTCCATCAGTTGCAAGAGGCTCTTAAGAGTCATTGTTGTTGGTTTGTTTCTTTTCTTTAATTTTTCCAGCTCCTTGCAGAGTGAGCTTTGACCAAATCTGACTCCTACCTTGTGTTATATTTATCTGTGTTCCTGTTGTGGCTCAGAGGGGGAGAGATCGTGGGCTGTCTCTCTTTGGCCTGCCTTACCCCCAACATGAGGCATTTTCAAATTCTGTGGTTCCTTTTATTTTCTACTATAGATCAGTAATCGTTGGAAGCTGGCAAGCCAGGTACAGATCAAAAAAGAGGCCCAGGAAGCTTTGAGAAAGAAAGCCGAGCAGACGGGTAAGTGGCCATTGTCCTGGGGGTCCTCAGAGCCCCTTCCTCACAGCTATGCAGGGAGCAAGCGCTGTCTTTGCCCCTAGACTAGTGGGGGCCAGAGCAAAACTGGGCTTGTGGGGCTCCTTGACTCTGGGAACAGGAATGTCCAGCCAGGGGTGTGGAAAGAAGGCAGCTCAGCACGCTCTGGGCAGCTTCCACCAGCATCCCTCCAACCGCTTGTCTCACAGCTGCCCGAGAGCAGGCAAAGGAACAGTACAGAGCCACCGCCCAGCAGGTCATCTCAGTCCGGCAGCAAGCTTCGGTAAGCATCCACTCTTTCTCCTGCTACTTTTAAGAAACTAAACTGGCCTGGAAAAGATTGGGCCTGGGTGATGGAGTGAGTTAAGGGCTGTTTTCTGCCTTGAGCAGTGGCTCTTCCTAAACAGCTGTTGAAGCCTGTCTCCATCCACCGCTGTAGCCTACTCCATATAGCCCTTTGTGCCCTCTCCCAGTGCTTTTCTGTTCCTTCTCTTGGCCTTGTGTCAGAGAAGCCATGAGATCTGGCCAGGCAGCACCGGACTGTGGCTGCCCCATCTCTTCAAGTCACCCGAGTCACTTGTTCTTTTCCCAGAAGTCGTCTTTTGACTCACAGTTAGCACCTGGATCTGTATCACATTGCATGTTGGTAAAGGGAGAAAAGAATCTTAGATCTTCATTTCTGGACTGACTGTTTTCTTCATGGGCTTGTGAAACATGCAGCTAGAAAATGCCAAGAAAAGGGAAAGGATGGGGAGTGAGCCAGGGAGCCTGGAACCCAAACAAGAGAAGAAGCGACTCAAAGCTTCCCAGCAGCCCCCAGAGCAGGAGCCGCCCAAGGAGTTTACCCCCTATGACTACAGCAAGTCAGACTTCAAAGCCTTTGCTGGTAAGGATGAAATCTCTTGCTGGAGCGTCTGAACCCTGTCAGCCTGGAGCCCAAACAGATGGTGGGTCAGACTATTCAGGGAGGCTCTGGCCTGGGCTCAGAGAGGGCACTGACTGTGTCCAACATGCTGCAATATCCAAGAATTCTAAGGATAATACAACAAAATGCAAAGTGGGAAGAGAGGACAGGGATATGGTGATCTTTCCTTCTTGCTCTGAATACTTTTCTTGCCTTGCCTTCCCTGTGATCCACACACTGCCAGTGTCCACACACTAAGCTGTTATTCACAGACAGCTCTGTGGGCCTCTGTGCCCTAGAGCATTTGAAGCCTGCCTGATAAGGAGGCTTCCAGATTTTGAATTAGAACAGACCCAGCTGGTGGTTTCCATCCCCACCCTACCTCCATCATTGAGATTTGGAGTCACAGATGACACTCCTAAGCTCCAGGCAGCTCTTGTGACAGTCTTGCGGCCTTAGCTAAGAGAGTCCAGATGGGGGGAGGAGGGAGGCATGGATCGGCACAAGCAGATTGTTCCTAAGGGCAGGACAGGTGGAGGGTGTGACCTCTGGAAGCTGGTGTAGGGCTCCCTAGTCCTTGCCTCAACTGTGAGGGGATGTGCCAGCTGTTTCAGCTGTGTGGCTGCTACTTATCCCCTGGGCAGGGAGCGAGAGGCTGACTTTGAGACCTTTTCTCATCTTTCAGCAAACAGCAAACCCAAACAGTCATCCCAGTTTGATCCAAATGTGCAGGACCCACCTGGCAAGGTAAGGTACCTTCTTTGGACTTGTCACTCTGTCCCCTGTGCTTGGGCCACAGGACATGAACCTCGGTGATGAAGCATTGGTGCTCCTTGCCCTTGGAATGTCTTATCCCTTTTTTATTTCTTCTGGAGATTGGAACGATGCTTGCCAGCCATTCCAGTAGTCAAAGGAGTTGTTAAAGCTGATGCGTGATTTGAAAGGGGATGAATTGTTCTATATTTCACTGCCCTGGGAATTGTAGCTTTTGGCAAAACTGAGAACACTGCCATCAGTGTTAACACAGGTCAGCACATGCCGCCGCCAGGCGTCAGCTCCAGGCAGAGCGGGCTGTGGCAGGAAAAGTGGGGGGCAAGGCCAGGCTGTGGGGCTGGATGAGGCCCGCCCTGGCTTGCCAGCATCTCTTCAGGGGCTCACATGGCATTTGGCAGTTTGTACTTGGTGCGAGGGAAGAGGGAGAGACGTGGGTGCTGTTGTAATCACTTCTTGATGCTGGAAGGCCTGAGCAATTTGGCAGCACCAACCCAAATACAATTTCCTATGAGTGTTGAGGCTGTGTGAAGTTACCCATGGCATGGCACCCTTATCTTTTCAGAAATGTGCTACAGTCGGAAAACCAAAGCAGCCAGCGGGAAACAGAAGCAAATCTTTTGTGTCTGGAAAATCAGAGAGGTAGGTTGGTATGCCCCCTGTGTTCCTGCCAGCCCTGGGGCAGGGCCACTCAAGATCCTGGGTGGTGGTGCCACTGATAACCGTAGAAAGGCAGGCTCACCCGGGAGCGTGGGGGCCTCTAGGCTGTGCCTGAGAGAAGAGCTTCAGATGAACTCCCAGGAAGGGCAGGGGAGGGGGATCAGGATTGGCTCGCTCTGTGTGTGTCTCCAGGGCCCAGCACACAGCAGGTGACTTACAGGGTTTCCTTACTTAATGAATGCTTTGGGGAATGATTAATTTTACATCTGGGATCCAGAAAGGTGAAGGAGCTTGCCCAGTGGATGCCTCACTGGCTCTGGCAGAGCTGGGCCAGGCTCTCTTGGCTCCTAGGTCTGTGGGGCTCTGGCTGCATTAGGGCTTTGAGAGGTTCTGGGCTGTGTCGGCAGATTGGAGTGGGGTTGAAGTTTGGGTGTGTATGTGTTTTGTATTGTGGTATGTGTACACGTGGTTGTGTGAGTGTTTGTGTGTGTATGTGTTTTTAAATGAAAAAGCCTAGGATCCTCATAGACTAAATGCTGAAGTCTTGGACCTTGGGAGGGTCCTTAGGGGGAAGAAGGATCCCACACAGTGAAGCTGCCCTTGTTCCTGAGCAGTCACTTGTGGGGCACCCCTCTGCTCCTGCCCTGAAGGCAGGTCTTAGCCTTAGGGGAGCAGGAAGGAGCCTTGGGCCAGAGTTGAGCCCCTCCTCTTCAGTAACTTCCTTCTGGAGGGGCCTCCTCCTCGGAGCCCTTGATAAGGTTGAGCCCATTGCCTGAAGCTCCCAGAAAGTAAGGGACTCATGTGGGGTCACCTGGGTGGGAGGTCACCCTGCAGGTTTCCTGACTCCAGAGGGCCACCTTTTTCATGAGCAGCACAAAGCTGAGGATTGAGAACACCCACAAAGCCCAGAGAGAAAAAGTTATTTTTTCTTTGTTTCCCAATGTTCTTTGCAGAGGCTTCAGGTACAGCTGGCCAAAGAGATAGTGTTTGCACCGCAGAGAAGGGAAGAGGAGTGCTTGGGGACCAGAGAGCGCTGCAGGCAGGTTGCAGAGGGTGCTCTTCTGTATGGACCTCTTGTTGAAATATTAAACAAAGAATTCTTACTGGAAGAAGCCAGGTCTTTTCCTTTTGTTGTCAGCAGAGACTTTTGGAAATTATGTTATAGCACGTGATGCCCAGATCACCATCACCGAGGCACAGGCAGCTGCCTGGGAAGAGGGTGGGGAGCACCCCAGAGGCGCTGTTGGGTGGACGGGGATTGCCATCTAAAGACCTGCCCAAGGCACCTGACCCCAGCCTCTTTTCTCGGGCTTTAGGGCCTCAGGGTTTTCAACCAAATAGCACCTTGGAGTGGTCGTCTCTGTCGCTGCCAGGCTGGACAGCAGAATGGCCCCGGGGACAGCTCTGAAGCGTGCTCTCACTTCAGGCAGTGGCCACGCTTCCCCCTCCCCGCCCACGGAGAGCACCCCAGCTTGGCAGACACCTCGCCCTGATCCAGAGGAGATTGTGTAGCTGTTTGCCAGCCTCATGGTCAGTGTACATTGTTACCTCTAGAGAGGGAGAGGGGCCCCTCTGGCTGCCTGTGTCTCCTGATGTGGGAGGGCTCCTGTGGGCGCTGTTGTCCTTTGGCCGGAGCCCAGGCCTTCTCGGTCTGCATGGAGACGCAGGGGTTTCCTGACCGGTCGTATTCTCTGGACAGTCTGCCTTCCTTTCTGTGGGAAGGTGCTAGGTGGAGGGGGCTGGGGGCTGATTGCAGGACATGGCTCACCGGCCCCTGGTGTTCTTCCCGACTCCCACACATGAGAACCTGCTGTCAACCCACTGTCACTGACTTCATTAAGCCCTGGGCTGGAACCAGCCACTTAGCTGGGCACCGTGCTTGGAAGAGCAGCTGGAACCCATTGGTTCCATCATTTAATAAAACATTTTTTGAATTAAACTCATCTCATTTGCTAAATTAAAACTTACCTTCTGGAGTCTAGGGACCACTCTGCCATTGTTCTAGCAAGCTTTTGGCCTCTTGTCTTTAGAGGAGAACATAGACTCATTACTCTTTGGGTGGTACCGAGTGGTTGATGTACAGAACGTCCACATCATTGAATGCTTATTTGGAAGGGGGGCAAATGGAGGGGGAGATGTGGTCCTTCCCAGTAGCCTCCCCAAAACAGCACGTGAGCCTAGACCAGTCCCATGTCTTCAGTTTCTTGGCATTAGAACCACATGTAGGGTAATTAGCATTTAATATTCTGTAATTAACATGCTTAATGTAATTCTGTTTCTGAGAAGTTATTTGACATTTTCATAAAAGCAGAAAGCATATTCACACCCAGAGAGCAAAGCCCGGTTTATCAAAAAATGATATGCCAGTCTCTCTTCAGTGTTGAATATGTATGGATGTATTTCGCCTCTTCCAGAATACTGGTGGTAAAATTAGAAACGCTCATTTAGGGGACTTGAGCATCATTTCAATTCAGAGGCAAAACAGCATTTTCCTCTTATTACTGTCACATCCCCAGCAGTGTGCTGAGCTCTCAACGAATCTAAACGGGTGGAGGTGGGAGGAGGTAAAGAGTCTGCTGAATTTATCTTCGAATTATGTTCCGTTGAAGTTATGTTGCTATGATTATATGTTTAAAGAAGATAGCGAACCAGAGCTCCCAGCAAGCCACATTATTGCAGCCCGGGCTGCATCAGTGATACAATCTAGGCTTGTGCAACAAAGTAACCTTCCTCCCGATTAATTTCTCCCTGGCTTTTAAGAATTTCAAAGGCAGCCAGGGACTTGTCAGTTTCTCAAAGTCCGGACTGAGAAACGAGCGGGCACCGGGACGTTTGAGCCCAAGTGGTCTATCTTAGAGACTGACCTCCGATTCCCACCATCAGCTCCCCCACACATGGAAATGGCAAGCCGAGGGCGTACTGAAGCTGAAGCCCCCTTCCCTAGATCCATTTAAACAAAAACTCCAGTGGCACAACCCACACCCCCCAAACATTGATTTACGGGCTAGATTCCTCTGGCACGTTTCCCGCAGCAGCCTCGATAAACACCACTAAGTGTTCCTTGCCAAGGCCTGAATGAATGCAGGGGAGGCCGAACGGGCGGCCAAACTCTCGCTCCCGGGTGCCATCCTGCACCCACTGAAGAAGCCCTGGGCTGTCCACAAGTGGCTGCTCCGAGGACAGATCCGGGGCACCTGGGCCACACGCCCGCCCTGGAGGTTGAGCGGGGGAGGCTGCCTCAAGCCCGCGCCCCAGGACACGGAAGCCCCAAGCCGGACCCGCCACCCGAGCCCACCTGCCTTCCTCTCCAGCCCCCACGTGGCCCCACCGAAGGAGCCGCACAAACCTGCTAGCGCTGACGGACAGCCCGCTCCAGCCACTAGGCGCTTGGGTGCAGGCCCGCGGACCAATGAGCGTTCGCGGGGCCCGGGTCGCTTCTGGACTCGCTGGTTGGCCCGCGGACCGGCTACCCAGCGGCCATTGGTGGAGGCCGGCTCCGCCCTTGGTCCCGAACACCGCCCCTCCCTGCCGAACACTGTCCCGGCCGGGCCCGGGGTTAGGCTGCGGCGCGGGCTGGCGGGAGGGCAGACGGGCAAGCGCTGCTGGCCCCGTTGTGCTGCGGCCGCTACGGCCTGTGCGTCCCCCGGCCCCGCCATGGAGCCCGGGCCCCCAGCCATCCGCGAGGGCTGGTTCCGGGAGACGTGCAGCCTGTGGCCGGGCCAGGCCATGTCCCTGCAGGTGGACGAGCTGCTGCACCACCAGCGCTCCCGCTACCAGGAGATCCTGGTCTTCCGCAGGTACCGCGGCCCTCCTCCCCTATCCAACCCTCCCGGGGCCTGGCTCCCACCTTCCCCAGTGCCCCTGCTTGATTCTGGCCTGGTTCCATCCCTCCTCCTTGAAGGACCTGGTACCTTCTCCCTCTCTGCTACCTGGGGTTCTCCCTCCTGCCCCCCGCTCCCGTCTGCTCCCCCTGCCCTTCCCAGCTCTGCTCCCTCCTCTACCTCCCCAGCTCTGCTTTCTCCTCAACACCCCCCTTCCCCAACCCAGTCCTCACCCGGTTTCCTCCTTAGCCTCTGTTTTTTTGTGTTTGGTTTTTTCCCCTGCCCCCAGGGTCCTTCCTCATCCCAGCTCTCTCCTTCATAACCAAGTCATATCCCATTTTCTGACCACACTCGTCCTGACTCCTCTTCCTCATCTCTGGTCCAATCTAACTGTCCTGTCTGCATCCCACTCCCCCTGCCCCCCACTCACCCACGCTGATCCTCCTTCCAGGAATCTCGGTCCGACTTAGTGCTGTGCCCCCTCAGTTCCCATCATCCTGGTTCCCTCTTTCCTCTCCGTAGTATACTTTCTATACAATCCCTTCGTTTTCTTTTTCTTTCTTGTTTCTCCTCCACCCCAATCTCCTACCTTTTCCCCATTTAGGGTCCGTGTTTTAAAGCTATCCCTATTGAGGGCTCCTTTGCCCCTGTGGAAAGGCGGGGGAGTGGGGGGGGGGGTGCTGAGCTGAGTAGAGAGCTCGAGAGATAGGAAGTGGAGAAACCCTAGGGCTTGATGCGTTGAACTCCCATGTTAGTGGGTAGCTCAGGCCCACGCGGCTTTGAGACGTGCCACGTTTGCTGGTCTGGCCCAGGGACCAGCTGGCAGCTGTTTGTCAAAACTCTCCCAGGGAAGTGAATTAATTGTCTTAGGGGGAGGGGGGTGGTGGTTCTGCTTTCTGTGTGTCACTGAGGTGCCCTGTGGTCCCTGACACACTTTCTCCTTGGGGGGGGTGGGGGGGGACTTCTGCAGTAAGACCTACGGCAACGTCCTGGTGCTGGATGGAGTCATCCAGTGCACAGAGAGGGATGAATTCTCATACCAGGAGATGATTGCCAACCTGCCCCTCTGCAGCCATCCCAGCCCACGAAAGGTAATGGGCAAGTGTGCATGAGGCCTTTGTGGGGTGGGGAGTGAGGGTATCCCTCTCAATGCAGTTAACAGGAAAAGGACTGAATCTGGACCCAAGAGGACCAGCTCTCCAGTTCTTTCTCTCTGTTCCCCACTTTTCAAAGTATTCTTTCCAGATCTAAATACACGATCCAAAGGGAAAGGAGAGTTTAGCCTCTTGGTTGAGTTGGGTCCGGATCCTTATGAGGGGAATGACAGGCCATTGATTTAGTGCTAGAAGGGATCTCAAAGATCATCTACTCCTTTGACAAATGAGGAAATTGAGGCTCAGAGAGATTTAAGTGACTTGCCTCGTGTCAAACAGGTAGGAAGCAGCAGGGCCATGGTCTGAAGTTACCAATTTCTCATTCAGCAAACATTGTGGGATAGTCATTGCTCAGAGTTTACTTAAGAACTTTTCATTTTCCTGGGTCTCCAATGTCTGTCCTGGCTCAAGGTCTGGCTTCTTTCTGGACCATCCTGGGCATCAGAAGTGGATGTGTCTCCAGGGTTTAGGATCTCAGAGCGGGACCAGAATGGAGCGGCCCCATCTCGGCCAATCTGTGCCTGGCCACCTAGTGATGCCCCAGCCTCTGCTAGTACAGGGGAGAAAATGCTGGCTTGGGAGTTAGTGAGCTAGCCCCTAATTCAAATCTTGGCTCTGCTACTGAACTACCTGTATGATGTTGGCTTAATTACTTAACCTCTCCAACTTCATGCTGTTGAAAAGGAAATAGGCCCAACCAGATGGGCTTTGTGTGGCCCTTTTCAGTTAGGAAGGGAGGCATTAAATTCCGCTTGCTTAGATTGATCTCTACAGCCTGCTTCTGCTCCTGCTCCTGCTCCCTGGGGTCCAAAAAGGTAGAGAGAAATTCCTCTTCCCTATAACAGCCCTTACCAAATCCTTGAAGACAGTTCTGATGCCTCCCACAGCCCTCTCTTCTCCAGAATCAACATTCCCAGCTCCTGTCACATGGCATGGTATCAGTCTTCTCCCTTCAGCAGTTTAATTAACGCTCGTGATCACTTTCCTCTGGGCGCTTCCTTCTGAGAGTGTGGTGCCGAAAAATGAAAGCCCTACTTGAGTCCTGTCAGACCAGGGCAGAGGGGACACTAGCCTCCTTATTTCTGAATTCTCTGCCTCTTGATCACAGCAGCTTTTTTTAATTTGGGGAAGGGGGGTTGCAGCCCATCAGACCGTGGGCGGTCAAACTGGCCTACTCCTTGCCTTGTTTCAGAGCTCCTGGGTCCCTGGAAGCATTTCCATCCTCTTTGTCCATGTGTAACTCGGGTGTTCTTGAAGATCAAGAAAGATTTATTGAGATGAAGGAGAGAGTGTGGAGGGATGGAGGTGGGAGTAGGCCCGTCCATCAACAAGCTTTTCTTTATTAAGTGCTTGCTGTGTGCCTGTGCCGAGTGTTGGGAATACAAAGAAAAGGAGAAAGAAAGACAGGCCCTGCCCTCAAGAGCTTGCCTTCTAATGGGGAAGACTACAAGTAAAAGGAAGCTGGGGGGCAGGGGGCAAGCCTGAAGAAGGTTTGAGAGCTACTGCCCCTTCATCTCTACCCCAAGGCCATGCAGAGAGGGAGGCCAACTACCAAACTAGAGCTGCTAGTGAGAAGGGAAGTGTTGGGCTGTCCCCCATGTTCTTCTTCTGCCACCTTCCTTGCTGCCTCAGGGAATGTGGCCAGGGCCTGACTACAGGTGTGGTGCACCGAGACTGGGGTCAGGAGACCAGGGTCACTGGAGGGACCCCACCCCTTTACCCTCAGGGAAACTGACTTCCACAAGGGGGTTACAGAGCAGGCTCTTTGTACCTCAGAGTCCCAGCTAAGATAAAGACCCAGTTCTTCTAGGCTGTTACCTTAGTCAAAAGTCACTCCTTTGGGCCTGTAAAACGAATAAGGTTGGACTTCCTAGAACCTGAGAGCTGGAAGGGCCATATGAAAGGAATCCCCACTCAACAGGGGCACAGATTTAGACTTGGAAGGAACCTTAGAGGTCATTCTTTCACCTCCTAGGCTTTTTTTGGTTTGTTTTTTTAATGAACAAATCTCTTTCCTCCTACTTCCTTGGAGGAAAAAAGGAGAAAAGCCAAGCCCTGCTCACAAATAAACCTAGTCAAGCAACAGATTCTTGCCCCGGCTGTGTCCAGGAAACACCATCTGCACCCTTGCGTCCACTGCCTTTCTGTCAGGTGCAGATGAGGAAACTGAAATTCAAGGTTAGGAAGTGGCGGAGGTGGGATTGGGACCGGGAACACTTGTCTCCCAGGCCAGTGCTTCTCCACCACTGAATGAATGCGAGGGATGCTCTGGCCCGATCACCTGGCAGAGTTCCCCAAACCTACTAAGCATCAGCGCCCTCGCTCCAGGGGTAGATTGATGCTTCCGGGGGCCCTCCTGACTCATTGCCTGGTAGGGAGGTGAGTCAGTAAAATAAAAGAAGATCCCGGCCAATTGGAGAGGCCAGGCCCCCCATGAGCAGCAGCCGCCTCACCCACTCCATTTCCATATGTTCTGGGTGTGGGCTGGGATCCCTAGCTCTGGATTGCTTCTCTAAACCCTTGGGGCCTGGATAGCCAAGTGAGCCTGCCTGTTGAGAGGGGATAGTCAACGTGAGGCACCTGCCCCATTGGGTACAGGAAGGCCAAGTCCCTTCTGTCCCTACAGTAGGGAGTGGGTAGAAGGCTCTTAGCCCACTGAGACACATACTTGTGCCCTTCCCCTCCTATTTTTACTCTTCTCCCACCAGGTGCTAATCATTGGTGGCGGGGACGGGGGCGTCCTTCGGGAAGTGGTAAAGCATCCATCTGTGGAGTCTGTGGTCCAGTGTGAGATTGACGAGGTAAGTGGTCTTTCCAGGAGAGAAGGAAGCCAATCAAAATTCCATATATCCTCCCCTCCCTCAGCATATCCCTTGGGGTATCAACCCACCTTAGCCACAGGACTTCCCCAGTCCTCTCCCTGGGACCAGCAACTTTTCAACCAATCAACAAAGTCTATGTAGGCTAGGTCACAAGATACAAAGCGAAAAAAGAAAGACCAAAATAAACTTATATTCTATTAGGGGACACAAGGTAAGACAAGTTAAAGATGTGCAAAATCAAGGGTAGCATTGTACTCTGCCTTTTAAGTTCAAGCAATCTCATGATTAGGGTCAGCTAGGTGGCTCACTGGTTAGAGGGGCCAGTCCCATAGTCAGGAAGTGTTATTTGCTTGTTTCAGTCCTGTCTGACTCTTCTGGCCCATTTGAGGTTTTCTTGGCAAAGATACTGGAGTGGTTTGTCATTTCCTTCTCCAGCTCATTTTACAGGTGAGGAAACTGAGGCAAATAGTGTTAAGCGACTTGCCCAGGGTCACACAGCTAGTAAGTATCTGAGGTCAGATTTGAACTCAGGTCCTCCTGGGTCACCACACTTAAAAAATAAAGTTTTCTTTAAACCCACTAAACAATTTTAAGATTACTGGATTCCTTCTTTGACCATTCCCCTCTGGGGTAATCAGAGGAATCTCCCTTATGACCCTTTGTGTCCCTAATCCCTTCAGGGACAGAGGTATTGATTGTTTACTTTCCTGGATGCGTTTTCCCCAAGACCTTTTACACATTTGCCAAAAAGGGCAATGCCTAAACTTTTTAAGAGACGTATCTATTTCTTAAAATTTTTTTCAGCCAAACTAGAAAGGTGTTTTTTTTAATACTTCTCCAAAGTACAACGTAATTTGGGATGTCTGTGGAGCTAGCAACCAGGGAGGGTAGTGGTAGAGACTGAAGAATGTGCTGCCTATGAGGCTGTGTTGGAAGAGGCAGATACAGAGCTGGATTCAACCTGGTTTTGCCCTCTGGGAGATAAGAGTCTGGGGATGCTAATAACTGATAATTTTTCTCTTGCTTCAGAGGTTACAAAAGGTTTTATCTCCTTTGATCCTTGCCACTACCATAGGTGAGTCATTGACACAGGGATTCTTGTACCTCTGGAGAACAGGAAGCTTAGAGAGATTTGCCCAGGGTCACCCAACTAATAACCCTTAAGAAGCGAGGCATCTGGTCTCAAAATCTCTGGACCTCTCTCCCAGGTCTAAGATTGGAACGAAGAAGAGCAGCTTGCCTGGGATGGCCTAGGTCAGGGGTGGGGAACCTGCAGCCCTTTGACTTCTGCCACACTTGAGGCCCCACGTTCCCCACCCCTGACCTAGGGATTGGGTTGGGGGCAACTTGAATTTGGGCCTCTGAGTTCTCTGAGGTTTTCCCTCCTGAGAAACCAGCTTGGCTAGATCCTTGGTGCCTTGGGAGTCGGGGAAGATGAGTCAGCTCCAGTTCCTGTTTCTGAATTCTTGCTCATCATCTGATCTTGGACTGGGCCTAAGCACTGGATGGAACTTGGTAGTGGCTGATCGATGAGCCCTGCCTGGGTGCCCAGCCCATTGCTGGGTAGGCAAAGAGCAGGACAACAGTCTGTTTACTATTTCCTCTGCCTTGGGTTTGAGAACTGAAAACATCTTGGGATTTGGGGTCCAAGGCCCTGGTTTCACACCCCAGTCCTCTTCCTTCCCAGCTCAGCATCTCAGCCCCCTGGGTTCCAGCCTGACTGACCTGTTCACTGGGCATTCCAAACCCCACCCCCAACCGCACCCCAGGCTGTTCTCTGGGCCCAGAATGTTCTTGGCCTTCTGGGATTTCCTACCCCCGTCTCCGGCTACTAGGGCACCCACCCCCTTCCAAAACAAGCTTATATGCATTAGAGGCAACCAGGGATCCTAATGCTGGACTTGGAATCAGAAAGAACCGAGTTCCAATCCTGCCTCACACTCTGGCTGTGAGACTCTGGGCAAATAGCTTCACCTACCTAAGCTTTAGTTTCTGAGCGTTATTGTGATGATCCAAGGAGAGGACATAATCTTTAAAGGCCCATAGAAGTGTGAGAGCTGTTACAAGCATTACTTTGCCTGGGTCAGTGCATACTTATATGTGTACACAGCTCCTCCCCCCATGTAAGTTCCTTGTGGACAGGGGCTGGTTCACTTTGATCTTTGAATCCTGTAGAGCCTGGCCCATAGTAAGCACAGAATCAATGCTTATTGAGTAGCTGGTTAATCCTGATCCCTTCTCCCTTCCCAGGTGCGAGTTCTCCTCTCTCAGAAACGGCTTACTGCTTGTTTTCTATTTGTTTTTGTGCTGACTCACATGTACATGTATGCACACATACAGTAGCACGTCTGCTGGGGAGAGGGGCTCCCTCTTTCATTGGGCTCTTTGTGTTGCCAGCACTTACTTGGCACAGTGGATTGGTTTGATCGATGCTTGTTAACTGGAATCCTTTGAGGTGGTACTGAGGGTAAAACCAGTGAGGTGTGAGGGCACTGAGTCCCTGCCCTGTATCTCAGGATGTGATCCAGGTCTCTAAGAAATACTTGCCTGGCATGGCCGTGGGCTACTCCAGCCCGAAGCTGACCTTGCATGTTCGAGATGGATTTGAATTCATGCAGCAGAACCAGGACGCATTCGATGTCATCATCACTGACTCCTCGGACCCCATGGGTGAGCAGAAGCAGGCCTTGATCCCCTCCTCCTGGTGAGGGGTTTGTCCGGGAATGGCAATACCCCAGCTTTGTCACCTCCCACAGCCGGGTGAGAGGCAGAAGTGGCCAGGGTGATCCCAGCCGAGAGCTCAGCCCTGTTTTGCAGATGGGGAAGCCAAGGTCCAGAGAAGCATTCTCATGTGGTGTCCTGTTCTTGGCTCCTCTCCCCCATTCTCCAACCTCAGGCTAGGGCAGACCGCCCACGCCCCTTTGCCTCTGGTGAGAGGGGGGTTGTTTCCACAATCCGGCTAGCATCTTCTGTGGGGGTGTAAGATCCACCCACAGCCAGCACCCAGAAAACACAGGTTCTTTTGATCTGCTTAACTAAGGAAAGCAAGGTGAAGGGGCTGGCAAGCTTACTTTAATTCAGCACACAAATACAATTCACGTAGTTCAGGGGAAAAAGCCAGCACCCTGAACTTCAGAGCAAAATACAAACAAATTACAAACATCTGCAGACAGACCCAATACAGATTCATAGTTACCAAAGTTCAACAAAGTCTCAGCATCCGGGTTTACAAGCTGGAGGGCTCCTTAGCTACAGCTGCCCAGAGTCTCCTCATCAAAACCATCTCAAGAGCCCTGCACAAATGGCTCAGTCCTTCCTTCTTATAGGGCTTCAGCCGTCATCAAATGTCATCTGAATGACCAGAATTTAGGCTGCTGTGATAGGTTCTTGAGTTAGCCCCTCCCCTTAGGACCCTGGGAGGTTCACATCCACATAGGTTAGGTTAACACACCTAATAGGTCATGGCTCTGGAGTTAGTACCTCCCCTTAGCCAGCCCCACCTTGGGCCCCACCCCAGTCACCAATCCACACCCACATAGGTTCCACACCTAATAGGGGTTTGGGCCTGGGGCTTAGCATTACTCAAAGCAAACAAAAGCCAAACTCTTCAAGGGCACTAAGTGCTAAGGAGCCCATTTTGCTTACCGACACAAGACCGTGAAGTCTTGACCAGCCAGGCTCCCAGAAGGCACCCCCTTGTCTCTCCATCTCCCCTGATTCCGTGTCTGTGGCTTCTCTCCTCTGCTCAGGTCCCGCCGAGAGTTTGTTCAAAGAGTCTTATTACCAGCTGATGAAGACAGCGCTGAAAGATGATGGGATCCTCTGCTGTCAGGGTGAGCTCTGGGAGAGGGCTGGCCCCGGGTCACCCTCTTTGTAGATTGTTTTGACTCAATAGGTACTACCCCACAAACACCTTACTCCCTACAAAGTTCATTGCTGTGGGCAAGCTTAATGTTCAGCATGGTGGATGGGGTGCTGGCTTTGAAATCAGGAAGACCTGGGTTCGAATTCTACCTTAGGCACCTAGTAGCCATGTGCCTCAGTTTCTCTTTTGTAAAATGAGGGGGTTGGACTCTAAGGTTCCTTCCAGCTCTAAACCTGGGATCCTTTGGGAAGCCCCAGTGTTGGGGGAGAGGGGGGGACTGGTGGGATGGCTATAGTCCCAGCATGGTCTGGGTGAGCTCTCCCTGATGAGGTGACATCTCCTCCCCTCACTTTTCCCCATCACCAGATGACCTCCCCTTCCCCACCATCCCCTCCCCTCCTCCCACCCCCAGGGGAGCCCATCTCACCTCCCCTTCCCCACCATCCCCCAGGTGAATGCCAGTGGCTGCATCTGGACCTCATCAAGGAGATGCGTCACTTCTGCAAGTCTCTGTTCCCTGTTGTGGAATATGCCTACTGCACCATCCCCACCTACCCCAGCGGCCAGATTGGCTTCATGCTCTGCAGCAAGACCCCGGTAAGCCCCAAGGCACCTCTTTCCGCCCACCTTCCCAGGGTCTCTTCAGGAGGTCACCCAGTAGAGCAGAGGATACAAGAAGAGAGCAGGAGAAGAAAGCCTGCCGTCCTTAGGGCCTGGGTAGAGGAAGGCAGTGTGGTTCAGTAGAGAGAGCAGGGGACATGGGAAGCTGGATGGATGAGTGACCTGCTTTCAGTGGGCCTCTGCGTCAGAGCTAGGAAACTGGACAGTTTGATGTGTCAGAACGGCGCCGGATCCAGCTGGGTTGGAACCTGGCCCAGAATCCTGTAGGATCTTGAGGAAATTGCTTTAAGCTCTCACTTCCTCTATAAAGCGAGGAGGTTGGGCAGGCAGCCTGGTTCCGGCACTCCCTGTGCTTATCCTTGACATTCTCCGGCCACAGATCATCCCCGGAATCCTTTGCTTCTTAACATCTTCCTGCCACCCCCTCCACACGCCTGTCTCACCTCCTCTCCTGAGTCTCCCATTCCCTTCCCAAGTATCCCAGACTCCTTAACATACTAGAGCTATACATACCCTCTACTCCGGAGCCTGCTTCTGTAATATGTGGGAGATGCTGATTTCCTCAGTTTCCTCACCTCCAAAAATTAAGGCGCTGGATTAGACATTGAGTCTGTGGCCCTTCCCTTCCCCAAGTATCTGGTCTCGGAGCTACATTAGGCAGCGTGAGGCCCTGAACACCCCTGTTCTCTGTTCCCCGCTCAGAGCACTAATTTCCGGGAGCCAGTGCAGCAGCTGACCCAGGAGCAAGTAGAGAAAATGAACCTCAAATACTACAACTCGGAAATCCACCGCGCGGCCTTTGTGCTGCCTGAGTTTGCCCGCAAGGTAATGACTGGGGAGCCCAGTAAGCAGCAACAGCAGTATGGAGTCACAAGGTCTGGGTTCAAATTCTGGGCTCTGCCATTGACTGTTCTGTGTGACCTTGGCTCAGTCACTTCTCCATTTAACTCTTCTGGACTGGACAGGTGCCCTTTCAACTACCTTCTAGCTCCAAATTTGAGTTGCTGGACCTCAGCAGGAAAGATGAAAAAGTGACCACCTCCTTGCCCTGGGCAGGGTCCCTTCTGAACTTCTGCTTCTTCACCCCTCTGCCTTTTGACCTTTTGACCCTCCTTGCTCTCTTCCTCCAGGCCCTGAGCGATGTGTGAGGAGACCAGTATGCCCACCTCGGCCTCTCCCAGGGACTTCAAGCCACAAGCGCCCATTCCAGGATGCCCCTCTTCCTGCTCTGAGGGTATCGACTGGCACGCGGCACCCCCTTCCAACTGAGGACCTGCCCCTCGCCAGCCATCCTGCCCGTCGACCAAGTGTTACCAAACCCAGGACGTGATCGAGGGGCTCCCCGTGCCATGCTCTGCTGGGCGGGTGGGGGGAGAGTACAAGATGTCTGTCTGTCTCTGTCTCTGTCCAGTCTGGTCAATTAGCGTCTCTTAATATTGATCATCTGTGTACAGAACGATCCTTCTCGCCTCTAACAAGCCCCTTCACCAAACAGTGTATTTATAACTGAGTGGCTTGTCAGTGTCTCTGTTTTGGACCCTCCAGCTCTCCCTCAAACAGACCGTTTTTTGTGAAATTTCCCCCCAAACCGAGGGCTGGAGGCTTTCCCCTTCCCTTGGCAGTCGAGGCCTTGATCACATCTTGAGACCTTCGAGTGAAGGATACACTTGGCTTCGGTGACCCTCCAGTTCTAAATCTGTGACCTGCTGACCCTTTCTCTGGTTTTTCCTCGGTTCCTTATCTGTCAGAATGACGAGATTGAGCTAGGTCTCTGAACATGCCTTCTAGTTTAAGTTCTGTGGTCCTGGGACTGGGCCCAATCTGGGGCTAATTCTAGTGGACCTTACTTAAGTGACTTGCCCAAGGTCATACGTTGAAGAATTACTGTTTGAAGTCCGAAGCGCATACATTGTGTAGGCTCTCTGGAGGAAGGAGCTTTCTTCTCCAAAGTGTCCTAGGTGGAAGAGACATTGATGCTTCCTAGAAAGTAAGGCCCTTGAGAGCAGGGACTCATTTAGTCATTTGCTAGATAGCTGTAGGTACCCCAGAGGATACAAAGACAGCCCCTGCCCTCTTAGGGAGGATCCACCAGCAGGCAGCAGAGGCCAAATTCAAAGGCTCTTAGGGCTCAGACAGGAGACAGGTGAGCAGATTCTGCCCCAAAAAGGCTTCATGGAGTCTTAAGCTTGTCTTTGACTTTTAAGAACTGGTCAGGGCTGCCAGGGTGGGTGTGCGGAATTGGGAAGGGTGAGACCAGGGCAACTACTGTTCAGGCATCTGATTCAGTGTCAGAGGCCATCTAGCCCATTCCACAGATAAATGTAACAAACATCCTCAAAGGTTCCTGACCCAGAATCTCTACAACATGGCCAGTGAGTGGCCAGCTAACCTCTGCTTAAAGACTTCTAGGGGGGTGGGAGGGGTGGGGCACCATTTACACCACTAGTTGATGGGTGGTTTTCCTCATCCTCAAACCATCTCCACACGTTCCTAGTTCTGCCTTCGGTAGCCAGGCAATCCAAGTGATTGCTCATTCATGACACCCTTCCAAGGATGTGGAGACAACTATTAGGTTCTCCTCTGAACCTTCTCATCTCCAGCTTATGTATACCCAGCACCTTCGGCAGATTCTTGTTTGATGAGGTTAACTGCTTTGTGCCAAGCAATTTGAGGCTCTGGGAATACAGACAAAAATAAAAACAATCTCTGCCCCCAAGGAGCTGATTTTCTTATTAGGTAGGATCTCAGACTACACAATAATAAACCCTGGGACTTGTTTAGGTGAGAGAAAGGAAGCTTGAGAATACGTGGATGTGACATGATCTCAAGTAAGTATTTGAAGGTCTGTAACAGAAAATGAGTTTTGTTCTACTGGGCAGAACCTGGAGCAATGGGGAGAAGGGCAAATTTTGGCTTTAAGGAAGGACAAACCCTGAAAGTGGAGATCAGAATGAATGACTTCTTGGGTATTAGTTGTAGGAGGGATTCTTGCCTTAGGTATGGGTTGCATCAAGAGACATCTTGGGTCCTTTTCTAGATCTATGATCCTTCTGTTTGTGATTTTTGATAAACCCATCCCAATATCAAATTACAAATGAGATCTAGAGCAAGGGAGTCGTCCTAGATCAGTCTTTCCCTCTCCGTGGTGCTGAACCAGAGTTCCTGCCCTTCGTAGGCAGCTCCATGCTGGGAAGTTTGGGAATTCAGGTGTTCTGGAGTTTCATTCAGGCTGGATCCGTGCCTCCCTCTCAGTCCTCTAGTTTTGGCCCTCCCTCAAATTGACCCTGCTGAGGGAAGCCCAGTGATCCTAAGGAAACGAGAGGGTTCAGATCTTGGAGTAGTGAGTGAGGGACCAAGGAGCATGTCCAGGTGATGCCTAAGCTCTGGGCTATGGGGGTCATGCAGAGAAGAAAAAGGCAGGCACCTTAGTACAGAGACCCAAGTTCACTCTGGAGATGAGTGAGTCCAGGTCACGTGGGGTGTCCTTGGTGAGAATAGCCAAGTTGCCCTTGCCTATCTATCTGAAGGAGGGAGTCTGGGAAGGAGGCAAGAGAAGAGGCTAGTAGCATGGGAGAATAGGGTTGATCAGCCTAAGAAGAAAGATCAGAGAAGCAGGTGGGGAAGGTTGTGGTCAATCTTAAGGAAAGGAATTTGAGGACGAGGGAGGGGGGAATGGAGATGGGGTGCTGGGGATTGAAGTCCACTCCACCCCTTTCCGTCTCCCAACCTCAAATTACCTGGGGTGGGGGCCAGAGGGGCAGCAGGGATGACAGTGGAGCAGAGCAGCAGTATCAGCGGTTCAACTACAGGGGGATTAGGGGAGCAGCCCACTGGGGTCTGGCTGAAGAGAGAGGGGCTAAGCACCCCCTGTGTCTATGGGGTTGCAGGATTGCAACTCCACCCTATGGCTTTCTCCAGCAGGTCATGGAGGAAAGGATTAACCATAGGTGATAGTGGTGGCAGCTGGGAGCTGAGTACTGGCTGCTGGGCTTCTGGCAAAATGACAAGGAATTAGGGAGTCACAGGAGAAAGCCAGTTCTCATTTCCATAAGGACAAGGAAACCAGACAGATTGCCAACCTATACTGCTGGGGGGTAGCCCAAAACTGTGATGGGGAACTCTACATTATAGGAGGGAGCAGGTGGACTCAGGATTCCAGGTCCTTAGTCCCTCATTCCCCTGAGCAGGGACCTCAACATACCTCAGAATCTAGTCCCCAAGCCTATCTAGAAGGTCTTAGAGTCCTTGGCTCTTGAGGTAGTGGAAGGGAGAGGTTATACTTCCTAGGATAAGCTTCCTTGGGGTAACCAACTGCTCTTGACTGGGGGACATTCTCTACTCCTGGCTATCCAGTTTGGATAGCTTTGGCTTGTAAGGAAAGAGTATAAAGAAGGGCCTCCTGCATAAAGAGGGCTGTTGTGCAGGAACGTTTCAGGAAAAGCCTGGGAAGACTTGTATGAACTAATGCAAAGTGAAATGAACAGAACCAGGAAAACATCGTACACAGTATCAACAACACTGTGCAATGATCAGCTATGAATGACTTGCTCTTCTCAGCAACACAATGATCTAAGACAAGTATAAAGGACTCACAAAGGAAAATGCTATCCACTCCAGATAAAGAAATAGTGGACTCTGAATACAAATTGAAGCATATTTTTTCACTTACTTCATTCTTTTCACTGTTTTTTCCCTTTCGAGCTGTTCCTTTTTTCACAACTGTGACTAATATGAAAATGTTTCACATGATAGCACATGTATAACCTGTATCAAATTGCCTACCATTTTTGGAAGAGGAGAGAGAGAGAGGGAGAAAAATTTGGAACTCAAAATCTTGCAAAAATGAATGCCAAAAATTGTCTTGACACGTAATTGGGAAAAAACAAAATACTGCTTTTTAAAAAGAGGGCTGTTGTGTGACTCAAAGGAAGGCAGAGCAGACATCTGTGGCCTCTTCTCCCTCTACCCTTGGCCAAAGAAGAGTTTAATTCCTCTCAGGAGAGGAAGCAGGAAGCTGGGGCCCACTCTGTTCTCCTTAGAGAAAGGGGGTACCAGACTAGGAGTATCTCTCTCTCTGCTCCCTTAAATATTATTAGTCTAGGGGATATGATCAGGTTCAATCAAACCTGTCATCATTATTGGGGGGGAGTACCCCGAGCTCTATATCCAAAGTTTGGCCCCTTCCTCCCCTAACAGCAGTTCCACAGTGAATGCACATAGTGAATAGCAAAGAAGCCTATTTATCCAAATCATAACAAAACAAATCAGAGAAGGAATTTATAGGAGAATATATACCAGATAATACAAAATGAAGAAGTTCTCCCATTGAGGTGGAGATAACTCAGCTTAAACACTGGCTCGGAGCTCTGCCTCAGCCTTTTTTATTGTAGGCTAGACAATTTTAGTCCCCATAGAACCATAGACAACAAACCAATATCAATAATAAGCATATATTTCAAATACCTTAGCATCCAAATTAAGAAACATTATCTGAGCTACAAGAAGATTTATTGACACAATAGTGAAAGGAGGCCTTATTAGTCTCTAAGTTTTGGATACATCTAGCAAAAACAAACAATGGAGAAAATATGGAACTGGACAAAATTTTGGAGGAAATTAGAATTAAAAGATGCATGGTGTCTGCTAAATGAGACTGCAAAAGAACTGTATGTATTTCTCAGTACCATACAGAACTTTTACAAAAACTGACCATGTACTAGAGAATGGGGATATTACGAATAAATGTAAAAAGGCAGAAATAGGTAATACACCCTTTACAGAACATAACTCAATAAAAATAATAATGGTTTAGGGACCACAAACCAAAGACACAGACCCAAATGGAGACTTAACAACAAAATCCTAAATGACTGGTTGAAAGAACAGATAATACAAAAATTAATAATTATAAAAGATAAAATTCTAATAATGAACCAACATACCCAACTATCTGGGATACAGCTAAAGCAGTCCTTTGGAGAAGAATAATTTCCATATTAGCATACATTAACAAAATAGAAAAAGAGAAGATTAATGAAAAGAAAGCCAACAAATAAACAAACCTAAAATAATCACAAGAGGTGATACTAAAAATTTGAGGAGAAATAGATAAATTGGAAACAAAAAATAGAAATAAATTAATTAAAAGTTGGTTCTTTGAAAAGATTTATAAAATGGATATGCCTTTAGCTAATTTGATTAAATAGATGGGATTAGGAAATCAAATCAATAAAATAGCAAATAAGCAAGGCGATATCACAATAAAACCAGAAGAAATGAAAAATAATAATTGGAGCACATTACATACAATTATATGTGGACAAAATCAGGAACACAAAAAAATAGAGGAATACCTCCCCAAAATACAGAATACACAAACTATCAGAAAACCAAATAGAGATCTTAAATCGCCCAGTCTCAGAAAAGGAAATAGATCTACCTGTAAAGAAACTACCAAAGGAAAAAACTCCCAGTCCTGATGGATTCACAGGAGAATTCTATCAAACTTTTAAAGAACTAGTACTCGCACTTCACAAATTATTCTCAAAAAACTGACAAGGAAAGCATCCTACCATAATATTGTTATGAAGCAATTATAACCCTAATACTTAAATCAGGAAAAGATAAATCACACAAAGAAAACTATAAGCTAAGATCATTAATGAAATTGACTAACAATGTTTAAACAAAATTAAAACAGCAATTTAGCCAAGAAATTATTCATTATTGACTATGATGGTTCAACATTAGGAGAAAAATAATATAATTAATCATATTAAAAACCAAAACATCTAAAACCACATGATCATCTCAACACATGCAAGAAAAAGCCTTTGACAAAGTACAGCACTTTTTTATACTAAAAATCCTACAAAGTATAGGCATAGAAGGACCTTTTTTAATATCATAAATGGCATTAATCTAAAACCCAAAAAGCATCATATGCAATAAAAATACACTAGAGACTTTCCCAATAAGTACAGGAGTGAAGCAATGATGCCCACTCTCCCCATTATTATTTGATATAGTTTTGGAAATGCTAGCCGTAGCAAGAAGACAAGAAGAAGAAATCAAAAGGCATGAAGATGGGTAAAGAGGAGATAACATTACCCTATTTTCTGATAACATAATAGTATACTTGGGAAATCCTAGGGAATCAGCAAAAATACTAATTGAGAAAATAGCTTCAGCAAAGTTACAGGCTTCAAAATAAACTCTTAAAAATCAACAGAATGTCTCTATAATAATAATAAAACACAAGAAGCAATAACAGAAATAGAAATCTCATTCCAAATAACTATGAAATGCATAAAATATCTGGGAATTAATCTACCAAAGCACACAAAAGACTTACAGAGATTTAATTACAAAGTTCTCCTTAAAGAAATAAAGAACCAACTAAGTGGCTGAATATTCCTCTAATATTCAGTGTTCATTGTTAGGCTGTGCCAGTATTATTAAAAATGACGATATTATTGAAGTTGTCTTACACTTTTAATCCTACACCAATAAAAATATCAATGATGCTTTATAGAATTTGATAAAATAATAATAAAACTCATTTGGAAAAACAAAAGATCTAGAACATCAAAGGACATGATGAAAAGAAGTAAGGACAAAGGGAGAATAGCCTATAATGTAAAACAATTATCAAAACCATCTGGGTTTGGATAAAAAATAGAGAGAGATCACTGAAGTAGACTAGACAAGGGAAAATCAAGAAACAATGGAACTCGGTAACCCAGTGTTTATCTAGGATCACATAGCTAGGAAGTGCCTGACGTAGGGTTTGAACTCGAGTCTTCCTGATTCCGGGCTCTACCCTTTCATGCATTGTGCCTCATAGAATAAGATTAGAATAGAATTGAAAAGGTAGCATTTAGAAGCTATTATTATCCTCATGTTACAGATGAGGAAGCAGACAAAGGTTAAGGGACCTGTCCTAGGTCACAAAGCTATAAATGTCTGAGGCAAGATTCCGACTCAGCTCTTCCTCACTCTAAAACCTGTGCTCAATCCACTATGCCACTTAAACTTTGGAAGAAGTGGGTTCAAATCTGGATTTATTTAAACTCTGTGCCACACTTTCTCTTCTGCAAAATGTGGGGATTGGATATCAGGTCACTTGGAACTCTAAACCTAGAATCCTATAAAGCATTCTGCCTTTTAGTGGATTTGAGGGGATAAAGTGCCAGGAATGTGGCTGGTATAGGTGATGGACAGGAATTAGGGCTGATGGTCTCAGAGAGGCTTATGCCCCTCTTGTACTTCCCATTGCTTGGCCAGGAGTAGAACAGAATTGGGGAAGAGCTGATCCTGAGAATGCTTTTGGAGCACCTGGAGGAGGATGGCCTCAGGGAGGCCTCCAAAGCCTGGAAAACCTCCCTAAGAGTCCCTTAGAAGAGAAGCAAGCTCATCTGATTCCCTCCTTCCTCGAGGTACTGAAAAAAATGTCTTGAAAAGTTCACCTTCTGCTAATATCGCCCTGTAACTTCCAGCCTTCCCAGTTCCCCCAGGATCCCAGGCTGGGTCTCCCTGATCATCACCCCAGCTAGCTGTATCTGATGTCTTATTCATTGTTCTAAGGCAAATTAGTCTCTCTTAAGAAAGGCAAATTGGTTCGATGAACAGAGCACTGACCTTGGGCAAGTCACAATCTCCCTGGGCCTCAGTTTACTCAATTATACAATGGAGTCATACTAAAAAGAGGGCCTCTGAGACCCCTTCCACCTCAAATCTATAAACCTACATTTATTTAAATATAACCTTCCCATCCCTCAATAAATTAACATCCACCCTTGTCCATCTGCCTGGACCAAACTGCATGTAGCATGTTTTGTGTTAAAAAATAAAGTGTGTCTGTGTGTCAAGGCTTCAGTTGATCACGTGCTTTGAGATCTTCTCTTGGTAAAAGAGCCAAGGGTAGAGGAGATGAGATAAAGAGTTCTGTTCACATCCTGGTCTCTGCTGACAGTCATTGAAAGATACAGTCTTCCCTGATATGCAGGTGGCAGACATAGAACCACAATGACAACTACAGAGATACCCAGACACACAGAGACACATACTTCCCATGCCAGCAGGCTTATGTCTAAGTCCCCTGCACCTTCTACAGTCCTCCACAGTCCCAGCACCCTCTCCTAAAACTGTGGCTGGTCCTGAGGAAGCTGGAGGGAGGAGAGAAGTAGGAAGCAGGTTGGGTTCAGAACTTGGCGGGATGGGATGTCTTTCAGTCCTAAGTTCTGCAAAAGGATGAGGGTAATTAAGTTAGACTGACTGACAGGTTGGATTTGCCCTCTGTAGAGACAGTCAGTGACTTAGAACATAAAATGTCCAAGCTGGAAGGAACCATAGAATCTAGAATATCGGAGTTGGAAGGGGCATTGAGGAACAGAATGTCAGAGCTGGGAGAGATCTTAGAACATAGAATGTCAGGGTTAGAGGGGTCCTTAGAACATAGACTGTCTGACAAAGCTAGACATCTTCTTAGAACATAGAGTATCAGAATTGGGAGGGGTTTTAAAGAATGTCTTAGAACTTAGAATGTCAGAGCTATAAGAGCTTAGAATATAGATAGCCCAAGCTAGATCACTCCTCAGAACACAGACTGTCAGAACTTAGAACAGAGAATGTCAGGGCTGGGAGGACCTAGAACACAGAAGGTCATAGCTGGGAGGGGCCCTAAAACAGAATATTAGAGCTTGGAGAGGTCTTAGAACATGGAATATCACAGCTGGGAAGAACTTTAGAACATAGAATGTCACAGCTGAGAAGGTCCTTAGAACACAGAATGTCAGAGTTGGAAGGAGCCTTAAGACAGAGTGTCAGAACAAGGAGAGATCTTAAAACATGTAATGACTTAGAACACAGACTGTCAGGGCTGGGAAGAGCCTTAGAACATAGAATTTCAGAGCTAGAAAGGGTCTTAGAACAAAGACTGATTTAGAATTTAGAATGTCGAGGCTGGAAGGACCATTTAGGGTTAGGGTTAGGGTTAGAGCTGGCAGTGCCAAACAAGTGGCCCATGGGCTGGCCCACAACACTCTTTAGTACAAACTGAACTAAATTAAAATATAATTGGAAAATACTTAACAGAATAAATTAAAATAGAATAAAGCAAAGCTAACATCGCATTTTAAAATGAAGTCAGTCTGCAGCCTGCAGGATCCTTATATACGGATCAAAGGCTTTTGTTTCATTTTGAGTTTGACACCACCGCCCTACAGCGTAGGATGTCCAAGCTGAAGGAATCTTGGAGACTCTGTAGTTTGACTCCCCCATTTTATAAGTAAGAAAAGTTTCCCTTCCTCTTTCTTCTTACTTACTTACTAAGCCATCACACTGCCCTGAGCTCTCTGAGAAAAAGAGGAAAGAAGAACCCTAGTTCTTAGAAGTCAGGCCCATCTGATAGAGAAAGTGGGGCGGACCCTAAATTCCCTCCGAGAAACCTCAGATTTGGTAGAAATGCCCACAGGGGAGGAGACAAACAGGTGCCTTCAGTACCCAGAGTGAGGTCGGACTAACCCAGGGCAGGCCCCGGGGACATCAGCAGATGGGATCTGAGTGGGCCGCCATGTCACCATCACTCACCCAACCTTTCGGCCCCCACTTCACAGAATTAAATGAATGAATGAAAAAGCATTTAAGTGCTTTCCATGTGCCAAGCACTGCTAAGCATGGAGATGCAAATATAAAATTCTAATTGGGAGAGGAATGTTGGCCAGGGAGAGACACTTTGGTCCATGGTGAGCGAGGCCATTGGGGAACAAATAGATTGACACAACCCATCTGGAGTTGATTTGATCATGGTTCAGAGTTGTTAAACTGGTTTGGGGTGGGGGAGGTTTGGAGAGAGGTACAGGTTTCTTCTGGGGCTGATAAGACAGTTGTGGAGGTGATGGAGGAGGTGATGGTGGAGGGAAAGCAAAACATGGAGCCTCAGCCTGGATGTACTTAAACTATGGCAGAGAGTCAGTCTCTACAATCAGGTCAGCGAAGCCCCAGGAGTGAGTCCCCTTCCAGGTTTGGTCTGTGTGTGTGCTGGGGAGAATTCCATATTTACCTAAGGTTTTCAAGCTCATGAAACACTTCACATAGGTAAACTGGTTGGGTTCTCATGACCGGTAGAGAGTCTGAGGATTCTTATACTCACTTTATAGCTGAGAAAACTGAGGCTGAAGGAGGTTAAATAATATGGTAGAACTTTGGGATGGGGAGTCAAGGAACACAGGTCTGACCTAAAGGACTGGAAGCCTGTCTTGGGACTCTCACGAGCTCTGGGACCTTGGAAAGATAATTCTCCCAGCTTCGGTTTCCTTATCTTTGAAAAATAGGGGAGGGGTAGCTAGGTGGCACAGTAAGTAGAGCACCGGCCCTGGAGTCAGGAGAACCTGAGTTCAAATCTGGCCTCAGACACTTGACATACTAGCTGTGTGACCTTGGGCAAGTCACTTAACCCTAATTGCCCTGCCTTCCCCTCCTCCCCTCCCAAAAAATAAGGGAGTTGGACTAGCTGGTTTCTAAGGCCCCTGCTGGCTCTCAACCTACAGCCCTGATCCTAGGATGCAGAATGAGAAAGATCCACATTCAAATCTCACCACAGACACATGTTGTCTGAGAATGATTAAGGCATTTAAATGTTTCTGAACCTCAGTTTCCCCATCTACAAAGTGGAGGTAATAATAGCTTTAACCTTGGGTTATGTGAAATTGATAATCTTCTATGCAAACAAAATTAATGCATCTAGCACAAGGAAGCACTGAAATAAAGATTTGGCATTATACAGGGCATCCAAAAAGTCTGTGTGCAATTTAAAATAGTTGTAACTTTGTAACTATATGTGATAGAATCTGTCAAAAGCAAAAGAGAGAAGAAACACTTAATTTTTTGTTGTTCTTGTTAATTTTCAACACGTCCACCATCCTTATGTTAATTTATTACAAAGTAAATATGCAATATTCTACCACAACCACTACGGCCCCCCTCCCTCCAGCCTTACTCTTTATGGATGGAGGTCAAATGAAGGGGAAGCTGACAATGGTTGGGTAAAAGTATCAAGGAGCTGGCCAATCAAAGAATCCATAGGCTTTAGGACTAGCTTCCCAATAGGCACTGTATGATTGGGGACGGAGGAAGTTCCAGTTGGAATAATGGGTTAACCCTTCTCCAAGCTTACCATATAAAGAGACAAACACAAACACAAAAATTCTCAGCTCATTACAAGTTCTAACAAAACAAACTAGATACATCAAGCTTTTTAATCCTCGTTACAGATTCTTTCCATCACATATAGTTACAAAGTTGCAACTATTTTAAATTGCACATGGTCTTTATGGACACCCTGTATATGCCGTACACATACATACCCATTTACATCTATCTATCTTTCTACACACACGTGTTTTTATTGGCTGTCCCCCATGTCTAGAATTCTCTCTTCATCTCTTGCCTCCTGGCTTCCTTAGCAAGTTCTGGCTAAAATCTCACTTTCTGCAAGAAGTTCTTTCTGGTCCCTGACAACAACAACAAATTCTACTACCACCACCACTAATGCTACTACTACTACCACCACCACCATCACTACTACTACTACTACCACTATTACTACTACTATTACTATTGCTGTTGCTGCTACTATAATAACAATGATAATAATTTTTTTCATCTTACACTTCTATAATATTTTATGGTTTATAATATATTTTACAAATATTGTCTCATCTGATTCTCACAACAATCCTGGGAGATATATGGCATTATTTTTTTAAGAAAGGAAAAAATTATACTTGAGTTTGTATTCAGACTCCATCAGTTCTGTCTCTGGAGATGGACAGCATTTTCCATCATAAGTCCTTTAGAATTGTCTTAGGTTAGGGGTGGGGAACTAAACTTCACAAGTTTGGATTCAGTCAAAGGGACATACTTGAGGACATAGAGAGCTACATGTGGCTTGAGGCAGCAGGTTCCCCACCCCTGTCTTAGATCATTGTATTGCTGAGAATAGCTAAGTCATTCACAGCTGATCATCGTATAATATTGCTGTTACTGTGTGCAATGATCTCCTGGTTCTGCTCATTTCACTTTGTATCGGTTCATTTAAGTCTTCCCAGGTTTTTCTGAAACCATCCTGTTCATCATATCTTATAGTACAAAAATATTCCATTACAACATATATCACAACTTGTTCAGCCGGTCCCCAACTGATGGGTATCTTCCCAATTTCCAATTCTTTGCCACCACAAAAAGGGCTGCTATAAATATTTTTATACACATGGGTCCTTTTCCCTTTTATAAAAAATCTCTTTGAGATACAGACCTAGTAGTGGCATTGCTAGATCAAAGAGTATATGTAGTTTTACAGCCCTTTGGGCATAGTTCCAAATTTCTCCCCAGAATGGTTGGATCAGTTCACAACTCCACCAACAACGCATTGGTGTCCCAACTTTCCCACATCTCCTCCAACATTTGTCATTTTCTTTTTCTGTCATATTAGCCAATCTGACAGGTATGGGATGGTATCTCAGAGTAGTTTTAATTTGCAATTCTCTAATCAACAATGATTTAGAGCATTTTTTTTTCATATGACTATAGACAGCTTTGATTTCTTCTTTTGAAAACTACTAGTGCATATCCTTTGACCATTTATCAATTGGGGAATGACTAATATTCTTATAAATTTGACTCAGTTCTCTTATAGATTTGACAAATGAGGCCTTTATCAGCAAAGCCTGCTGTAACGATTTC
>CM053622.1:808506022-808516967 GCA_028646595.1 Phalanger gymnotis | reverse complement strand
AATGGGCTTTCTGGGCCTGGAGTCTTTTTGTCAAGATGTTGGAATGGGGAGGCTGGTTCAAGTTTTTGCTGTGGTGGGGCCTAAATAAATTTCTTGTTGTTTTCTCCTTAGAGAATCTCTCATACCTTGCGATTTTGGACCATTCAAACATATACATGATTATATTTGAGATCATAAATTCGGCCTTCCTACTACACCCCTTTTCCTATAATCTTGGCTGCATCACTTTTGTTTATGCAAAATGCTTAATTTGATGTAATCAGAACTATTCATTTTATATCCCATAATGCTCTCTATCTCTTATTTGGTCAATATGTGCTACTATTAATCACATTTTACAGATGAAGAAACTGAGATTGAGAAAGATAAAGTAACTTGCCCCTGGAAACAGAACTAGTAAATGTCAGAGGCAAGATCTAAATTCAAGTCTTCTCTACTCCAGGTATAGCACTCTATCCTCTACTCCAACTGGATGCGTATAGGTGCTACTGCCTTTCATCTATAGTTTGTTTGTACATTGGTGTTGATGAGTTGTCTCCTCCATTAGACTCCTTGAAAGAAGGGACTGGTTTGTTTGGTTTGTTCTTTTACCCTTCTTTGTATCCCCAATGCTTAGCATAGTGCCTGGCACCTTGTAGGCAACTTGTTGTTATTGCTACCAAAGAATACGAACCAACCCTCTCAAAATAACAATGACAAACCAGATGAAAGAAAGCTCCAAATGATCATGTCACAAGCCATGTGAAAGAATGTTCTAAGCTGCTAATAATAAGAGAAATGCAAATCAAAACAAGCCTGAGGTTTCTTTTCACTCACAAAATTGGCAGAGATGACATAAGATAGAAATAAAGTTTGGGGGTGGCGTTGTGAGAAGATAGGCACTCTGGTACATTGATGGTAGAGCTTTGATTTAGTACACTCACTTTGGAAAGCAACTCATAATTATGCAAATAAAGTGATTAAAATGACTAAAAATATTCTTTGCTTAGGAGCATTCACTACTAAGCATATACCCCAAGGAGGCTATTGATAAAGAGAAAGATTGCATGTGTACTGAATTATTTATAGCTGTACTTTCAGTGCTAACAAAGAACTGGAAACAAAGTGGATGTCCATCAATTGGGAGACAGCTGAACAAATGGTGGTCCATGAGGGTAATTGAAATATGATTGCACTGTAAGAAATGTGTGTGATAAATTCAGAGAAACCTGGGAAGATCTCTAAGAACTGATGCAGAGTAAGTGTAACAATGTTGCTAGCAGCTGCTGTGGCTATGTAAGACCAATGACACCAGCACACAGAAGGGCTGACAGCACAGGTTCTTTTGATCTGCTTTTCTAAGGAAAGCAGCTTTAAGGGGTTAATGGTCTCACTTCAATCAAACATACATATGTCACTCACTTAGTTCAGGAGGAAAAGCCAGCACTCTGAATTTCAGAGAGAATACAAGTAGAAATTACAAACATATAAAGAGAGAAAATACACACGAATCAGCAGATAAGCTTCTAGCTGTCTGTCCAAGCAATACGCCAACAGTTACCAGAGAGAGCAGCACCAACATTTGAGTTTTTTCAAAGCCAGGGGCCTCTTAACAGCAGCTGCCCAGAGTCTAGTCAAGTCACAGGACACTCTTCCAGTGAGTGATAACTCCAAACAAAATGCTAACCTCTGAGTTTATATACCTCCCTTAGGGCCCAAAGGCTTCATACCTAATCAGTAAAAGGGTGTGGGCCTGGGGCTTAGCACCTAGCAAGACTTAATCAAAGTCATTTGATTACTATAGCATTCTAAAAGAGAAAACAGTAAAAAAAAAAAAAAAGTCCCACCTTAATTAATATTACAGTGAGGTAAGCAGAGCCAAGAAGACCATAGACACAATGGCCACAATAATCTAAATAGAAAGAACAACCATAAAACAAGGGAATGTGCAAAATTACAAAGAACGATCCTGGCCCCAAAGAAGAGGGATGAGGAGACACCTCCTCCCACACCTTTGCAGAGGTGGAAGATTCATGGATGTAGAACATTGCATATATTTTCAGACTTTTTCAATGCACTGATTGACTTTGCTGTCTTTTTTATTTAACTTTTTCTTTTCTTTAAAAAAAAATTAGAATGACTCGCTGGGAGCCAGCAGGGAGATGAACATAGGGAGAAATTTAGGCAATATGAAAACAAAAGATCATTAAATAATAAATAATAGTTTGAACCTCTCAGGGTTGTTAGGTAAAGAGACTGGACCTATGATTTTGTTAATAGAGGGAACTCCTTCTATGAGAATAGTCCAACACCTTTGCCACTCATAGTCCCAGAGGGTTAAATGACTTGTCCAGAGTCACACAGCCAGGATAGTTGGAAGAGTTGAAACCAGCTTTTTGTGGTGTGGAGGTCTACTCTCAAAAAGGCCAAGATCTTCCACTGCATCCTGGACAATCTCCAGTTGTCCTGGTCTATATCTGTCCACTGGACCCAGATGGGTCTAGAGGAGAGAGTAAAGCTGGTGAAGTGAGTGAGAGTGAAGCTTGCACAGCCCTCCCTCACTTAAAACCAATTCACTCACAAGTCATGGCATCACCTCCCTGATGTCATGGTCCTCTTAGAAAATGAAGGATAAAAAACAACCCTAGCCACCCTTACTACGGTTGCTGTGAAGAACCAATGAAATAATGTAAATGAATTATATTTTAAAATTTAAAGCCAAAATAAATATATTACAAACTTTAAAACAAATAAAATAATATTAATAAAGTACTTAGCATAGTATCTGGCACATAGTAGGTGCTTCTTCCCTGACATGCCAGCTACCTGGCACAAAATGCTTTATGTCTAAGCTGCAGTTTCTGTATTAGTAAAATCAGAGTCAGGGAGATTAGTTTGTATCAGCAGTTCACAGCCCGGGGTTTGCAAGCTTTCATAAATATATATATATATAAACTTTTATTTTCTGCGTAATCTCATGTGTTTTGTTTTATGCATTTCAAAACACGGCCACACACAGCCAAAGGGGTCCGGGCCACAAAAAAGATTAAGAATCCCTGGTCCAAATGATGTTCTATTCTTTCTAGCTCTAAAGTCAACATTTACTTTCATCTACTGCCTCACATCCCTTGGAAATAGAGTCAAGAATCCATACTCTCTAAACTCTACTGAGATTCACCAAATAATATGGAAGAAGACCGGGGGGGGGGGGGAAGGAAGGCTGTTTGTTTCTGCCCATGTAGGTGTAATAGTAATGGGACTTTTTGCTGTTGACCTTTAATGATTCTGGCCTTTGTTTGAATGGGGCAGATAAAGTGGGATATTTTTGTATTTCTCAGCACTGAGACAATTGGGAGCCATTGATTTGTATCTGATGTGATATTGGGGGTGGGGAACTTCTCCATGCCCAGCCTGGGTGAGGTCAGGGCCTTTTGGCCCTGAACTGAAGCTCTGAGCCATAGCAGGAGTGGCGCGTGACTCTGGGCTAGCCATTCTAATGAGCTCCCCGGCTGTACACCCAGATGTTGAAAACTACAAATTGTATTTGGTCTGTAATTCAGGGTGCTGGCTTTTTCCCCTGAACTAGGTGGATGTTATTTGTATGCTGGATTAAAGTAAAATTGTTAACCCCTCAAGTAAAGCAGATCAAAAGGACCTATGTTGGCAGCTTTCTGGGTACTGGGTGCTGGTGGATCTTACACCCCCACAGAAGCTGCTAGCTAGATTGTTGATACAATTGGTGATGTGTTCGAGGGTCTGTCTATTCGTGGCTCACAGGGAGGCAAGAATAAGCATCTTTATGTCTCTTCCCTTGACTCTTCTCGAAAACAGTCACTGACTCCTGTGAGGAGGGGAAGAAAGAGGTTGGGTTCAGAGGTTGGGCACTCTGCTCTTCTCTGAGAAAGGAGAAATCAGGCTAGGATTACATCTAACTGCTCCTTTAAATATGAGTCTAGGGCATGCATAGGGATGTAACTTTTAAGTTCAAGCTACAGCCCTCTGGTTCCTATTTTTCTTTTTAATGGGAACAGGAGTGCCCTAAGCTCTATATCCAAAGCTTGACCCTCCCCTTCCTATCAGATGCTGGTTCCACAAGGAGGATACGTACCAAATCATGGAGAAACCCATTTATCCAAGTAGGTATCAAAATAGAGACCAGAGCAAGGTGTGCTGGTAAGCAGAATGGGCTCCTTAGCACTTAATTCAACAAGTGCCCTTGAAGAGTTTGCCTTTTGTTTGCTTTGAGTAATTCAGCATATTTCATTGAGTCTTACTAAGTGCTAAGCCCCAGATCCAAACCCCTATTCATTGTAAAACCTATGTGGGTGTGGATTGGCAACTAAGGTGGGGCCCAAGGTGGGGCTAACTCCAGGGAGGGCCTAGTTCACATGTCTGGGAAAGCAGAGGCTTTTAGACCATGTGGGTTTAAGTCGCCTCTTTGTGATGATTCTAGGTCATGTGGGTGAGTCGCGTGTGTGACTCACCCCTGACGCTGAAAAAGATGTAAAACTAGGGGTTGGCCTCCTCTTCCTTGGAGCTCTTTGCCGCAGCAGGGGTGCCGCGCTCGTGACTCTGGGCCAGCCCTTGTTCTGAGCTCCCAGGCTGAACCTAGATGTTGGTAACTATGAATCCGTATTGGGTCTGTCTGTTGATGTTTGTAATTTGTTTGTAATTTGCTCTGAAGTTCGGTGTGCTGGTCTCTTCTCCTGAACTAAGTGAATGACATTCGTATGCTGAATTAAAGTAAGCTTGTCAAACCCCTTCACCTTGCTTTCTTTAGTTAAGCAGATCAAAAGAACCTGTGCTGTTGGCAGCTTTCTGGGTGCTGGCTGTGGGTGGATCTTTCACCCCCACAGAAGCTGCTAGCCGGATTGTGGAAACACAAGTGTACATAGGGGAATATAGATCAGACAATGCAGAATGAATGTTCTCCCTTTGAGAGAACAACTTAACCAGGAGGGAGAGAGTTCCAGATCTTGGCCAAAGGGAAAATTCCCCCTGAAACCTCTAGTGTAGCAATCTGGGAATATGGACACAATCAAAGTTTTACGCATCAGTTTCTTTTCTTCTTTGCATTTAATAGAACTTTATTTTTTTTTTCGAATTGCATGTAAAGATATTTAAATATTTATTTTTGTAAGATTTTGAGGTCCAAATTTTTCTTGCTCCCTCCTCTCCCTCCTCCCTTCCCAAAACAGCAATCTGATATAGGCTATACACATACAAATCATCTTAAACAGATTTCCACATCAGTCATGTTGTGAAAGAATAATCAGAAAAAAAGAGGAAAACCACAAGAAAGAAAAAAGAGAGAGAAAACAATCTACTTCGATCCACATTCAGACTCCATAGTGCTTTCTCTGGATGTGGTTAGCATTCTCCATCATGAGTCTTTTGGAATTGTCTCAGATCATTGCATTGCCGAGAAGAGCTAAGTCTATCAAAGCAGCTCATCACACACTGTGGCTGTTACAATGTTCTCCTGGTTCTGTTCACCTCACTCAGCATCGGTTCACACTATGTGTTGGTTTCTTCTCAGTCTTTCTCTCTCTTTAACAACTGAAGAAAGGTTAGAATTGAGCATCTTCTCCCCCAAAGCTGGAAGCCAGAAGAGCATGAATCTCGTCTCTCCAGCTCTCACAAAATCCGTGGTATGCATCATTGAATAATCAATTTCCACCAACAAGGGGAGAGTCCCATATCATTGGCCTTTTGAGCCAAGAGATACAAATGATAGTAGCTAGCATTTAAATAATGCTTTACGGTTTGCAAATTCTTTTGCAATTATTGCATTAGATCTTCTCAACAACCTTGGGAGATGGGTTTTGTTATCTCCATTTTAACATATGAGGAAATTGAGGCAGACAGAGGTTAAAGCTCTTGCCCAGGGTCACACAGCTAGTAAATATCTAATGCTGGATTTGAATTCAGGTCTTCCTAACTCTAGGTCCAGTACTCTATTCATTTTACTACCTAGCTGCCAAATGTCTGGTTATAGAGGAGAGAATGCTGGATTCAGTTAATGAGATCTGGGTTCATATCGTCTAATTATAAGGAGCAAGGTTAGATCTGGAGGAAAGATGACAAAGTGCAACCTTCCTTCCTCGCAGAGGTGGGGAACGATGAGTGTGGAACACTGCATACATTGTAAGATGGGTTGGCTGGTTTTGCTGAACTGCCTTTCTCACCTCCCTCGCCCCCCAACTTTTTTATTTAATTACTAGGCATATCCCTTAAGGGATTTATTCTTACATAAAGGGAGGGGTGTGAAAATAAAAGATGTTATTAAAAATTACATATGTATGAAGAAAGGAAATAGCTCACCCTGGCTGTGTGACCCTGGGCATCTCTCTGCTTTAAACCCCTCATCTGTAAAATAAGGACAATCATACCTGTAGTATTGATCAAGTAGGGTCGTTGCGAAGAGACCCATGTGTGCAGAATGGTATGTAATCTCTAAAGCATGATAGAAATGTCAGTTGCGATGAAGACTATTAATTTAATTCCATAAGTAGAACCCACAGAGAGTAGCATTTGAACCTGGGTCTCCTGATTTCAAGAGCTGGTAATACAGGGAGATTAAAGACAGATGTATAGACCTGGGAATCATCTACATAGATAAGATACTTGAACCCAGGGTACTTGAGGAAGTCACCAAGTGAGATCATACAGAGAGAGAAGAGACATGCCAGGCCAGAGCCTTTGGGGACACCTCTGGGTCAGCCAGGACACAGCAGCAGGCTCTCAGCAGTGGCCCCTGGGGGCTGGGGCTGGTCTCCCTCTGCTCTTTGGGGGTCCTTTGGGCAGAGTTTGGCTGACTCTCAGAAGACCTCGCTCCACACCCCACCCCCCTCTATTGCTTTGTCCCACGCTAAGGGGGAGGATATCCTCTCATCCTCGGCCCCTTCTCCTGCCTGAGGACCCAGGAGGTGGTGGGAAGGGGATGGAGAACAGCTCTATTTGGGACCCAGAAAAGGACAAGCAGGGTTTCAGTCACTCCCCATTCAGGCTGGATTCCCAGAAACATTTGGTCAGTGAAGGGGGTGGTGGCAGACCTAGATAAACAGACCAAAGGTGAATGAGGCCTGCAGATCCAGCTAGGAGAAGGGGACATGGGCTTCCTGAGGTGAGTGGGGCAAGGGGCTGATACTCCACCCCATCTAGGAATACCGTGAAATTCAAACCTTCCTGGCGAGGGGAAGAGGAAGGCATCATTCTGCTGGGGCCTGAACTCCGGGCCTCAGCTGCTGCCTATCAAGGCCAACATGAGAGCCAGGTCCCCTGACCCAAGGCCTTCTTTCAGCCTGTCCCCAAAGCTGAACTTTCTGTCCCCTAATCCCTGATTCCTTCACCCCTGTACCCCTGATCCACAGTTTCTGTTCCTCAGATACCTTAACAGGCTTTTCATCAGAAGCCCTTATTTGTCAAGATGTAAACTACGGCTAACTAAGCCATCTCTAGATCCCAACCCTGTGTCCCTAACCTTCATTCCCAAGCCCCCAACCCTCCCCCTCTGTCCTCCTGCCCCACCCCAGGCCTCTGCCCTTTGTCCTTCATCTGAATTCCCTTGACCTTGGATCTCTGTCCCCCAAACTCTCACCCCTTGTCCCCTTAACCCTCACTATGTCTCCCATTGCCCTCCTCACCCCTCTCATATCCCACCAGGCTGAGTTTCTTGCTGGCAATGGTGTTGCAACAAGTGGGCAGCCACCCATGGCCAGAGGCTGTATTTGGACGCCTCGTATCCCCCGGCTTCCCTGAAGTGTACCCCAACAATGAGGAGCAGAGCTGGAATCTAACAGCCCGTCCTGGCTACCGAATCCGTCTCTACTTCACTCACTTCAATCTGGAGCTGTCCTATCTCTGTGAATATGACTTTGTGAAGGTATCTTAGAAGCCCTGGAGTACGGAGGGAAGCTAGTCCAAGGCCAGGGGACGAAAGGAATAAAGAAAGAAGCTGAGTCCTTGCTGGGTTGCTGCTGGATAATGTCTCGGGCACTAGCTGTGTGACCCTGGTCGAGTCTCTTAACCGTTCTACCTTTCTGTGCTTCTGTTTCCTTATCTGTCAGATGAGGAGGTTGGACTCCATGACCTCTAAGGTCCTGTGCAGCTCCTATATGAGGGGAGCACACGTCCTCCTTAGGAACAGGAGGCCTGGTCCCTTGGGAGACTTTGGGAGAGGAAGAGAGGCTGGCACCACAGGCAGCCGCTGTCAGCTCCTGAGGGTGAAAGGGTGGAACCTTCAATTCTAGAAGTAGATGGAAGCCAGAACGCAGGGGACATTCACCAGACCACCCACCTCCTCTCTACATGGGACAGACACACTTGCCTACCTGCTATGATTTACCTGGACCCGCCCCATTTTTATTTATAATTCCCTTGTTTTGCAAATGAAGAAACTGAGGCACAGACAGGTAAAGGGACTTGCCCAGGGTCATACAGCTAGTGTCTGAGGCAGAATTTGAATGCAAGTCTCCTTTATCCCAGGCCCAGGGCTCTATCCACTGCCCCATACTGCCTCTATCCTCTCTGCCCTGCCCACCCCACCTCAGGGAGACTGTTAAGACCCAGGGGGTGCTCAGGACTCTGATGGCATAAAGACCCAGCCTGGGAGAGGGGTATCCTGAGAGGGAGTTGAGGAAGCAGGGTGGGGGCTGATGATTCCTCCTCTCTCTTTGTCCCACCCGGGGGGCAGCTCTACTCTGGGGACAAGCTGCTGGCCACGCTGTGTGGGCAGGAGAGCACGGACACTGAGCAGGCGCCTGGCAACCACACCTTTCGCTCAGTGGGCAGCAGCCTCCGAGTCGCCTTCCGCTCAGACTATTCCAATGAGAAAGATTTCACCGGCTTCGAGGCCTTCTACGCAGCTGAGGGTGAGTGGGGCGGTGGGCCAGGGCTGTCAGAACGGGTGGTGAGGTTCCACAGGAGGGGGAGGTGGGAGGAGGGCTCCCCTCAGCCCAGGATCTAACCCACCCCCACACACACATCTTGTGCCTCAGTTCCCCCATCTGAAAAGCTGAAAATACACCAACCTGCTCCCTTCTTCGCCTATTTCCCTAAGAGCTAGGACCAAACATAAGCTCTCAGAGCTGAAAGGGACCTTAGAGAATGCCTAGTCCAATGCCCGCCCCATTTTGCAGATGAGGAAACTGAGACCAGTTGAAGAAATGACCCGCTGAAGTTCCCAGCAGATCTAGAACACACTCGGCAGTCAGTTGCCAGCTTGATTGGTTAGTTCTTCCCCACTTAGGAGCACAGCCCCCTCCTTTGCCCTTCTCTGCTCTGGAGTAGGTGTAGCAGGCCTGGCCTAACTCTCTCCCTGGCCCCAGGAGGCTTGGCATCCTGTGTGTCACCACCCTCCCTCTCTCCTGCAGACATCGACGAGTGTGAGTTGCCACCTGGAGCAGACCCCATCTGTGATCACTACTGCCACAATTATCTGGGCGGCTTCTACTGCTCCTGCAGAGCGGGCTTCAGACTCCACAAAGACAAGCGGACCTGCTCCGGTGAGAGGCTGCTCCCTCCTGCCGCCAGCCCCTCCCCTCCCCCCTTCCCCTCCTCCCCCTTCCCCCCTCCCCCCTTGCCCTCTCTCCCTCCCTCGTCTTTGTGAACGCTGCAGAAGGCTCAGTGCCCCCCTTCTCCATCTACGGCTGCCAACCAGGCCTGGGACTCTGGAGTTAATGTGAAGGCATCCCCCCTCCCGAGGCTGAGGGTGACCCTCTGAGAAGCTTCACCCAGTGCTGGGCATGACACAGGGGTGAGGGAAGGGCCAGGAAAAGGTGCCACAGTGACAAGGACACAGGCTCTGGGTTCAGATCCCACCTCTAATGTTTACCACCTATAGGACATTAAGCAAATCCCGTCACTTCCCAGGCCTCAGTTTCCCTCTTTGTGAAATGAGGAGGCTGGATGAATGGCCTCCAAGGCCCTCCCAGACCTAGAGCCATGACCTCATAATTGGACAGCTTCTGTTCTTACCCCTCTCCCTTTTCCCCCACCTGCTCTAACTTCTTTTCCCCATGGTCCTCTGGTGCCTGGCTGCCCCTTCAGTCACGTTCCCTGACTCCAGCCTCTTCCAGGGAAGTACAAACACGAGCGCCCGCTGGTGGCCGGGTCCGGGGTGCAGATCTTGGCTCCGTGGGGTTAATCCCGGCCCAGTGGAATCCCTGCAGCCAGTATGAGGAATATTATTATTCTTGTTATCAGACCACCCCAAGCCCCTTTCTGCTCTCCTGTCTCTGTCTCTGTCTCCTTGGACAACGTCCCTGGCGCCCCTCCCTTTATTCCCCCTGGTTCAGGGCGAGATCTGGAAGCCTTGCTCTTCAGGGTAGTCTCTGATACCATTTCTCTCCTATCTTTATTTTCCAGCACAAGATAATTAACGTCCCCTTAGCCAGGAAAGCCATCGAGGGTCCTGGGGCCAGGGTTGGGCATGGGCCCTGCTGGATGAAACATCAGTGCCCAGAGGCAGCGGAAAGCTGCCCACAACACAGACAATAAACCTAGCTTTCTCCCAGTGCTGGCCAGTGGCTGCCTCCAGGCGTGTCTTTGTGGGGGAGGGCAGGCCAAGGACCCAGAGGGCCAGGTTGGGAAGCAGTGCTGAGGGCTTGGAGACCAGCCCCTTCAGCAGTGAAAGTGGCTAGTGGCCCACTGATCTATGGGGCTGAGCAAGGGCATGAGGCTTCCGATCTTTTCTCCTCATCTTTCTCCCTTTTCACAGAACTAGGGAATGTCAGAGGTGAGAGGGCCTTTAGAACATAGAATGCAGAAGCTGGGAGGGCCCTTAGAACACAGGATGTCAGAGCTAGAGAGCCCTTAGAATACAGTGTCAGAGCTGGGAAGGCTCTTAGAACATAGAATGTCAGCTGGGAGGGCCCTTAGAACACAGAATGTCAGCTGGGAGGGCCCTTGGAACACAGAATGTCAGAGCTGGGAGGGCCCTTAGAACTCAGAATGTCAGCTGGGA
>CM053622.1:808476223-808505522 GCA_028646595.1 Phalanger gymnotis | reverse complement strand
GCTGGGAAGGCCCTTGGAACACAGAATGTCAGCTGGGAGGGCCCTTAGAACTCAGAATGTCAGCTGGGAGGGCCCTTAGAACACAGAATGTCAGCTGGGAGGGCCCTTGGAACACAGAATGTCAGCTGGGAGGGCCCTTAGAACACAGAATGTCAGCTGGGAGGGCCCTTAGAACACAGAATATCAGCTGGGAGGGCCCTTGGAACACAAAATGTCAGAGCTGGGAGGGCCCTTAGAACTCAGAATGTCAGCTGGGAGGGCCCTTGGAACACAAAATGTCAGCTGGGAGGGCCCTTAGAACTCAGAATGTCAGAGCTAGAGAACCCTTAGAACCCAGAATGTCAGCTGGGAGGGCCCTTAGAACACAGGATGTTAGAGCTGGGAGGGGCCCTATTGACCACCTAATCCAATCTCCTCATTTAATATATGAGGAAACTGAGGCCAAAAGGTGAGAAGTGACTTTTCTAAGGTCAAACTGAGTTAGTGGCAGAGCTAGTCTGGATTTCAGGTCTTCTCCTGCCTTGTTCAGGGGAACGGCTTCTTCTAAGACTCCAGGTAGATGGGCAAAGGTTTTCTCAGGCCAGAAAGCCCATGATCAGCTGCTATTGAGGCAGCCCTTGGTTTCTGAGCCCTTGCCCCCCACCCCCCACCCCCAGGCCCCACTTTGGTTCTTTCTATCACCCCCCAAGCCTCCCCAGGCAGGAACGCTTTCCATCTCCCACTGGTGGTTTTCACTGCCTTGCCTGGGAAGGCTCAGCAGCCACCCGATCTGTGGCCAGGCCCCAGCAGAGCCCCCTCTCCAAGACCCCACAGTTCAGACCCCCTCAGTCTGGGCTCCAGGTTAGTTAGCAAGAGAATTGAATGCAATTCTGTCCCTCCCTTCCTTATTGCAGGAATGCTAAATGCTGGGAGGGCGGGGCCCCTGATTCACTTCTCAGGTCGCTGGGATCTACAACAGGGCCATGGAAAGAAAGCTGGGCTGGCAGCAGAGGACCTGGGTTCCCACCATTCTGGCTTGGAGACTCGCTAAGAACGTGGCAAGTCATCTGGGCACGTCCCATCACCAGTCTGGGCTTTGGTTTGCTCATCTGTAAACTCGAGGGGCTCAGCAAAATGATGCACGTGGAAAGTCCCTTCTGGCTCTCCACCCACGACCCCGTGATCTCGGCAGGGGTCCCAGAGTAATCCTGCTCTGGGGATGGAGCCAAGGGCATCACTGCCCCATCCAACAGAGCCTAGTTGGGACAGGGGGAGCTTGCCTCCAAATCTGCCCTGCCCCACTCCCCCCAAGGGGCTGGGCCTTTCTCCTGCCCCAACTGAAGTCTCTTGAGATCATTAGGACAGATCATTGGATAGCTGGAAGTTCGGGTTCTAGGCCTGAGTGCTCTGAGAGAGAGACAAAGAGAGAGCGAGAGATAGACAGAGACAGAGACAGAGAGACAGAGACAGAGAGAGAAACAAAGAGACAGAGAGAGACAGAGATAGAGAAAAAGACCGAGAGAGAGACAGAGACAGAGAGGAGAGAAAGAGATAGAGATAGAGACAGAGAGACAGATAGAGACAGAGAAAGAGAGCGACAAAGAGACTTTCTTTCCAACCCATAATTTAAAGTCATAGCTCTCTTCCCCACTTGGCAGAAAGTATAAACTTAACACAGTGCACAGAAACCTAGACATACAGTCCAGGCATATAGTCAGGAAGACTCTGGGTTCAAATACTGCCTCAGACACTAGCTGTATGACCCTAGGCAAGTCATTGAACTGAGGCTCTATGCCTCAGTTTCCTCAAATGTAAAACAAGGGAGTTGGACTCTATGGCCTCTAAAGTTCCTAAATCTCTGGTCCTAGGAGTCAGGAAATTCATATCCCGCCTCAGACACTAGTTATATGACCATGGGAAAGTCACTTCAGCTGTGTCTCAGTGTCTTCATTTTCAAAATAGGGATAATGATACCATAGGTCATATGATCTATCCATCATGGATATCATGGGGCTCCCATGGGAGAATGTATATTAATTACTTTTCATTACTGTTAATTACTTGACAATGCTGTAGAATTGTAAACTATTATTATTTTTTGAAATCAGAGGACCTGGGTTCCAGTCCTGTCTCTGATAGACATACCTACCTGGCTTTGATTAGAGGATCCCTAATGGTCCTTCTCGCTCAGCATCCATGACATGGTGAGCTCCGAGGTCCCTCTTCTCCAGCCCAGGGAAGGGCAACCGTCTCCCCAGAGATGGATGATGAGAGAAGAGGTGTCCTGGGGTTTTTAGAAGGCAGTAGAAGACAGGATGAGTGTGGTGGTGTGGAATCGAGTTGGAGACAGGTTCCTGTTGGCGCTCCCCAGCTCATGGTGGAGCCCAGGGTGTTGTGTAAGAAAGCTTAGTTTCTTTGGCCAGAATGTATCATCCAAAGAAGTAAGGACCCTTCCAGAAAGTCAGTCTACTCTGTCGGACATGGAGGCAGCTGGGGTAAAGTGGAGGAGACTTTGGGGTCAGAATCCTGACCCTAAGCCATATTCTAGCAGGAATCTCCTCTACAGCCAACCTGACAAGCACCATACTGAATTAGAGCTTCCCCAATGTAAAATGGGCAGCCTCAACAATCAGCCTTCCTGCTGGGTGACCACTTGTGGGGCATCATGGGAAGGAGACTGGAATTGGAGCACTGTATTTCCCTGCCTGTGTGACCCAGACAAATTACTTCTCTGGGCCTCAGTTTCCTCATCTGTAGAGTGAGGGTATTGGGCTAGATGACTTGAATCCTTCAAACAATGGAGTACTCATTCTGTGCTATGGCTCTGTGCTAGAAATACAAAGACAAAGTGAAATGGTCTCGGCCCTCAAGGACCTTACTTATTCTAATGGGGAAACACCATGTACAGGTTTGAGAACTGCTTAGAATTCTGGGCCTTGTTGTTTAAGCATGTGCATGATATGTGAAAGTGAACAGAAAATAGTTTGGGAGGGAGTGCACTTGAGGAGAGGTCTCAGGAAAGACTTGATGTAGAAGGGTGGTACTTGAGCCAAAACTTGGAGAAGAGATTCCCAGACTGAGGAGGGAGAACATTCCAGGACTGGGGAACAGCCGATGAGAAGGACCGGGGATGGAAGCTGGGGTATTATGTGTGAGCAGAACAGCCCGACCAGTGTGGCTGGATGGAGAGCGTGTGGACAGGAGGGATGGGAGAGACCATTGGGAAGGCGGGAAAAGATTTAAATGCCAATTTTCTATTTGATTCTAGAGGTATTAAGGAGCCACTGCAGTTTTTTGAATAAGGACGTGATAGGGGGTATACACTGAATATGGATTGGAGTGGAGACACATGGGAGGCAGGGAGACCAAATCGGAGGCCAGACAAGAGTTGATGAGGTAGGGTTGTGGCTGTGTGAGAGGAGGGGAGGACACCCAGGGGAGAGATACTGTGGAGGTAGAAATGACAAGATTTGACAGCAGATTGGATCTACGAGCTAAGTATGAGTGGAAGGCTGATGGGGCTCTTTATGATAGAAAAGTTAGGAAGAAGGAGGAGTGGGGGGAGGAAGGATGATGACTTCTCTTTTGGACGTGTTGAATTGGAGATACCAAGAGGACATCGTTTGTGATGTTCAAAAGGTGACGCCGGACTGGAGTTCAGTGGAGAGATTAGGAATGGACACACAGATCCGGGAGTTACCTGGATTGGGAAGTTAACTGAGCCCATGGGCGCTGATGAGATCATCACACAAGAACATAATAATAGTAGTCGTTGCTGCTCAGTCATTTTCTAACACTTTGTGACCTCATTTGGGGTTTTCTTGGCAAAGATACTAGAAGGGTTTGCCATTTCCTTCTCCAGCTGATTTTACAGATGTGGAAACTGAGGCAGAGTGAAGTGACTTGACCAGGGTCACGCAGCTAGTAAGTGTCTGAGGCCATATTTGAACTAACGAAGGTGAGTCTTCCAGACTCTAGGCTGGTCTCTCTATCTGCTGTACCACCTAGCTGCCAAAATAATAAAAATATTATATAATACTAATAATAGCTAACATTTGTATGGTGCCTACTATGTGCCAAGAACTGTGCCAAGTACTTTACAATTATTATTTCATTTGATCCCCACAACAATCCTGGGAGGTGGGTGCTTTTGCTATTTCCATTTTACAGATAAAGAAACTGAGGCAAACAGAGGTTTAGTGCCTTGCCCAAGGAGAACACAGCCAGTACACATGTCTGAGGCAAGACTTGAACTCAGGTCTTTCTAACTGTGCTCTATGCACTGGGCCATCTGGTATAGTACAGAGAATATGACAGGATGGAGAAAATAGAAAAGGGGACCAGACACAATTAATGGGTGTGATGTGGACGGTAAGTAAGCCAAGAATATGAAGGTGCAGCGACTGCCCAGGTCACACAGGTGGGAAGCCAGCCTTCTCTGCCATGCCCCACTTCCCTCCCAGGGTGACTTGTGGAAAGGTCCCAGGGCACTCTGTACAATGGTCATGTGCAGCCCTTCCTTCCCAGGCAGCTCTTGGTTTACCTGAGAGGTTTGCTCAAGTGAAGAGTTCTCTGGGCAAGCCTGCCGAGTTCCTCTGGGGAGCCACTGACTTTCCCAGGAGACAACTCAGTCAATTCTAGGCTCTCTGGAGACCAGTGGAAGAAGACCTGAGGGCCTGACTCGGGGACTCCTTCGATCACTGGGGCCCAGCTTCCCAGCCTTGCCCACCAGCTGGAGTCAGGATGGAATAGCTGTGACTCGGGCTCCTTCCTGAGCCAGAATCACTAACAATCAGTCATGTTCCAGCCTTGGCTTTGGAGCTGGGGAAGGTGGTCAGACGCAAGGGATTAAAGGTGATTTCTACCATGAGAGGACAGGGGGGTGGTGGAGGAGTTAAATGCTCATTCCAGCTCTCGTCCTGTTCTCTCACTAGCTCAGTGCTCAGGCCAGGTCTTCACTGAGAGATCTGGAGTGATTATGAGCCCCGACTACCCCCGGGCCTACCCCAAACTCTCCAGCTGCAGCTATAGCATCCAGTTGGAAGATGGATTCAGTGTCATCCTGGAATTTGAGGACTCCTTTGATGTAGAAACTCACCCAGAGACCCCATGCCCCTATGATGTCCTTAAGGTGGGTTCTTCCCCTACAAACTTGGCTCATCTGTTTAGATCAGCAGCGCCCACCCTTCATGCCACCATTTTGTTTCCTGCTCCTGGATTAGCTCCCTACACCCCTTCCAATAACCATCCAGACAGGAGCTTGATGCTTCCGACCAATGTTGCTGCTGTTTCACCCCAGATTCATTTCCTTTCACAGAACTGATCTCCAAAGTTCTCCTGCCTTTTCAGCTTCAAAGAAATTTCCAAGCCCACTTGAGGTGCATGTGAAGAAGTGAGCAGCCTTCTCTCTAGACCGGGCATCCTCTGTCAACAACCGTCCTTAAATAGGATAGTCACCAGTAGTGTGACCTGAGTTTCCCTGAGGGGATCCTGTTGTGCCTCCAGATCCCTTCCCCTTCCCAGGTGTCATGGGGATGGGAATTCTGGCATTATTGAATCTTTCCTTCAACGTATCACTGCCCTTTCCTCTCAGATGTACATCGATGGTGCCAACATATAACAGAGGTGACACATTGGCTCCTTCACCACAGAATGTTATAAGTGTAAGGAACCTTAGAACATAGAATGTCAGAGCTCGAATAGGCATTAGAACATAAAATGTTAGAACACAGAATGGCAGAGTTGGGAGGGTACCTAGAACCCAGGATGTTAGAGCTGAGAGGGACATTAGAACACAGGATGTCACAAATAAAGATACAGAACATCAGAAATAATAGACTACAGAATATCAGAATATAGAATGAAATGAAATGTTAGAACATAGAACATGAAAGCCAGGAGGGATCTCAGAATATAAAATGTCAGAACTAGTGGAGATATTATTAGAACACTGAATGTCAGAGCTGGAAAAGACTTAGAACATAGAACATGAAATGTTAGAGCTGGAAGGGGTTTAGAACATAGAACATTAGAGCATAGTCTGTTAGAGCTCAGAGGGCATTTTAGAGGAGAAAGCTGAGCCTCAGAGAAGGGCAGTGCCAGGTCTAAGGTCTTTCCATTCAGAACCCTGGCCAGGACCCTCTCCACTACAGGACACTGTTCACTTTGGGAGATGCTGTCCCAGCTTGAAGTTTCTGCTCACGTTAGAAAACAACACAGGGCAGTTGACTTAGATACCATCAGGGCCCAGATGACACCCATCACCCCTGGCTGACTCCCCCAGAACCTGGGAGACTGAGACAGTAGCCCCCATCCATCCTGATAACATTTCCCTTCTGGGTTTGTTGCTCTCCACTGGGGCACAGGGACAATTGGAGCTGTGATGGTCAGGTGTGTGGGACACACACTTTGCTCACATTGGTTTCTTCCCCACAGTCACTGCTGCCTCTGAACCTTCAATTCTATTGGGTTTTTGGGTTCTTTTTTTTGTTTTTGTTTTTTTTCAGTGCGGTCTTGCATCATCGATTCCTTGGGATTCCCCTAACCACTTCCATTTTGTCCATGGAGATGTGCCTACAACTCTGGGTGACTTTGTTCTTTCAGATTAAAACAGACAAAGAGGAATACGGGCCATTCTGTGGACAGACCTTGCCCCCCCAAATTAACACCAGAAGCCACACTGTGACTATCACCTTCATCACTGATGACTCAGGAGACCAGACTGGGTGGAAGATCCGATACCGGAGCACAGGTAGGAGTCTCAGGTCCTCATTAGAAGTCTCTGGTGTTTCAGCCTTCAGCGGGGGTAGGGAGTTTGTTGGGAGAGGGGAGAAGTCATGTTATTGGGACTATTACTGTGCTTCCTTTAGTAGAGTGGCAAAGTTACTGAATCTGTCTTCAGATTCTGCCTCTGACACTTACTACCTGTGAGACAAGTCACAACCTCTCTGAGCCTCAGTTTCTTTATCTGTAAAATGAGGAGGCTGGAGATAATTTCTCAAGTCCCCTCCAGATCAGTGGACAAATTTGGCCAATCACGGTGAAGATCCCTGGAGTCAGGGCCAGGGCCGCCTCCTCTGACCCGGTGTGATGATGTAGGTGGTCTTACATACAGTGTCGGGGACAAGACTCTCCCCATCTTCACCCAAACACATCCTCCAGTACTTGAAACATCACTCTGAGAGCTTCATTTTTTGGCCCAAGGTTTAAGGCAGGGGCTCTTACTTGTTTTGGCACGTTGGGTAAGGTGTATGCACCCCTTCCCAGAAAAAAAGCTTGTTGCCAATATTTAGCACTGAAGGAAGTACTAAAGTTTTGTGGTCTTTGTTTTGTTGTTGCTGTTCAATTGTTCCGGACTCTTTGTCACCCCATTTGGATTTTTCTTGGCAAAGATACTGGGGTGAAGTTCCCTCCCCGGCTCATTTTATAGATGAGCAAACTGAGGTAAACAGTTGTGTTGAGTTGAGTTGAGTAAACAGGGTGAGGCGACTTGCCCAGGGTCATACAGCTAGGAAGTGTCTGAGGCTGGTCTTCCTGACTCTAGGCGTGGTGCTCTATCACTGTGCCACCTAGCTGCCCCAATTTTCAGTTAAAGGTCAATAAAAATAAAGACAATTTTTCCCCCACCCAAGTTCAGAGATCACACTGAAACCTATCCATGGATGACCCCTTGAGGGTCTATGGACCCCAGGGGTTAAGAATCCCTGGCTTGGAGATTTATACTTTCATGGGAAATTCCTGAAAATAAATAGTCCTAGATGAAAGACACGTTAAGCTAACAGTAGTTTTCACTTCAATTTGACAACCATTGGGAGGTGCCCAGAATACAAAGAAGGAAGGCAAAGGAATAAGCATTTATATGGCACCTACCATGTACCAGGCTGTGAATAAATCTTATCTCATTTGAGCCCCATAACAACCCTGGGAGCTAGGTGTTATCACTATCCTCATTCTGCAGTTGAAGAAACTGAGGCAGACAGAGGTTAAGTGACTTGTCTAGGGGCACTAAACTGACGTTCAACAGCACGATTTCCATTCACTTTTGCAAACTGGATCACTTTTAACTTGAATTCAGCACTGTACGAAAATCTTTTCTGAGCCATTTCTGGGCAGAAGGTGGCAAAATGTAACTTAATATACTGGTAACAAATGTGAAACAATGAGCGCAAAGACAACAAACGTGAAAAAGCAGGAAATGCAAGTAAAAAAAAAACTACAACCACTGTATAAGATGCGCCCAGTTTTTAGACCACCAAATTTTCAAAAAGGGGTACATCTTATACATGGGGAAATAGGATAATTACCAAGTAGAAAGTTCATAAAGACTAATAAGCATCCAGGGAGAAATCCAAACCTACGTGCAGATTTGTCTTCCTGATTCCAAGTCTTGGGCTCTAACCATTACACCATCCTACTTCTCAAATGACTTCTTCAGGTCCATTCCAGCTCTGAGAGTCTAGGTTTCTAAGTTTCAGGTGAGGTCTCTTTCCTAGTTGGATTGGTAGTTCACTAGGCTGGCCCTGAGGAAGTCTTCTTTAAAAACAAACAAACCAAAAAATCGGTAAAACCTTACTTGGCTTGATGTGGGGAGTTGATTAAACAGGGAGCGATGTGGCCAGATCTGGGTTTAAGGAAAACGGCTTTGGCGGCTGTGTGAGGGATGGTCCGGGCCTCTCAAATTCACCTTCTGTCGGCAGAAACAGCCTTTCTTGGATCATTTGGCCGATACTCCAAAAGCAATGACAAAGTCTACCTTGTACAACAAGCACAGGCCTGGCAATTTTTAAAAAAACGTTTCTTCTAAGTCGAGAAAAGATGTTTTATTCTTACTTAATCATCCCTCCTTTTGAGGCCTTCTGTAAAATAAGGTATATGGACTTGATGGATGGGCCTTTGGATGAGATAATCTCTCAAATTCCTTCTAACTCCTGAGTTACAGAATCTCAACACCTTAGTGTTGGAAAGGTCTTCAAAGGGCATCTAGCCTAACCCTGTATCTGAACTAACAAAGGAACAAACAAATGAGTAAATCGATGAAAAAGCATTCCTTAAATACGTATTAGATGCAAAGCTGGCCAAGATTCCCCTCCACAACGTCTGGGTAGGATTCAGTTGATAAGCAAGCATGCAATAGTATGATAGAGTAGGAAGGGCACTAGACCTAGGTTCGGATCCTGACTTGGACCTCGGACGAGACACTTAACCTTTCTTAGTCTCAGTTTTCTCATCTGTAAAATGGGCGGGGGTGGGGGGGAGCGGGGCGGGCTGGACCTGATGACCTCTAAAGTCCAGTACTATAACATGTTTATGTTGCTATGAGTCACCTTGAATATAAACCATTCCCCTATGAGGAAATTTCTGAAACACAAAATGTCAGAGTTGGAAGGACCTCAGAGGCTGGCTAGTCCAAACCAAACCTTCAAGTATTTTTTAATAAGAATACACTGTACCATGTACCTGACAGGCGGTCACCCCACCTCTCTTTGAAGAGCTGTGATGATGGGAAGCTGCCACCTCCCAAGGAGGCACATTCTACTTTTAGACAGCTTTTCTTTATCTTAGGCTGAAATCTGCCTCTCAAATAATCAATCAGTTAAGTGCGTATTATTAGAAACACCTCCACTCCAAATGTGGGCTACTCATGCCCCACCTGTGCTACAGACTGCTGAGCCTGACTCCAACATTTTGGTCTTCTTCAAGAAAGAGGGCCAACAACCAACCATTATTAGGCTCTGGGGATACAAATACATAGAATGAAACAATTCTTTCAAAGAGTTTACATTCTAATGGAGGAGACAACAATTATGTGTGTGTGTATGTGTGTGTACACACATAAATATAAAGTGAGAAATCACTAATATCTACAAATTAATTCAATACGAGGTGGTTTGGAAAGGGGAAGGGTGTTAGCAGTTGGTGGGATCAGGAAGAACTTTATTTAGAAAATGGTGCTTGAAGGGGAGCGAAGGATTCTTTGAGGATGGGGTGAGGAAGAAAGGCATTTCAGGCAGGGGGACAGCCAGAGAGCAAAGGCTTGGAGATGATAGATGGAGTATGGTGAAGAAGAGAGAGAAGACCAGCATGGCTGTATTGCAGACTGTGGGAGGGGGAGTAATGTCCAATGAAGCTAAAAAGAGAGGGACCGAGTTGCTTGAGGCTGTGGAACTAAACAGAAGAATTTATATTTTGTCATAGAGGCCATTGGAGGAGACACTGGAGTTGATAGAGTAGGGAGTGATATGGGCAGATCTGTGCTTTAGGAAAATCCCTTTGGCAGCTGCATAGAGGGTGGACTGGAGGAGAGAGAGGAGGCTGGGAGACCATTTAATAAAGTAGGAAACAGGAGAGACGAGGGCCTGATCCAAGACGGCAGCTCTACAAGTAGAAGGAAGGAGTCAGACGGGAGCCATATTGTGAAGTCATGGAAACGCCAAGATTTGATGACTAGTCGGTACATAGAATGAGGAGCCGAGTATAAAGGTCAAGATGAGGGAGGCACTTCATCTGAAAACGATCTGAAGTTTTTAGTGAATAGCAAGCTCAATATGAGGCATGATATTAGGCTGCTGAGAAAGCTTAGGCAATCTTAGGCTGTGTTGAGAGAGTGTCCAGGACTAAGGAGGTGACCATCCTGTTTCAATCTGCCCTGGCATAGTGTCTTCATTTCTGGGTGCCCCAGTTTAGGAAGAGTAATGAAAGGTGGACAACAACCAGAGGAAGACAGCCAGGATGCTGAGGGGTCTATGGGATCATGTCATATGAGGCTCAGGTAAAGGAACAGAAGCTAGATGACCACTGAGACAGAGACAGGACCAGTCGGTCTCTGAGATCTTTTTGTACTTGGAGATTCTCTGATTCTAGGAAAATCCAGTTCTTGGTTCACCACTGTCAGGGTTCTTCCCCCTCCCCACCTCCTTTCCTCCTTCCTTTATTCTACTGGCCCTGTCTACCCAAGACCCATCTGGCCTGCTTGACTCTCACACAGGTGAGATAAGACCAGAGTCAACACCATTTCTTCCTGTGAGATGGATCGCCAAGCCTTCCCTCTACCCTGCCTCTTATGTATTTGACCTACTGATGTAACCTGAGGACCCCTAGACTTTGCCATCGGTCCCTCTGCCGCACCCTCAGGTCTTGGGGCCTTTCGATTTGCCCTACATCTAAACATTATTTAATGTGCCGTCACCCCCAATTAGAAGGTGAGCTTCCTGAAGGCAGGGTCTGTCTTTTCTACTTGTATGCCCGGAACTCAGCTCAGTGCTTCTCACATAGTAAGTGCTTAACAAATGCCTTTTTATCCATTTATCCCTTCATTTTCACCAGATTTGGGGGAGGGAAAAAGTGGGGTCTATATTGAGACATTATTTCCTCCAAGACCGGGAGTTTAATAATGTAACATTTCTTCTCCATCGCTGCTTAGCTCAGCCATGCCCTAATCCAATACCGCCACCTCATGGCCGCATCGCACCAGTGCAACCCGAGTACATCATGAAGGAACGTTTTTCTGTCTCTTGTGAGACTGGATATGTCCTTTCCAAAGTAAGTTCCAGGAGAATGAGAGGGGTGGCACCAGGGAAGTCCCAACTCCTGGCATTTCTGCTCCCTTTTTTTGAGGCGAGGATTGAATGTTTGGGATAAAAAGATATAGCTTCTCTCTTTGTTGGCCCCCATCTTTACCCGACGTGTGGGTAAAGGCTGAGTGAGACCAAAGGGGAAGGCAGGCAGATGAACTACCTATCTGGGTTCGCTCTTATCAGTGAAACACCTTTGTATTAAAATGGAGGCAGGCAGTCCCCTTGGCCCAAAGATGACCTTTCTCTGCAACAACTCCTGGGCCCCCATGCACAAAAAATTAGATGCCAACAGGAATTCGTATATTCTGCAAAGTTATAAATAGTGATCACTGGTGAGGGAGAGGGAGTATAATTTTAAAAAATGCTTAGCAAGTTGCTTGAGTGGCCCAGGTAGGAGATTAACACGTCCGCTTTATGTTCTTCAAAATTGTCACTAAGTCCCTGTAGTAAAAAGTAATAACCCTGGAATGATAGCTAGGCAGTCCAGTCTTGCAGAGGGACAAAAGACAAGAAGGTGAGACACTTCTCTCACCTTAGCAAAACTTCCAGTTCCCCTTTCCCATAATGCCTCAGACCACACTGATGCTTAAACACCTGGATTTCCAGGAAGGCCATCCCATGATCCTTTGAGTCACAAGGAGACCTCTCTGCCCAAGCTGTCTCCTCGCTTGTTGCAGGGTTTTTGTTTTGTTTCCTCCAGTGGGGAAAAACTTCAGGGTCACTTAGAATGACAGAATGGGAAGGAATTTTAAAGATCTTCTCTCACACCCTCCACTTTTTACCAAAACTGAAGCCCAAATGGATTGAGTGACTTGCCCATGCCTAGAGCTACTAGGGCAGAGACAGGGTCCACACCAAGACTCTTGGATACCCAAACTAGGGCTCTTTGTTATTTTAATAATTATTTTTACTAGCGGCTTCTTTTTTTTTTTTTTACATCACACACACACACACACACACACACACACACACACACACACACACACACACACACACACACACACACCTCCCTGGTAACGAAGGCCAGGGAAGCAAAACACATTGGACCACGTCTGACAACTCATGCCTAGCTCTGCACCCAGAGACGTTGAATCATACACAGGTTCAGGGCCAGAAGAAACCTTAGAAGCCTGTGAGTCCAGAGAGAGGCTGAGTGATTTTCCCAAAGTTGCACAGCTAATAAATGTCTGAGGCAGGTTTGAACTGAGGTCTTCTAGAATCCAATCCCAGAGTTCTATCCACTGTGACATCACTTCTCTTCCAAGGAAGATATAATTTTTCCAGTCTCTCTACTCCCTCCCTCTTCTTCTCCCCCTCCTTCTCTTCCTCTCCTCTCCCTCCTCTTTCCCCTTCCTCATCCTCTTCTTCTCCTCATCCTCAGACACTTACTAGCTCTGTGACCCTGAGCAAGTCACTTAACCCTGTTTGCCTCAGTTTCCTCATTTATAAAGTGGTCTGGAGAAAGAAATGGCAAATCACTCCAGTATCTCTGCCAAGAAAACTCCAAATGGGGTCACGAAGAGTCCAACATGACTGAAAACGATTGAACAACAATCATCATGCAATTAATATTTCTCAGAGGTGGGACTTGGACCTGGCTCTCCTTGAGTTCAAAGTGGACCCTCTGTGTGCTCTGCCATATGATCTCTACATCATATATGAGTATATAATATCTTAATAATAGCATAGCAACTGAAGCCGTGTTACATAGTGAATCCACTGCTGGGTTTAGAGTCAGGAAGGCCTGGGTTCTAGTCCTTTTTCTGACATTAACTAGCTACGTGACTCCCCTCTCAGAATCTCAGGCAATTCCCTAGACTGATAAAGTCACGGATCCTCCTTCTCCCAAGAAAAAAATACCGCCCCTCCACTCTGGCATACAAAAACCCAAACACAGCTTAGAACACAGAAAGATAATAGATAGATAGATAGATAGAGACAGACAGATGGACCAATAAATAGATGGACAGATAGATAAACAGACATGATAGATTGATAGATAGATAGATAGATAGATAGATAGATAGATAGATAGATAGATAGACAGACAGACAGACAGACAGACAAAACAGACAGACAGATGGACCGACAAATAAGTGGATGGATGAATAAACGGACTGAGAGAGAAAGAGAGGGAGAGAGGCGGAGAGAGAGAGAGAGATGGATAGATGGACCAACAAATAGATTGATAGATAGATGGATAAACAGATACAAAAGATAGACAGACAGATGGACCAATAAATTGAATGACAGATAGATAGATCAACAAATAGATGGATAGATAGATGGATAAACAGACATGATAGAAAGACAGACAGACAAAACAGATAGACAGGTGGACAAACAAATAGATGGATGGATGGATAGATATATATAGATAGATACACAGACAGATAGATAGATGGATGGACAGATGGACCAACAAATAGATGGATAGATAGATGGACAGATACAAAAATAGATAGACAGATGGACTGATAAATAGGACAGATGGATAAACAGACATGATAGATAGACAGACAAAACATGTAGACAGATGTACCAATAAATAGATGGAAGGATGGATAGATGGATAAATGGACTGATAGATAGGTAGATAGATCAACAAATAGATGGATAAATAGAGACAAACAGACAGACAGATAGGTAGGTAGATAGAAAGTATTTATTTAACACTTGCCATAATATAGGAGGCATTATGATAAGTGCTGGGAATACAAATATAAACAAAAAGAGACAGTCCCTGATCTCAAGGAGCTTACACTCTAGTGGGGAAGGCAGCATACAAGAGAGCTGAAGAACGGGAGGAGGATGCTTCTGAAAAGGAACTATTTAAAAGCACAGAATTAGGAGTGGAGCCAGTAGAGAAATGAGCCTGGGCAGTTCCTCAAAAGGAGGTTCCTGGCAGGGACTCCCCAAGGGGAGGAGGGGAGTCCCAGGAGTAGAGGCCTCTCAGGGCTGAGGAGGCTGCCAGGGAAGAGTCGGGAGCAGAGTGTGGGAGAACATTAACAAAAGTCACAGTTTCACATTGACATTTTTGTGATGTCTGTCACTAACTTAGAAAACTTTTAGAGAACCAATGCATAAATGGTTTTATTTTCTCTATTCCTCATCAGGATGGAAGGATTTTGGAGTCTTTTACTGCAGTCTGTCAGAAAGGTGGAACCTGGGACCAAGCAACGCCAAAATGCAGCAGTAAGAGGCTGATGCTGACAGTGGGGGCAATGGTGGTTCTTTTACCCCTGATAGAGCAAACTAGAAAACAGAGGGCACGTTTAAGTCCCACTAAGTCACCTGCTTGTCAATCATGCCTTCTTCATTTATTTTTGATGCTAGAAAATAGCAATAGTGACCAAAAATCTGAATGCTCCAGAATCCTGGATTAGAAAACATGAGAAGCCCCCAACCATATCCTTTTTATGATTTTATTTAATGCAAAACAAAATAATATATGTGTAAGCACCCAGTAGTAAGTTCATTGAAAACTATTGAAATACAATGTTTAAATTGCCATATTTCAGATACACTAAATAGTTATTGAGAATGTGCTACGTTCTAAGCTTGTCTTCTGGATCTGATTAACTTCCTTCTAGAGGACTTTCCCCAATAGTTAGTGCCTCTCAGAACCCTACATTATTTTATACTAATTTTGTATTTCTGTCTCTGTGTCTCACAAGTCTCTCATTCTCTCCCCTCTCTCTTTCTCTTCCTCTCTTCCCTCTTTTCCACCTCTCTGTTTCTATTTCTCTCTCTCTCTCTCTCTCTCTCTCTCTCTCTCTCTCTCTCTCTCTCTCTCTCTCTCCTCTCCCATCTCTCTGTCTCTCTCCCTCCCTCTCCCATCTCTCTGTCTCTTTAACTGTCTGTCTCTGTCTGTCTTTGTGTTTCTCTTTCTCTTTCTTTCCCTCTCTCCTCTCTCTGCCTCTTTTTCTGTTTCTCTCCCTCTCCCTCTCCCTCCCTCCTCTCTGTTGCTCTCTCTGTGTGTCTGTATCTCCTCTCCTTCCCCCTTGTCTCTCTGTCTCTGCTTCTCTTTCCCTGTCTCTCTGTCTCCCTTTCCCCCTTTCCTATCCCATCTCTTCCCAAATATTTGTCTTGAGGCAGGGATTGTAACCTTTTTTTTTGGTTCTTGTCTTTGTATCCCTGCTACCTAGTATAGTGCCTGGCACCTAGCAGGTGCTTTAAGAAAACACTTGTCGAGTGAATTGAAGTTAGTCATGTTAGATCTGAAGCCGTCATTCTGTACTATCCATTCATTTATTCAGAAAATCTGTATTAAGCATCCATTGGGCAGGGCACAAGGCTGAAGGAGATACAAAGTTTAGGTATGACATGGTCCCTGTTCTCTTGGAGCATCAATCCAACAGGGTTAGGATAAAGTGCAAACACAGATAAATCCAGCACATAATGGTATATATGTGCATTAGAAAGGGGCAGAACAGAGATCTACTAACTACTACTATCTTAATAAACGGAGCTATAAAATCTAAAATATCCACATTTTATGGTGCAGCCCAGCCCCTGCAATGTGTCCTTATCTCATCATTTCCGGATCTCAAAGTGATACCTCTGAGCACAGAGCCATTCTATTGCCCAGATGGAAGTTTTTACATTCTCTTCATAGAAAAAAAACCTAGTGATGGAAAAGAACTTGGAGGTCATCTAGCCCTTTTCCTGTGTGTAGTTTTTTCAAGGTCCTTTCTGTTCTAATGTTTCACCAAGTTATAAATTGAACATTATCCTTGGAGCCAGGTAGACCGTATCCAATTTTCTCCACCTTATATCTCTATGGTTTCTTTTGTCCCCTCCCAGCACTGGAATAAGATAGCCAGGGGACTCCAGAAGTCCTTTGAAATCCCTTTTCCTTAGGAAGGATAAGGAAGATCTTATGGATGAAATTCCACAGAGGAAGCTGATTTGGAGGAAGGACAAAGAAGACCCCATAGATTAAAAATTGTATAGGAAATGTCAGTCCAAGAGAGATGGGGAGTTACATTCCAGTGAGGAAATAAAAGGGACTTGTCTAAGACGGATGTGGATGCACAGGGAACTCATTGAAAAAGCTGCAATTTTAAAAGGCATTTGCAGATGATGAAGCAAGGGCAGGTAAGGAAGGCCAGACTGGCGTAACTCTTTGGAAATCATTTCAGGAGCACTTGAACTCAGAAGGAGCGGAGGCTGGTGAGGAAAGCTAACAAGAAGGATTTTTTTTAAGCCATCTTGGCAAAAAGAGGATTGTCAAAAGGGATAGAATTACTGTTAGGGATGGATGAGGGGACAGTAATGGACGTGCAGAAGTAGAGGTGCCCAACTCTAATTGTGTTTCTGTTTTGGTTTTGGTTTCTGGGTTGGTTTTGCTTTTTACATGCCAAGGAGAATTATCTTTAGAGTGGAAAGGACAGGAAAAATGCCCAATAAGGAGTTGTTACCTGAGGATCCGTAAAGTGATTGTAAGAGAACACCTAGCTGTATTTCATAGGTTCAAATCACCGGTTTGTTGTTATTCAGTCATTTTCCATCTCTTTATGACCCAATTTGGGGTTTTCTTGGCAAAGAGGTGGTGTAGTCTGTCATTTCCTTCTCTGGCTCACTTTACAGATGAGGAAACTGAGGCAAACAAGGTGAAGTGACTTGCCCAGGGTCACACAGCTAGTGTCTGCGGCCAGATTTGAACTCATGGAGATAAGTGTTCCTGACTCCAAGCCTGGTGCTCTGTTCACTATAGCACTGCCTGACTGCCCCCAATGAACTATACTGAGGGTATTGGAAGATGAGACTCCCAGGTCACAGTCAGCAATTGTTGGGAAATGGTGGAGAGTGGGAGATGTGCTGGGGAACTGGAGAAGGGCAGAGTTGTGGATTTTCAAAGGAAGGAAAAGAATTGAGGAAGTCTTAAACATGTGGTCAAAAATCACCAACCTCACAAGTACCAGATAAGGGAGGCACAGCTAGGCAGTAATTCATCTGAAAAAGATGCAGAGGTTTTAGTTGAATGTAACCTCACCATGCGCCGTCAGTGTGACGTGGGAGCCAAGAAGCTGATTGTCATCTTAGGTTAGACTAGGAGCAGGCAGGTGACTCATTCTGCTGTGCTCTGGCCTATCAGACCACATCTGGTACTGTGTTGAGTTTCTGGGCCCATATTTTGAGAGGGACTTTGTTAAGGTCCTTGTGATTAAGTCAATAAGCATTTATTAAGCACCTAGTATATGCCAGATGGAGGCAACTAGACGGCTCAGCGGAGTGCTGGGCCTGGAGTCAGGAAGACCTGAATCAAATCTGGCCTCAAGATACCCCCTAGTTGTGTGACCCTGAGCAAGTCATTATTTGTCTCAGTTTCTTCATCTGCAAAATGAGCTGGAAAAGGAAATGGCAAACCGTTCAGTATCTTTGCCAAAAAAAACCCAAACCCAGATGGGGTCACAAGGAGCAGGACGTGACTGAAAAACAACTGAACTGAACCCACAGTTAAACTCTGCTGTTGTTCCTGGAACGGGTGCCTCAGTCTGCTTTTTATGACCCCATTCACTCTTTCTTTTGGATCTGTATCCCCAGTGCTTGGCATATTCCTTGACACATAATAATCCCTTAATAAATACTTTTTATTTATTCATTAGTCAATGCGGAAGAAATAGATTGGCTCTTCTTTGCCCCAGGAGCCAGAACTACCCAAAAGTGGAAGTGACTGCCCCAGTAGGTAGTGGAACCTTTCTCAGCAGAGGTCTTAAGTGAGGACGGGGTGTCCAGTGGTCAGGAATGTTGCGGGTGCCCCTCTAGGAATGGGTGGGGCCACAGGACTTCTAAGGTTCCGTCCAATTCTGAAATTCTGTGAAAGGCAATCTATCCTTTTCTTTAGGAGACACTGTCAAAGCCCAATAGTTCAATATAGAAATGGCAGTTTACTTTCCTGTGGCTTTTCATGTTTATGTTTTTTAAGTGCTTCCTAATTTACAACAGCAGAAGCACAGAGAGGTTAGGTGACTTTCCCATGATCACACAGCTAAGTATTCGACCTGGAATTTGAACCCAGATCTTTTTCCGCAACACTATTACATCTTAGGATAGCTAGGTGGCACTGCAGTGGATAGAGCACCAGGCCTGGAGTCTGGAAGACTCATCTTCAGGAGTTCAAATAGGGCCTCAAATACTTAGTAGCTGTGTGATCCTGGGCAAATCACTTCACCTAGTTTGCCTCAGTTTCTTCATCTGTAAAATAGGCTGGAGAAAGAAAACCCCAAATGGAGTCATGGAGAGTTGGGCACAACTGAAAATGACTAAACAAATTGTACCTTAAAGATGGAAGTGATGCGTTGAAGTTACCCTACACTAGTCCATTCCCTCCTTCACAGATGAAATTAGAGATGTCCACCGTAGTGGTCAGGTTAATGACATTGTGCAGGGACGGATGGCTCTATGCTGCCACACGTCCACAGGAGTGTCTCTAGGACATTTTCATATTGGTATAAAAAGTATTTTGCTTAATTTGATTTTTCCTCCTCCTCTCCTCCCCCACGTGTATTAGTTGTTGACTGTGGCCCGCCCGATGTTCTACTCAATGGCCAAGTGACATACATCACAGATGGTGAAGTGACCACATACGAAGCTGTGATTCAATATAGCTGCAAGGACCCCTTCTACACTATGAAAATGAATAATGATGGTGAGATAATTCTTCGGCACTGAGGATGGACGATATTGAGAACGTGTACACTCAAGGCCTGAAAATAAACTTTAACCAACATTTTTGGCCAAGGCTAGAAGAAAGATTAAAAGGCACTTTTCCCATTGCTAAGTGAAATATTATAGCTCAAGTGACATTTAATGTCAATTTGCTAGAATTCGAAAACAGGTCTTATCCAGTAAATGACTACTCCAAACACACAATATATTCCAAACGGTTTAATTTAACAAGCCAAAAACCGTATCATTAAGCACTTGAGATCTTGATACATATTCAAGTTACACATCTAAAAGGTTTCCACTTTGCAAGCAAACACGGTAATGCAAAGACCTCCTGTTTATGAAATCATGTAAAATGGTTATTCAGACACCTCTATTTCCCACTGATGCTCAAGAGTCAACATCCTTCAAGGTGGTATTCAGACAAATGACAACCATCTTATACATGCAGTTAATTTAAGCTTTTTTTTTTTTCCTTTTCAATGATTTGCAGGTAAATATCGATGTGGGGCTGATGGCTTCTGGAAGAGCTCCAAGGGAGAAAATTCACTCCCAGTCTGTGAGCCTGGTAATGGATACACTTATATAAGAAATTTATAATTGATGGAGGGCAGAACTTGGTATTAGAATATAACTAGGGCTTTTAGCTGTAGTAGGCAAAATCTGACTCCAGCAACTGGCCCTTAAACCGAGTTACCAGTGCCAACTAACACATTCTCATTACTCCCTTTCCATATGTACTGGTTGTTAGGTGGTGGCTACATTAGCTGTTTCATTGTGGTTGACCTTTTAACTAGGCAAGCATAAAAAGTTAAATGATTTTTTAAACTACTATCTTTACCCATTTGTAAATATGTTCTGCCACTGAGTTACTTTCGATCTATGTGAAAATGCTATTAAAACCCAGAGCTAATAACTTGTTGATTATTTCCCTAAGCTGCAGCTTTCGAGGGCATCTCATTTTTAAACATTAATGCAATTTGCCTTTAATAGTACTTTAATTTAAAATTTTTACCAGAATTGGCTCTTAAGAAATATTCGAGCAAAGTGATTAAAGAGAGATAGCAGGGGCCGACGAATATGAGGGTAATAAGTGTGTTATTACCTCCCTGATTTTTTTTTTACTTAGATTCTATCATATAACACTTGTAAATTGTTTCTTTTATAAGTATCCTGCCACAAGGGGAAGTTGAGAGATGTTGTAATAATCGGAGTTTAGTTAGCAATAAAGACCTCAAGTAAAATGTAGTACTCATAAAAGCCAGCCAGGGAATAATAATTTCTGGACTGTAACTGCCCCAGCAACAACAGTGCCAGTGTGGGTGTCCTATTTTTATACATTAAAACACAGCAAACTAACTGCTCCAAGCTGAAAGCACTTTCCAAATCTTGACGCTTCAATCATGATAGCACCTGTTATACTGGGATAACAGGGTGGCCAATTGCCCCATTTTTAAAGGTGGGAAAACTGAGGCACAGCAGGGTTGTATTCTGTAGTAACAGTACAATCATGAGAAATAGTCTAGGCATCTCAGTCCTTATGGTCATTGCTCTGTAAGCTAGTTTGGTTATACCATGTTTAGAGTCACAAGAGATTTTCAGAATCCTCAAAATTACAAGCTGTGTGGCAGCTGGGTAGGTAAACCATTTGGACACAGCGTCAGAAAGACCTCAGTTCAAGTCTGGCCTCAGACGTTTACTAGCTATATGAGCAGTGGTGTGCTGGAGCCAACTGTTAAATTTTCACTATTAGCACTTGTACCTCCAAAATTAAGTTACAAATTAGTGCTCGATTTTGTTGATTGTGTAGACCTAAGTGATGGGACACAATGTTAATGCAAATCAAGCCTGTGTCATGGACACTTTCAGGGAGAGCTGATTTCTAAAATGTTTTACTGGTAAATCTCTGTGCATGACTTTGGACAAATTACTTAACCTCTGCCTCAGTTCCTCCACCTATGCAACAGGGATAATACTAGCACCTACCTCCGGAGATTTTTGTGAAGATGAGGTATTAGTGCTACATTATTGTAAGGTGCAGTATAAAGGCTGTCCTGTCCCTTCAGTGACAATTAGCAGGGTATTCTTAATGCTTGACTGAATTCTTGGTGCTTTGGGGAGCAGTGAAACTCCTAAGGTGTCCTGTGCCTCTGCGATCTGTCTACACTGCACAAATGAGGGCTGCTGGGATACGTGTCATTGTATACGGACATAGTCTTAAAATGATTTCTTGCAATTATCTTTTCGAGCTCCATACTTTTCTTGACTTTGCAATAATCTCGTATACCTAGCACGACTGTTTCTACTCCCAACAGTTTGCGGTGTGGCGTCTCAGAGGATGGCACGAGTACTTGGAGGGAGCAAGGCCAAACTTGGTGAATTTCCCTGGCAAGTCATGTTGCTTGGGGAAGCTCTGGCTGGAGGTGCACTGTTATATGACAATTGGGTTCTTACGGCTGCTCACGCAATACACGAGCAGAGAGACCTATCATCTCTGGAAATCAAGATGGGTGTTCTGAAGAGATTATCACCTCATTATACCGAAGCTCAGGCAGAGGCAGTCTTTATACATGAGGGTTACACATACGACGAGGCCAACTTTGACAATGACATTGCACTGATTAAGTTGAAGAATCATGTTGAAATCAATAGGAACGTCACACCAATTTGTTTGCCAAGAAAAAATGGAACTCATGTGAAAGCAAATGATTTGGGAGTGGTGTCTGGCTGGGGAAGGACTGAAAAAGCTTTTAAAGCCCACAATCTAATGTATGTTGAATTACCGGTTGTTGACCAGCAAACATGCTTGGCAGCATTCGAAAATAAGAAGACCCCAGGAGGTAAACCTCTCATCCTAACTGACAACATGATATGTGCTGGTTTTCAAAGTGGTGGAAAGGATTCTTGTTCCGGTGACAGTGGAGGGCCTTTAGTGTTTCTAGACCAGGAGACCAAAAAATGGTTTGTAGGAGGGATTGTGTCTTGGGGCTTAGGATGCGGTGAGGCCAATCAGTATGGAGTTTATACCAATGTTGTGAACTATATTCCCTGGATTGAGAACATAATTTTGAGTAATTCCTAAAAATCACAGAAACCTCCAGTAACTTCTCCCTTAATAAAAAACACTTTCCAAGCAGTCTGTAAGTATCTAACAAAGCAGCCTAATTTTGGAATCCCAACATGAAATTCAAGTAACTGTTAAAAAAAATAAAAACATTCTAAGACAAGGTTTCTGAAAACTCGACACACAAGACTCCATCTGCAACAGCCGGGCTAACCTTACTACCTCAGAACAGGAAATGTCTGCTCTGAAGAGGAACGATATTCAGTGGTTTTTCTAATGCTGAGCAGGATTTGCTCCTTTCCATCCGCTCTTCAGCCAACCCCCCTTGTGACCAGTGGGCAGAGCCTGGCATCGCGGGCCACGGTCACCACTGCAGATTACTTCTTTGCATTTAGGCCATCATTTGTAAAACGGAAGCGGATGCTTACACTATTGCTCCTAAGAACCAAAACAAGATTGTGAAGATGCTTTGTTGCAATGGACACAGCCAATTCTAAGGCCCAACAATCTGGGAAGAAGGGCTGTTATCCAGAGCATTCGAGTTCCTCAGAATTTCTTAAATGGCAACAACTGATGAGAGCAGCAGAAAGCACATTCCAGTGGTCTGAATTTCTTTACTGACAGCCACTAGATATAAGCACGCCAGTCACAACTATTACATTCTTTACTCATGCCTGGGATGCCTGTCTCAGAGGGGCGCCGAGGACCAAAAAATGCAGTGCAAATTTAAGGTGCCCTGTGCAAGCTTATCATGAAATCACCACTTCCCATCAGTCAGTTCCAGACCCAGCATACACTTAAGGTAATAACTGGAGGATAGCACATTAAAAAAAAACTCTGCTTCTATCTTCTAATCTTTTTGATATTTAGTAAGTCTATATCCCTAGAACTTATCTCTTCAGTTCAGCTGCTCTAAGTACCACCGTAAATTAAGCTTCACTGTGGAACTGAATAATTATATACTTTTATGTATAAGACACTTCCTATGGATGATTGTCTTCCAGTTTCCTAGGCACAAAGAGAAAAAAACAAAAATAGACTATCGTGTTTTTCCAGTAAGACTCCAGACACAATTATGGTGGCAACAATAACTTTTATTCAATTAGTTTAAAAATATTTAGAATAAATGCATTTAGAGAAGACCAAATAGTTTTAAAACAGTTCTACACCAAATAGTTTAAAAAATATATTTTTATATACTTCATTTTTTTTTCTGAGGGCAAACTAATACCCCACATAGCTGTTTAGTCCCATTAATAGATTTTAATAAGAGACTACTCAACACTGTACGCAATCTCTAACTTGATTCTGGATTTATACAAGTGTAAACAAGGGATTAAAACCATGCCATTGACAAGTTAACTTACCACTGGGTTCCTTGAAGGCTCGCCCGTTTAGTCTTTGGCGGTTCCCGAATACCATTTTAAGTGTTACCATGTTACTGCTGCTGAGTAATAGTGCAAGGGCTAAAATGCAAAATTCAGATGGTACAGGATTTGGACATCATGCAGCTTTAGATGCAGAAAGAAATTAAAACAACTCAAGATCCTTTTACAGAGGAAAATGAATAATGAAACAACTTGGGGATTACTTAAAAAGCTAAAGGAAATCATGACTTCATTGTTTGAAACAGCTTGCCAAATGACAGCCCTATTTATTGTAACCCAACTAGATAAAGGGCTTTAGGAGCAATAACACAAGAACTCTAATGCTCTTACATGAAATACAGTAATCAAGAATGAACATATTATTGCTTTCACATACTTAACAATGCAGCACAAGAGCCTAATCTGAGTTTGGCAAATCATTTTATTTACCATTACTATAGGAGGGGGCGAAAGGGGAGGGGGAAAGGACCCAAAGTCTTTTAACGGTTTTTCCCCCACTGCAGTCAAATAAGAAACCAACCCAATCTATTAGTTCATAAGCTGTCACATTTCCTAAATAATTATTTTAGGCACAAGATAAACTTTGTGGTTCCTTCAACCTTATCCCCGACTGCAATTAACTCTACTTTTCCTTCTCATATCCATTGGGTAGGGTGTCTGTATACCCATTTTTTTTTTTAGCTTATCTGCTTTGCTACAAAGCATAAGAGCTATCTTTTAAACATTAACTGTTCTACCCAATTCCCCCAAATCAAAACATTCTAAAAGGTAGACATGATTTCCCCAAGTGGAAATTCATACAAACTGTGTAATCAGACTACCACCTAATGTGCAGAGGCACTAAGGAAAATTGGAGGGTACTGCTTACCATTTTAGGTGAGGTCACCCAGACTCATTAAAAACTAGATTAAAAAAATACAAAAAACAAAACTTATTTTGGACAATGCAAGAACAAATAGCAATTAAGTCTGGGTATCAGGTGTCAATGCATGACAGGTGATGAATCCATTTGACTTGAGAGACAACTTTTCAAACATGTTTATTTGAAGCAAAATGAACTATTGCCAAGAAACTTATGAAAGTTCCATCTCAAAAGGGCCAAAAAAGGGGAATTAACTGCTATGAATTCTTTGCATTCAGGGCTGCAAAACAAAGACACATATTATTTAAATCAGTTTTATTTAAGAATTTCCAACATTGACAAATCTTCTAAAAAGCATCCAAGCACAGAACACAGAACTGCAGCAAACAGCATTCTTAGGGGTATCTTACAGACATTAGAACTTCCACCCTTCTTTGAGACACACCCTGAGCTCACTGGTGGACTCTGCTTCAAAGAAACCCTGCAAAGCACACCACAAGCTCAGTCAATGTTCCCAGTCACAGCCCCCATCATCTTCGGGTCACATTACCACACTTACATATCATTAACAGAAAAGAACACACACCATACAGCATTCACAGCAGTTGACATAAGGGAAAAAATACAAATAATTCATTTCACTTAACACATTCAACTAGTTGGTTAACTAGGAAGAGAACTCACTTAAAAGTCTTCCAACACATGTGGATGTCCTTTGAATGCAAGAAACATTCGTACATTACTGGCTATCATTGCTCTCTGCACACTCTCTCACCAAAGCCACAGGATCGAGAGACACATCTCGCCAAGTTCAATGCACCACCAAGTCTCTGCACGCGCTCTCTCCTGTTTCTCGCTCATACCATCCTCTCATGCCTCGGCACCACCATCAATCCCACACAAGGTTTCAGAAGTTCAAACAGCCTTCTGGTTCCATATCACAGCCTCGCGTTCACAGCGTTGATACGACTCCATGAAATAAAGAGTAGCGGATAAAAATGGGGCACCCACCGTCAAAGACGCAGCGTGCGCAGGGTGAGGAAGTATTCTTGAATGAGAAAGCATGTGGACAGAAGTATTCCTACGGCGGAATATTTACAGCACTACTTTCAATGAAGTGCTTCTTCCATAAACATTGGAAATGAGATGAACTGCAGAGATTAAATGAAGCCTTCATATCGTACTTTAGTATATGAGAGAGAGTGTTAAAAAACAAAACAAAAACAAAACGAAACAAAAAGACCAACATCGTGACACCATGTTCTCCAGATTGGAGTTTTCTAAAGAAAAACCTGTATGGTGGGGATCAAATTAAAACAAGGAGAATGGAGTTCTGACTAATGGTTTCCATTTTGAACATGCAAAGAAATTCACTTGACAAGAAGTCCAGGGATAAAATATCACAGGAGAAATCTTTTTTATAATCAATTGTAGTGTGTTAGTTTTACCCATCAGGCAAATAGCAGTTCACTTTCAACCATTCAGTATTTCAACCCTTTATGTAACAAAACTTATAAAATTCCTTTTTTTCCTCTTTTCCTAAAGAAAAATGTCAAAAATACTGCTGAATATACTGCACACAGAACAAACTGATTCTGAAAATTTTAGTACATATGTATTTTACAATATACTTACCATGAGTTTAGAAAAATGTAATTCCCACCATAGTTATCAGAACTGTCTACATTCCCCAACCTGATGATTTAGAATCCATGCTTGAACCAAAGCCTCCATTAAACCCACTGCCTGACCCCGCATTTGATGCAGAACCCCAACCAATCGCTGCGCCAGAGTTAGAGCCACTATACGAGTTATTGCCAGAACCGAAGGCCTGGTTGGGTTCCCTCTGCATGTTGCCTTGACTTTGGTTGTTGCCTGACGGGCCTGACTGGTTCTGTTGACTAGCCAACATGCCCATCATCCCCCAGCTGCTCTGCAATGCTGCCTGGGCTGCAGCCATCATAGCAGGGTTGATGCTGAAAGCGCCAAAATTCATCCCTCCACCCATGTTACTACCTTGGTTGTTTCCCAAACCAGCTCCACCCCCTCTACTGTTACCAAACCCACCCTGATTTCCAAAGCCGCCTGGATTACCACCAAATCTTCCACTTCTTTCTAACTGCCTATTGCTATTGTGCTTAGGTTCAGCATTGGATATATGTACGCTGATTCCTTTAATGATCAAGTCCTCTCCACAAAGAGACTGGGCAACCTACAAGAAATAAGGGATGCAAATAAATGCGGTTAAACTATGAATGGTTTTAGGGTGGTTAGAAAAGAATACTACTAAAGTCAAGATTAAAACCAGTATCTAAGGTAGAAAAAAGCTGCCCAAATTTATTCCATTAAAGTAACATCCCTTTTAGCTTTAGTAAAAGCGGCAGGGGTTTTCTGGTAATTTGTTTTCAGAAGACACAATACCACCATCAGTTGAAATGTGTGCATTTGCAGAAATTCATCATTCACAACACAGTGTGCTTCCACAAATAATTAACAAATACTTTTAAAAGTATATATGGCCAATATCCAGCACCCCCCATTCAAAGTTTTATATAAAGGCCAAGAGGCTTTAACGAGCATGGCAAACAGGTGGATAGGTAAGTTCACGAATAAAAAGTTTACCTAATTAGCAGGGACTAAAATATTAAAGTAAAAAAAAAAATACCTGATCATCTGCAAATGTAACAAAGGCAAAGGCCCTGAATGGTTTGGGAATGAAGACATCTACCACTTCTCCATACTGGCAAAAAAACTGCCGCAATTCATCAGCTGTCATGTCCTCTGTACAGCGGCCAACAAACACCTTTCTGCTTCTCAGAGGCTCATCCGGGCTTTGCTAAGTCAAATCACACAGGAGAAGAAAGCACATGAGAAAATGCCAACAGCATAGTGAACATACTTTACAAAATTCATGGCTAGGGATGTAAAAGGTTATCTGGCTGGCCCGCCGAGCGCTGTCCTTACACTTCATGACGAAGACGGCGCGTTTCTAACAACGAGAACTTTCTATGTAGAATCGAACTCAGAATTTTGGAAAGATGGCCAGAGTCTAGCCAGACTTATTTAATAACATGCTGGCAAAAGGAATGGTTGTCTCCAATGGACAATCCAGGTCTAATGAAAACACATTCTGATTCTCACTAAGCCCATGTTCTCTTTAAGAGATTACTAAGCCAACGGCAGCAAAAACAGGAATCAACTAAATAAGCAAACAAAAATGATGTGGTCTAGAAGCTATTTCCAGCATTATTGAAAAGTGCAAGGGCACAATAATCTAAAATGAAGGTCCTAGAGCCCCACAAGGGAGAGGGTAGCTTAAATGCAAAACTTTAGTGTTTTTCTTGAACAAAGTTAGTGGTTTCCTACTGTACAATGAAAATAATAAAAGAAAGTACCTTGGAATTAGGAAGCTTGCAGTCACACCACCGTCCATCTATCATGTGGCGCTGGGACATCACTTTCACTTGTGTTTCATACTCCGTGAAACGAACAAAACCGAATCCTTTTGAATGACCAGTTTTAATGTCTTTCTTGACCTAAAAAAAAGTTTTTAAAGCCACATCAATAAAATTACAGGCACAAATAACAAAAGCTGAAGTAAGGGCAAACAAGGAGTGCTAGACGGTAGTAACTGGGAAGAGGAACTCAGAAACAGTATTGTTATGAAACAAAGAGGCAAGACTACAAACAGCGACAGAACCTCAAAACTGCCGAGCACCCAACCTTTATGTTAACAGAAAATGGCTTTTTTGCAAAGGGAAAAGTCGTGAATCAAGATGGTGTGAAGCGACACTAGGGCATTTGTATTTAATTTGGAGGTATTTTAATTCATTTTTAGAAAGCCTACCTCTACTTTATCTCTTATAATTACTTAAATGAAAGATAATTCACTTCCCCTTTCTCCAAATAAAATGCTCAGGGTAACTGATCTCTGTACAACCTATTTTTATGGCATGACTTGATGTGACCAACCCATTCTGCAATAATGGGATTTGACTATACCAAAGTGTTTGCCTTGTACCCAAAGCAGAAAGCAGAGAAAGTAAGTCTCTCCAGCTTCGTTTATGTGAGATGTAACAACAGAAGAAGTGTCTTCTGTTGAACGTGAAAGACAATGACTCACAAAACACTGATGTAAATGCCAGAGATACCATTCACTGGGACCAAAAAACAAAGTCGGGGCAGCATAAATTTTGACCCAACAAATGCAAGGCTTACCTGCACCATAAGGACTTCTCCAAAAGTGCTGAAATATTCTTTTAAATCCTGTTCAGTTGTTTTCCAGGGAAGACCTAAGACTATTAAATCAGAGGTCTTCTGCACAGCTCTTTTCACTTTGACTGCTGATGAGGCATCTGTTTCATCCATTTTCCTTTTGTTATCTGGACAAATTGAGCAGGAAATCTTTTAGAAATATTTTCTCTGAAATTAATTAGAATATAACCACATTACTGTATGCTGAGCTTTGGAGAGAAAGGGGCTACCTCATTCGAGGGTACTGTTAATCTGCTGAAAATACAATCCATACTTAAAGGCCATGCTGGGCTTTGTCCTGGGGTTTCTTGGTGATATTCATTCCAAGCTCTAGTTCAGCAACACCCAAGAGCAGATATCTATATCTTGGGGAACAGTACACGGTTCTCAAGATAGTCTACATTATCCATACAATAGCATGGAAAGGAGAATGGTGCAAAACCCTAACAACTGTTCGAGCTGTAGGAGTGTTACTAAGCACTAACTTCTGGCCAATTCCTCAACA
>CM053622.1:808414900-808476123 GCA_028646595.1 Phalanger gymnotis | reverse complement strand
CCCCCCCCCCCCCCCCCCGTCAACTTTAAGTAGCACACGATCTTCCTCAGTTTCTTTTTAACCTCTCTTAGATTTAGCATCTAAACCACAAAAGGTAGAAGGAAAAATCAAACTGGTTCCTACAAAGGTAAAACTTTTTGAACATGTGTCAAACTTAAGCAAATTAATCACACAAATAAGACTTAACCAGAACAAAGATTAAATCACTCAAGCTTTAACAATTTTAACAGCACTAACTTATGAACAGCAAATTTATTATGTTCCTAGCTTAACCTTACCCTATCCATCAAACTAAGTTTCCTAAAGTCTTTCTCTTAAAATTCACAGGATGTTAGGGAGTGGGAGAAAACTGGATTTAGTCAGAGGACTTGGGTATTCCCAGTTCAAGAACTTTAAGTCACTTCCATTATAAAATGGGCATACTACACTTGGTACTGCCTACTTTTCCTGAGTTGTTATTAAATGAAATAATTTATACAAAACATTTCCGTCACTTTGTTGTCACCTAAATGTTGCTATTAGTAGAGCTGGATAGCTTTATTCAAACAGCTGTGTTGAAAGTCACTTCTTTAATAATGTGACATTTTACTACAGCCCAGATGCATCTTTTAAAACAGCTGCCAATGTAGATGAGAAGAGGTCACAACTATCTCTGTGATGGAGACCTATCTCAAATGATGCCGTATTTTGCCTGAAGAAGTTCAAGATTTATACTATCAATGACACAAAAATTGCTAGGACATAAGTATCCGCAAACCTTTTGGATAGTTGACAACATATACCAGATTTCCCCAGCCAGCATCGGGAGCGTGCAGAATTCCTTCTACGAGTCGCACACCCCTCATACACTGAGACACTGGATTCCGGTAGCGGAGCCCACATGCCCCTGGAAACTGGGCAGTGACCGTGGACAGCAGCACTGTGCCATCGTCTTCTGAAGGAATTTCAATGGGTTCATCATTCTCATCTTCTGTTACCCGAATGTATTCAGACATCTTTACTTAATGTTCCTATCGGGGAGACATGAATAAATGATACTTTATCACAATTTAACTTTTATCGTAGCAACAACTAAATAATCAGCGTTAACTGGACGTAACAAGTTGACTAAACAGTTAGGAGAGTTATTTTGTTGCTGTTGCTTGTTGTCACAGTTCCAGCATTAAGACCTACAAGAAATCCTGGGAGGGCTGGTGAAGGGTCAGGATTAAATTCCTCCATCAGCTGTTGAAAGCCTTGGAATGAGAAGACCTGGGTTCAAATCCCAGCTCTGACATTAGTCAATAATGTGACTCGGTTGCTTCACATGCAACCCAAATACACCAGTACCTTGGGCAAGTCATTAATTCAATCGGCTAAAGGCACTACATAAGGGTTCTGGTCCATAATCCTATGACTCTGGGATGGAAGAAGTAGAAGAAGCCCTGGGTTTGGGGAGATTATCTGGTTTTTGGGTACCCCTTACAAATCTTTCCGGGCCTCAGTTTCCACATTTGTCAGAGAAGGATGGCTAGACTCTAGCAGATCCAAGGTCCCACCCAGCACTAAATCTCTGAGCAAACTGGAAAGTTTGGGAATTTCCTCTGCTGTTCCCATGACAAGCCGTGATTGACGGAATCCCGGGGCCCGCCCAGCGGGTCCCATGGGCAGGCCGCCTCCGCCAATGTCCCCCTTGTTTAGGGCCGGAGAAGGTGGGACAGCTTCCCCCTAGCTCCCTGTTAGGGGCTGAGCGGCGAGTTCTGCTCCCAGTTCCACACCGGGGGCGGCCTTCTCCCCACTTTTCCAGTCCCTGTGGGGGTGTCCCTCCTAGACTGTGAACTCCTAGGGAGCGAGCCTGCCTGCTCCTCTTTTTTCTTTAGCCTCTTCGGGAGTCAATATTCATTGAATGAATAACCGACTGATTCCAAGCTCTCCGGCCACTGCCACCTCCGGCTAGTCAAGACCGGGCTGCCTCGATTTCCTTATCCGTCTAAGGGGGTCAGGCCTACCCCCCGGGCCCTGATAACAGCCCCCCCCCCAAGCCAAAGTCTCGGAGATCGGGCTGTCAAGCGAGCACAAACTGATCCTCCCGCCGGGCCCAGCGCAGGCCGAGGCCCGCGGGCCGCACGCGGCCGGTAACCATGGCCACAGGCGCAGCGGGTGGGGCGGCGGGGGGAGGGGAAAGGCCCCGGCGGGGGTGGGGGGTGGCGCGTCATGAGAACGTGGCCCGGCCCCGGGGAAACCACCACCCAGCCCACCTCGAGCGGCCGAACCTGCGCCGCTCCCCTCCCCCCAACTCCCGCCCCGCCGCCCTCCTCCCCCAGGCCCGGCCGAGCCGGAGAGGCCCCGACAGAGAGGAGCCGGGGCCTGCTCTCCCGCCGCCGCCTCCGGGCCAGGCCGGCGCTGCACCGCTGGGGAGGGGGGCTGGCCCGCGACTCACCCGCGCGGCCGCCGCAGGTCCCCGGACAGGCGAGCGAGTGGAACACAGGCCAGTCCTGGCACCGCCGCCGACACCGCCACCGCTGCGCTCCGACAAAATGGCGCTCGAGCCGCCTCCTCCCCTCGCCGGACGTCGGGCCGGCTCACCGCAGCCGCGCGCGCGGGGGAGGCGGGCTGGCCGCGGGAGCTCGCGACCCCGCCCCAAGTCCCGGTGCCGTCACCTCGGCGGAGGACGCGGCGTGAGAAAGATCCGAATCCGGGCTGGAGAGGGTGCGTGTGACCCGGAGGGGAAGGCCGGCGAGGGGCGGCGGCGGCGGACGAGCTCCCCCCACGCGCGCTCGCGCAGATGGTTCAGCCCGACCAACCGACGCTCGGGGTCGGGAGGGAGGGAGGGAGCGAGCTCGCGCCCAGTCGGAGCGCGCAGGCGCGGCGGCCGGCGGGACGCGCGGGCTCCTCTCTGCGGTCCTGCAGTCTCGACTCGCGGTTTGCGTCCGGCGCCGGCAGGTGCAACGGAGGAGCGGCTGGAGCTCGCTGGCTGCCCGACCCACGTGACCGGCCTGCAGGGCCTAGCTGCTGGCAGCCTCCGGGCTTTTGCGTGTGCTGTGCCCCTTGCCTGGAGTGCGCTCCCTCATTTTCTCCCTCTCTTGGAAATTTTTAGCCTTATTCAGAACTAAACTCAAGTGTTGCCTCCTACAGGAAGCCTTTGCTGCCCACTATCCTTAGTACCCTTTGCCTATAACAACAATAGCCAGCAATCATATAGCACTTTTTAGATTTTTTTCCCCCATATAACGTTTTAAGGGTTGCAAAGCATTTTAAAAGCTTGTTTAATCGCCCCCACAACACAACATTGACGGGTGCTATTAGAATTTCCATTGTACAGTTGGGGAAACAGGTAAAAAGTGACTTTCCCTGGGGACGTACCGGTGCCTGGGGCAAAATTTGAATTCAGGGCTTCCTTCCTACAATTTCCACATTCCGTAAAACCGCATCAAATTAACTGCTCCCAATTACCCGCTACTTAGTAGTTACATGTAACCTTGGGCAAATGGCTACGCAGCTCCCAGCCTCGTTATCCTCCTTCGTGGAATGAGCATAATGACGGCCCTCCCTCTGCTGCTTTGCTAGGATCAAAGCAGACGCGTGTTAAGTAATTTGCCAATGCCCTGGAAGACTGAGCTGCTATTATCCCGAGAGCCTTCTTTTGTTCGTATCAGGTATATACTGACCTATGTATCTGGTGTCTGCCTTAGGAGGATGTAAAACTGACTTGTCTGTGGACCCTCGGTACCTGGCACATAGTAGGTGCTTCATAAAGGTTTATTGACTGTTATTATCCCCATTTTATAGTTAGGGAAACTGAGGCAAACAGAGTTAAGTGACTTGCCCAAGGTCACACAGCCAGTAAGTATCTTAGGTGGGATTTGAACTCAGGAAGAGTAGCCTTCCTGACTCCAAGACTGGTGCTGTATGCACTATGATGCCCCAGCTGCCTTATACCTGCTCTCAGTTTACCTTAATTTTCAAATGTAGCATCAGTTGAAGGATGGATGGTTCTTACGCTTATACATTTTAATCAGTTCTTTTGATAATGAGACATCTAAGAGAAAAACTTGCTGCCAAGATTCCTGCCTCACCCCACCCCAATTGCGATGATGCAAAAACTTTTAAATTTAAAAAAATCAAAATTGTCCATTTTATCTTCTGTGATCTGATTTTGTTTGGTCCTGGACTCTTCCCCTATCCATAGATCTGACAGGTCATTTCTTCCTTGGTCCTCTCATCTGCTTATGATATCTCCCTTTATATCTAAGTCAGAGGTACTCATTTTGAGGTTATCTTGGTATATGTGTGAGGGGTTGATCTACACTTAGTTTCTGCCAGTCTACTTTCCAGTTTTCCCAGAAGTTTCTGTCAAATAGAGAATCTTTTCCCTAGTAACTGACATCTTTGAGTTGGTCAGACACTGACCTATTCTGTTCATTTGCTTCTGCTGTTACATACCAATCTGTTGGATCAGCCTTTTTATTTTTTTAATCAATGCCAAATTGTTTTGATGATTACTGCTTTGTTAGGATAGTTTAAGATCTGGTACTGCTAGGTCCCCTAACTTCCCACTTTTTTCCATTACTTTCCTTGAGATTTTTGATCTTTTGTTATTCCAAATGAATATTTTTGTAGCCCTCTAAAATAATCCTTTGTAATCTGATTGACATAACACTGAATAAGCAAAGTAATTTAAAAAGTATTGTCACTTTTATTATATTGGCTTAAACTACCCTTTAGAAATTAATTTTTCTCCAATTATTTGTCTACCTTTGTGTCTTGATACAATATCTTATATGTTCTGTAGCTATTTTGAATAGAATTTCTCTATCTCTTGATGGGTTTGTTGGTAATATACAAAAATGATGATGGTTTGTATAGATTTATTTTATATCCTGCAACTTTGCTGAATTTATTTTTGTCAATTTTTAAGTGGACTCTTTAGTGTTTTCTAATTAACTCACTGTTGAAGATTGAGGGAGATGAGGTCTAGGAACCCCAAGACTGGAGTTCCCAGATTGGGTCATTGAGGGGGGTGCCCTTCAAGGACCCAAGTATTAGAGAGGGTCAGGGCCATCTGGAATGAATTCATGATCTCAAGCATTCTTTAAGTCAAGGCGGCAAAGATTTATTACACTTTACAGCAGACAAGAATTCTTAGGGAACCTGCAACCTTACAGGGATGCAGGAAAAGTTTTTATACAATATTTAGAGGTAAAACATGTCAATTAGGTGTTTTGGGGTGGGATTAAGGAGTGGTTAAGGGGTGGTCAGTTCTTAAAGGAACATGCACTTTTTGCATCTACTGCACAGGTATCTTTACCCAGAATTCACTGGGAAATAGCCCAAGGTGGGGGGGGGGGCGACCTGGAGGTGTGGTTTTGACTATGAAATGTCACTAAGTCAACTAACGTTCAGGGCTGATTGGAAATATCCAGACAGCTTCCATCAAATGTCTTCTTAGACAAGATGAATGTAAAGAAGTATATATTTGACTACGTCTAGGATACATATCAGGAAGGTCAATAAGTAGTAAATATTGTTATGGCCCAGTACACAGCCAATTAGCATGTACACAAACTAATAAATTCTATACGTACAGTTGGCCACAGTATCAGGAGGAGAGACAAGTATTTTGCTAGGGCATGCTGCCCTGCTTTGCTAGAGAGAAACTGCTAGGGCCAATGTTTTGAAGCTAGAGAGAGATGTGATTTTAGAACTGGATGTGGTTTTGGAATTGGGGTCCAGGCACAGGCACCCAAGCAGAGGCTAAGGAGAAATGTGATGTTAGAATTAAGGTCCAAGCACAAGCACCCAAACACCCCATCTGTCACCTTATTTGAAAAAGCAATAATTTTGTTTCCTCTTTGCATATATTCATTCCCTCAATTTCTTTTTTGTTTTATTACTATAGCTAGCATTTCTGGCACTATATTAAATAGTAGTGATGATAACAGGCATCCTTCCTTTACTCTTGAAATTATTGCTTTTAAAAATATTTCATTTTTTTAATTACATGTAAAAACAATTTTTAACATTTGGTTTTTAAAATTTTGAATTCCAAATTATTTTCTTCCCCCTCTTCCCTCTCTCCTTATTGAGAAGGCAAGCAATTTGATATAGTTTATACATGTGCAATCATACAAAACATTTTCATAGTAGTCATGTTTTAAAAAGAAAACACAGACAAATAAAATAAAAACAAGTATGCTTTGTTATTCATTCAGACTCCATCGGTTCTTTCTCTGGAGGTGGTAGCATTTTTCATCATGAGTCTTTTGGAATTGTCTTGGATCATTGTATTGCTGAGAATAGCTAAGTCATTCACAGTTGGATATCATACAGTGTTGCTGTTACTGTATATGTTCTCCTGGTTCTGCTCACTTCACTTTGCATCAGTTTATTCAAGTCTTCCCAGGTTTTTCTGAAAGCATCTTGCTCATCATTTCTAATAGCACAATAGTATTTCATCATGATCATATTTCACATCTTGTTCAATCATGCCACAATTAATGGGCATCTTCTTAATTTCCAATTCTTTGCCAACAAAAAAAAGCTGCTATAAACATTTTTGTACATATGCAGACCTAGTAATGGTATTGATAGGTCAAAGGGAATGCACAGTTTTATAGTCCTTTGGGCATAGTTCCAAATTGTTCTCCAGAATGGTTAGATCAGTTCACAACTCCATCAATAGTCCATTAGTGTCCCAATTTTCCACATTCCTTCCAACATTTATCATTTTCCTTTTCTGTCATATTAGACAATCGAATAGGTATGGCATAGTACCTCAGAGCTGTTTTAATTTTCATTTCTGTAATCAGAAGTGATTTCAAGCATTTTTTTTTTCATATGACTATAGATAACTTTAATTTCTTCATCTGAAAACTGCCTGTTCATATCCTTTGACCATTTATCAATTGGGGAATGATTTGTATTCTTATAAATTCTACTAAGTTCTCTATATATTTGAAAAATGAGGCCTTTATCAGAGAAACTTGCTGTAAAAATTTTTTCATTGTTATGATTACTCTGTATTTTACTCCATCCTATTTCCCCCTGTCTATCCTTATCTCCTTTTACCCTGTCCCTTCTCAAACTTAGTTTGCTTCTGACCACCACCTCCTCTAATCTGCCCTCCCTTCTATCAGGACCCTTCCCCTTTTATCCCCTTCTCCTCTTATTTCTTTGTAGCATAAGATCGATTTCTATATTCAACTGATTGTATATATTATTCCTTTTTTGAGCTAATTCTGATGAGAGTGAGGTTTATGTTTTGTCTCCACCCTGCCACCTTCCCCTCCACTGTAAAAGTTCTTTTGTGTCTCTTCCATGTGAGATATTTTATCATTCCCTTTCCCATTCTCCCAGTGCATCCAGCTTTCTCACCTCTTAATTTTATTTTTTATGTCATCCAATCATAGTCACCTCATGCCTGTGTCCTCCTTCTAATTGCCCTAATAATGTTCTTAGGAATTACTAGTAATATCTTCCCAAGCAGGAATGTAAACAGTTTAACCTTATTGAATCTCTTAGAATTTCTCTCTCTCTCTCTCTCTCTCTCTCTCTCTCTCTCTCTCACCTTTTTATGCTTCCCTTGCATCTTTGAAAGCCAAATTTTCTATTCAGTTCTGGTCTTTTCATCAGGAATGCTTGAAAGTCCTCTATTTTATTAAATATCAAATTTTCCTCTCAAAGGATTACATTCAGTTTTGCTAGGTAGGTAATTCTTGGCTATAATCCTAGCTCCTTTGCACTCCAGAATATCATATTCAAAGCCCTCTGATCTTTTAATGTAGAAGTTACTACATTTTGTGTTATCCTGACTATGGCTCCACTATATTTGAATTGTTTCTTTTTGGCTGCTTGCCATATTTTCTCCTTTAGCTGGAAGTTCTGGAATTTGGAGTTTTCCTTTTGGGATCTCTTTCAGGAGGTGATTGGTCAATTCTTTCAAGTTCTGTTTTACCCTCTGGTTCTAGAATTTCTGAGCAGTTTCCCTGATAAATTCCTGAAAGATGACGTATAGGTTCTTTTTTTTTTTTGTCTTGGCTTTCAGGTGGTGCAATAATTCTTAAATTATCCTTTCTGGATCTATTTTCCAGGTCAGTTGTTTTTCCAATGAGATATTTTGCATTTGCTTCTCTTTTGTCATTCTTTTGATTTTGTTTTATTGTTTCTTGATGACTCATGGAGTCATTAGCTTCCACTTTCTCAGTTCTAATTTTTAAGGAATTATTTTCTTCAGTGATCTTTTGCACTTCCTTTTTCATTTGGCCAATTCTGCTTTTTAATGAGTTCTTCTCTTCCTTGCACTTTTGTGCCTCTTTTACCATTTGGCCTGTTTTACTTTTTTAAGATGTTATTTTCTTCCAACGTAGTCTGATTTAAGGAGAGGTGTGGTCACTGCTCTCCTGGACTGTGCTCTGGTCTGTGAGTGACCACAAGCACTCTTTTCAGCCTTGGAACTGTAACCAGAGTCCCCACTCTCCTGCAGCCACAAGCTCTGGTGTGCTAGTGCTCCTCCCTGCCCTGGTACTGCAACCCAAGAGTGCAACCCAGATTGGCATGGACAATGCAACAGAGTCCTGCACCTAGTGCCGGCAAAGGGACCCCTGTCATCTCCTTCTGACCATTTGTCTAATTTTTTTTCATCTGTGGGCTGAGAGCCCCAGAAGCCACTGTTGTGGATTCAGTTGCCCCCAAGGCTGGCTTGTCTGGGTGCAGCCTGTGCTGGACTGTGCTTCACTCTCACCCCAGGGAGACAGACTTTTCCTGCCTACCTTCTAAGTTGTCTTGGGCTGGAAAATCATTTCACTTTGTCCTTTTGTGGGTTCTACCACTCCAGAATTCATTTTGAGGCACTATTTTAACATTGTTTGGAGGGGATTGTGGGAGAGCTCAGGTGAATCCCTGCCTTTACTCTGCCATCCTGGCCCCACTCTCTACCTCTGAAATTATTGAAAAGGCCTCTATTTTTTCTCTACTACACATAATGCTTGCTCTTTGTTTTAGATTGATATTATTTGCTACATCATGGAAAAATCTTTTGTAGTCTTTTTAATAGAAGCGGTTGTTGGATTTTGTCGAAAGCTTTTATAGCATCTGTTGATGTAATCCTATGGCTTTTATTCTTTAAGTCACTATTATGGTTTATTATGTTTCTATGGTTCCTTATATTGAATCAACTGTGTATTCCTGGTATATCTCCCATCTAGTCATAGTATATATCTTTCTAATGTGTTGTAGCTTATTTGTCAATATTTTAATTTAAAATGACCAGTTAATGTTTATTAGGGATATTGGTATCTAGCATTCCTTCTCTACTTTGTCTCTTTCCGGTTTAGAAATCAAGACCATATTTGTATCATAGAAAGAGATAGGAAGGGTCTCATCTTTTCCTATTTTTACAAATAATTTATGTAATATCAGAATCAATTGTTCTTTTAATAGAATTTACTTGTGTAACCATCTGGCCTTGGAGTTTTTGCTTTGGGGGCTCAGTTATGGCTTGTTTATTTTTTTCTGATATTGTCTACCCCTCTTTTCTATATAACCTCATTGAGAAGGGGCTCTTCTTGGTTCATCTTGCCCCAGAGAGCCCCATACCACCTGGCATCATTGAAAAGATACTTCATATTCTTCCTATTAACCAACCTCAGGTAAATCAGGAAAACTTTCCACTCCCCTACTCTTGTCACCATCAACCAATTACTGCACTCACAGATCTCAAAGCATATAGCAGATGACACCATATTCCACCAGTCACCATTCTGGAATTCCTGAAAAAAAAGAGGGAACATCTCCAATACATGCCAGAGCTGCAACTTTCCTTATACAAAAAGGAAAAGCTAGGAAGCCAGCTTAGGAGCAGTCATACTTGCTGCTTGTCCCAATCAGGATGCAGATTTGGAGACCCGGGCTCTGGTCACTTATAAAGGATACACTCCTTTATAAAGGACCTCCTTGGGACACATAAGCCTAGTTCAATTTGGAGTCTGCTTTCCTCTCCCTATTGCAGATGTGAGATTACCACATAATCATGTATTTGTCACCAAATGAAGGAATTGAAATAGGCAGGAGAAACTGATCACATCCCCTCAAACTCAGTGGCCCTCATTCCAATTGGTGCTGGGAGTGGCTTCTCCCACTCCCCAAGTTTCCTACATCCCTAGTCCTTTCAACAGACCATCAAATGTCATGAACTCTTCACCATCCCGGTTGCCCCACTTTGGGTGCCTTTTCCTTTCCTGAACTGAACTCGATGCTCTGTGGCAGATGTGGTCTGACCAGGACAGAGGACAGCCAGACTCTGACCTCCTTAGCCTTGGACATTCTGCCTTTTTTTTTTTAAGGCAGCCTAAGGTCACATTCTTTTTCTTGTGATTCATAAATGAGCTTTCAGTTCCAATTCCTTTTCCAATGAACCTCTACCGTCTAGTCCCGCTTCTCCTATCTTATACTTAAAAGGGAAACATAACTAGAGAAAAAAAATATTTTTAGCAAGTTTCTCTAATAAAGGTCTCGTTTCCAACTGATTCAAATTTATAAAAAGAGCCATTCCCCAGTTGATAAATGGTCTGAACCTATGAACAGACAGTTCCCATAGTTCTGAAGGGAAGAAATCCAGACTATGTATTGCCATATGAAAAAAATGCTCCAAATTGCTACTAATTAAAGAAATGCAAATTCAGGTGATTCTGAGATTCTGTCTCACACACATGACAGAAGCAAAGATAACAAAAAAACAAACAAAAAAGGGAAATGATAAATGTTGGAGGGGTGTGCCCCAATGGTGATCAGGTAGGAATGGGTATAACCATTCTGGAGAGCAATATGGAATTATTCCTAAAAAGTTACTAAACTAATGGCCCAACTATACTATTGCAAGGCCTATATCTAAAAGAGATTGAAGAAAAAGTCCTTTAGCTGCAAAAATATTTATAGCAGCACTTGTGGTGGTAGCAAAACAAAACAAAACAAAAACCCAACCAAACCAAAAAGGGCAGTTATGTGGTAGAGTGGATAGGTCTGAGTTCAAATCCAGGCTCGGGCACTTACTAGCTGTGTGACTCTGGTCAAGTCGCTTAACCCCGTTTGCCTCAGTTTCCTCATCTGTAAGATGAGCTGGAGAAGGAAATGGCCAACTACTCCAGTATCTTTGCTAAGAAAACCCCAAATGGGGTGATGAAGAATCAATCACAACTGAAATGACTGAACAACTACCCTACCCCCCTCCCAAAACACCTAGAAACTCAGGGGATATCTATCACTTGGGAATAGCACAATAATTTGTGGTATATGAAAGGGGTGGGATACCATTGTGCTGTAAGAAGTGAAGAAATAGATTGTTTCCAAAAGACCAGGAAAGACTTCCAATAACCGGTGCAGGAGAAAAGGAGCAGAACCAGCGAACAATTTATCCTATGAGATCAATATTATAAAAAGTGAACCATTGGAAGTGTGGGGGTTTTTATAAGCTGATGAAGAATGAAATGCAGAGAACCAGGAGAACAAAGTATGTAATAACAGCCTTGTACGAAAGAAACAATGCTGGGAAAATCCTAACAACTCTGACCCCTGAACTGATCACTGATGACTCCAGAGGACCAGTGGTGGAGTTGCTATCCGTTCTAGGGAAGGGATTCTAGGGAATGGATTTAGGGCGCGGAATGAGACATTCTGAGAATTGTGAATTTGGAGACATTTTGACTGGTGTTGTAGTTATAAATGATAAGACTCTGGTATGGAGTCACTTAGGCTAAGTAGTCCTAACGTCTATCAACATATAAGCAATGACAGACGATTTGTTCTTTTCCACTGTCCTGACTCCTTTTGACCTTGGGTCAAACATGTCGATGATTGGATTGGCTCCTGATTGGATTGGGCTCTGGTGGATTCCGTGACTGCATGCCGATGCTCATTCCTAGGGTCCCCATTACCAACTCAAACCCTTACCCAATTTCTGGTCCCAATTAAGACACCTCCCCATCCAATTCTGCTATCGTAGCTAATATCTACTAAGTAGCCTGGGAAAATTCTCCATCGCATATGGGTCTAATTAGGAATGCCCCTCTCATATCTGGCATCAGTTACCTGTTCAGCCAAGCCTATCTTTAAGGTATAAAACTTCCCTGCTCAGACCCTCACTCTGGGCACGTTCTCCCACCAAGATCTTTGCCATGGTACACACCTTCCAGTACATGTCTCCCTCCCTCACATGAGCGACCATGGCCATGTGCGTGGCCCAACTTTTATTTGTCTATATTGCCATATAACGTATGGGTGTGTATATGCCTCATTTTTGCTGACTTGCTGTACCACATAGTAATAAAGCTCCTGCTTATACTAACTCCCTGACTATGAATTTCCTATATATCCTCCAACCTGGGGCTTTGGTCTATCCTGTGCCATGAGGCCAATAAAATGTGTGTGTGTGTGTGTGTATGCATACATATGTATGCATACACACATATGTACATACATATATATGTACATATACATACATACATATGTACACATGTACATATACATACCTACACATATATCTACACGTACACACCTGTGTATATATACATACACACATACACCTGTATACGTGTGTGTGTGTGTGTGTGTGTGTGTGTTTGTGTGTATGTAGATCAGTGGAGGCACTATAGTAAGATGGAAAACATGCGCTATTTGGAGATGGAGGCCCTGGGTTCTGTCCTGGCTCACACTTATTATCTATGTGATCTTGTAAATTCACTCAATCCCTCAGGGTCTCAGTTTCCTCATCTGTAAAATGGGAGAGTTGGACCAGATCATCTCTGAGGTTCCTTTTGCTCTGCATCTATGGTCTTTGATGATAAAACATGCTCCCCACATCCTGATGGAGAGGCAAGGGACCCCCAGTGCAGAATGAGGCATGGATTATTATTTAGACATGGGCTAGGAGGGAATTTGTTTTGCTTGACAAAGCATATTTATTACACAGGTTTTGTTTTTCTTGGGGTAGGGGAGGGGAGAAAATAAATGCTTGTTTGAAAAAAAATCCTAAAATTATAATAAAAAAATGATGGTGCCATGATGCTCTAGTCCTCACTCCTGCTCTACCCACCTTGGCTTCTGTGGCACCACAGGCCCCAGCTCTTTTCATTGATTCCTTCTCAGTCTCTTTTGCTAGCTCACCATCCCTCCTGGCCCCAAAGATGGTCATCCCTCCTGGTTTTCTCCTGGGTCCTCTTCTCTATCCCTTGGTGAGCTTATCCATTCCCACTACTTTCCTACCAAGCCTGTGTACCAGTCTCTTCTGCCTCCTAGCCCTGGGCCCTGAGCTCTGATTGGTTACCTCTCCGCAGGCCCACTCCCCCACTTGTGGGCTGCCTCCTCACAGTGGACCCTCTCCTGCCTTATTGCCTCCCCTCACCCTTTCCACTATACGTGGTGTTTATTCCAGTAGAATGTAAGCCCCTTGAAGTCAGGCACGGTCTTGCTTAGGTGCTTCGCACAATGTCTGACACATAGTAGGTACTTAATATGTTTTCATTTCATTTTAAATAAATTTTTAATAAAATTTCATTTCATTTTTAAAAATCCATCCCCATGGATTCAATTATCAACTCTATACAGATACTTTCTGAATCTATGTATCTAGCCCTCACCCCTCTCTTGAGCAATAGTCTGGCAAAGCCAACTGCCTGGTGGTCCGCTCCTAGAAGCCCAAAGCTATATCAAACTCACAGCCTTCCCCTCCTCCAGATTTTCCTGTTTCTTTCGGGGGCACTACCATCCTCCCAGTCACCCAATTTTGTAACCTTGAAGTCATCCTTGACGCTTTTCCCAGGTATCCAATCAGTTTCAGACTTCTCTTGATTTACTGTTATACCTATACCTGTCTCACCCCCAGTGCCTTCATGCTCCTCATACAGCTATAAACAGGTCCTTATTACTTGTCCCTTGGACCTTTGTAATGACTCCAATCCATTCTCCACTCAATGGCCAGGATAATCTTTTAAAGGCACAGGTCTGATCATGCCACCCTCACCTGCTCCAACACCTTCAATGACTCCCTATTGCCGCTAAGATAAAATGGGACCTTTTTAGCCTGGCATTTAGCACAATCTGACTCCAGTGAGTTCTTTCATCCTTATGTCACATCATTCCCCTTCACACACTAACCTTCCAGCCAAACTGGAATAATAACTGTTTCCTGAACTGAACATCTCCATCTCTGCCACCCAGAATCCTTCCTGTCCTTCAAGGCATAGCGCAGAGGCTATCTCCTCCGGGGAATGCCCTGTTTACTTCTCTGTAGACATGTTGTTAATCCTCTTAAGAGAATCTAAGTTTCTTGGGGACAGGGACAGTTCGGACCTCAGTGTCCTGTATCTATCTCGAAATGCTTGTGCATCCAGGATCTCATCAACATGGCCCCACAAATATTCTGCCTCCTTTTCTGGTTGTCTGTTTCCTAGGGGGCTGGAGTTTGTGAGGAGAGCAGGGAAGGAAACATGCATTTATTAAGCACCTACTACGTGCCAGGCACTGTGCTAAGCACTTATAGGTATTACCTCATTTGATCTTCGCAACAACACTGGGAGTTCGGTGCTGAGATTAGCCCCCTTTTATGATGGAAGGAACTGATATAGACAAAGGTAAAGTGATTTGTCCAGGGTTACACAGCTAGGAGGGGCAGCTAAGTGGCACAGTGGATAGAGTGTCTTGGAGTCAGGAGGACCCAAGTTCAAATCCAGCCTGAGAAACTTCTTAGCTGTGTGACCTTGGACAAGTCACTTGACCTCTGTTTCTCGCTGGAGAAGGAAATGGCAAAAGTCAAACCGACAGAGGTCCACGGGGTCACAAAGATCTGGATGTGACTGAACAACAACACAAGTAAGCGTCTGAGGCCAAATCTGAACTCAAGTCTTCCTGACTCCAGGTCAAGGGTTCTACCTAGTAGACATACAATGTATGTCTATTATTGTGCTTCCCGCGTAGAAGTAATCACTGAAAATATATTGCAATCTACTTACTCCCACTATGTGTCTCGAGTGTCCTTTGGGTCACCTATGAACTTGATTCTTCTGTAATTGTGATGTTACATGATTCACAACCATAAGGCCCATTGGCAGAACATTTGTATTTTTAAAAAACAAGTCTTTGGACTGAGGAGCAATTCAGGATCATGAAAAACACTGCAGCATTCCCCTCCAAATAATCTGGCCTGTTCTTTTCCTTCTGTTTAATTTTGGGCCCAACTCACTGCATATTTTAAGTGTCTGACCTAGATTTATGTACAGATAAATTAATTGGCTTGCCAATCCATACAGGAAAAGTAAAGCGGATGAAAAAAAATTCTGTGTGTATAATCAGTGTCTAATCAGACATTTGCTGAATCGAATGCCTTGCATACAGTAGGTGCCTAATAAATGCTTGCCAAATTGAATTCCAGTTTCTTCATCTGCAAAATGGCCATAATTGTGATGAACCTCCTAGAGATTAGCTAATTTAAAATGCTTTGGGAACTTGACCTTTGATCTCAGCATATGAAAAGGAGCCAATGAGTGGGTCCATAGTTTCTTCTTTTAAGAGTGGGCGGAAAATAGTTCAGCTCACAAAATAACACCTAGTTTAAAAAAGATTTTGCAAGTTCTTGTTTGAAAGAGAGGGAGGGTATTAATAAACCCATAATGAAAACCTAGTGTGGGTGTGATAATATACATATATAGCCAACACCCAGTGATTTACATCTATTGTGTAAAAGCACTTGGAAAATAATTTTCGACTTGACTAAACAGAGGAAAAGAAGGAGACAAAAATTGTACTTAAGAGCACAATAGGGGACTATACTTGGAGATGTGCAAGAACTGGGGTCTGAGGACCTGGGTTCAAATTCCACTCCTATCACTGGGTGGTCTTGGGCAAGGTACTTATGCTCCCTAGGGATCAGTTTCCTTGTCTGCAATATGAGAAGCCTTTTAACTCACTTATTCCATCAAAAGCTGATAGTTTTGTGGTGCTTTAGAGGTTTGCAAAGTACCTTATGTACCTTATCACATTCAAGCCATAGAGGGATTATTAACCCCATTTTATAGATGAGCAAACTGAGAATCCAAGAGGCAAAAGGATTCTACGAGTATAGTTAGGACACAAGCCTCCAAAGCAGCAAAACGTGGGAATGGTTTGCGGGAAAAATGTCAATGGAGAAAAGCTGTTAAGTTAGGGGAGGTAACAGGGGTTAGGGGTGCAGTGGACATTGTGGTAGTCAGATTGCCTGGATTTGAATCTTACCTCTGCTACTAGCCACCTGTGTGAACTTGAGCAACTCACTCCCCTGATCTCTGGGCTTCCGTTTTTTCCTCTATAAAATGAGGAGTTTGGATTGGTCTATTTCTTGTCTATTTGCTTTTTCTTTTGATGTTTAGGGACATTGGGGCAGGGGCGGGTAACCTTAGCATTCCTATGTGAGGCTTTCTGGGAAGGGGTGAAATGTCTTGTGGCCCTTTTAAGAACCAGAGGGCTGGAGGATTCCTAAGTACTCTTCTGAGCTCTCACCCAGCCAAGGATCACTTTCCTATTTACTTCTCTCTAGCCCGGCAGGGGTCCTCACATCTGACATGCCCTGGCGATTCGTGACCACCAGACCTCACTCGAATCCATAAATGTCACATCGAGTCTTTGCTGGCATTTCCTAGTAAATCAGTAAATGTTTGAGTGTTGCCTAGGAGAAGGGGGATAGAAGGAAGAACTCATTGGCATTAGGGCATTAGAGAGATCCAAAGCTCTAAGCAGAGGGGATGAGGTGGGGGAGAACTTCAAAGCCTGAATGTGCTTGGTGACCATTCCAAGTGAAAAAAGAAAAACAAAAACAAAAAAAACCCCCACAAACAAAATGAGTGCCTGAATTTATTGCAACTTAGTCCATGGGAGGGAAAAGTGAGGAGATACTGAAGCTCCCTAATCTTTTTATAAAAGATTATTAAATTTCAATACTACTAGTTAAACTTGCTCTGTAACCATACATTTAAATACATTTCAACATAAAACACATCGTAGCTTTTCAGTTACTACAAGTCTGGGTCTGCCTGCCTCAAGTCTCTCCCCACTCCAGTCCATCCTCTATTCAGCCACCAAAGTGATTTTACTAAATTGAGGGTTTGACATGTCAACCCCTCCCCCTCAACTCCATAAACCTCCATGGCTCCCTATCACCCTCAGGATCAAATACAAAATCCTCTGATGTTCAGGCTGGCTGTTCCATGAACAATACCTTCCACCTCTCTCTTCCAGCCATTCTCTCTGTCTCTCCCTGCTCATCTCTGCCCTACTGATCTTCCTGGCTTCCTTTAAGTCTCAACTAATATCTCATCTTCTATAGGAAGCCTTCCTTAATCCCTCTTAATTCTGGTCCCCTCCCTCTCACCATGATTTTCCATTTATCCTGTAAATAGCTTCTTTGTATATATTTCCTTGCTTGTTGCCTCTCCCATTAGACCGTGAACTCCTTGAGGGCAAGGACTGTCCTTTGCCTCTTTTTGTATCTGAAGTGCTTAGTACAGTGGCACATAGTAGGTGCTTAATAAATGTTTCTTGCCTGACTGTATCATGAACCATCGTTCATTCTTTCTTTCTCTTAGCTGCTTCCAATAAATATGTATCTGTCCTGTTCTTCTGGTTTTATCTTTTTTTGATTTGCAGTATTTCACTTAGTTCTTTCCAGATTTTCTGCATTTCTAATACTCACGGGTCTTAATTGCCTGTGCATTACTGTGCAACTAATCTATTTAACCATTCCCTTATTATTGGGCATTAAGTTTGCTTCCGTTTGTTTCTTTTGCAATTACATATAAGGCTGCTATGAAAAATTTTAAAATAGCTCTTTTGTTTTTGAAAATGTTCCTCTAGGTACAGTCTAACAATTGAATTACTGAGTCAAAGGGTATGGCTAATTTTGTAGCTTTCATTGCATGCTGCCAGAATGACCTAAAAAAGTTATATAAATTTGCAATTCCACCAACAATGAATGAGTACACCTGTATCTCTGTCCCTGTATCTACCCCTGTGCCCCTGTACCCCTGTATCTCTATTCCCTATCTACCTCTGTCCCTCACCACATTCCTGAATTTCATTGGATTCAATTGTCTTTATCAATTTGATAGGTATGAGGGGATATCTCAAAGTTGTTTTGTTTTCTTCTCTTTGGTGTCACAGGTGCCATTTTACCCAGCCAAATTAAGTATGTCCTCATGAGTCTGGGCACCTAGGTAGTGAAGTGGAGAGACAGCCCGGCCTGGAGGCAAGAGGCCGTGAATTCAAATCTGGCCTCAGACATTTAATAGCTATGTCACCCTGGGCAAGTAAATTAACCCTGTTTGCCTCCGTTTCCTCATCTGTAAAATAAAATAGAGAAGGAAATGGCAAACTACTTCAGTATCTTTGTCAAGATAACCCCAAAAGGGGTCATGAAGAGTCAGAAATAACTGAAAAATTACTAAACAATTATATGAGTCTGTCTAGATTTGGCTAGCAGTGAGGCAAGAACAGATATCTCTAGAATCTTGTCCTCCTACACTTCCAGGGGAGACTTTGACTCCTACCGGTAAGGGAAGCAGGAAGGTGAGGCCATATTTTGGCTGTTCCATTTTCCTCAGAAAGAGGAGGTAACAGGCTAGATTTGTATCTATTTGCTCCCTTAAATATATTATTAGACCAGGGGATGTACTTTTTAGCTTTACACTATACTCCTGTTTTCTAGTCAGAAAGAGAAAGGGGAAGAGAGGAAGAGGGGTAAGGGAGAGGGAGGGGGAGAGAGAGCCCATTTCCCGTGGGGAAATTCCCTGAAGTCTCTAGTATAGCAAGTATAGTACCTTAGAGACTTCCTCTTCATGTTGGCTTCTCCCGAAGTCTTTCTCTCCCTTCAGCAACCTGAAGAGGGGTTGGAATGGTCATCTTCTCTCTCAAAACTGGAAGTCAGAAGAACCTAGGATCTTTCTCCTTTTTCTTTTCTCTCTCCCTCTCTCTCTTCAATTCTAGCCCTACCCCACGGTCACAGGATGAATAAGAATTGGTTTTGTACTTCTAGAGCAGAGTTCTCGAAGTGTGGTCCCAAAGCCCCCATGACCTTTTCAGGCAGTCTGTGACATCAAAACTATTTTAATATCAAGATATTTTTTGCCCGTTAAAATCCTCCTCCCTTTTTAAACTACTTATTTGCATGAGTTCAGGTTTTTGTCATAGATTTCAAACAAAACAAAATAACCCAACAGATTGAATGCAGAAAGAGACAGAATCTAGCTGTTTTTAATTAAGCTGGACATTAAAGAGATTTAGGGCAGCTAGGTGGCACAATGGATAGAGTGCCAGGTCTGGACTCATCTTCCAGGGTTCAAATCTGGCCTCAGACACTTGCTGGCTGTGTGACCCTGGGCAAGTCACTTCACCTTGCTTGCTTCAGTTTCCTCATCTGTTAAGTGAGCTGGAGAAGGAAATGGAAAACCGCTCTAGTATCTCTGAAAAAAAAAACAAAAAAACAAACCCAAAAAACAAAACCCAAATGATGTCACAAAGAGTTAAACATGACTGAACAACAAAACTAAAAACTTGAAACATTTGCAAAAATATGTAAAACAATACCAGTCTTTTCACAAAGTTGTTTTTGTTTTGGAAAATATAGTTTTTTCATAAAAATGTTTTTATGTTAACATGTGATAGGTTTGTTTAACTGTTCTAAAATGAATAAATATTTTGAAATTTTATGTTTCATTTCCAATATGGTAAATATAGATAGATAGGACCCACAACAGTTCTTTGGGGTCCTCCATAATTTTTAGGAGTATAAAGGGGTCTTGAAACCAAAAAAAAAACCCAATTAACAGCCTTTGCCCTAGAGCCAAGCAGCAATGTTTATCAAATTGAACTGAGGTGGGATTTGAACCCAACTCCCTCCTGGTGATATGTCTAGGACTCTTGCTACTATACCTTTGTAGAAAAGAGTATTGATAAGATTGCTGGACAGTGATTCCATTTGCCCATTGACATTATAACTTGAGCATGACATCAGGTAATCGCTATTCTGTTCAGAATACTGAGAGAAAATTGCAAAGATAGAAATTTTGGCTGGATACAAGGGAATCTTTAATAATTGGAGGTATCCCAGAGTGGAATAGACTGCCTTGGGAGGAAGAGCGTTCCTGGTCTTTCAAAGCCTTCAAAAACAATTGGATGACCTCGTATTGGGAATGCTGTAGAGAGGACCCTTGTTCAGGTAGGGGTCAGTCTAGTCTAGGGTTTGTGAGTCTGGTCTATGCCGTGGACCCCTTGGGCAGTCTGATGAAGTCTATGCATTCCTTACAATCATGTTTATAAATGCATAAAATAAAATACAGTGGATTACAAAGGGAACCAATTATAAAGATGTCATTTTCTCCTATCCAAATTCATGGATCCCTGTCCTCCCCCTGGAAATCTATGCATGGGCCTATAGGTCCATGGACCCCTTCATCTGCAAGATGGCCCCCAGGTCCATTCTAGCTTCTTGGTTTGTGATTCATAAACTTTTGCAGAGTAAGTGTGGAACAATTCAGACATAAGAGCTCTGAGGAATTACTTTATTACCATCTTCCTCATTATTATTATTTCAAGTGCCCTTGAAGCTAAAGGAATTGGTTTCTCTCTCTCTCTTTCTCTCTCTCCTCCCTCCCCCTCTCTCCCTCTTCCTCTCTCTCTCTCTCCTCCCTCTCCCTTCTGTGTTTTCCAACACCTAGGTGACAGTTTTGAACTTAGGATTTTCCCACCTGGCAGTGATTTGCAAATGTAGGGTAAGGGGTGAGGGGAGAGGCATTGAGTTTTCACTTAGGCTTCTCTTTCTACCCATGGCAACTGGATAAATTTCTCCTCCTGAGACTAGAATGGGCAAGAACAGAACCAGTAGAGAGTTGAGGATGAAGGGCCCCTCAGCTACTGTCTGGTAAGTGTCCCCTGACTTAGTGAAAAAGAGGATGGGAATATACAGGTTTAGGATGCTAAGACAATCCTACTAGCCCATGACCAGGGGGATGGTTAGTCCATTTCTAAGAGCTCCAGCAAAGATCAAATGAACCTTCATTAAGCACAAGTTACTATGTGCCAAGACTATGTGTTAAGTGATGGAGTCACTCCAGATTTCCAGTGGGTTTGAGCTCATTGTGGACATTCCTTCCAATGATATAGATTGCAACTCATTCATGCTTGCCCTTTTTATCTCTTCATGTCTTTACGTCCTCCCATAAATCCAATACAAGTGCTGGGACTAAAATAATTTTTAAAATGATGTTCTATTGGTGGTGATAATGTCACCTGTACATAGATAAATATAACGCAAAGTATGGAATGATAAGAGTAAAAGAGAAAGATGTGGACAAAATGCTCTTGGAAAATTGCAGGAGAGAGAAGACTTTCATCTGGGGAAATAAGAGAGGGCTTCATGGAGGTGGTGGCCCTCGAATGGAAATTTATCGAAAGGCAATATTTTTTCATTTTAAAAATTATTTATTATTTTTTAACATTCTTTTTTTAAAGTTGAGTTCCAAACTTTCTCCTTTCATTCTGTGCCTCCCCTATAGTGGAGGCAAGCAAGATGATCAATTAATTATAAATGAAAATCATTCCATATTACATATCACAAAAAGCAAGAAAATTCAAGAAAGTGAGAAAATTCTACTTTGTTTTATGCTCCGAGTTCATCAGTTCTCTCTAGAGGTGGATAACATTTTTCATTATGAGTCCTTTGGAATCTGCAGACAACACTTTGGAAAGGCCAAGATTTAGCCAGACATCCAAATCCTTCAACCCCAAGTCAGAGAGAAGGAAATTGTATTTGAAGGAAATGATGTTAAATTAGAAGCTACAGAAATGGTTTGACTGAGACTGAGATGATCTGTTCTAGTTGGATATTGTTTCATATGTGTTTCATATGATAGAAAAGCTGTCCTATACCTAATACCATCTGTTAACCTAAGTACTTGTATAGGAGTTGAAGACCCTGTTATTCACAGATGTGGAAACCTAGATACAAGTTGGACTTAAGTTCTATTAAAAAATTCCCAGAGTAAATTCTGAATGAGGGCAAGCATGAGCCAAAGAGAGAATGCTCTTTTAGGGTAGTTCCCAAGATGGAACCTGGTCCATCTGAGCCTAGAATCAGGAACTCCAGGCCATGGGTCCTTCATATTTATTCTCAGAAGACTCTGCCATTTTGTAATTGGAAAATAGGCCTGGGGCCCAGCTTCTAGATTCTCTGCTTTGGTAATGATGACTTACTTACTCCATATCACTGTGACTCAGCTGTTTTCCTTCGTCAAATTACCAGAATTGAGTTTATTCATGAAGTGTTCTGAAATTCTTGAGAGTTCAGCCATTTTGGTCATGTCCAACTCTTTGGGAGAAAAATAGATTGTCCTCTAGGAAAGTGCTTTCCATTAGCCAAAAAACTAATGCAATCTAGGCTGAGTGTCTAGGATTAGAGAGGTGAGAGCCTTGCTTCATTCTACCCTGGGCAGACACCATCTGGGATATGGCATCCAGTTGTGGATATCTTAGGAAGAACATTAACAAGTTGGAGGGAATCCAGAAGAGGTTGACTGGACGGCAAATGGCCTGGACATCATGCCGAATGAGGAATCGTTAGAAGGAGCTGGGAGGTCTTTAATATAGTGAAGACTTGGGTGGGACCACTGTCTGCAAATATTTGAAGGGCTGACACATGGAACAAGGATTGGATTTGTTCTGTTAGACCCCAGATAGCAGAACCAGGAGCTATAGGGGGATGGAGAGTTGGATCTTAGCTTGATATAAGGAAAAATTTTCCTACCAATAGGTGCTATTCTAAGGTGGAATGAGTTGTCTTGGGAGGTAGTGAGTTCCCCGCTGTTAGAGACCTTCCAAGACTGGATAAGCACTCAGTGGAAATGTTGTAGATGGAATTTTTGTTTATTATAGGTTGGGTTAGATGACCCCTGGAGTCTCCTTCAACCTTGAGATTCAGTGAATCTGTGAGACATTCTTCAAGGTGTCAGGTGTAACAAGGCATGTTTGAATTTCACTGAGTCTGCAAATAAACACAGTTTGTCCTTTCCCAGGGATTTTAGCACTAACAAAAAGAAAGAGGCCAATGTCCTAGCCAGTGCTTTATTATTTCTTTCATTTTAAAGGATTATTTTTAGTGTGGGGGATATAACTGGGGGTACAGAGGAGGTAGGGGAGTATCCCCATCTGGCCTTGTTTAATCTGGATTGAATGTAATAGTAGGAAAAAGACTCCCTTATCAGGACCAGGCACTAGCATCAACCTCTTTAGCTTCCCTCTTTCCTTAGTTAATTCTCCTCCTCTCTAGCTTCAGATTTACTCTCCCTCAGAGAACCTTCCTTCAAGTCCATTTGCACTGGCCAGGTCTTTGTTTTGTGAATTAATCAAATAATAATAACCTTTTCTCCCGCTGGGTGCTGAATGAAGGCAGAGGGTTCCAGGACTCTGACTAATGGGGTGACCAAGGTAGGAGGGCATATTAGGAGAAAGCTCATTGTTCCCTTCCACTGAAATAGAATAGAAAACATCTAAATTGTGTGGCGCTCTCTCCTCTCAGCCTGGCAGGTTCCTTGGCTTTGGGAAGGGTTTTTGTCTCCCCTATAAATGAGTCAGAGGATAGCTGTGGGACATCATTAGGTAAAGGTTTGGCTGATTTGACAACTGCTGTGTTACTTTCCTGGCTGGTAGTGATTTCTACCTTATGTCCTGAGACTGTTCAGTTCCTGCTAGATCTCTGCAGAGCACCAAGGCCATGCATATGGATGTTGTTGAAACTCATTTCCCTGCACCATCTAAAACCAGTGGAGATGTAACTAGGGTGGGGCAATCAGGGCTTCTTTCCACGCATCTGAAATTTAGAGGGCATTGACCACATTTTCAGGAGTGTGGCAATGTGGAAACAGCTAAAATAATAAGTACCTAGTTCACAAGGATCTTTAGTTAAAATATGAGATTGCCAGATATCCCACTTCTTCCCCTCTCCCCTTGCTTCCCCTCCACACTTAAGCTTCCCCCTGGCCCAGCATAGTAGACTTGAGACATACTCCTGGGATCCCTCCTCTCCCTCCACTGTAGTTATCTTTAAGTTGATTTGAAAGCTATTTCTGGACTGCTTGCCCTGGGTACAAAAATGGTTAGTTATAAGGTCCAAAGGAAATGTGAAATAAGGAAGATGCGTGAGCTGGTGGGCCTTGCTGGGGCTGAGCCTCAATCTTTGCTCCAGGTAAGTGGGCACTTTCTTCTTGGCCACACTGGATCCTCCTCTCGTCTGGCTGCCTTGTAGATGCCCTATCCTGAAGCTTCTTTAGCCTGTGGGAGCTGTCCAGCAATTACAGAGTATGCTGGAGGGGGCCCTCAGCACCCTGTCTTTGAGCATCACATGCTCCTGTAAAGGCGAATGAATCCCTGAGAGGCATCATGGTGGAGAGGCAAGATCTGGAGCCAAAAGGCCTGGGTTATAATTTCAGCTCTGCTGCTTCCTGCCCATATGATCACGGGGATGTCACTTAATCGCTTGGTACCTCAGTTTTCCTATCTGTAAAAGGAAGGGGCTGGACTCAATGGCCTCTGAGCTCCTTCCCAGCCCTCATTCTATAGTCAAATGACCCTATCCGGCAGTTTGGCATCTAGAAATTCTCCGCTAACTAGCAATGACCTCGGGTGGCTGGTACCAGCTTCCCCACATAGCTGTGCATGGAACCCAAGCCTCTTTCTCTTTTCTTCCTCCACTGCAGGTTCATCTGTCTGACATGTGCTCTCTCAGGGGCTCTCCCTTTCAAGTCAGAGGAGGTCAAGCCAGACCAAATGGTTGAAATTTCAACAGGTAAATAAATCAGCCTTTTGACATCTTGGGAGGCAACAGTAGCTGCTAAGCTCCAGGAGATTCCCTGGCTGAGCAGGGTAATGATCCTAAATTATTATAGTGGAGGGCCTTCTAAGGCAGAGAATGTCTGGTCATTGTGGGAAATCCCAGAACTTTAGAATGGAGAGGATCTTTAGACACAGCTGCAATCGCTTTATCTCTGATATCTAGCTCTACTCTGGGACAGTTAAGGCTTGAAGAGGGGCAGCTAGGTGAAAGAGCACTTGTCCTAGAGATGGGAAGACCCGAATTCAAGTCCAACCTCAGGCACTCACTAGCTGTGTGACCCTAGGCAAGCCACTTAACCCTTTTTGCCTCAGTTTCCTCATCTGTAAAATGATAAAGAAATGGCAAACTATTCCAGCATCTTTGCTAAGAAAACCCCAAATAGGGTCATAAAGAGTCAGACACAACTGAAAAAGGACTGAGCAGCAAAAGGCTTGAAGAAAATGTGTAGTCCTTCATCTCGTTGGTCACATGACACAGAAGTCTGTAAAGATCCTTAGAGATCATCATATCTGCCCCCTTCATTTTATTTTATGAGGCAGTCACAGGACCTGGGTTCAAATCTGGTTGCCTCAGTTTTAATCTGTAAAATGGAAAGATTGGAATAGATGGATTCTAAGGTCCATCAAGCTCTGAATCTCTGGTCCTATTGTTCAGAGTCAGAGGCCATGGGTTCGAATCCCATCTCTAACACTTATTACTTAAGTGACCCTAGGAAAGACACTGGCTCTCTCCTCTCCTCTTCAGTCTCCTCCCCAACAAAATGGAGGGGCTGGTCTAGGCAACCTCCAAGGTCCTTTCTAGCTCTAAACCTATGATATATTTGACTTTTATTGACTATTTCCATCAGAGGCCTTTCATTAACAGGAAAGCACTCCCATTTCATTTGCCAAACCTTTCTCAGAGAAAGGATTATGTAAATGCATACTTCATAAAATCACAACCCTCAGGGGGACTCTAGAAACCATCTCATCTAACCCTGCCACTTTACATGAGGAAGACACCAAAGTCTAGAGAGGCATTAAGCAACTGTGCCTAAGGTCACATGGGCAGTCAGTGACAGAGCCAGAGCAATGGACTTGGAGTCAGGAAAGACCTGACTTCAACTCTAGTCTCAGTTACTTACTAATTATGTGGCCTCGGGCAAGTCACTTAGCTACTGTCTGCCTTAGTTTTCTCATCTCTAAAATGGGGGTGATAATAGCATGTACTTCCCAGGGTTATCGTGAGGATCAAATGAAATCATTGTAAAGCACTATAGAAATAATATCTGACATTAACATTGGGCTTTAATATTTTCAAAGCACTTTACATACATCATCCCATTCAATCTTCTCAACAACTCTATGAGATGAGTACTATGGGTGTGATTATCTCCATTTTACAGATGAGGAAACTGAGGCTCAGAAAGCTTAAGTGACTTGACCTAGGTCACACAGCTAGTGTCAAAATTGGGACTTAAACCCAGTCTCTTTCTGATTTCAAGTCTGGCACTCCTCTCTCTCTACTATGCTGTCTCATATCACATGGAAGAAAGGCCCGCTCCTCAGTCCCACACTTGGCAAGTTACCTTGTTTGGTGGTGAGACCTAGCATGCCATAACAGACGGTGTCCAGGACTAGGAGTCAGGAATGCCTGGATTCAAATCCCATTTCTCCCATTTACTAGCTGTGTGACTCTGGGCAAATCACTTCACCTCTGAGAAATGGGCTAATAACACCTGAGAAATGACTTTGCTGGGCTATCCTGACGCTCAAACGAGACAATTTAAGCAAAGTGCTTTGCCAACCTGAAGTCATTATGTAGGTGTCAAATATTACTGTCACTGTAAGTCCTTTTATCCAGACTCCAAGCCACTGGACAGCTTCAAAAAAAGGGAACTTGTTCTAGGCGTCCAATGACAAGCAAACAGGTTAACATCAGGGACTAATCTTTAAAAGGGACTGTCCAAAGGGTCAGAAAAGACAGACCCCAACCTCTTCCACTGCCTACATCTGGACCATATGAATCCATGTTCCAAAATGTTCCCGAGACCTTGGGAGATCCTGATGTACCTTCTGAATCATCAATTAAAAAATTAAATAACATTCAGCCCATGTTGAACACTTATTGTACTCTAACTTTTGAGTTCATCAAAACCCAACAGTTAATGAGTATTTACTGAGTACCTACTATGTGCCAAGCACCTGTGCTAGGTGAGTACTGGGAGTACAAAGACAAGGAGCTTACATTCTATCAGGGGAGACAAGAGATGCATATATAGGTATATGAAAAATAAATACAATCTATACAAAGTGGTACAGGCTGGGGGAGGGGCACTAGCAACCGACCTGGGGAGATCAGCAAAAGTTTCATGTAGAAGCTGAGTTAAGGGAAAGCTGGGGGTCTAAGAGGCAGGGGTGAGGAGGGAGTGCATTCTAGGCATGAGACACAGCCTGTGCAAAGTCATGGAGGTGGGAAATGCAGTGCTATGTAGGAGGACAGGAAGAAGTCCAGTTTGATGATTAAAGGAACATTGGACTAGGAATCTGGGTAAGGAAACTGAATCCCAGGGAGGGGAACAGCTGGAAATGTCAGGATTTGAACCCAGGTCCTTTCTCATGAAATCCAGCCCTCGCATGATCTAGGGCAAGCGAACAAGGGGATTTAGCTTTCTTCTGGCCAGATTCCAGACTCCAAGATCTCTATAAGCTTTGAAACTCTGTGATCTATGATCTATGGTGTATGTGATATCTCTTAGTCGCCGGCCCTTCTAGATAGACAGAAGTTTATTGTCTCACTGCTCATTGGCCAGTGCTTAGCACCATGAAAGTCTTTTCTCCCCTGAATGTCTTTGCCTTTGATAGATGACATTGAATGCTTCTCAGATTACATGGCACTATGGATCCCTAAGAGCTACGTCCATGGGCTGAAGCAATGGCTGTCCAGAACTCTGAATGTACCAGGTAAAGGAGTACCGTTACTGCTTCTGATGTCAGAGGGCTGATGGGGAAGGATGCTTTTCATTTTGAGATAAAAAGCTGGTGGTTCTATGGGGGTGGGAGTGGGGGTGGAGAGAATCTTGGAGAAGTGACAGCAATATAAAAAAAGAAAGAAAAGCGTCAATAAAACCATCAAAATTTAGAATGAAAAAGAAGGCATTGTTTTCTGGAAAGGGTCAAGAATAATCACCTCTGACATTTCTGTAGTAAGGTTTGAGGTTTACACAGCACTTCTCAGACATCCACTAGAGCTCTCACACTCATCCTAGATGGTGATTATTACAGGTATGTCCCCCCCCCCATTTTATAGATGAGAAATCTGAGGTGTAGAGAAGTTGGGTGACATGGCCACTGTCACATGGCTACTCTCAGTGGCAGATTTGAACCCAGCTTTTCCTTCTCCCCCAGTCTGGAACTCTTCTTTCAGATGGTCTTTCCCTAAGGAGAGAATTTTGACTCAGAAAGACATAAATGGCACCTCTAGGGGTGAGGAAGAAGTGTGGTACATTGACTAGAGCTCTGAAGTCAAAGGGCATGAATTCAAATCCCACTTCTGACGCTTTCTACCTCTGTGTGTCATTTTCACTGCTCCGATCCTCTGTTTCCCCACCTGTAAGATGGGATAGTTGAACCACATGGCCTCTGAGGTCCTTTCCAGCTCTAGGTCTGTGATCCTATCATCTTGAGAAGAGCCCACTTGGTTGTCAAAGATCTCAGAAACAAAAACCACCATAGAAGAGAATGACTCAATAGACAAAAGGGGGATCCCAGGAATCCCTGAACACCTAGAGGAGAAAGGGATTTAGTCCTTAGTGAGGAAATTATACTCCTAGAGTAGCAGAAACTACCATGGATGTACCTATAAGAATTTCATTCCTGGGGTCCCCAACAGAGGGAAAGGGGAATGGAGTCAACTCAAAGAATTGATTGTATGGGAATGCCATGTCATACAAGAGCCAGGGCCAGGGTGCTGGGGTGGGGAGAAACAAGAATAGGGAGAGAAACCTGCTGCTATCACTCTGCTCATAGTATACATATATGTACATATACATATGCACATACACATACATATATATATATACACATACACATACACATATACATATACATATCTATACAGAAAGAGAGAGAGGCTGAGAGAGGGGAGTGAGGAGAGAAGGGGAGGGAGAGAGAGACAGAGGCAAAAAGAGAGACAGAGGAGTGAAGGGAGTGGGGAGAGAGATGAGAGAGAGAGAGAGAGAGAGGCAGAGAGATGAGAGAGACAGAGAGAGGGAGAGACAGCTTTTTAAAATTCCCAAACTCAAGAGGACATCAGTTTTATTTACATTATCTCATTTGAACCTTACAAAAACCCTTTGAGGTACTACAGGAATTATGCCCCCCATTTTATAGAGTAACAAACCTCATCTCAGAGAAGTTAATATACTTGCCTAGGGTTACACAGCTAGCAAATGTCAGAGGCAGGATTGGTTCCTGAGGCTTCCAGATAACCAAGCCCATCAAGCCCATCCTTTAGGCCATTCTGTCTCTAAACTCCTATCACAGGGATATTTGGAATTCTTTTCCTCATCTCCACCTTAAGGCTGAAGTTGAGGGTCAAAGGTTTAGAGTCTTTTCTCTGGAGTGGTGTAGTAGGTAAAGTGCTGCATGTGGAGCAAGGGAGATCTGGATTCCAATCTAGCCACATAACCCTCAGCAGTTGTCATCCACCCCTCTAAAGCTGTTTTCTCCCGCCAAAAGAGAGGGCAGGGCTAGATAAGCTCTCAAAGCCCCTTACAGCTGGAAATCCAGGAGCCTCTCTTTAAAGGGATGGAACACCTGTGAACCTCCTGCCTTTTCACCAAAGGTCCAAAAGGACCTGAAAGAGACAGGCAGCCAGTTCTTGGGAGAGAAAGTCAGCAGCCAAATGAACAAGCCATGTTCGAAGGCTCTGGCTTTGTGTGTTAAAAAGCCACTTTCCAAGAAGAAACCTTCTGGATACATTAAGCTGTCACCTGGATTTCAGTGGGCTATTATTAATGGAAAACAATAGATTAATAGTTCTTAAACGCTTGTTCAATAAGTAATTTTTATGGCCCCGGATAGAGGCCATTAAACATTTCTGTGTGTTATTATAAAGAAGTTTTAAGCGTAAAATCATAAAGTCAATAATCGGAGAATTAGTCGCAGCGGCCAGCCACAGACCATTAGTTTTAGGCCCTGTCAGGGACACCTGTAGCTTTCATGAGATACTTTTCATTTCAAGCCGAAGCTGGGGCACCACCAGGTGGGATCAAGGAAATGACGCTGCCTGCTGTCTTCCATAAACTTAAGAGGACAGCAGGCAGGTGCAAACAGCATGGAGCCAGGCAAATATTTACAAAGTGCAAACCTGAAGGCAAAACAAAAATGTGCCAGGTCAATTTGCACATCTAGACCTAGACATTTTATTTCCCCAGTGAGGCTGTACTTTTCATATCTTCTCCTTTGCCAAAGGCACAACACTGATCTTGTTTGAAAGTGCATTTTAAGAAAGATGGTAGCTTATCAGGGTTTCCTTCCATGTAAAGATTTTAAGGATAATTTTCTAAAATACTGCATTAGCCTCCATGACATAGTACTCAAGGTGCCCCTCGTTCATGGGCCCTGCAAAGGCTGCCCCAGGACTAGGTTCTTTGTGGGTTAGAATCTTCTCCAAGTCAAAGCCATTGAGCCCCCACCAATGTGTTTATTTTTAGGAGTCATCCAGAAGACATACTTAGTTCAAAGCAAAGGTATTTAATGCAACAATGTATGAGAGCTGGAAGGGATTTCAGAGGCCTAGTTCCATGCCCTCAGGTATCTCCTAACCTGTTTGTGTGTCAAGTTCCCCTCTGGAAGACTGGGGAGGCCTATAAACCCTTTCTCAGAATAATGTTGTTAAATGTATAAAATAAAGTACATAGGACTACAAAAGAAACCAACTATGCTGAAATAGTTATCAAAATGTTTAAAAAAAAAAAAGAAAAAGAAAAAGGCAAGCTCACCGACCCAAGGTTAAGAAGACTTCATCTGAATCATCCAGAAGTCTCAGGAGCCCCTTCTTGGTGCTTTGTTGTCCTAATCCAGCCAGATCATAGGATCATAGAATTAGAGCAAAAGGGACCTTTGAGATCACTGAGTCCCCTCATTTTGCAGAGAAGGAAACAGAGAATCCCAGAGTCACCCAGCTAGTAAGTGGCCAAAGTGGGATTCAAATCCAGGCCTTCCTGACTCAAAGCGCAGTGCTCTCTCCACCACACCCTCCTGTCTCTTGTTAAGACAAAGAGCCCTCTCATATTTAGGATCATGGAAGTATAAATTTAGAGCCATAAAGGGACCTTATAAGCCATATAGTCCAAGCCCTGCCCCCAGCACCCCACCACACCCCCCGCATTCATAGACAAAAAATAAATCAAGTCCCAGAGAGTGACTTGCCCAAGGTCATACAGGCCAAAAGTAGCAGGGACAGTATTTTAATCCAGGTCTGTTCTTCTCCTTTGCTAGTGAACTGGGGGTCCATGGAAAGAGTGAATTCTTTCCTGGCCAGGTGTGGTTATTTCCTGCATCCTGACTCAGCTGGCAGTTATATTTTCCAAGCACGCTACACAGCCTGCTTTGTGCAGCAAGAGGTGGGTCTTTTTTCTTCCCTGGTATTATAATATTGTTGGTTAATATACATTTGTGCTCTGTGGCTTCTATATAAAATCTGGGAAGAACAGTCCACTACCTCTTGAGATATTTCCGTCCTGAGACACAAAAGGAATGAAATGCTTTACAAAATATAGGAGGCAAAAGAAGGAGGAGTAGAAGCTAATCGATTGACTGACTTGCCGTTGCCCATACATGGTATCCTGTCCCCTATGTCTGGAATGGGGCAGCTGGGGGGCGCCATAGTAGATAAAGCACCAGGCCTGGAATCAGGAAGACTAGTCTTTCTGAGTTCAAATCTGGCCTCAGACACTCACTATCTGTGTGACTCTGAGCAAGTCACTTTACCCTGTTTGCCTCAGTTTCCTCATCTGTAAAATGAGCTGGAGGAGGAAATGGCAAACCGCGCCAGTATATTTGCCAAAAAAAGCACAAACGGGGTCACAAAGAATCAGACATGACTGAAAATGACTAAACAACATGCCTGGAATACCTTCCCTCCTTACCTCTGACTGGTAGAAACTTGCTTCAAGGCTCTGCCCAAGGGCCACCTCTTACAGGACAGGCCTGTCCTGATTCCCTCATTTGCTCTGCCTGCCACCCTAAGTTATTTTGTATCTACTTTGAATAGATTTTCTTTTTACTTTTCTGTGTAGGTGTTGTTTACCTCCAATAAAACGCAAGCTCTTTAGGGCAGGGACTGATTCATTTTTGTCCTTGTATATACTTAGTGACTGGCAATGTGCCTGGCATGTAGTAGGTGATTAATAAATGCATGTCAAATAAATGAAGAGGGGCAGCATAGCATAGTGGATAGGGTACAAACTTGGAACCAGGAAGCCCTGGGTTCAAATCCTACTTCAGATAATTATTAGCTGTGTGACCTTGGGCAAGTCATTTTACCTTGATGGCCCCCTGTTTCATCATCTCTAAAAGAAGAGGGTTGGAACAGATGACCTCTGAGGGTTAGAGCAAAAGGGACCTTTGAGATCACTGAGCCATTGAGCAGTTAAGTGACTTGTCCAGGGTCACACATCTAGAAAGTGTCTGAAACAGGAACTGATTTTAGGACTTCTTGACATGGAGTTCAGCCCCTTATTCCCGGCACCACCTAGCTCCCTGTTCACTGTATTTTCCTCTTTCATTTTCATGGATGAATCCACTTACAGAAAGCAAACTACCTACTGGAAATCAGGATATTTCCAAAAGGCATAAAAAGTTTTGGGCGAAGTGATCGTTACATCCTGAAGTGTCCAGTGATAACTTCCAGACCGAGCCAAGAAAGCATCCTTTGTGGACCAGACACCATTCAGGTAAAGGGATGCCAGGACCGGTCGGCCCTCAGGTTAATCGTGCACGACCTCCTGCTCATCAGAAGTGGCAATTCACGTGCCACAAGGTCCAGGGAGAAAAGTTGGTTCTTTGCACAATCTGACACCTTCCACATCCACACCCATAGAAGCAGACCACGTAGGTAGATGTAAGGGCTTTCTCCAGCCATCCTGGCTGTTCTTCCCCATGACGGTGATGTCCCGTTCAAGGGAATCCCAGCTCAATAGGTTTGGCTTTGTAAGACCCACCCTGCAGAGGCTGGTTATTTCCAGTGCCAGGCATGCAAATATGGCGGCCACCAACCTGTGATCGGCGTGGCTGGTTAACAATTCACCTAGGAGACCTGATACCCAAGAAGTGCAGGGATAGTAACAGCAAGCACTGGATCCCACCATTGGTGTTTTCTCTAGAACCATCCCAAAGCACTTTCTAAACCTGAGGTTCCTTGTTCAGTTCGACATAAAGTACCTACTATGCGCTAAATGCTGTGTACTTGAGATACTCAGTCAAAAACAATGTAGGCTCTGTGCTCAAGGAGTTTACACTCTATCGTAGGTAATACTTTCTGCACCCCCAAGAGGGTGACCACTTGATTTTATATTTGTTGTTCAGTGGTGTCCAATTCTTTGTGACTCCACGGACCAATAGCACACCAATGCTGTCCATCAGGATTTTCTTGGCAAAGATACTGGAGTGGCTTGCCATTTCCTTCTCCAGTGGATTAAGGCAAACTCAGGTTAAATGACTTGTCCAGGGTCACACAGCTAATAAGTGTCTGAGGCTGGATTTGAACTCAGGTCTTCCTGAATCAAGGCCCAGAGTTCTATCCACTGTGCTACCCAACTGCCTGATTTTCACTTTATGTAAATCACGTAGTACAACTCCTTCATTTTACAGAAACTGAGGCCCAGAGGCAGCTTGGATGAATGAGCAAAAAAGAATTGGTTAAGTATTTGCTATGTGCCAATCACTGCATTAAGAGTTGGGGATACCGATGCAAAAAGCAAAACAGTCTCTGTGCTGAAGGAGCTTATGTCCTAAAGAGGAAACACCTATGTGGGAATCGGCGGCCAGCAGAGGGGGATATTTTGTTTTGAAGAGTAACAGGGATGGTGAGGGGCGCCCCAGGAGAGACAAACTCTAGTAGTTGTGGCGAGAGTGGTTTGAGATCCCACACAGAGTAAGTGCTAGAATTGGGGTTCACACCCCATGTCCTTTGACCCCAAATTCATTGTACTGTCTACTTCACTGGGGCAGCTAGGCAATACTGTGGCTAGGGCACTAGATTTGGAATCAGGAAGACTCATCTTGATAAGTTTGAATCCAGCCTCAGACTTACTAGCTGTGAGACCCTGGGTAAGTCGCTTCACTCTGTTTGCCTCAGTTTCTTCACCTGTAAAATGAGTAGGAGAGGGAAATGGCAAACCACTCCAGTGTCTTTGTCAAGAAAACCCCAAATAGGGGTTATAAAGAGTCAGACACAACTGAAACAACCGAACAAAATGTCCACTTCACCACAGACTCCAAGAAGAGAAATTACTTTCTTTGAAACCAGCGCTTAGATCAAAGCATCATAGACTTGGAACTGAAGAGACCTCAGGGGCCATCTAATCCAAAATTCCCATTTTACAGGTGAAGAAACTGAGGCTAATTGGTGACTTGTCTAAGATCACACATGCCTTCATTAGCAGGGCTGGAATTCAAACCCAAGTCCTTTGACGCTGAATCTAGCATTTTTTGCCAGCTTGCTACACCTCCTCCCTAAAAGACAGCGACAAATTACAGTGCCCCAGCCCCTCCCATCTCTTACCATGCTTCCCCTTCCCAAACACCTCACCTAATCGATTGATTCATTCTCCACAATTTCTGCGACCCGTTTTCTCGGCTGCCCTTTGAACCTGCATTAAGTTTTAATTAAGCCAGTTACGCCAGCACTGCCCTTGGTTAAATGCGGCAGTGGGCACTTGGCTCTCCCCTGCTGCTGGCTCAGTGTGCCCAGGGGTGTATACAGAGCCAGTGCCCAGCTAGCAGCTATTGAGCTCAGCTCACTTAAGTGTGCCCACAGGCACAGCGCGCAGTGCAGTACAATAACTGTCCATTGCCCTGGGTTAAGTGTGCCCAGGGGTGCCCCTAAACTCAATGTACTGATTAGCTATTGCTCCCAGCAAAGGGGACCCAGAGGCTCTAATGAATGTCCACAGGCACCTAAATATAACCTTGTGCTCAAGGATTCAGCTGCAGACATTTAAAGAGCCCTGAGTGTTTGTCTCTGGGTATTTTAGAAATGCTTCCTTCCCCGTCTTCTTATTTAGAATTTCCCTCCCCTCCTCCTAAAATCCAGCCTTGCTCTGTAATCTCATTTCCTCCTCTTCCCTCCCCCTCCCCCAAATCAAAGCAAAGCAATTTGAAGCGGGGAATAAGTCAAGACGAGGATTTAGAAGCTTAAAAAAAATGTCGGCCACGTCTTGCTTTCCAGCCACTCACCAGCCAGTGGAGTCTTTCCCACCTTTCTTCTTGGGTGAAGATTCCAGGAGGATCTTGATTAGATCGGAGGCAAGTGGTCTCCCCCTGGAGAAAGTAAGCTCCCTGAGGGAAGAGTTTGTTTGCATTTATTTCTTCATACCCCCTAGCGCTCAGCACAATGCCTGGCACGTGCTTGGCGGGTAATAAATGCTTGTTGATTAATTTATTGAAAAACATCCAAGGATGGGATCATAGGAAGTAATAGGAAATGAAAGGGATCTTAAGGGTAATCTCAAAAGTACCAAACTCACATCCCCGCCTGCTGCAAGAGGCTGCAAAATAGCCGAGTGCATCCAGAACCTGATTAAAATATAACTGGGAAACGTTTCACAAAATAAATAAAAATACAAGGCAACATAGATAATGCTAATTTGTGGTTTTCCAAGTGAATATAGGGCCTACAGGGATCAGTTTCTGTTGGAGTTGGACACCAGCCAATCTTATTTTACAGATGTGGAAACTGAGGCCCAGAGAAATGAATTGACATACCCAAGGTTATGCTGCTACTAAGTAGTAGAACTAGGATTCCAATTAAAGTCCCTTGACTCCAAATTCAGAAACTTGAGGAAGAACATGAGCCAGGAGGTGAGCACAAGGAAGGTCTGTGGTTCCTGGCAGTAGTGGCCATGGAGGAAGGCTTCTTTCTCAAAAGAGGAAGCTACACAAGAAAGTTGGGACTAGATGAGCTTTGGAGTCCAGAAAACTTGACAGAAGAAAAACCACTGACTCTAAAGTCAGAGGACCTTGGTACAAAGCCTGCCTTTGATCTTCCTTCCTTCCTTCCTTCCTTCCTTCCTTCCTTCCTTCCTTCCTTCCTTCCTTCCTTCCCACCTTTCTTTTTCTTTTTCTTTCTTTCTTTCTTTCTTTCTTTCTTTCTTTCTTTCTTTCTTTCTTTCTTTCTTTCTTTTTTTCTTTCTTTTTCTTTCTTTCTTTCTTCCTTTCTTCCTTCCTTCCTTCCTTCCTTCCTTCCTTCCTTCCTTCCTTCCTTCCTTCTTTCCTTCCTTCCCACCTTTCTTTTTCTTCTTTCCTTCCTTCCTTTCTTTCTTCCCACCTTTCTTTTTCTTTCTTCCTTCTCACCTTTCTTTCTTTCTTTCTTTCTTTCTTTCTTTCTTTCTTTCTTTCTTTCATCACAGTTAAATGACTTGCCCAGGGTCACACAGCTAGTAGGTGTCTAAGGCCAGATTTGAAGTCTGATCCTTTTGACTCAAGGGCCAGATGCTCCCAATATCTATTTCTTATGTCACCTTAGGCAAATCTCTAGACTGTGTCTTCTTCATAGCAAATGATGAAATTGGACTGGTTAGAATCTGAGGTCTCTTTAGCTTGAGATCTAGGAGCTCATGATATGTTACCTGTTGGACTATGGGCAAGTCCCTAGTCACTTTCTCTCTCTCTCTCTCTCTCTCTCTCTCTCTCTCTTTCTCTCTCTCCATCTGTCTGTCTGTCTCTCTCTTTCTCTCATAACTCCCTATGTTATAAGTGAATCAAAGATGCAAAGGATTCAAAGACAAAACCCAAATACTCCCTCCAATAAGAGAGAGCTTTCTGGGAGCTTGTCTCATTTGTCCAGAGCCCCTGGCTGCTGTCTCTCCAAAGTGAACTGATGGCTTCACTGGAAGATGCAAGTCTTTTGGGTTTGTATGTATTTGTATGCTTACATTCTGATGAGGGGCAGGGAGGGATACTCTAGAAATACAGAGAAAGAAAGCAAACTCCATATCATGTATAGCAACTCCAAGATTATGAGGTTGATGCTGACACAAGGTAGCAGAGGGCACCACCACACTGATGATGAAATCTCAAACCTGGAATCCCACTCCCAACCCTGTAATTTCACAAGGGAGAATGGAAAATCAGGAAAGTCCTCACAGAGGAGGAGGCCTTGAGGAGCTGAAACTTGGTTCTAAGTGGGGAAGGCGGGAAAGGAATGAATACATTCAGGAATGGGGGACAGAAGCCAGAGATGGAAACCATGGGAAAACCAATGCCTAGAGGAAGTGTGACCTAAAATGGAAAGGGAAGAAGGAAGAACCAATGCAGTGTTTAGGGATGAGAGATTTGAGGAGTGAAAGGAGAGCCTAAGGGTGCGACTTAGATTTTTGGTCCTGATTATAAGGCACTTATGACTTTTACCTTCCATTTTTGGTCCTTCCATCAGCCCCGCCCCCCTTTACACCCCCCAGGCTCCTGACCACTATCCCTGTGGCTGCTCCTAGATCCCTGCCACAGCCCCACCCCATCCCCCACAGCCCTCAGTTCCCCTCCAGTGAAGCCAGCTTGAGCACCTGAGGCTTCTGACATGCCCAGGCAGCTAAAGACATCTCCCTGGGGCTATTGCTGGGATTGCTGACACTTCGGTCCCCAACATAAATGAATTTCTTGTCTTAATGAGCAAACATCCTGGGCTGCAACCTTCCTCTCCTGTCTGGCCCCCTGCCGCGCTAATTGCCAGCTTTTAGATATTTAGGTAAAAAACGGTTTGCTCACTCACCTTTGCTTACTGCTTACTGGAGAGACAAAGGTTTGCTCCTCTTCTTTCGGCAGGTTTCTCGGCCCATGCCCCAGGGAAATGCCAGCCGACAGGTAGGTGAGGCATTCTCCTTTCCCCCCTTGGATTCTGCCAACACATCTCGCAGGCCTCTTCCTGCCTGGCATTTTGTGCCTTTCTCCAGCCAGAAAGATGCCCTGGCAGCTGCCTTGGTCTCTGGTGTCTGTCTTGAGGGCATTTCTTTGTCCCCTTAGCTGTGAGAATGATCTGGAAACAGAATGTAAACAAATGGCCAATTCTTTTCTCCCCTTCTGCCCACCCAAAGGACATCAAAGGACTGTGACAGCTGGTTCAGGCCAGGGGTGAAAACCTCCAAGTCTTCAAACTGAAGCTAGATAAGAGTCTGTCAGGGTTGTCTGAGGTCTGTCAAGGTTCCTGAACGGGGTTGGGTAGGAGGTTAGAATGACCGATCTCTTCTGGCCCTTCCTATACTGGGATTCTTCTACCTAAGGCAAAGGGTGGGGAGAAGGGGAGGCAGTGAACAGAGTGGGGCACTCGAAGTCAGGGAGCTGGATGCAAATCCTACCTCTAACACTCACTAGCCACCTGCCCTTGGCCAAGTCAATCCTATCTATAAAATGGAGACATCAGTAGCCCCTGCCTAGGGGAGTCAGTGTGATATGGGGCCAGCTTTGGAGTCAAGAAGACCCTGAGGCAAGGTCGGCCCCTGACTGGTGGAGAGAGTGCACATTGATGTAATGCTAAGGTTTTTAAAAATGCTTTACATATTATCTCACTTGCTAATCACAGTACTCTTGCCTTGTGAGGCAGGTACTACTGTCATCCCCATTTTACAGAAGACCAAAACTTCGGCTGATTGAAGTTTTGTGATTCACCCAGAGTCACACAGCTAATAAATACCTAAGGCAGGATTCAAACCCAGGTCTTCCTGTCTCCAAATCCATTGGAGTACATTGCATGACCTTTATATCCCACCTTTCATACTTATTACTTATGTGACCTTGGGCAAGTCATAGCCTCCCTTGGGCCTCAGTTTCTTCACCTATGCAGTGGGGAGGTTGAGGTCCTGATAATTGTCTGATCATGGGTAAGTCTTTGAACCTCAGCATCCCAAAGAACTGAGTTGTGGAGATAGGGTGGCAAAAGTTTCAGGGCCAGTTTTGGAGGCTGGAAGACCTGGGTCAGGGTAGCAAAAAAGGGAGAAGACTCCCCTAAGTCTTCCCAAGTCCTGCCTGTCTTTGATGAATACTGTCTTTATGACTGTGGGTGAGGCATTTAACTCGTCAGTATTCCAGGTACTGTAAGGCAGAGTGATGAGAGGCTCCATCCTGGATGAAATTACAGCTTTGGGGGACCTTATTCTCCCCCAAATCAACAACCCTACCCAGGGTTATTTGTGAGGCCCAATGATGAGCGAGCTTTAAAGGGTCATGTAAATGTCAACTATAAATTATTATTAAGGTACAGTCTGCAAGGATTCTTTTCTGTTGGGAACCTGCATCTCTTGCCCTTCGGTTCCCTTTTGCCTTGGTGCCCCTGAGGGGTCCAAGCTCCTTGAACTGCATAGCCGATTCATAACAGGATAGACCCCTAACTCACCTAATACACGGGCTGGGGATTTCTGGCCTCCTCCTCCCTGCCGCCCCCTGCCGATTGTGTGTTCTCACTGCTCAGCTGGTCGGCCTGATGAACCTCCACTCCCTTTGTTGCTGCCATAACCCCCTTTCCCATCCCCATAGCCCAGAGAGCAGTGACTTCAAAGCCTGTCCCATCCAGGAGCAGGCTCTCCTCTGTAGAGATTTCCTGCTACTTTCCTGCCTGGGAGAGTAACCCTTCTGAGTTGTCAGGACCTCCAATAAGAGAGAGGTTTCTGGGAGCTTGTCTCGTTTGTCCAGAGCCCCTGGCTGCTGTCTCTCCGAGGTGAACTGATGGCTTCACTGGAAGATGCGAGTCTTTTGGGTTTGTATGTAGAAACTAACACCACCACTATTACCATCTTGGGCCCAAGGCAGCAGCTTCTACAAAGGAAGGAGGTAAGTGACCAGCCAAAGGATAATTTAATGAAAGTTATTTTCTCTAGTGTGTGTGGGTGGGGGGTGGCCAGAACATTGGGCTTGGGGTTTAATGGCCCTGGGTTTGAATCCTTCCTAGGACAATTATCAGAGGACCTTGGACAAATCACTCCATTCTCTGGGGCTCTGTTTCTCTAACTTTAAGATGTGGGGGAGCGGGGAGGTGCTAGATGGCTTCAAAGTCTTTCTAAACCTCTGTTCCTGAGACTTTTGAAAAAATGGCCTCTGAAATGTGGCATTTTGATTTTTGGTTCTTAAATGTTTTATGAATGTTTGTTTAAAAGAAAAAATCAGAGTTCTTTTCTGATTGTCCCCTTCTGCCCTGTAACCATAGTCCCTGTAACAAAGTAGCCAGTCACTCAACAAACATTTATTACATGCCTACTGGACACTAGGTAAGGGAGCCCCATTTACGAAGCCACGCAAATCTGATAGTCCTGCCTTTGACAAGTTCTGGCTGTGGGTCCCAGGGCGAATCATTTAACTCCACGCTCTCACATGCTAAATTACACAGGTGGAGTAAATCTCCACACCAGAAGCTTCCTATGCTGATGAGATCACAAGTTCAGAACTACTCTCCGCCCTCCCTCCCTCAAAAAAGGCAGGGATGGGGAAAGGAGAGGCAGCCTGGCTGACCATGGAGCTAGGAAGACCTCATCTGGAATCCGGCCTCAGATCCATACTGTGATGTGAATTGTCAATTCCATAGTTATCAAGTTTCTAAAATCTTCAAGGCTTTGTGCTAGAATCTGAAGATACAAAGATGGAAACAAATTAATCCTTGTCTTCAAGTGGGCTCCAGTCTACTAGGAGGGGAGAGGGAACAACAGGTACAAAATATGTACATAGAAAATTATATATACAAAGTAACTCCAAAATTAGGTCAGGGAGAAAACGTTAACACTGGAGAGAGGGCGAATCATGAAATGTACCTGGTAGGAGGAGGCTCTGGAGCTGAGCCTTGAAAGTAGCTCAAGGTTTCAAGATACAGAGATGAGGAGGGATGGCATTCCTGACATGGGGGACCACCTATACAAAGGCATAGAGGAAGGAAATGGGATGTTATATACTTAACAGCAAGTAGACCAATTTGGCTGGAAAGTAGGGTGCCTTAAGTGGAGGGGGGTGGGGTAATGTGAGATTAAAAACAAATAGGTTGGAGACTGAGCGCAAAGGGATTTAAATGTCAAATAGGTGATTTAAAAAAATTTATCCTTGAGGCAAATAAGGAGTTAGTTAAACTTCTTGAGCCCTGGAGTTATGTAGTCAGGTGTCCTCTCAGCACCCCAGGCAATTCTCTGAGATGTTAAAGAGAGAAGATTGGCTAGTCAGCAGCAGTGGAAGAAGTGAAACGCCAAGTCTGGAACCCCATCGCTCACCCCAAATTTAATATTTTGTCCTTGTGGTCTCGCTCCCTTTCTACTGAGATCTGGCTGGGATCTGCACGCTTCTCTACAAGGCTTTGAATGTCCAGACCTGGTTCTGGTCAGATGTAGGCGCCCAGATCTGAAACCCGGGACCCCGTTATTGGATCGTCCTCTCCTTGGGAGATGATGGCACGCTGCAATCACAGATTCCGTTTCTCTTGATCACAGCGGCAGGCGCATAATTACCATCTCCTGAAATAGCCCAAAGTTACAGTGTAATGGAAGACGACTCACATGACATTTGCTTAGAGTGATATTCCTGCTATAAATATCCTGGCTAGATAATATCTCCCGGCGAAGTCAGAGCAAGAATTATGGACGCTGGTTTCTGGACATGTGGACGGACTTCTTCCAGGGACCTTGACTTGGAGGATGTGGGGATAGTTTCAGACGGAGCTAGTTTTGTGAAAAGGATGGATTTTTTTTTGAGAACGTGAGAGACATGAATCTCTTATGACTTGACAGGTGCTGAACACAAGTGTGGATTTTTTGTCCCTCTGGATGGTCAGTGGATACTATGCCTATTCCCTGGAAGCGATGTGTCCCCTGGGTAAGGGTCTGTCCCCAATCCTTGCTCCCTCTGATCTCTCAATATCCCTGGGTTTCCTTACTGCCTTTCCCCATTCCTTCTGATGAGCACCTTTCTTTTCCCACTCTTCCCTGACAGCCTGATCTTCAAGAAAAAACCTGAGGGTCTCTGAAAATGGATCCCCGATTCTTGGGCTCTTATCTCTCTTTAGGGATGATATGGAGTAGGGTGGGGCTGCAGGATAAAATGTCTAGACTGCATTTCTCAGCTGCTTTGGTCAGTCTGGTATGATCCAGGGACAGCTAGGTGGCACAGTGCGTAAAGCACCAGATCAGAAGACAGTAAGACTTCTCTTCCTGAATTCAAATCTGGCTTCAGGCCCTTACTAGCTATGTGACCCTAGACAAGTCACTCACCTTGTCTGCCTCAGTAAAATGAACTGGAGAAGGAAATGGCAAACTACTTCATTATCTTTGCTCAGAAAGCCCCAAATGGCGTCACAAAGTGTCAGACATGACTGAAACTGAACAACAACGCAGTCAATGTAACAAGTATTTATTAAGCACTTAGTGTATGCCAGGTATTACAGTTACAAAGAAAGGCAAAGAACAGACCCTGCTCCCAAAGCAGCCCACAGTCTCATGAAGAAGACAACGTGCAAACAACTATGTACACACAAGATATATACAAGATAAGTTGGAAATAATCAACAGAGGGAAGACATTCACATTAAAGGGGGATTGGGAGAGGCCTCTTGAAAAAGGAGGGGTTTTAGCTGAGACTTGAAGAAAGCAGGGGAAGGCAGGAGGCAGAGATGGGGAGGGAGGGAGTCTCAGGAGGCCTGAGGGCAGCCAGTGAAAACCTCTCGTTTCAGAAGATGGATCACTTGTTCAAGCAACAACAAAGGAGGCCAACATTGTCAGATCAGAGCACTTGGGGTGTGGGGGAAGGTGGGAGAAGACCCAGGAAGTAGGAAGAGTTCTAAGAGCCCAACAGAAGGTTTGCCATTTGATCCTGGAGGCAACAGGGAGTCATTGGAGTTGATGGAATGGGGGGTGATGTTGTCAGACCTTTAAGAAAATAAGTTTGACAGCTGGATGGAGGATTGACTGGAATGGGGAGAGATTTGAGGCAGAGAGGCCAAGCAGCCTGCCATTTCCACAATCTAAGTAGGAGATGGGGAGCAACACCAGGGCAGGGGCTGTGTTAGAAAAGAGAAGGGGCTATATATGAGAGATATCATGATGGTAGAATGGGCAGGATTTGGCAAGAGATTGGATACGGGAGTGAGAGAGAGTGAGGAGCCAAGGATGATGCCAAGCCTGGGTGACTGGGAGGGTGGTGCTGCTCTTGACCGTATGAGATGGAATGGGGAGGGTTTGGGGAGAAGGAGAATGAGTTCAATTTTGGACATTTTGAGTATTTCTATGGGCTTGCATGGTGGTTGACACATAGTAGAGTCTTAATAATTTTTTTTTTAATTTAAGTCAAGTCGGGTTGATTGAAGACCTGGGTTCAAATCCAAACTGTGCTACTTACTACCTGGGTGACTGAGTCACTTAGCTTCTGTGGACCTCAGTTTCCACATCTGTAATGTGAGAAGTTGGATTTGGTCATCTTTAAGGTCTTTTCTCACTTTAGATCTATGATCTTATAAGTCCTGGGGAGGTGGACGTGGGTAACCACAAGTGGTGTGACTTCAAGTTTTTCCTTGTGGCCCCAACCACTCCCAATTTTGTTCAATGGTGCCTTTAACAAAAGGCACAGGCTTGCAGTGAGAAATGAAACACCAGGCTTGAAATGTAGATACTTCTGGGCATGGAAAGAGCACTGAATCTAGGGTTAGGAATTCCAGAGTCTCTGAGTCGAGAACACCCAGAGGTCATTGAGTCCAACACATACTGGGAAAAAAATCCCCTCTACAACTGTCTTGGCAAGGGGTCATCTAGCCTTTGTTTGAAGACCTTCAGTGATGGGGAACTCACTACCTCTCCAGTCAGCCACTCTTGGATAGCTACCAGAGTTAGAAAATGTGCTTGTTTGTTCACATCGATCATGGAAGGCAGCACGGCATGGTGGTGAAGATACTGTCTTTACCATCAGAGACTTGCCACAGTGCACAGAGTGCTGAAATTGGAGTCAGGCAGACCTGAATTCAAATCCAGACTCAGACACCTCTCAGCCGTATGGCCCTAGGCAAGTCACTTAACCTCTGTCTGCCTCAGTTTCCTTGATTGCAAAATGGAGATAACCTTGAGGGGTTGTTTGTGAGAATCAAATGAAATAATATTTGTAAAAGTACCCGGTGCATAGTAGCTGCCATAAAATGCTTATTTCCTTCTCTCTGGCTTTCTTAATGCAATGTAAGAGCCAATGGCATTAAATTTCTTGACTGCCATGACACACTGTTGATCCCTGTTGAGCTTGTAGTCTACTAACACCCCCAGATCTTCTTTAGGCAAACTGCCAAAGAATCACGCCTCCACTGTCTTGTCCTTGCCAGAAGTCCTGTATCCAAATCTTAACTCTCCTGTGTATATTTACTTTAATAAATGCTTGTTGACTTGACTTGACTTTCCCTCATAGCGTCTCAGTTTCTCCATCTGTAAAATTACTTCTAAAGTCTATGAATCCAGGTGGCAGATCTGAGATTCGAACCCAGGTCTCTCATTCAAAATCCTCTGGAAAGTGCTAATTTGATTGGAGGTAGGAGATGGTAGAAAACCTGGCAGAAGACCTCGCCTATTTGACAACTTTGCCCTGAATACAACATCAGCAAACTTTATCTGTTTACATAAGTTTCACATGGGACCCGTTGAATAAGGGTGACCTTCATCTCTTAAGTATTGGTTCAGTCTAGTTCAGCACAGGCTAATTATAAGAGAGCACAAAGCAGTCTCAGAATTCTCCCTAGGAAGGTGTGCTGGCCCAGCCAGAAGCTTGGGCTGTCAATTAAAATGCTAGTGGCAGGGTGGCTTTATTCAGCTGTGGGAGTTTACCCTTGATTATGCTTCACCATCTTTTTTGGTCACAGTCTTGTCTCAGCCAGGCCCAGAAATCTTGGCTCAAATCCCCAAACAGGGACTGGGGCTAGTGAAAAGAGGAGCCAGATACACAGAAGCGCTGACCCTGAGAGGTCTCAGAGTCAGCCAGTCAAACAGCTTCACGGTGACTGAAAACAGAGACTTTGTTGTGGTCAGCATCCCACCCAGAGATGTGCTCCAGAGCCAGGTGAGTCAAAGAGAACCCCAGCTCCAGCTTAGAAATTTTCAAGATAGCTTTTGCTACTTATCCCACAATGTATTCCCCCAACTCACAGGACAGACTTTCTGGAGAATGATCACCCTAGAACTGCCTCCCTGAAACTATAGAGCATGAGCCCCCACCAACATGTTTTCTCTTAACAGTCAGCCAAATGACACAATTAGCTTAAAGCAAGGGGATTTATTGAAATAGTATAATAAGAAAGGTAACAATAAAACATATACCACATACACCAGGGGCTCACTCTTCCACAAATACACCAAGCACAGTGCTTGACATCTGGTAAGCACTTAAAAATGTTTTTCACTCATTCATTCATCTAAACAAGGCAGCAAAGTATAATTGAAAGAACACTGGAATTGGACTCAGAGAATCTAACTAGGAGCATACTCCAGTTATTTTACTTAGTAACCTGTGTGGCTTTTAACCTTTCTGGTTAAGTCTCATAGATACATAGGAGACACACACACACACTATACAGACACAGTGTATAGAGTACTAGGTCTAGAGTCAGGAAGACCTGAGTTAAAATTCTGCTTCAGACACTTTCTAGCTGTGTGACCCTGGGCAAGTCACTCAACCCTGTTTGCCTCAGATTCCTCATTTGTAAAATGAACTGGAGGAGGAAATGACAAACCACTCTTGTATCTTTGCCAAGAAAATCCCATGGACACTAGGCCTAGCACTCTATCTACTGAGCTACCTAGCTGCCTCTTATTTGAGTTCTCCACATATAGTATTACAAACTCTGTCCAAAGCTATGTGCTAAGTATTAAGATTACAAAACCAAAATAAGAAGCTCCTTTTAAAAAAAATAAGTGAATAACCACAGATTTTGCTAGAGATAGACATAGTTTGCATATTCTACAGCTCAGATCTAGAGCTTGGAATATGGCTAGATGGAAGGTAGAGGTTCAGGGATATTTAATGCTAAAATTATTATTATTAAAATAACTTGCAGTTATATGGTGCTTTAAAGTTTGCAGATTCTCACAAACTTAGAAAGTAAGTGATATTATCCCCATTTTACAGATAAGAAAACTGAGGTAGTGAGAGGTAAAACAATTTGCCCACATTCTAGAGCTAGTAAGTGTATATGGCAGGATTTAAAGTCAGGTTTTCCTGACTCCAAGTCCTGGGCTCCACCCACTGGGCCACTTAGCTTCCTCCCCAACCTCCTCCCTCCCTTCCGTCGCTCCAGGCAGCTAGGTGGCGCAGTGGATAGAACAATGGACCTGGCATCAAAGAAACCTTGAGTCCAACTCTAGCCTCAGACACTTCCTATCTGTGTGACCTGGGGAAGATATTTTATCTGTCACACTCTGTTTCCTCATCTGTAAAACTGGGGACAGTAACAGCACCCCCCTCCTAGGGTTGTTGTGAGGATCCAATCAGATAACATTTGTAAAATGCTTTGCAAACCTTAAAATGCCACCATGTGATGGACCACACCTCCTGTCCCTTCAGCAATGCCAGGAAGCCCAAGGAGTCCCTGGGATGCAAACGTTTTATAGGATAGACCTGAGCCTGGAGTTTGTGGAAGTGCCTCGTCCGATCTACTGGACAGTGGAGAATTTTTTCCTTTGTGCTGGTAAGATGCCACTAATGTTCTTTGCCCAGGACCTCTGAGACCACTTCAATTCAGTTCAATTCAATATTGATCAAGCACTTACTGTATGCCAAATACTGTCCTAAGTGATGCCCCAAAGGCAAAAACAAAATAGTCCTTGCCCTCAAGGAGTTTCCAATCTATTAGGGTAGGTACAGCCTATGTTTAGATTAGTAAAGATGAGTATCTATAAAGTAACAGCAAATGTGTTCAAATAATTGAGAGAGAGAGAGAGAGAGAGAGAGACAGACAGACAGACAGAGACAGAGACAGAGAGACAGAGAGAGAGAGAATTAACACTTGGGGAGAACTAAAAAAGACCTAGAAGAGGAGAAAGCATGTGAACTGTACTTTGAAGGAAATGAAGGATTCTCAGAATTTCCTTTCAGCCAGGATATGATGTCTGGGAGACTTCCTCTCCTGCAGGGCAGGTTCCCTGCCTGATAAAAGGTTGGTTCACTCTCTGGTGAAAAGAGTAGTAAGCTTTCCTTCTAGTGGGGTTGCCAAGGTTTATCTTTCCCAGAGAACGTAAGCTCTTCCAGGGCATGCCTTGTTTATTTTTGTCTTTGTCCCAGCACTTAGCACAGTGACATCTCATAGTAGGCACCTAATTAGTGTTTGCTGAATCAAGCCTCTGCCACTCATTAGGCTTGTGACCTTGGGCCAGTCACAACCTCTCTAGGCTTCTGTTTGTTCATCTTTAAAATGGGAGGGGGGTCTGGATTAGATAAAATCTGAAGTCCCTTCCAGCTCCAAATCTGTGATCTTCCAGATTCTGTGAGGCAGAGGTGGAGTGCTTTTCCAGGCTTGGAAATGAAGCCTGCATGTGGAGTTTGGGAAATAGCTAGCATGCCAGTTTGGCTAGAATGTAGAGGACATGAAGGGAAATACCATGAAATAAGTATGGAAAAGTGAATTGGAGCCAGATTGTGGGGACTGTCAATGCCAGGCTGAGGGGTTTATATCTTATTTTAGATCAAGGATTCTGAACTTTCACTGTGTCGTGGATCCTGGGGGCATGTTGAGGTTTAGGGGTGCTGAGAACCTAAAATTGTGACATGTGGGTCCTGCATTGAGTGAATTCAACCCAAGCCTTCTTTCAGCCAAAGACAAAGTTTATTAGAACACCCGTCAGGGTGGGTGTGATTCTAAAAATCTGTACTAGTGGCCAGATTTTAAGAATCTGAGCATTGGCCACTCTTGAGGAATCTGAGCATTTGTGACACTTGTGTTAACAAGTGGACCAAATTGAATCTGAGCAATTTAATGGGGGGCAAGATGGACCTTATATACAAAAAGACTGTGGGAAGGATCTAGGAGGGGCTAAGTAGTCTGGGGTGACTGGGAGATAATAGAGAAGGACTGGGTGCCCTAGGTGAACACCAGAGATCTGAACCATGTGGCAAAGGGAAAATGGGGTCTAGATGGAATTAAAGGTGGGAAATAGCCTGGTGATTGCGGGTAACAGACACTGAAAGGCTGGGCTAGGTTCGAGGTAACAGGGAATTGGGAGATTGGACACAGGCCACAATGAAAGGCCAGTTAAGGAGATTACTGGAATGGGTTGATGCCTCAGGCAAATGCCAGAGACTTGACCATGGGGGAACATTCAAGGAAAGTTGGCTGGGAGAAGGGTTTCTAGGGCTTATACCCTGCCAGGCATGCTGGTGAAGCCTCCTGACCCTTTCTCAGAATGATGCTACATATAAAGTACATAGGATTACAAAGGAAATGGATTATTTTAAAATATAGCTATCAATGTCTATCTATAGATAGACCATCTACCTACCTATCTTCCCTCTTCTATCTCTCTATCTTTCTATCAGTTATCATTTCTATCTACCTCTTCTATCTACCCTACCCTGTCTCTATCTTTCTGTCATCTATCCATCAATCTATCATTTATCTCTGTCATCTCTTTTTCTAACTCTTCTATTTGCCCTTCTAAATTTGTCGTGATCTTTCTACCATCTACTATTTATCTTTATCTATGTGTCAATGCTATCTCTCACTCTACTCTCTGTCTTTTACCTCTATCATTTCTAACTCTTCTAGCTACCCTCCTACATTTGTCTTTCTATCATATAATTTATCTCTATCATCTACCATCTTTATCTCTTTTTCCATATATCTCCAACTTCTATCTATTCCATCTATCTATCTATCTATCTATCTATCTATCTGTCTGTCTGTCTGTCTGTCTGTCTGTCTGTCTATCTATCTATCTATCTATCTATCTATCTATCTATCTGTCTGTCTGTGTCTATCTGTCTGTCTGCCTGTCTGCTTGTTTATTATTATTATTTTTATTATTATTATATATAATATAATATATTATATTATTATATATTATTTATATATATATTATTATGTCTGTTTATTCATCTATCTATCCATGTATCTGTCTATCCATGTATCTATCTATCTATCCAACTATTTGTTGGTCTATCTATCCATTCATCTATGTCTGTTTGTCTAGCTATCTAGCTATCTAGCTATCTGGTCTATCTACTCTATCTACCCGAGTTTACAGACACATGTCCCAGAGGGAATGGGGAGCCACTGAAGACATTTTGACTGGGAGAATGGCACTTATGTCTTGCTTTGGAAGATCATTTTGGCAAAAGTCTGGAGGATAGGTAGGAGAGGGGAGATCCTGGAAATGGGAAGACCATTGATGAGGCTACTGAGGAGGGCCTGAGCTGGAGCGGTGGACCAGTAAGTGTAGAGGAGGGAATGGATGGGAGAGGATTTGCCCTGCCATGACCTAGCTTCCCAGCAACCTGGTATCAACACATGCAAAACCTCCAGAAGCAAAACCTATTAAAATCTTCGGGGAGGAAATGTACCTAATTCACAAATGCTGTGGCTACTTTCATCTCCTGGCTTCTCACTGTCCTCAATAGAAGGCAGACCGTGAAGGATATTTGACTCAGATGTTTGGGGCACAGGAATGCCCTGGTTACCAGGATATGATGTTTCGGTGCCGCAGAAAAAATATAATTATATTCAGAACCATATTGAAAGATTAAAGGGGAATTGCCTTCCACATCTAGACCCCAAATTTAGATTTTAAAAGGAAAGCCCCGTGGGGACAGAGAATTAGAAGGAGGTTCTAAAACCTCACCCCAAATGGAAAGATTTCTCTCGCAACTTGACACGTTTTAGGAGCTCCACTTTGGCTCTTTTTTACACTTCCCTGTAAAATTGGTGTTAGTTCCAAAAGCACTGGACCCACAGTGGGGTTTTTTCCTTCCTAGAAAATAGCAGCTTGAGAATGATTTGGCATTTTTCCCCCAACTAAAGGGAAAATGCTCATTGTGGCTTTGTAGCCAATATTGAATGCAATGCCAAAATCAATACAATGAGCAAAACAGACTTTAGAAAGATTTGTGCATCTCTTGAAATAAGCATGTGGGAAAATAAACTCATCCTCCTCAATTCAGTCAAGTAATATTACCACCTAGAGTGAGTGGGGTGTAATGGATAGAGTGTTTCAGAGATCTGGGTTCAGATCCTGCCTTTGACACGTATTGCCTATGAGACTGTGGGCAAGTTACATAACCTCTCTGAATCTCGGGCTTCTCTTAGAATGCTGGACCCCGAATCTAAAGAGATCTGGGTTGAAATTCTGCTTTTGACACTTATGTGCTACTTGATCATGGGCAGATAACTAAACATTTCTGATGGCCAGCTTTTATGTTGTGGTTAAAGTTTGTAAAGTATTTCCCAAAGATTATCTCATTTGATTCTCACAACAACCTTGGGAGATAGGTGTTATAATTATCCTCATTTTACAGTTGAGGAAACTGAGTCAGACAGAGGTTAAGTAACTTGCCCAGGGTCACATATCTGAGGCCAGATCTGAATCCAAGTCTTGATTCCAAGTCCAGAATTCATTCAAGTCAAATATGGTCCAATGGAAAGAGAGCTTATCTTCAATTCCATTAGACAAGCATTGATGAAGGACCTACTACCCGCCAAGGACTGAGCTATGAGACAAAAACCGACAAATAGTCCTTCCCCTCAAAGTGCTTGTATTCTAATAGAACCCAGAAGAACTGGGTTTGAATTCCAACTCTGACTCTCACTAGCCATGTGACCACGGACAGGTAGATCATTTAATCTCTCTGAACCTCAGTTTCTCCATCTGTAAATTGTACTACCTATCTAATAGGGCTGGTGGGGGAGTAAGCATTTTGGGGAACTTGAAAGTAGTAGTTTTTGTCATCATTGCTTCTAAAATCATAGATTTAGAGCTGGATGGAACATGTTTTAGGTCAGCTGATGTGACCTCTCATTTTACAGAGGGGGAAGCCAGGGTCACCTCAGTGAGGTGATCAGGTTTGCCCACTATCATTCATGTACTAAGTGGCAGAACCAAGGTCCAAGCATGTAGATCCTCTGATTCCAAAGCCAGGCTGAGTCAAAAAGACCAGAGTTCCTCTATTTTTTTGAGGGGGGAAGGCAGGGCAGTTGGGGTTAAGTGACTTGCCCAAAGTCACACAGCTAGTAAGTGTGTCAAGTGTCTGAGACTGGATTTGAACTCAGGTCCTCCTGACCCCAGGGCCAGTGCTCTACTCACTGTGCCACCTAAAGACCAGAGTCCCAATACTTCTTATCACACTTGTGAGCTGTACAGCCATGTACAAGGCTTTCTGTTTCTGTGAACACCAGTTTCCTCATCTATAAAATGGGGGCAATGAATATTCAGCTCACAGGTTGGTTGTGAAAATCAAGGAGTTAACAGCTAAAGCACTTTCCAACCTCAAAGGCACCATATAAATGTCAATTAAGCTGGGCTCCAGTCCTGCCTCTGACATATATTGGCTCCATGGTGATCCTGAGAAAATCATTGAACCTCTCAGGGCCTTGGGCAACCCTCCAAGCTCATCAATTTCAGAACTGTAACTGACCTGAATTGGGGGAGGGAGTATTGATATTCACAACACGGGTGGATCATAGATCCTGAGCAGAGGTTCTTAACTTGGGGGCCCTGAGCGTATTTTTTAAAATGTGTACTTAGAGAACTGTATTTCAATATAATTATTTTCCTTTACTGCCTAAAGGGTCCAGGATACACACACACACACAAAGTAAAGAACCCTTGATCTAGATCTGGAAGGGGCTGCAGAGACCATTTGGTTGAACTCTCCTATTTTATTGATAAAGAAGCTGGGGGCCAGAGAGGTAAATGACTTGCCCAAGGTCACACAGGTAATACTCATAACCATAGCACCATAAGGTTTGCAAAGCTTTGCTTCATAGGTTTTTTTCATTCAATCTTCACAACCAACCCCATGAAGCAGGCAACAGAGGTAGTGTTGTGCTTAGACAAGGAGAGAAGAGCAGTTTATTTTAATGAACTGTCTTTTTTTCTGTTGATGTACATTTCCCTAGCCCTCAAAGACCAGCCTTCATTATCCAGCTTGTCGGACCCTGAATCCCTTTCGGCAGAAGTCAGCCCATCAATCAACAAACATTTAAGTGCTTACTATGTGCCAAGCACAGAAGAGTTGAAGTCAGACTTGCCATCCTCACTGACTACCCTGAATACTGTGCCCTCACCTCAACCATCTTCTCCAGCTCCACCACCATCTACTCCATTAGGCATGCAGCCGTCTTCCTCATTCTCTCTCCGAGCAGCAGGATCAGCTTCATCTGAAGGACCACAAAGAGAGCCTTTTGGGAGTTTTGCGTTGGATAACAGGCAACGTGAACAAGCAGTAGACACAAGCCCAATGCCGTGTCTTCAGTTGAGTGTCTTCTTCGATTCCCCTAAGGACTACTTGGCATCAGCCAGGTCAAGGTCCCCATTTGGTTTGGGATGCTTGACTCCAAGCAATCCCATCACTCCTTCAAACTCAACTAGCCCAACTCCAAAAGCAAGTACTTCTGCCATTGTTTCTTTCCAGGAGAGTAATGGAAGCCCCAAGAATCTCCAATCTAAGGGCACTCCCCTTACAGCTCCCCTCCCTGATTTCTGGCTTCACTCTCTTGCCTTGAATCATGATAAAAGGAGCTCATCAGGGATTCCAATGACCATCTCACCAAATGGAGGATCCCCTAAGAGTGAAAAGCCCCCAGAAGCCACTGAAAAGATCCTAAAAGATGTTTTAAAAGCTATTGTGTCTGAACTACCAAATGCAGACCAGCAGGGCCAGGCCTTACTACAGAGGTCCACTACTTTGGCTACAAGTCAGAATGATAGCCCAAGGAGACATCCAGGATCCCAAGGAACAAATGCTCTCCTTCCCCAAAACTCTTCAGGTGGCATCATCCATCCTCTCCTATCTTTCACTACCCTCTCTTCAAAGAAGGAGCGGGAGCTGATCATGAAGCCACAGGCTGTGTCTGTAGGGATCAGAGGGGCCTCCATCATTTCCAGTGATCCTGCAGCAATGATAAACCAGCAAGGCACAAAGGACCCCACAAATGAAGGGATGGTCCTGTCCCCACCTTCAGTCGTGTTTCAGGATGATCCTACACCTCCTTCAGTGACCACAGGTGTTAATTCCCAGGCCCCCCAGCTGACCCTCTCAGCCCCAACAACCTCATCTAGTCAGCTCTTCTTAGTGCCAGTCCTGCCTCAGTTGGTCTCCTTTAGATCTACAAAGTATTTGGGGTCCCTGGTGCATTTACAAAAGGCATTTACTACCCAGAGTGATGGTCTCAGAGAAATAAGACCTGGGCAGGACTTGGCCCAGCTGCCAGAGCATTCTAACCAGCTAAGAAGATTGATGGGGGGGAGTAGGACGGAGATAGATGTGAACCCCCAGATGGAGAGTGGCTGGGCCAGTACAGGTCTCCAGGGTGGCAATCACCTGGCAGGTCAGTACTTGGCAACCACCCTTGCTGGAGGAAAGGCAGATACCCATCATGGTCACAACCAGACACAGGAAATGGCAGATCTTCGGAGAGCATTCTTCCCCATGTCAGAGATCACTGTGACCACTCAGAGAGACCCTCACTTTCTCCAAAATAGAACTGAGGGGGTATTGGTTACAAATCTGCCCCTGTCAGGACGAGAAGAGGCAGGCCAGCCAGTTCTGCAGGCTGAGTCACAGAGTAACAGTCCCTTATCCTGGAGAGATGTAGCCTATACCAACCAAAGGAGAGTTTTACATACTTCATTCCCAGAAGAAATTGTATCTGATAGCTCTATCACTCATGAAGAGTCGCCAAAGACTGATGGATCTACTTTTCCTATAGAACACATGCTAAAAAGTCAATGGGCTTTTGGCCAAGCTGCCATCCATCCTTTCCTCCTTCTTCCCAGATTGCTGCCAGAGAAACAGTTGTCAGATCCTCAGAGGGGGGCCTTGGATGGCATCAGAGGATCTACAGTGGCATCCTCTGAGGGGACCAGGGAGCAGCTCTCTAGGAGCTCAGAAGGCATCAGGACCCAAGATCTAGGGTCAGCACCAGCTGGGACAGGAGGATGGGCTATAACTCCGACGTCCAGTTCATGGCTTTCCTGGACATTGCATCCCGAATCACACCCCTCGCAAGCTACTGAAGCTGCTTCATCATCCATTTCTAACCCAATGGGGCCTGGAGACCCTTTCCCCACAGGCCGTTAGTGTATCATTTACCCCCAGTAAGGGCTTCTGGGATCATACTAGCAATAGTCATTAGTGACAGAATTGCTCAGAGCAATAGAAGAGAAATCAGGGCAAACAGGCCCAGTCTCGTGGCTTTTCCCTTTTGTTCTGATTCTTCGTTCACAACACGACTAATGGGGAAATATGTTTAATATGATTGTACACGTATAGCCTATATCAGACTGCTTGCTGTCTTGGGGAGGGGGAGGGGAGGGAGAAAAATTTGGACCTCAAAATCTAACAAAAGTGAATGTTGAAAAACTAAAATATTATTATGTGGGGGAAAAACCCCAAATAGGCTGACTTTGCTGCTATTCAGTCATCTCTCCCCCATCCCCACCCCTTGCCCCTGCTTCTGACCAAATTCTCTGGATCACCTAGAGGCAGCTAGATGGAGCGGGGAATACAGTATTGGACTCGGAGTTAGGAAGACCTGAGTTCAAATCCTGCCTCAGACACTTACTAGTTATGTGACCCTGGGCAAGTCACTTCACCTTTATATGCCTCAGGTACCTCACAGGGTTGTTGTGAGGATGACTTGAGATTACATATGTAAAGTACTTGGTCGACATTAAAACGCATTGCAAGAGCAAGCGGATTGTTTCTTTGGTTGTACTGTGGCATATGGAGGCTTGATGTCAGGAAAAAATTGAATAACAATTAGTACCATCCTAAGGTGGGCAGGGCTGACCTGAAAGGAGCAGGTGCCCATCAACGGAGGGCTGGATGGCCCCTTCTCAGGAAAGTCATAGAAGGGGCACTCAAGGATGGATTTGATTTGATAGCCTGGGGTACCTGTCCGATGCTGTGCTTCTGTGACGTCATCATATAAGCATCCACCAGCCCACCAGCATTTATGAAGCACTGAGCTTTCCCCATGTGGATTTGTATCCTGCTGACTACACCAAGGGCTGCTAGGTGGCACCATAGAGAAAGCGCGCCCAAGCCTGGAGTCAGGAAGACTTGAGTTCAAATCCAGCCTTAGACACTTACTAGCTGCGTGACCCTGGGCAAATCACTTCATCCTGTTTGCCTCAGTTTCCTCATCTGAAAAATGATCTGGAGAAGGAAATGGCAAAACTACTCCAGTATTTTTGCCAAGAAAACCCCAAATGGGGTCATGAAGAATCAGACATGACCGAAACAGCTAACTGAACTGTGTGCCAGCCACTGGGCCAAGAGTTGGGGATGCAGTAACAAAAGTGCAACACTCCTTGCCTTCAAGAATCTTATACTCTATCAGGGGAGATATGTATGTCGATCCATACATATGTACAGATGTATGTATGCCTGGCATAGTAGATAGAGAAGTAGAACCAGAAGCCAGGAAGCCTTGGGTTTGAGACCAGCCCCTGACACATCATGCTGTCACCCAGCCTCCAATGTCCCAAGTAACTCTCCATGATTAGAAGGTGCGGCAGGGTAGATGCAGATCTAGACTGACAGAGATAGACACCAAGAACAAGGAATTTGATGAGCAGACAGATAATACCACTAACACCACTTCTGGTCCCCTTTAAGGTTTCCAAAGCACTTTCTGTATGCATGTTATATCATTTATTCACAATAGCCCTGTGCTTGTACGATCCCCATTTTGCTGATGAGTAAACAGGGACTATGAAAGGTTAAGGGGCTTGTCCACAATCACCCAGTGAGTATGTATCTGAGGCTGGATTTGAACTCGGGTCTTTTTTGACTCCAAGGCTAGCATTCTGTGCATTACCTCACCTCACTGCCTCATGAAATCTTGCCCCCTAGACCAGGGGTCGGGAACCTGCAGTCTCGAGGCCACTTGTGGCCTTCTAGGTCCTCGGGTGTGGCCTTTTGACTGAGTCCAAGTTTTACAGAACAAATCCTTTTATTAAGGGGATTCATCCTGTGAAGTTTGGATTCAGTCAAAGGGCCACACTTGAAGACCTAGAGGGCCACATGTAGCCTTGAGGCTGCAGGTTCCCCATCTCTGCCCTAGACCATCAAAACCAGGAATTTAATCAATATGCAGCAATTATTTAATAAATACTTATTGCCTGGCTGACTTTAAACTCATTTGAAAAGACCCACATATCGAGGATTACCTGCTAGCCAGGATGGAGGGACCTTTGAGATCATCTAAGGTAAGCCTTTCACTGACAAAATATTTCTAAAGTATTAAGCATAGTGCTTGGAACATAGTAGGCACTTAATAAATGCTTATTCCTTCCTTCCCCTACAGATAAGGAGAATAAGACCCAGAACAGTTAAGACATTTGCCCAAGGTCACACCAGGTGTTAGTTGCATGAAAGAAAAGAGAGTATCTGTTATATATAACCCAGTAAGGAATAAGTCATACAACCCAAGGCAGATTTTTTAATCTGTGCTGGGTCTGTCTCTGTTACCTTGCTACTGTTTCTAGCTACATACTGATATTCACGCTCATAAGACTCATGAGCCCCCAAAAGGAGTTGAGATCTTAGGGAACAGAGCAACCCAAACAACACCACAACCTTTGGCTGCATTCAAAGAGACACCAGAACAGATCACAGCTGAGCCACTCAGTTTTGAGGGCCTTACTTTCAAGCCCTAATAATGTGAATAATAGCTACCATATACATCAGGCTTTAAGGTTTGCAAAGTCCCTAAAATATGTTATCTCATGCTCATAACAACCCTTGGAGGCAAGTGCTATTATCATGCCCATTTTATAGGTGAAGAAACTAAGGCTGAGTAGGGTTAACTGACTTGGCCAGGGACACATAGCTAGTAAGGTTCTGAGGCAGAATCGAACTCAGGTAAGTCCAGTAATCGCTCCACTGTGCCACATTTAGGCAGACATTCACAGGAGAGGGTGCAAGTAGGCTGGGCTATATCAGGATAAGTCAAAGGAATTGTAGATGTTTAGCCTGAAGAAGAGATAGCTAGAGGGTAGGGTGGAGGCAGGGTAGGGCATATTGTATTAGCTGTCTTCAAGTATTTGAAGGGGTGTTAGAAAGAAAGAAAGGATATTTTATTTTTAGTTCCAGGGTAAGACTAGAAACAAAGACTTGGAATTTCAGAGAAGGCTGACGCTCTGCTGCAAGGACCAAAGGTCCTACTGGCGTTGACAGATTGACTTTGGTTCCTCCTCCCTGGAGGTCATAGGTTGCCGGAGTGTAGGACCAGCTCATCTAGACCTGCAATGGGCTCCAGAGCCTGTCTAGTCCAGCCCCTCATTTCACAATTGAGGACCCTAGAGGCTGAGTGACTGGCACAGGGTCACCCAGGCAGCAAGTAGTAGATGCCATTTTCCAGTCATGATTCACAGGGGATTTCCACTTAGCTTTGGACTGGCCAGCCCTGAGATTCAGTAAAATACATTCCAAACGAGCTTCCAAACAACCAGGCAGGGATGGGGTGGGGGGAGCCTCAACAGAAATGTCTATGGAAAAGGCAAAACTAGAATGGCAGCAGGGGTCAGGCTGACTGTGACACCCGGTCCCAGTGGCTAAGACAGGAGATGGTGGGACAGAGACTGTGTCCAGTTTTCCTCTTTTCTGCTTCCTCCTTTTCACAGCAGCTGCCTGAGAGGAGAGCCCTTGGCGATGCCCCCCCCATCCCCCATCCCTCAGCCTCATAGATAGGTGGGCCAGGGCTGGCACCTGCTGTGGTCTTGGACTCGGGAGGACTCCCCACCCCCAGCAGCAGCAGCCACTGCCTTCAGGCTGGAGGGCTGGCCCTTCGGAGATACTCAGCAGCACCAGCTTCTCCAGTCCCAGGTCATCACGGGAAGTAGGTTTTGAAATGCTGCCAAGGGAGAGCGCAGTTCTGTCAATTACACGCGAAACCTTAAATAAATAAATAAATAAATAATCAGCCTTGTCTTGGCTGATAAACTGTTTCTACCTCAAAGACTTTTTCCCCCCTTTCCCAGTCCCTTCTTCCCTCCTTCCTCATTCTCTTGGCAGATGCATCCCAGGCAAGGCCTAATAGCCCATTTAGGGTGTTGTTGTGTGTGTTTTTTTCTTTTCACCGCGGAATTGAACTGCTCCTGCCCATTATGAGGTTTTCAGGTTCTCTCTGAAATCAAATTACTGAGTCCATTTAATTTTTTAAAAGCTCAGATGATTTCCCTTCTCCAATCGAAGAAGTGACTTCAAGGCCAGACCCCCTGTCAGGCAGCTGATTCCCCCGCGGGCTCTGCCTGAGGAAGACAACCCCGTGTTCAGGACAAGGCTGACATCTAGAGGGGGAGATGGCTGGATACCCCCAAACCTCACCTGCTTCCTCAGACAGCAGAGCTGGGGCTGTCACAGGAAAAAGAGAAAAGCCCCTAGGGCTTCCCGTGGGGTCCTTCGAAGCAGGTGCCTTATCAGACCATAGGTCCAGAGGTCACTCAGTCCAACTACCTCATTTTACAGATGAGGAAACTGAGGTAGCCCCAAATTAAGGGACTTTCCCAGGGTCACATAGCTGATAAGTATCCGAGGTAGGGTTCGAACTCAAGTCTTTCTGTCTCCATGTCCAGTACCCTATGCACCATGCCAAGCTCTCTCTACAGAGAAGAAATCCCAACTTGCAAGTGGCCCCTGGGTGGTCTTCGCAGAGTAAAGAGAGAAAGTAGTAAATAGTAAGAGAGACACAGAGACAGAGCCAAAGACAGAGAGAATGAGTGAATGAATGTGGATGGCTCAGTACAAGCCCATTTCTACTATTGGAAAATGAAAACCCCATAGTCCAGAAGAGGACCGCCTCATTAGCAGAGGGAGGTCAGTGCTGGTGAGGGGTGACAAGGAGGCCGGGTACTTGCCAGGAAGGTGCCTGGAATGCATACAGCGTCTTCTGCTTTACAGAATTGGCCCATGGCCTTTCTGTGGGAGCTGTTTTTCTCTCTTTTCTCCACTTATTCATGTATTCTTTCAACGAACATTTAGTTCAAGAGCTTCTTATGTTCTAGGTATTGTTTCAGATCCCTGAGATAAAATGACAAAGATACAAATATAATCCCTGCCCCCTCAAGAAGCTAACACTCTAATGGGAGAAACACATATCCAGAAAAGTAAATACAAAAAAATAATACAAAGCAAAGACAAAGTAAGGGGGGGGGGGCGGGAAATGAAGGATAAACCTCCAATAGGAAGGAAGCATTTGAGCTGAGCCTTCAAAGACCCTAGGGACTCAACCCAGCAGAGGTGAGCAGGGAGAGTGTTCCAGACACATGGGACCAGGGGCTTACCTTCGGGAGATGTTGTCAAATATTTTTGTTACAAATATTTGTCAGCTACCAACACCACGGCCACCAACCTTCTCTCCCACCTTAACCAGTAAAGGGAAAAGACAATGAAATCATTGCCATCTCCCCAGCATAAAGAGTACAAATGAGTGGCTATTTGCAAGGCTGAAAGAGACTGAATATTAAATGTTTTGGGCATTCTTCCCAGTTCTACGCCATGCGCAATCTGGAAAAAGCCGCCTTTCTCCCTCATCTCCAGATTCTCTTCTTTTTCTGAAACAAGGACAGCGACGCTGTTACCAATGGGATTTTCCTTAAACACAGATCTGGCCATGCCACTCCCCTGCTCAACAAACTCCAGTGGGTCCCAACTGCCTCCAGGATCAAACAGAAATTCTTTTTGGCTTTTAAAGTCGAGGCTTTGACCCCAGTCTATCCTTCCAGCCTAATTACGCATTACTTTCCTTGCCAAATCCTACAGTTTAGTCGAACTGGTCTTCTGTCTGTTCCTTAGGCATAGGACTCCATCTCCTATCTCCATCTTTGAATTTGTATTCCTAGCAATTTAGCATGGTGCTTGGCACATAGTAGGTGCTTGTTAATTGTATTTATTCTGTATATGTGAATTCTGCATATACTCACTTATGCACATGTTGACTTGACAGAATTTAAATTCCTTGAAAGCAAAAGGTATTTCATTCTTTTTCATCTTCTTATCCTCAGCACCCTATTGTATTGCCTAGCACATAGTAGGTGCTTAATAAATGCCTGTTGATTGAATTCATTAGAAGTGCTTTGAGATCTCTATAGTACTTGCTTACTCCTCACCCAGGGCTTTAATGAGGGCATGAGTTCAGTCTGATCTTGGGTGGCCTCTGGATTAGAGCACATAGTTATATGATTGGTGCATTGTGTGTGTGTGTGTGTGTGTGTGTGTGTGTGTGTCTGGGTTGTTTCCTTGCCGCTAGACCTCCCAGCTCTTTCCCAGCCATTTGTTCTGTGACTGACACATGGGCCAGGAGCCAGAGGAGGATGAGTGGAGATCGCGTCAGGGTGACGCGTTCCCCCTCCGGATCCGGACCCAGGCGGGCTGTGATCATCAAACAACAACGAGGAGTTGGGAAGGATTCTGCTCTGGGCCCTTCCGTGGCCACAATTGAACTAGTCTGGATTCTCAGCTCGTTATCAGCAGCTGTGGTTGTGTCTGTGGGATCCAGGTGTGAGAATGTGTTTATTTCCTTCATCCCCAGTTAAAAGGTTACAGTAAACTCCCATCAAGCTTCCTCTTCAATTTTCCCTCAAAGAACAGGAGGCAATCGAAGCTCCTTCCCCCCCCCCCCCCCCCCCCCCCCCCCCCCCCCCCCCCCCCCGCATCATTATCAGAGGTAGAGTGATTTTCTTGTTTGTTAGCTTAAGGTTGAGAGGTAGTCAGGGTTCAGTTTCCTCTGAGAATGAGTGTCTTATCACAGCATATAGAACTGAAGAATCGAAGATCACCAGATCTGGGAGGGCCTTTAGAACACAGAATGTTAGAGCTAGGAGGGGTCTTAGAACAGGGAATGTCAGAGCTGGGGGGAGCAGGGCTTAGAACATAGGATGTCAGAGCTGGGAGGGCCCTTAGAACACAGAATGTCAGAGCTAGGAGGAGTCTTAGAACAGGGAATG